>JBAMNC010000876.1:0-1200000 GCA_037902135.1 Cetoscarus ocellatus
GGATGTCATTAACTTGATTGTACTTGAAAGGGTTTAGGTTTTACATGCACATTTCAAGAAGGACACTGTGGTTTGTCTTTCCTCATGTTGTCACAGCTCTTCAGGGTTAAGACGTGGATTTTTAATGTGGGGTTCAGCGTGTATTTGTGACTCTTAAGGTTACACTTATGGACTGAGGAATGCATTACACACCCTTTCTGTATTTGTGTGAGTGTTGCCACATCGTTTCCTTCTGTTGCCGGGGCTCATGTGTGCGCATACATCATAGAGGAGCGTGCCGTGTGTGTGCACATAATGAATTCCTGAGCCGGGTAATGGTGTATTATGATAATGAAATCTGATCATACAGACTAAACCCTGTCCACACGCTGACATGTTATGTATCCGTGTGTTTGTGTGTGTTCATGTTGTTCAGGGAGAAATTTACAGCACATTCTCTTTCTCCCTCTGCTCCTCTCTTCTTCTTCTTCCCTTTGTTCTTTGTCTTCTTGTGCTGCTTACTCTTTAATCTAATAAACACAAACTCTTTACGACTCATTGTCCAAATAGCTAACAATGAGGTTGTGTAAAAATAACATCTGGCTGAAGAGTTCCTTCAACCCATTAAAAAAAAAACATCTTCTCAACTCAGTGTTTAATGTTTGATCCACATAATTTCTAGATAGATATGATTTAGGGCTGGCTGATTTCAAAGTAAATAAAATACAAATTTAATTAGTAGTATTTGTTTTGTAAAGGTGTGCAGGTACACTGTGTATTTCAGTGTAGGGAGGCTTGTCTACATTAAAAAAAAAATAAAAAAACATTGACATGAAACGCTCCTCTCAATTCAGTTTTACTTTAAAGATACAAGCCAGGAAATGTGTCTGTGAAAAAATGCCCTACCATCCAAAAAACTGTGATTTTTTTTTTTCGGTATTCCTGTTTTAAAACAGTGCAACAACTTTCAAGTTGTTATGTCTCTATGCAAAGGAAACTTTGGAAGAGCGTTAAATGCTGGTGCCCAGGGGGAGCAAAATAATTACCACAACAACTAATGAGATGATTATGGAAGAAGAAGGGTCGACACTGAAGACAGCAAACAAACACACTGTACTTAGAGTACTGTACTTCTGTTTATCTTTCCAAATGTTACGATAAATGATGTGGTTGCTTGATGATGATGAATGCCAAGGTAATAAGGCTCCTCCTTTAGAACACATCATAAAGGCAAGGATGTTGTTTACAGAGCTTGACATTCTGTCTTGTAGCTCTCAAGGCAACAACTTCAATCTATTTACATCTGTGTTTGTTGCACATGCAGAGTTCCCATTGCTGTCATTGGTCAATGAGGGCCTGTTAACATGACAACATTGCCACCAGAAATAGAAAAGTTTTTCTGTTTTCAAAAGCGCTCCGCAATCACACAGAAACGGTGTGACAAAGGGTGCGCGTTCTCACGGATACACAAGAACGACTGAAAACATGGTAGCATTCATGCTAGCCCAGTAGTTTGCAATGTAAATTGTCGTGTCCTTGGCGAATATAACAAATTTGTCTCTGCTGCTCAGAGTATCGGCCGCAGCAAATCCACATTTTGTTGGAGGAGTGATAACAAACCCACAGTTAGCAGCACACACATTGCTCAGTAGTTGGCCATGCTTTTGTTGTTGTTCCGAGGTGTGCCCGCTACCTTTATCTGAGTTCTGCGCATGCGCCGTGCGTCCCCATTTTCCCTGATAACGAGATAACTGTTTACACAGAGACGAAAACGTTTTCAAAACTTTCACTCTGGACCCCGGTTTCAAAAGTTTGTGGATTCAGACACTCAGGGCACGTTATCGTGTAAACGGAAGGCGTGAATGCAACGAAAACTCTCAGGTTTTGGCCATTTTCGTTGTCATGTAAACAGGCCCTAAGTTTCTTTGTGTGTGAATGGTGCTCTATAAATAAACATTTCTTGCCTTCTTCACATTCTTCACAGCTCATCTGCTCATTTTCTTTCCTCCCCTTTTATCTGTGACTCCTCTTGTTGATTCTCAATGTTTTTACAAGTCTCTTAACGACCTCATGTGCCCTCTGTCTCCCTCTCCATCCTCCCCTCGTCAGGCTGCTTCGTGCTCTGCTGGACGCCCGGCCTGGTGGTGCTGCTGCTTGACGGCCTGGGCTGCGACCAGTGTAAAGTGCTGCGCTACGAGAAGTACTGCCTGGTGCTGGCTGAGTGCAACTCCTTGGTCAACCCCATCATCTACTCATTCAGGGACAAAGACATGAGGAGGACCTTCAAGGAGATCCTGTGCTGCCTGTGCAAACGAGGCAACAGCAGAAACAGCAACTCTGGAGTTCACTTTAACACCCTGGAGCACGAGGTACTGTCTGAGAGCAGTGGGATCGAAGACAGCAATCACAAACAAAACAGCCACTAAAGGACTCTTAAAAAGAAAGTACACACAACATTTTTAAATTCAGCTTTTAGGTTCAGTTTTATCTAAAAGTAACTTGTAATAGTAGATGTGCCTTAATAGTGATGCTAATCTAATGCAGTGAGTTATTTTCTATAAATAGATTAACCATGCATGGTGCGCTGAGTGTAAAACAGCAGATTGACCAGTTTGCTACAAGCTGGTAAAACAGTGCAGACTCTGCTTAAAAGCAAAAATGTTGTACATAAGCTAAAGGTGACAAAAATCTCAGATTTTCAGGGGTCCTGCACATCCTTAAAACATCATAAAATGTTTCAAATTTGATTTTTGAAATGTAGGGACATCGAAATTATTTAAAAAGTTTTATTTTTACCTTTGGGGAGTCTTCAGTCTGTGCATATTGTCTTGGACCGCCTCTCTTATAGCTGTTTAAGGGCTACTTCAGAAAAGCACTGAAAAACAAAAACTGGCTTCAACATGATGCTTGTACAACGAGCATTAAAAAGTCTTTTGTCCATATGCATGCATGCATTCTCTAACGCTTGCATTCATTACATTTACTCTATTGAGAGGATGATGTGGCTTGATATCCTGTTATTAAAATAAAATTTAGCATTTTAACATTTTTGTGTACTAACATCTTACCTTCCCTTCATGGGGCACAGCAAGGCAAGATTAGAGCGATGCATGCAGTTATGCGGGCAGCATAATATTTGATCCCTGTGTCAATCAGTGCCTTCCTGTGTGGAGTTTGCATGTTTTCTCAGTGCAAATGTGAGTTCTCTCTGGGCACACCAGTGTCCTCCCACAGACCAAAATCTATTAGGTTGACTGGTGACTCCAAATTACCCTTAGATATGAGTGTGAATGTGTCTTTCTATGTTGCCTTTAGGGCCATAAAATCCATGTTATGTTTTTTTGTTTTTTTACGCAAATTTAACCCCGAGACATTGTTTAAAGTAATGAAATATAGACACTCACTCTTCAGGTGGTCCTCACACGTATCTTTATGGTTCCAGTCAACAGTATGTTGACAAAATTAGCTGGGAGTTTCGTAGCTTCTTTGCAAACTTAGCCAGTGTCTCAGGCGGCCGCTTCGACATGTTTGCATCGTTAATGAGGAGAGGATTGGGAGAGGAAGTGAAGCATGCATTGTCCCCAGCCTTAGTGACCCCCTTGGAACATTTTCCCCGAGAGATATGTTCCTTTTTAGTCAGAAATTTTTTTTTATGTCGGCCATTTCCGTGATATTCTGTGTTTATATTAAATTCCGCGTTTTATGTCCAATTCCGTGATTCCGTCCGTGATTCCGTGATTGTGGATTTTATAGGGCCCTCTGCCCTGTGATTTGCTGGTAACCAGTTCAGGGTGTACCCTACCTCTCCCTACTTCCAGATTAATTAAGGGCTGTAACAGCACTAGATGATGCAACAGTTTTTAAAGACAAAAGAAGAAGATACATTGGAGCTGTTATCTGTACTTGTATGACAGTCATATTGACTGTTGTTAGGTCTTGATTCAACTCTGCACAGTCTGCCAGAAAGACATCTATCACGCTATTTTAACAAATTAAATTTAATAGCTAAAAACAAATTTTCCTTTTCCTATATCTCATTTGAAAATATATTCATACATCTTAAAACCTTTATTGACCTGCCCAGTCCTTGTCACAGTTTTAAAGCAGGGACATAATCATGTCTGTTTTCCTCTTAAGTTGGATTTTAATTCAAGTGTTTTTTCACCCAGTGAAGTTAAAAACTTGTATTTGCTGGTGGCACCTTTTTTTTTTTTATTGAGGAACACAATGAACTTTAGATGCAGTACAACAGAATCGTCATAAAATCTGATTGAGCTGAAAACTGAAAAACGTGAAGATTTTAATCTTAGTGTATGAAACAGGAAGCACCTGTTCTGATATAATTTACTGTTTGAGAGGGTCTGATTTTTTTATACTTTCATAGCTGTGCAGTCATTGCTCTTAACTTGTTGTCTGTCCTGCTTTGACTAAACATTAATAAATGTGTTCTTGCTTTTTAGGGACATTTCACACTTTGAAGTTAAAACTTCCTTCTTTTATGTCTTTTTGGTGATGACTGGTGTGATTGGAAAACCATTGATAAATGCTTTAGAGCATGATCAGCAGTTTGTTGATACCTCTTCAGCAACTTGGCTGAGAATATAATACGAAGTTAATGTCTGCACTGCCTGCATAACACAAAAAATGAACAATATGTAAATAAACTAGAGAGAACACACAAGAACAGGACACGCTGCTGTCATGAGGAACTGAATCTTTGACTTGTGGTCAAACCAGATTTCTTTGAAAGAGTGAATTTTTCTCAGGCATTGTCATCTGACTGTTTCCGTATTTCAGTTCCTTTCAGACATTCGGCCGTTTTTGTGGTCAATGTTACAACAGACAGAAAAATGACGTGGTTGAAGCTGCACACTGTGGGGAGCTATATGGACTTCAAGTTTTGGTGTTTAGTGAGAAGTCTGTGATGTCAGTTTATGGCAAAACTTTTTCTTGACTGTACTTCAACATTTGGATGCAGATGTTGTCAAAGAGAGAGTGCTAAGGGAGAGGCAAGTGGTGAGAGAGGGACAACGTTGTTATTGGCAGACAGAAGGTGAAACAGAAACTATGTCTGATTAGGGATGGAAATCGATAAGATTCTATTGATACCAATGCTTCTTTTAATTCTGCTTATCAAAGTAATTCTTTAAAAGTTCCTGTACTGGTTCCTGTGAATTTTATTGTTTCTGATGAGAGCAAGGTGTCGTTGATTTACAAGACATGCGGACTAATGATATTGATTATTTTTATAGGGAGTGTTATCGATTTTAAACTGGAACTGGTTTTCAGTTTCCATCCCCTGTCTTGATGGTATTTTTGCCAAATAGTGATAAATGATAGACAGTTTGATATTTTTTCATTTGAAAAGAAATTGCAATACAAAAATTATAAGCTAGTAAAGAATTAATTTATTATTTGGATAAGATATTTCAAATTGAATTTCTCATTGATTCAGCAACATATGATGACATTTTGTGACAAGTTCTCTATGTACTTAATATTCAATATTGGTATTTCGTTGGTTAATTTATAGACATTTAAGACATTTGCATTTTATTATGCAGTAGTTCAGCCATATTGGCAGCTTCTCAGTCTTGCTGTTTAATTAATTATAATTTTTTTCATTGGGACGGACAGTTAAGTTTCTCCATGTTGCAGGGACCATGCTTTATACAAATGACACTGATAAGACATTGTATTTTTTAATGTAATATCACAAGCTTTTAATACTATACAAATTAAAAAAAACAACTATGGAGTGAGAAAAAAGTGATACATTGCCTTACTTAAACTATTGCATTTAACCGTATTTTATAATATCATCACCTCTGTATCTGGCACCACATGTTGTGCCAGATGTTGGTTCCTCTTACAGTGAATGATAGGGATGTGCAAAGCCAAGAATCTAGTGATTTGATTCATGTTGAGATTCAGGGTTTATGATGTAATACATGATGATATATTATCATCCCTACTACAGTACAAGCAGGGCAAGAGATTACGTTTTTTTTTTAATGAATAGTCAATTTAAAAAAAAGTTTTCACACTGTTAATAACCCACAAAATAACATGCATAGAAATACAGTTTCAATCAATGATTTTTCTTATGCACAGCAATGTCCCTGAATAAACTTCACTTTAAGTCCCAGGGACAGAAATATTGATATTAAATGTACCAGAGAGAGGGAGTCAAATGGCTGAATGTCTACTGCCAACTAGTGGCTGGAAGCCAAATTACAATACCGAACAAATATTCTTAATTTCTTTAAATTCTTGACTAATAAAAAACTAATAAAGGGCAATGAAATATTGTATAAGTGTGCAAGTGTGAAGAAAAAGGTTGCCATGTGTTGGTGTCTAAATATTTTCTTAAACCCCTAGTTAATAATTTCTTACCGAACATTAGGCCTAGTATCTATTTTATCCAGCTGAAGATTATGGTGATAATGTTACTTCAACATGATGTTTGCCCATTAATATTGGAGATATCATTATACCCTCTATCTTGTTTAAAAATATACTGGTATAATTTAAAGACTTAATATATTTTTCGGCCACAATTGCACTTTATTTGGTTTTCATATTGACGTCTGTTCAACTAGTTCAATAAGTATTTTATAACAAACAGGACTTATCCAACTTTGTTAATCTTAAATAAGGGATGAACACTATCGGATTTTTGCTGATACCCAACATTTCCAAACTTACTATTGACAATATCAATCCCTGTATTTTTTGTCAAGAGTATAAAGCCTCAACTTAAGTAAAATTAACCTTTCCCTTTCATGGTGACAGTCCATTTGTGTTGGAAACTGATAAACAGTAAGAAAAATGTCATTTATTTGTTAATAAATTACATTTTCTAATTAATTAAAATGGTCATTCAGTGATTATGAGGTAAACCATAATGGTGCATCGTACAATTTTCCAATATTACAGCCAATATATGGAATATTTATGGAGAAATGTTTGGTAAAACTGGCAACTGTTTTGGTAAATATATGCCGATACCGATATTGGTTCAATGATATCGTGCATCCCTATTCAAAATATAATGGTATCTCCAGTTATTGATTTAGAAACTTGATGTGTTTGCTGAATATATAACCTAAAGATCAGCATATCATAAAAATTGTAAGAAGGATTGTCCAATAAATCACAACCTCAATAAAATCCCAATGTGGCCAGCAGCAATTTTTAAACTAAAGATGCAATACTTATTTAAGGTCAAATATGTGTCAGTAAACCACTATCATTTAAATATTTTACAGCAGTGGTATTCTAGCCTTCTTATCATACACAGAGGAAAAATAAATATTTTTTTTGTTGCAGAGCTTGCAAAACAGTCATTCTCATCCGTTATTTTACTTTATCATAATTTTAATTAATATTTTTGATTAAACTGAGAATAATCCTTAGAATCTACAAATCATACAGAAATTGCAACATAAGTTTGAAAGACGTCAGTTCATTTCTTTTCCCTGAAGTATTTCAGCTCTTGTAGTAAGTCATATTTTTTTGCCACCAAGTCGACAGTAAACGAAAAATATAAATATTATAAAACTGCGTTTGCTGGACTGACACCGTAGTTGCAGGTTTCCTCGCCCTCTTTGTGGCAGAGCTTGAGCGTGAGCAGTTTCTCTCTCTGCCCATCATCTGAAATACATTAAATTCTTGTGACACCACTGAGCTTAGATGGGACATGTTGTCCTCTCAGCACTCACATAAGTCATATTCATTGTGAAATAAATATTTAAAAAACTGATATTATAAACAAGTAAAACATTTTAATGCGCAATAAATCCCCAGATTGTTTATGTCATCAACAGCTGTTACCAATAATCACTCTCTCACTCAGTTGAATCTGCAGACTCCTGCTGATTTTGAGAAGTTTCTGATTGGCTGGATTTGGCTCGTATTTGATGTTAAGTTTAAGTTTGGTATGAAAAACAGGCATTTAAAAGTCCCAGATCCTGCAAACAAATTTTCTTTGCTCTTAATGTTGTTAGAAGGGGCTTGGGGAGCAGAAGAACATGACACCTTTCAGCAAACTCTCTGTGAAGAAATGCTCTGTTTCCCTATTTAAAGAAAATGTCCCTTAAAGGCTCTGCTTTTTACTTCCTGGAGTTTATTATGTAGTAGCTTTAGAGCCTCCACCTACATGTTAGTTTACTGCTAGTCACAAACAGAAACTTTGACCGTTTGAAGGTCTAATTTACAGCCTGTAACCCCTTCTTTGTCAGTCAATCAGTGCAGAGCTCATTATCATAGCCTCCTCGTATCTGAGCATTTCCAAAGAGGAGGGAAAAAGAGCTGCATCCAATCCTCTACAGAGACGTCATTTTTCACTTTCTATTCAACTTAGATCAAATCCTTGCTGAGAGGGAACACCAACATTTTTTTGTTTTGTTTTCATGTCTTGCCTCACTCTTGAGTCCATGACAAGCAAATAGGCACCATTCTTTCAAGTCTGGGTGCAGTAACAAGAAAGAGACGAGCAGAGCTCACCCACCGCTAATTAGCTTAGCTCAAACACTGGGAGTCAATGGGTAGCATTTGCGTGCCTCTGCGTTAAGTCATCAGATAAACTCTGCAGCAACTCTAAACGGTCTTGTGTGCTTGTTGTGACTTGTTTTTTTTTATAACATGCTTTTAAGCAGGTCAACAAAACGAAGCACGTCCATGGTGGTTTGCACATGCGCCCTGTGGTTAAGTTTTGTATGTATTTCTTCAGAAAATTCCATAAAGTGCTAATCTTAGTCTAAAAATAGATAAAGTAACAATGAGGGGAAAAAAATGAGTCACAACAAGCACACAGGACCGTTTAGAGTTGCTGAAGAGTTTAACTGATGACTATAGGCAAGCTAACGCTACCCATTGACTGCCAGTGTTTGAGCTAAGCTAACTAGCAGTGGGTGAGCTTTGCCCGTCTCTTCCTTGTTTCTGGTCACAGTCAAAAGAATGAAGTCTATCTGCTTGTCATGAACTTGGGAGTGAGGCAAGACATGAAAACAAAAAAATGTTTCCATATCCCTTTAATAGACACCCAAGACATGATGTCAAAGTTCAAACACAACAGGAAATGGGACCTTTGACACAACAGAGGGTCAGTCTCTGATGTGAGTGTTCTTTGGCATTTTCTTTCTTATCAATGTAGGCTCGTCATGCTCTTTGATACACCCTTAAATGTCAAAAACAAATGGTCCATGTTTTATCTTTCATTCAAATTATTATCTATCCATGCAAATATGTTCTAAAGTCAGCCTGTCATGCGTGTAGAGTTAAGACACAGATGCAATCCTGTACATGTGTGTCCATCCACCCAGGACGTCAAAGTTTCCATGAGCCGATTTGATCAAAACATGAATGGGGGGGGGGATGACGTGACCTCGATCGAACTGGTCTGACCTCAACATGACAACATCATGCCACCTTGAGCTGTAAACACATTTAATCAGTACAATAACAAAGGCATCCTAAATCACCCCATCTGTTACCTTAAGTTTATGCAGAGCACAACATTTCTACATCCTCTGTTCGCTGTTTGCGTGCTCGTGTTAAACATGTCCAGATGTGTGCTTGTGGTTAGAGTGGGTCACACTCCTCGCCACATTTCCTCTGACTTGTTATTCTGGCATGCGTGTATGTTGGAGGCATGCTCTGTGTCATTCCCTCATACATACACACACACAACCCCATATGCAGGCTGTTACTGCTGTTAGCGGGACGTGCATTCATGAGTGTGTGGCCTCCTTTTTTGCGTGAACATGGTCTTAAATATGTTGTGTAGTAGAGTCAAAGTTTCTAATAGTTCCACACCTTGATTTGATGGTGCAGATTACTCAGCTGCACTTCTATGATGCATAACTCCCATTCCACCACTTTCCAAAGATTGAGATCTGGTGACTGTGGAGGCCACTGGAGTATAGTGAACTCATTGTCGTGTTCAAGAAACCAGTTGGGAGATGATTTGATATCTGTGATCCTGCGGGAAGTAGCCATCAGAGGATGGGTAAACTGTGGTCATTAAGGGATGGACATGGTCCGCAACACTTCTTAGGTAGGCTGTGGTGCTCAGTTGGTACTAAAGGGCCCAAAGTGTGCCAAGAAATTATCTTCTACGCCACTAGCCTGAACTGTTAATACAAAGCAGGATGGATCCATACTTTCATTTTGTTTGCACCAAATCCTGACTCTACCAGCTGAATGTCCTTGCAAAAATGGAGACTCAACAGACCAGGCAACCAATTTTAGCCTCAGTTTTTTGTGTTCTCAGCTGACAGGAGTAGCACCTGGTTTGGTCTTCTGCTGCTGTAGTCCATCTGCTTTAAGATCCAGCATGTGTGTTCAGAGATGTTCTTCGTTATACCTTAGTAGTAACACATGGTTGTTTGAGTTACTGTTTCTTTCTATCATCTCAAACCACTTTTGTCTGTTGATGTCATTATTAGCTAGATAGTTGTTGAGTAAAACCGATTGTTTGCTAATGGCAGTTATCTGGATCTCCACCAAAATCTAATTATTTTTAAGTTGAGCCGTTACCAACATCTCCTGAAAATTTCAGCAAAATCAGTCCAGGAGTTTTTGCGTAATCTTGCTAACAAACAGACAGACAAACGCGGCCAAAAACACAACCTCCTTAGTGGAGGTAATAAAGAAACCGGAATGAAAGCTGCAGAATGCGTTTTTCTTTTGTTTTGTTATGTTTTTTTCTGTGTCATTGGCCCAAAGAAATATGATCATCTGTCAGCATCTCATTACTGAAGCCACATGAGATCTTTAGACATCTGCACCCTCTCCTAACTTTGTATTAACCTCTAGCAAGGGACAGGCTTTTTGGCCAATCAGGGCTTATTTCAGGGATGGTGTTTTTATTGGATGCTCTATACTTTTTTATGTGTTTGTTATATTTACAGGAGCTTTGGTTGTTGTCTATATTGTACAGGTAGTGTTCATTTTATGAGGGGACGTATGGTCTGTGGCATAACACTAATAGCAGCTAAAGGCACAGAAGCACAGTGGACTGAGCGTAGATAGAAGCACAACCTTGGAAGGGAGAGGGAAGTGAAGTCACTTCCATGTTACATACCCCAGCTTTAAGGCAAAATATGGGCTCTTTACGTTACTGGGATTACAAAAACATGTTGAATTGACATTTCAGTAAAAGTGAAGTTTAGGAAATTGCTCAGACAAAGTGACATCTGTGTGCTTGTGTGTGCTGATAATATATATGCAATAGATTTTGCTTTAAAAATGAAATAAAACATTTATGGACTTCCAAACGCTATTCACTCTCTTAAAAAGGCACTAATAACTTTATGTAATTTTTTTTCCTTTAGATTTCACACTAATGACAAATGTCAAAGCTTATTGTTGTGTTGACAGTTTGGACCTTTTCACATTGTTTAGGGTTTATTTTTGTATGAACATTGTTGCATCTACTACAATAAATGCATTAATGTGAACGAATGTGCTGTGTCTGCCCGTCTGTCTGCTTAATGGCATGATTGCTTTTTTGATAACCGTGCAATCTTAATTTGAATCATATCGGGCTGTGTGGATATGATGCTCAGTGAATAACCATGTTTTTTCTTTAGCCTGTCTTGCTCTTTGTGCTTGTTCAGACATGACTAACCCTGTTTCTCTTTCTGCCTCACCTAACCCCCTCTCCTTTGTTTTTCCACCCTCTCCTGATTCCTCTCCTCGCTCCATCTCCCTCCTCACTCTCTCTCATCTGTCTCTCCACCTCTCGTCTTCAGAAGTATAAGTCTCGTGCTACAGAGCTGATGGAGAGGAGCAACGGGACGCTTCTTAACCACAAGGACCCCGAAGACACGCCCATCTCCTCGGAAAAATGGAATTGACATAAACAACCGTAAATTGAGCACACGGGAGACAGAGTGCAGACAGACACTCGACGCTGAACACATAAACACTCTGTCAGACCCCGGCAGAGTGTGGGAGCCTGTTTATTCTATAGGTGAAGATGTTACCTCTCTTCAAGCACACCGAGGTTCTCCTGTTTGTCTCAAGGAGAACTTCTAATAATCTCAAGAAGAGCTTCTAGTAGTCATCCAAACAACATAAACCTCAAGCAAGAACTGAGCAGCGGGGGAAGGCTGATTTGCACTCATGTCTGGACTTTCAGCAGAAGAAAGGAGACAAACCGTCCATTACTGCTCCATTTAAAACAAACATAAGGGGACGTTGGAGAGCTCATATCCTGTTGAGACATAAATGAGATTCCTTTTTTCCTGCTGGTCAAAGACAAAGGACAGAAAATTGTAAGAAAAATGGCAAGGCATTGAAAAACTGACTGTAAATGTGCTCTCTGTGGCGCCATCGAGGTTCCCTTTTTATTTTTGTAAGTAATAATAGGCTTTTGTAACAGATTGCTTTTGCTTGTAACCTCTCTGATCATGAGGGTCATCATGTTCTGTTTATAATGAAACTGCTTTATCAAGCTGTTTAACCACTCTGTGATCATTTTTAATTTACTCTTTATGATGCTTGTAAAATATTATTTCAATACCAGTGATAAGCACAGAGTAGACAGAACGGTTTTATTGCCAAACTAGAACAGCACAGAGGGCACAAACCTCCACCAAGGCTTTTCCAACAGAATCAGGAGAGTTATTGTCAAAAATGTGGAAAACTGCCCTACCTCGCACTGTCAACAGATCCTTTAAATCCTGGATTAGCATCTGGGTTTGGATCACAACCAACCTTCTTTGAGCCGTGACCAACATTCCCTGAAACTTTCATCAAAATCCATTGAGAATAGGGATGCAGTTTAGAAGTAATTAATATTCTTTAGTGTAAACAAACAAAATCACACATTTTAAACACTCCAAGCAGGCTCAGGCTGTTCTTGAAGAGGTTCCTGTGCATCTTTGAACTCTTACCGATTTTTAGAAAGTGGGATACCACCAAGATGAGTTTCAACCCCATTTTCTTTTTTAGAAATCTGACCCTACCTACTGTTGAACACTGGAGGAGTTGTCACAAACCATTGCTTCAAAGTCTAAAAGCTTTAACTTGAGTGAAGCTTACACTTTTACACTTAAGATGAGATTTGCTCTTCCATCTGGCATCAGATAAACAATGAATGGGATGGCTCTGATGCAGCGTGCTCATCACATCCTGTTTGAACATGACATGTAGCTTCTTCTTTCTCTGAACTTTCAGTATTTATTATCCGTGTACTTTTGATAAGCTTGCAAACCAGACCTTTGTCAGATTCCTTCAGTTTAATAACAGTTTGGAATAAAACAGCCCTGCGTGATGACAACATTTGAGCTTCCTACCATGGCCACCACAGGGTAAAGGGTCAATTCAAATAGTTTTTATATCTGGGTTTTCTGTGTGCATGTTTTTCTAGTCGACGCTTTTGATCAGAGCATCTGAAGAAAGATATAAAGGACTTTCTTTAAACTTTGCACAAACATCCACACTGACTCAGTTACTTAAGGATCTGTTCAAGGTCATGGAGCTCCATGTTTATCCTCTTTCAGTAGCATTGTGTAATGCCATTATTCATTTTTGGTAGAAATTAAAGCCTATTAAAAGTTTAGAGGAAAATAGTGTCATAAAATTCAGCGCCCAGCACTAAAACTGGGCTGATCCAAGGCTGGTGTCAAATACAAAAATGGTTTGTGCAAAGGGGGGAGGGGGGACAATATTGAATCAAATCAACTAGTTTCAGGCTTAATCTGAATAAAAACATCAGTCTGTCATCAAAACTCAAACTGAATTAGAGAAATGAACACGACTCTTCTGATTGGTCTTACAATGCAGCAATTTTATTTAATTTTTTTCTCTTGAAATTTTTAAAGAAGGGTCAAAATCTTAAGGATTTTTTCAGAAACATACACAGCAAACAAGTGTTACTACCAAAGGCAATACCTTGCTGTAAGTACCTGCATTTTTTTTTTCTTAATGTGAATTTTGGTGCCCCCTGTGGATGAAGTATGTTTAAGAGTACAGGTAATTTGTTTCTGGTTATCTTTAACAGTCCGTGCCAACAAAAGGTTGAAATGATCCGTCTGAATAAAGGATTAGATCCTGTTTGTAGCATAAAGTAGACAGAAGCTGATACCCCTCGTGAATGATCTTGTCTTAAACTGAACTGTTCGTCCTCAGAGCTTTTCCATATTTCTTATTTTCTAGTCTGTTTCTTACACTTTGGTGTTCGCTTTGTAAATACGCTCTCTGTGCTTAAACCACAAATAATAGTTTTTTTTATATTGTGATATAAAATATTTATGATCACATTGTAACTGTAAATATCTCTGTGTGCAGTATTAAGTGCATTTAGGCATATTGATGTCTAAAATGCCTTAAAGGGAAGTCAGTCTAGTCTTTTTTAAGAATAGTAACTAGAACTGTGTTTGATATTTAAAGAATTTTTGTCATCAAGCAAAATTACGCAAAGGAGACGTGTGAGAGATAAGTCATATGAAGCTTTTAGGGTCAGTATACTGCAGCTAATTTATGCTAATATCAAATAAAAGTGCCATGGAAATGTTGGCTAAATACTGATAAAATGACCCATGTTCCGGTTTAATGTTTCCTGAGTATCTGCTCTCAGTAACTGACAGTGACGACATTAAAACTCTGATTAATCAGTCTACCAGACTCTCCTGCATTTTATCAGAACTTGTATGTTAACCCTTCAGAGATCCTAGGTACATTTTCAGCCATTCAGTTTGTTTTTTAAATCTTCTAGGTATTTTGGCTGTGTTGAATGAAAATAGCTCAAATTTGCCAGAAGATATTAATTTTGAGAGATTTTTAGAATTGTCTCAATTTCTTAAATTAGCGTAAAGTGGTTTAGCTACACAAAAACTGACACATTTGCTCCTAACGACAAAAATGTCCAGTTGAAAACCATTGTAAATGTAGTTTTTATTCCTTAATTATCTCAACATAAACCAATGCAATCCTTCATGTTAAAGGGATAGTTCTGTATTTTTGTATCAGGTACTCGACAACAGTCAGTGAAGCGGCTGAAAGGGCTCCCTGCAGTGCTGCACCTTTAAGGAGAATGAGCTGAGACTACCTGAAAGGTACACTGCTGTTAGCGGGTATAGTCATTTCACTCAACTGCGTGACTTATATGTAACAGACAAGCCACAAAACTACATTGGGAGGAATGTATGATTGGGTGTAAAATTCCAGATCTCTTAATTTTCCAGCTTGACTCTCCTTAGGTACAACAATGAGGGGCTTGGGGGGAAAAAGCTTTGGAATCTCTATTTAAGACGTATTTCAAAATGAGAAGGATATAAAAGGAAAACTAACTTCGAGGTGTGAAATCTGGCAGCTCATTAAGATTAACTATTGGGGTCAATCACACAGAGACTCATTGGTTTGTACTGAATTAAAACAATTTCTGGACTTGTTATATTATCCTGACATATCTTGAATAAAGAATTATAATTTTTATAATAGCATTATCTCTGCAGGATAGTTTTTGGTGATAGTCTTGACTGATATCTCTATCAATACTTTTGAAAAGATAAGACCGTAAGTCTCTGAACTTTGGAACCAATTTGAGATTGGTGGATAGACAAACACAGTTTTCCAATTTGAATAATAGATTATAAAAGTCCTCAGCCCAGCCTGAAACATTTTACCCTGGTCTCGTCCAGAAGACAAACAGTAAATTAACATTATGTTGAAGTTTTTATTATTATCAAAGATGCATTTTTAGACACAAACCCCAATTCCAGTGGTGTTGGGATGTTGTGTAAAACATAAATAAAAACCTAACACAAGACAATCAGTAAATGACGTTGCCGTTGGGCTCAGGAACACTTCAGAAAACATTGTCAGTTAACATAGTTATAGTGCAAGTTAAAACTCTATCCAGAGCCAAACATCAACACCCAGCAGCCCCGCCTGCAGTCCAGACCTGCTTCCATTGAAAATGAGTGGTGCATTACGAAGGACAAAATACGACAAAGGACAACCCAGAATGTTGAGCAACTGGGGTCATACGTCAAGCAAAAATAGGAAAAAATTCCATGTACAAAGCTTCACCAATTGGTGTCTTCAGATCCCAAAATTTTTTGAGTGTTGTTAAAGAAAAGGTGATGAAACACAGTGGGAAACATGCCCCTGTCCCAGCTTTTTGTGAATGCATTGCAGGAATCAAACTCAAAATTTCTAGTCACCTTTTTCATAATAACCATAGCAGCTTTGTTTTCTGGAGATGCTAAGATGTGGAAGTCTAAGTATTTTACCCAAACACGCTGCGAACAGCTCCATGACCCACCAGTTGAAAAGAACTGGTTTTGCTTTTTCAGTCATCTATAGGTCTCATTTTTTTGCAGCTTCTCCTGGATGGTGGTAAAGAAAGCCTCTCAGATATTGCACTCTTTAGGTTCTTCATCTCTATTCCTCCGTCCTTCTCCCTCCCTCCTGGAGATGTTTTCTGTAAGGACTCCTTCCTGGTGTTACCCAGAGAGAATCTCTTCAGCAGTATCGGCTCTTTCTTCTCTGTTGGCAGAGAAAACCTCTTCTGGGAATGTTTCTCCCTTTTCAGGTTATCCAGGTTCAGTTTGTCCAGGACACCTTTCTTCCTCCTGCGTTTCTTATTAGGCAGCGCCCCCTTTAGGTGACTCCAGGCTTTATTCAGAGGAGACTTTTTCTTCTTCTTCTGCCAGAAAAATGTTCTCTTGGAGGAGGAGCAGCCCATCACCAGCTCTCCTGATGATGGAGGAGAGGAAAAAAGGTCAACACTCTGTATCTAAAAATGACTGTGGAGGTAAGTGGTGTTATATGTTCATGAGTAATGGACAACTTTGCTTACTTAGAGGGCCACATTAAAGGGATAGTTCAGTGTTCGTGAAGTAGGGTTGTATGAAGTTTGTGCCAATACATTACCCATATTAACTCTGATTAGCTCTGCCTTTAAAGAGAGAGAGGACAAATGTGGAAACTTGGCTTTAAATTGTTACGGATGGGGCCAAGAGCTTTTTGCAATCTGGCAAATTTTGGGTGGAAACCAACCAAAGAAAAATAGCATTGGGGGAGTTCTACACTACAAATAGACGGGAGCTTTAACACATACCATTTATTTTACATTTACGTGCTTATTTGGGCTTAATAAAGGGTCTTATTCAGGACACATCATGTGACCTACAACCTTCTGATTAATGGTACAGCGCACTACCAGACTGAGCCACCAGTGCCCCAGCACTGAACACGTGTTCAACTAAATAAAAACGCAGGCTCTTAATTTCGGTTCTACCTCTGCCTCAAATGAAGTAGAACCCAAACAAGGGGACTTGACTGTGAAAAAGTAAAGTGATCTGGAGTACAATAAACCCCCCCTACTTTTTTTGTTCGTCTCGAAAAAAATCACTAAATCAGGAGGAGCCCTTGGCCCCATCTGCAGCACTGTATAGCCTAGTTTCCATGCCGTTTGGGGCAACTAGCTTTTCTCTACATGAAATATACCAACATTATAGAGATGCTTAATTTAACTAGCTAAGCACTTAACCCTTTAACTCCCAGCTCAACTGTTCAGCAGAGGTCAATAAATTCAGGAATATTTAATGTGTGATGTTTAAAAAACATGACGCATCATTTTTTGTTTTTGTCAATATTTTAGGATATAAAAAAAACTGCAAACAAACCAAAAGAACTGATATTTTCTTTCTTTGGGATTTAAAGGTTTAAAAAGTTAAAAGCTATTATTATTGCCATCATTATTATTTTAATTACTTAACTATTTACTGATGATGATTTCTTACAAATATATATATATATATATATATATATATATATATATATATATATATATATATATATATATATATATATATAAGCTGTTATTCATCAAAAACATTTTTTGTGTGTTTGTCAAACTCAATAACATCTATTTTAAGTGATTTCTGATTGCTATTTTATTTACAAACATTTCTGCCTTTTCTAATTGATTTTGTCCCAAATATTTATACATTTTTATGTCATCACATAATCAACTGTTAGCTTTTTAAACCTTAAAATCCCACATCAAGAAAATATCTGGTTTTTGTTTGTTGTTTTCTCTGTTCCTAATTTGATTTGTTCTGTTTTTGAAAACAGTAAATATCCCTAAATTTATTGATGGCCTCTGCCAAACAGTTAAGTTAGGTGTTAGGTGCATTGTTGTTATATTAAAAAAAAACAATCTAACATGTTACAGAAAAAATTGAGCTTTGGCAAACAAACACAAAAACAGAGTAGGACAAAATCGGTAACATGCCTAAAGTTACATTCAATCCAACATAAACCATCCGAAACAAGTGCAGTCAGTACAGACGAAGTCCTCGTGCTCCCGTTCGCACACATATCACACACACTCAGACAAAACTTTTCATACACACCTGGTTTCTTCTCAAAAGTCAGTCGGAGAGGAAGGTTCCTGTTTCTGTCCTCGGTCCTGTTCTACAAACTTGCTGTAAAAATGAGGAGCTTGTTTTTACTCTACACATGATGAAGACTTTGATCAGATAGCGAGAGTTTTTACACTTTAACCAATGAGAGCATCAGCTATAGCAGAAACCATCTGTACTTATTCTCTGATTTTCTTTGTCAGCAACCAGACTGGAAAAGGACAAACTGGTTCAGTGACATTCCCTCTCACTCTGCCTCGTTCACAGAGACACTGTCACAGGTCAGCCTCTAAGATGTCACGAGACTCCAACAGTGAATTAAAATCCTTGTTGATGTGTGAAAGGTGTAATTAAATATATGTACAGGACCTTTTAAAGCAGACAGTTTGGCTTTGCTGCTCGACTTATGGGTTCAAAACAGAGTAAATGAAAGATGATGAGAGTAAGGCTATGAGAAGCTCAAACAGTTAAATGAAACCAGCATGATCAATACTGTCATTTTTTATTATTATTTGTCAAACTTTTTCCATTCTTTGATAGTGTAGAGCAGTGGTTTTCAAGCTTTTTTGCCCAGGGCACACCTAAAGTGAAGCCAAACTCTTAAAGCACACAGTATTCCCGTTCTACAAAATCCCCTTTTAAACATCTGCAACAATATCTCATCAGCCTGCACAACTTTATAACCTCCGCCAAGAAGGTTATGTTATTGCCAGTGCTTGTCAGTTTCTGTCTCTGTTTGTTTGTGAACAGCATGACCCAAAAAGTAAGGAATGCATTTTGATGACATTTTCAGGGAATGTTGGTCATGGCACATGGAAGAGCTGATTTTGGTTGTGATCCAAATATGGCTGCAGCTCCTTGATTTTTTTCTCAAGGATTTGTTAACCTTGCAAGAAAAGGCAGCTTTTCCCACCACATTTTCCCCAGTAACTCAATAAGATCTCAACTGATTTTGATGACAGTTTTTAAGGAATATTGGCCATGAATCAGAATTGATGAGATTTTGGTGGTGATCTTTATCTGAATCTAAACGTTCTTATATTTTATGTATTCATCAGATCTCATTGAACCTTGACCTGTCACAGTTTTTCAGACAAGGTGAACTAATACATAGGAGAGATTGAATAATATCTTCCACCAATTAATTCTAGAAAGATAGACAGACTGCTGTACATGCTGTGGCAGAGTTTTTTGCTCTCCAAGACTTCAGTCCTAAACAGTTCTGTGATAGCTGAGGAGCTTGTTTTTTGTCTTATTTTACTTTTGTTTAGTTGGTTTTGTGAGTAAATGTCACTGAAATATGTATCATAGCAAGTGAAATCTATGTTATGAAGCTCAGTTTGCCTTGTTGATTCATTTTTAAACTGAGTAAAAATAAAGGACTGTGAGTATTTTGAGGATAGTGCAGCAGATTTTAGAATAAAATGTCATTATGTTCTGAGTAGGTTTGGGCCACATTAATCAAAATGTCCCTCATTTATCCTCATATTCATGGTTAGATGGCTGCTCCACTTTTATCTTCTCCAGCTTATTTATTCTGAGCAGACTGAAGTTGTTCAACTTATTTCTGAATACCTCAGCTCATGTCTTTGCTCACTTCAGAGTTTCTGCTGGTTTGCACATTTGAGGTTTTCCTGTTTGTTGCATTCCTCAAAATCTTTTTAAAAAATCCAGTTCGAGGACTTCATCTGAAGCCGAACAATTGTTTTTTTCCCTCTTGGTTACAAATCAAATGGAAAAAAGATGTTTGCTGCACTTTGCTTTTCTTACTCAAAGTAACGTGTTGAAGTTTTTGTATGACTGAAATTTTTGTGTTTTGAGGTTTTCGTGTCAGACTCATGTAGACAACAAAAGCAAGCTTTCATAACAGCTGTTTGTTTGTCACTTCAAAAATGAGAGCAGCCTAAAAATGTTGGCTGCTGTGTCAGCGGGTTCACTCCATGTTTTAGTTTGGCTCAGCTGCATCAGTGGTCTTGGCATAATTTCAGATGTTATGAAACAAAGACATCAGTAACAAGACAGGCAGCTGCATGTGATGTTTACTAGTTTTTTAGACTAGTTTATACATCCACATATGAAGTGTCAGTGGCGGTTCTAGGGGCGGGGCCACAGGGGCATTGGCCCCATCTGAAATCTAATTGGCCCCCTGGAGTGTCCCTGTCTTGATAATGACGATCAGGTTATAGGTGAATGCCCAACCACTGGTGGCAGTAGTGTGCCAAATAGGCAGGTCCACCGTCAATAAAGCCGACAGAAAAAGACTCTCATTTGAATGACCACAACAGGTAAGATAAAAAGTCTTGTTTTTGAACACAAAGTTGTGAAACATGGTTTTGAATACTATTTTATTCCCTTTGAAGTTTTTCATATCCTCTAATGTGAAATTGAAAATGAGTTTCGATATCGACACCTTTTTAATTTAAAATGTTTAAGAAATAAGTGACTGGGTGTGCTTTATCACAAATGTGACTGCATGCATGTTGGATAAATACTTGAGAAATGTGGCCCCTTGATGGCCCCTAACTTAGGAAAATCCTAGATCTGCCACTGTGAGGTGTTAAAAACTGTAATGATTTCAGACCTTCTGTTTTAATATATGTGTTTAAATTATTCCTGATTTATCAACTGGTTGTATATTAACGTATTTATGAAATACTGCATCTATCTATCTATCTGTCTATCAATCTATCTATCTATCATCTGTCCATCTGTCTGTCTCTGCCTTTCTTTTATCTATCTATCTGTCTGTCTATCTGACTTGCTCTCTTTCTATCTGCCTTTCTGTCTGTCTGTCTGTCTATCTGCCTCTCTATCTATCTATCTATCTATCTATCTGTCTATCTGTCTATCTACTTATCTATCTATCTGTCTATCTACTTATCTATCTATCTATCTATCTATCTGTCTATCTGTCTATCTACTTATCTATCTATCTGTCTATCTACTTATCTATCTATCTATCTATCTATCTGTCTGTCTATCTGACTTGCTCTCTTTCTATCTGCCTTTCTGTCTGTCTGTCTGTCTGTCTATCTGCCTCTCTATCTATCTATCTATCTATCTGTCTATCTGTCTATCTACTTATCTATCTATCTGTCTATCTACTTATCTATCTATCTATCTATCTATCCGTCTATCTGTCTGTCCGTCTATCTATCTATCTATCTATCTATCTGTCTATCTGCCTCTCTATCTATCTATCTATCTATCTATCTATCTATCTATCTATCTGTCTATCTACTTATCTATCTGTCTATCTGTCTATCTACTTATCTATCTATCTATCTATCTATCTGTCTGTCTGTCTATCTGTCTATCTACTTATCTATCTATCTATCTATCTATCTATCTATCTATCTGTCTATCTACTTATCTATCTGTCTATCTGTCTATCTATCTATCTATCTATCTATCTATCTATCTATCTATCTATCTATCTATCTATCTGTCTGTCTGTCTGTCTATCTGTCTATCTACTTATCTATCTGTCTATCTGTCTATCTATCTATCTATCTATCTATCTATCTATCTATCTATCTGTCTGTCTGTCTATCTGTCTATCTACTTATCTATCTATCTATCTATCTATCTATCTATCTATCTATCTATCTGTCTATCTACTTATCTATCTATCTATCTATCTATGTATCTGTCTGTCTGTCTATCTGTCTTGCTTTCTATCTATCTATCTATGTATCTGTCTGTCTGTCTATCTATCTATCTATCTATCTATCTATCTATCTATCTATCTATCTATCTGTCTGTCCGTCTATCTATCTATCTATCTATCTATCTGTCTATCTGCCTCTCTATCTATCTATCTATCTATCTATCTATCTATCTATCTATCTATCTGTCTATCTACTTATCTATCTGTCTATCTGTCTATCTACTTATCTATCTATCTATCTATCTATCTGTCTGTCTGTCTATCTGTCTATCTACTTATCTATCTATCTATCTATCTATCTATCTATCTATCTATCTATCTATCTATCTATCTATCTATCTGTCTATCTACTTATCTATCTATCTATCTATCTGTCTATCTACTTATCTATCTATCTATCTATCTATCTATCTATCTATCTATCTATCTATCTATCTATCTGTCTGTCCGTCTATCTATCTATCTATCTATCTGTCTATCTGCCTCTCTATCTATCTATCTATCTATCTATCTATCTATCTATCTATCTATCTGTCTATCTACTTATCTATCTATCTATCTATCTATCTGTCTGTCTATCTGACTTGCTCTCTTTCTATCTGCCTTTCTGTCTGTCTGTCTGTCTATCTGCCTCTCTATCTATCTATCTATCTATCTGTCTATCTGTCTATCTACTTATCTATCTATCTGTCTATCTACTTATCTATCTATCTATCTATCTATCCGTCTATCTGTCTATCTACTTATCTATCTATCTATCTATCTATCTGTCTATCTGTCTATCTACTTATCTATCTATCTGTCTATCTACTTATCTATCTATCTATCTATCTGTCTATCTACTTATCTATCTATCTATCTATCTGTCTGTCTGTCTGTCTGTCTGTCTGTCTGTCTGTCTGTCTATCTATCTATCTATGTATCTGTCTATCTGCCTCTCTATCTATCTATCTATCTATCTATCTATCTATCTATCTATCTATCTATCTATCTATCTATCTGTCTGTCCGTCTATCTATCTATCTATCTATCTATCTGTCTATCTGCCTCTCTATCTATCTATCTATCTATCTATCTATCTATCTATCTATCTATCTATCTATCTGTCTATCTACTTATCTATCTGTCTATCTGTCTATCTACTTATCTATCTATCTATCTATCTATCTGTCTGTCTGTCTATCTGTCTATCTACTTATCTATCTATCTATCTATCTATCTATCTATCTATCTGTCTATCTACTTATCTATCTGTCTATCTGTCTATCTATCTATCTATCTATCTATCTATCTATCTATCTATCTATCTATCTATCTATCTGTCTGTCTGTCTGTCTATCTGTCTATCTACTTATCTATCTGTCTATCTGTCTATCTATCTATCTATCTATCTATCTATCTATCTATCTATCTATCTGTCTGTCTGTCTATCTGTCTATCTACTTATCTATCTATCTATCTATCTATCTATCTATCTATCTGTCTATCTACTTATCTATCTATCTATCTATCTATGTATCTGTCTGTCTGTCTATCTGTCTTGCTTTCTATCTATCTATCTATGTATCTGTCTGTCTGTCTATCTATCTATCTATCTATCTATCTATTTATCTATCTGTCTATAAAGCCACTGTTGCACATCCAATGGGATTATGATCCAGCGGGGGTGTTTAGGCCTATCAGTAATGGTAGACATTAGTTATTGTTTAAAAAATAGTTTGATGGAAGTGGTACCCAAACAAAACTTGTATTATGTGATTATGTGCGCAGCAGTGCATCTCTCCTCAGAGACAGATGAGTGGGGGTCTCCAGTTTTGGTGGCTTTATGTGGAGAGTCCTTGCTTAGAAGTTTAAAGACCCTCATTCTAAAAGTCCTAAACCCCTGAAATAAACTCAGATTTATCCTGAGAGCCCATTCCTGTCAAAGCTTCACGGTGACTTATGTTTGCCTCTGCTGCTCTGCACTTTGTTGACCCCTCTGTGCCTGACCGTGGGTCAAATCTGTGCCCTGTCCGGCAGCGCCCTCTTGTGGCATGAAGAGGTATTGTGCCTGGCAGTCATGATGCCCATTGAAGAATCTGCTCTTATATCAAAATGAAAATGGTTTATTTCTTCAGATGACTGCCTGCCTGTTATTATTCTTTTCTGTCGATGTTGCTTTCACGTGTGTCGGACATTGGAAACATTAGATCATCGCCTTTGGGAGATCCTCACTCGTGGGCATGTGACGTTCACGGGGGCGTGGAGACTGGCAGCACAAAGTAAGTGCTTTTATTCTCTTAAAAGAGACAATATTTCAGATTTAAGCTCTAATGTAGACACTAATCTATATTTTTGTCCTTTCTGTCTCGGCTTTTACGCACGGTCATCACACCGGTGCTCCAGCCTGCATCACTGCCACCTCCTCCCTCCCCCCCCTCCTCCTCCTCAGCCTCTCCTCCTCCTCATCCATCCCTCCTCCTCACATTTCCCCGGCACTGCTGCTCCCTCCGTGCTCTCTCTCCGTGCGTCGCGCCGCGGCCATGGTGGACTCTCCCGGCGCGATGAAGAAGACCTTCTCGGTGCCGGAGATCAAACCGCTGGACCAGTACGACTTCACCCGGGCCAAGACCTGCGCCAGCGTGCGGTGGCTGCTCTCTAAATCGTACGGCTCTGCAGGTACGCTCTTTTCTCCACCGTGAGGGGCTGCTTGGGTGGGGCGCTTAATAATTGATCATGGTTTGGTCTAAATATGGAGCTCTGGCTGATTTGGCGCTCAGGGGGAACCTCCAGCATCCTTCTGCGGAGCATCAGCCGGTGTTCTGGTGCTCCAGCTGCTCGGCCCTGCATGCAGACTCTGCAGATTTATGTGGGTTACCATGTTATTAATGAGGAGCCAATTACGAGCATGCATATGGGTGCTGCGTGGAGGGATCTCCTCGGTGCTGCGTGATGCGCGGAGAAGCTGGAGGCTGTCAGAGAAACAAAGCCAGTCGTCAGCAGGCCTGTGGAAGCTTCAGCAGATCATATTTGTGATACCCTGACGAGAAAGACAACCGCATAGTGTTCATGAGACAGCTGCATAGATATGAGAAGGCTGCCTTTAAATGGGTCAGGGCCGCATAATATTTGTGTCAGTGTTACGCGCGCACGCTCTGCTGTAGCGCGTGGCTCCACACGAAGGTGACATGGTGAGCTTGAAGACAATGGAGAGGGTTTCTGCTGCAGCTGCAAATCTACTGTATCCACCAACCTGCAGTGACCAGTCAGCCTGAAGACATTTTATAATAAAGTTATGAAACATATTTGTGTTTGGTGTTTGTGTTGTGATGTCACATTGTCACAAATGAGTGGCTCAATTGTTGTTATGCAAGCGGAGTAACACCAACAACACCATCATTCTGAATCAGTCATGCTGTAAAACAAGAGAAACCTCATAAAGGTTTCTATTGTGGGGATTTGGTTGGCACGTGTCTCTCAGATGTTGTCTTTATTTGTGCTGCTGCTGTTGTGTTGATGACATCATGCTGTAATGTGCTCTGACATGGACCCAGTCAATGCGTTCCCATCATCTAAAGACTTAATTAAACGTTAGGATAATATTCTGTATGTGATCATGTTAATAAATGATAAAGGAAAGGTGAAAATGTTGCTTTAGTTTATTCCAAAGACAAATACTCACCTGCATAAACAGTCCTGTGAAGGTGCAGCCATGGAGTGATATCAGAGTGAAGGGATTTTACATGGGAGTGCACCTGAACAGTTTAGGGGTTGATTCTAGAAAGTCTGCCTCACCTTAGTCCTGTGTGCCTTCAAAGCAATAACGTCCCACTCTTACAGAAGGCTGTCTTTGCAATAACTAGCAAATTTATCATTGCTGCAGTTTTGGGCCTTTGCATTAAGGCTGAATTTTTTTGCAGTATTGTTTTTTTTTTTTCATGTGGTCAACAATGATTGTGGAGCTGCAGAACAACAGTCTTGTTTTCACATCTTTTAATGCAGTCGGATGAAGCTTGTTATAAGCTACCTCTAGCTTTATTTGTGCCAATTTAGTAAATATAAGTATTTTAAATTAATTTTAGATTTAGAAGAAACTAGTTACAACTGCAAGTGCTGTATAAAACATGAAGAGAAGCATAAGGCAATAACATTGTAAGTTAAGTATATGCACTTTAATCTTTTTTATTATTTGCAAATTGTATCATTTTGCAATATTGAACATTGCATATTTTACAAAGGCGTAGCAGACAGGAGAAGAGGAAGGTCTAAAGTTTGGCTTAAATTTACATTAAATGATGCAGTGCAACTTCCAAGTCTGTGTGATTTCAAGCAAGCATAGAAACAACAGTAATGTACAAATATTTGTTGATGCAGCATAGATCTGAACAACACGAGTGCTGTGTGTTTGACGCTGTTGACACAGAAGATCTATGTTATTGACATGTAGGCTGGAATCAATAAAGTCATTGTATTAGATAGATGGATATAAATATCGAGAGAGATGTATAAAAAATATTAGTATACCAATATATTGCAAGCACATAACTGTACCAGTACTGCAGGGTCTAATATTGATATTTTATTAATTAATAATTAATGGAAATTTAGAACATTTTTGTCTTTTAGAGTTTACCCTCCAGCCACTTCTCAGCAGCATTGAGCGTCATTATTCTGTCACTTGGATGGACAGTGTTTATCCATGTTGCAGGAACCATGCTTAATGCAAATAACACTGGTTGGAAACGATATTTGTATGCAAATAATATTGTGGGTTCTTAAAGTGATACAGATCTTTAGAGAAATATGCAATTAAGAATAAAAGATCATGATAAAGTCCTTAGTGTAGTTTAATGTTGCCACCCCTGTAATCTGATACATATTTTATCCCAGATTTTTGCCACTGCACTCCCCTGATAGATAAATATTAATTGATCAGAAGGAAATTTAAGTTTCTGGTTTTCTATTTACACATAAAGTAAGGCAAGAGATTAATTGATGAGGTAAGATGGCAATTTGTCCAAAACAAACAGATCTTGTTAAACTTTGTCACACTTAAACAAAATCAAAGGGTGACAGAGATTCATCATGGACATATGGTGAAGGCAAAAGAAGCTCTGCTCCATAAATGGGTCTGTTTTTAGGATTTATGGAGCAAAGGAAAAGCAAAAGAACAAAACAAATATTCATGGCTGCCTCTCTTGTGCTGGTGAAAAATGAAGGCTCATGCAGGTGCATGATGGTCCCATACTTACTACCTACTACATCACGTCATGTGACTACGGTGTTTCCCAGTCACCAAATGAACAAATAAAAGTTAAATATGCTAACAAACATTTTTTTACTTTATTCTCAATAAAGAAAAGACCTAAAATAAACAAAAAAGCTCTATAATCCAGGGTCAAACTAAATGTCAAGCTAAGTAGTATAGTTTTTTGTTTTGTATTCTACTCTTTATATTTAATAATGCACATGCTGTTTTTATACTTATATATAGTATATTTTTTATTTGTCATGGCTGTCCCCTCGCTGCTGTAACAATGCAAATTTCCCTGAGTGGGACAAGAAAAGGTTTATTCTATTATATTATATCCTTCTATTCTAAATATGAACTGAAGATAAATAGGTGTGAACAGGAAGGCTGTTGGACTTGTCAGTAAAAAAAATATCAATAAAGATTTGAACCCATTAGCAGAGCTGATAATGACATTGGCTTTAGTAAAACCTTTTTAGTCCCAAATCATCTCAGGGGCACCTCTGCAAAGTTTGGGAAATTAGCAACCTCTCCAACTAATAGACTGACATCGTCTCACACTTATGGGCAACGCAGAGTCACCAATCAGCCGAATGAGCATTTGGACTGTGGGAGAGGATACCTGAGTACACTGCATACAAACTACCCACTGAGAGGCCAAGTCGAACCAGCGACCCTCTTGCTGTGACGCACCAGCATTACCTGCTGCACCACTGTGCAGACCCCAAATGATGAAAAGATACATTTAATTTGGCCATTTTAGGCGGGTGCTTCTTATTACATGGTGCATAAGATCATTTACAAAAAGCACAGAGTAAGCCTTGAGGGGGACTATACACAGGTGAACAGTTTAAAGAGCTTCACTTCACTTGACATTGAGAGCATAGTGAATTAAAGTGGTTAGAATTAATAAGAAACAATGAAAGTGAAAATCCAGCAGCCTTTAAATAATCATTCTGTCTGATCAGCTTTTCAAAATCCATCATTGTTGTCATTTAAACTTAAAAAAAAACACCTCAACAGAACGGCCATATGTATAAATCCTGGAGACAGACTTTTTGGACAGTGTTAAATGAAATATCAATAGTCGTTCATTGACTGTCTGTTGATGACTTCATTGTCTCTGTGTCTTAATCAGCCTGTATGTGGTTAAATCTCTGCTGACTAACACTGATGTCACTCTGTGACCTCTGCAGCCGTAAAATCTCATGGTGACTCTTAATGTAATAATCTGTTATTTTAGCTGCAGTAATATCTTCAGACAGAATTTCCAGTCATGTTTGTGCCGCTCGTCCTCTCAGAGGAGCAGGAGGAGAGCTGCGCTCAAACCCCCACAGCAGGACGTCTCATTGTTGTCTGTCAGCCGGAAAATGCCCGGTGGGTTCCTCATTGAAATTTAATGGAGGCCTGAAGAAAATATCACCAATAAAACAACACATGGGGTCCAAACTACACAGTCCTGATTCAGCGGAGTAAGATCCCACCTGACAGGGTCACAGGATGACTTATCTCAAATAAAGAGAGACAGAATATTAACGAAGTCTGCTTCTCTCTTGATAAAATAATCAGCTTTTACTCGGCAGAGTGAGGCGAGATTTATACAGCTCTGTTTCTTGGATCAGCTCCATATTTTCATTAAACCAAAAATGACCTCTGAAAGAATTAAGAAATCATCCGTCTCTTAAGTCTCAAGTTCTGGGTTTCTTCCAGTCTTGGTCTTTAGTGATCATAACCCAGAAATAAGACACGTGAGAGTTTTCTGCTGATGTGAAGTGTTTATAAATAGACTTTTTAGAGATAATACTTCAGTCAAACAATCAATCAATCTGTATTTGTATAGCAGCAGTTCATAACAAGTGTTATCTCAAGGCACTTTGCAATAGAGCAGGCTGGAGCCATACTCTTCATTTTATAGAAACACATATATCCATATATACAAATAGATATAAATACATATTTTTACATACACATACATACATCCAGAGATGTATCCATCCAGGCAGAGACAAAGGGACTAAAAATAAGAATTTATGATAGCAACAAACCCATGGACGCCCAGATCATAAATCTGTCCTCACCACATTTGTCTCGGCTGATTATAGATTCAATCAATCAATCTTTATGTGTTTAGCATCATATTTGTCTTTGATGAAAATAAATTTATTGAAGGTAAACCCCTTGAGATGTGGCATCTCATTTTCAAGAGGGACTTCATGTCCTTATGGTTGTAAAGATAGTTACTATTGATGAATAATCAATACATCTTTGGATATATCAATCTATTATGAACAATCTATCTTTGCGCTATGTGCAGGGACTACCATGTATTTAATTTTGTTGATTTCTCTAAAGTTATAATCAGGGACTGTAATGATAATGGAACAGGGCTAAAAGAAAGGCCAAATACTGGTACACTTAAATTGCAGTTCTATTGACACCTGGGATCGTCCAGAGTGACAACGATTGTTTTTAAATCTAGAAAATGACTCAGCGTGGTTGTTTTGTTAAAGTAAAGCTCATGTGAGGAGAGTTTTGCTAGTTATGAAGCAGCTGGACATTAACACTGATGCTTCTTTATTGTCCTGTAACCACTGCCACAGGGCAGCTGTCAGAGAGCCACACTGAGCTAAACATGCTCACTATACATTTTCTGCAAGAAATCCAGGAGAGTGATCAATTTGACCATCTGAAAAGAGCAGGACAATCAGTAATAACATCAAATAAAAGTTGGCAACTGGTGGCCCAGGAGCTTCCAGCTTACTCCGTTCAGCCTGCAGAGAATTTCAAATAACTGAAAAATGTATAAATGTATTTCTAAAAATGACGTAAAACATGAATATATATCTCAGTAAAATGTTTAAATATAAATGTTTGACATTTGATAGCAAGAGTATGATTTCTTTTTATATAGTTAAATAATCACTGACCATTTAATTAGGTACACTTTGCTAGTACTGAGTTGGACCCCTTTGGCTTTCAGATCTGTTTTGATTCTTCTCCGCATAGATTCAACAAGATGCTGGAAACGTTCCTCAGAGTTTTTGGTACATATTAATTTTCATATACGGTCACTTCAGACTGGTCAGCAGCAAATCCATGATTCAAATCTCTTGTTTCACTGCATCCTAAAAGTGCTCTACTGGATTGAGATCTGGTTTCTGTGGAGGCCACTGGAGTTCATTGAACTCATTGTCATGTTCAAGAAACTGGTTTGGGATGATTTGAGCCTTATGGCAAGGTGTGTTGTCCTGCTGAAGATAGCCATAAAATGATGGATACACTGTGGTCGTAAAGGGATAAAAATAGTCAGCAACACATCTGAGGTAGGCTGTAATGTTTAGACAATGCTCAGGGTAGTAAGGTGTCCAGATTGGTGTACCATCACACCACCAAACAGCCTGCAGGATGGATCCATGCTTTCAAGCTGTTTACACCCAATTCTGATTCTACCATCTGAATGTTGCAGCAGAAACCGAGACTCCAGGCCAGGCAACATTTTTTAATCTTTTGTCCAATTTTTGTGAGCCTGAGCTAAATGTAGTTTTAGTTCCTAGCTGACAGGAGTGGCACCTGGTGTGTCCCCTTGTTGAAGCCAGTGGTTGTTTGAGTTTCTGTTTCCTTTCTGTCATCATAAACCACTCCAACCATTTTCCATTGACTTCTGGCATCAACAAGGCTTCTCTGCCCAGAGTACTGCAGTTTACTGGACATTTTCTCTATTTTTGACCATTCTCTGTAAACCAAGTGATGACTGTGCATGAAAATCTGGCTATTTGGCAAGAAGAATAACATAAGTAAATGCTGCACCATACAAATTGATATTTCATAGAGAACTGTTGGAACAAAACAGCTAACAGTATTATGTAGAGATATTGATAGTGGCAGAGGAGGTGCTGGCTCTGATCTGTAAATTGTGGGATTCTGTCTAGGCAGAATAAATATGCAAATACAGACAAAAATATAAATTAAGCCCTAAGAAAAACTCCATATCATGAGTTTTTAATAACTATATTAAACAATGCAGTTGCTTGATAGTGCAGTGTTTGAGCTTTGGGAAACTATGACGTTAAAAAGACAATAAAATAATCACACTGGGAATAATTAATCTGTTAGCTGCAGCCCCAAACTCGTTATTGTCAGCAGATTGTGTTATTAACATTTAAATGAGTCCCTCATTATGAATATTAGGGACATTTTTAGTGTATCATCGGTGTTTTGTAACAGTGTCGTGCTCTTGAAGCTGCAGAGGCGTGTTTGTGTGTTGCTTTCCTCTCTGATTGAATCAGTGTTAAGTAAAATGGGTTAGCTGGTTCCTGCTCTGCAGTCCGGTCTCATCGTCTCCGCCGTGATTGAGACAGAATGGCCGCTTTCCAGTTCCTTCGTCCCCATGGCGACAGCAGTCCTATTTCCTCCCAGTGCTGCAGAGTGTGAAAGGCGAGGGTTTAACCCCCCAACAGTGTGTGTTTTACTGCAGTGGTGTGTGCTTAAACTCATGTTTATGTAGTGACACAGATTCTCTTTTTTGTTATTTTATCATAATTAGGACACTAACAGAAGTGACTGTTACTGAGACAGTTTTGTTTATTTTGAGGCCCCAGGAACAGAACAATATGAGGCCTCTCATAAGGAAAGATTACTAATTGATGTGATGACACTCTGAGGCTTTTACAGTCCTGAAACGTAATGATATTCAGCCTTAATTGTATCCACAAGAGGGAGGGACAGCACACTTGGATTTATACAAACAGGTTAAAAAAAGACATTCTGGCTGCACAGCTCCACTCTCAGGCCTTCAGGCTCCACTGTGAGGCCTCCTCCTCTGTGAGGCCAGTGACTAAATATTTCAAAACCACCATAAGTTTGACTTTGTTCGTAGATGTGTTGTGTTAGTTGGGTTTCCTCGGCTATATTTTCTTACATATAAACAAATGGAGAATTCTATGATACAATGATTAATAAAAGTGAAGCACTGAAGGGCACACACTCTGCTGGTGCTTTGACTACGACATCTTTCAGCACAGTTGACAGGAAGTCATCAGTTAACACGGTAACTCATTGCACCCACACACTGAGACAGTTCTGATGGTTCAGGGAGGAAAGTATCACAGAAATGGAGTTCAGACAACTCTGGTTGTGAGGTTTAAAACTGGTCATCAGTTTTTAACAAGTATTTGACAATGATATTGATTATTGCCTTAGCTGAGGCATTTCCAGCATTGTGGGGTGAGTAATTGTCAAAAATGTGAAAAACTGCTCCATATTGCTGTGTTAACAAATCATTAAAAACATTCCAGCACCTACAGTGATCAGATCTCTTATCCCTTGTGCCATTACCAACATTTCCTTAAAATGTCATCAAATCTGTTGAGAACGTATTGAGTTATCCTGCTCGCAAACAAAAAGGCAAACTAACTAACAAATACTGCCAAAATGTAACTTCTTTGGCGGAGATAATTAGAGACTGATCTTAAAGTACTGGTTTCAAAGCAGGGTCACCCATCAGTGCACCTTTCTGTCATCTTTTACTGAATGTTCACATGCCGCTTTAAATGAGAATGCCCACCCTTAGCAAAAAGTAGTATACTTGAAGTTAATTTTATTAAGCATAAGTATTGGACCATGTACCTGTAGTGTACTAAAAAGTATAATTTAATACTTCTTCAAACTAAATTGGATTTTTTAAAAAAGTTTTGAAAAGTATACTTTGAGCATACTTTATAAGGTCATTTTACAACTTTCAAGTACACTTATCTACATACCACTAGTGTACTAGGTATCTACTTCTAGTCAACATTTTAGTTTATTGAAGTATACTAATGGTATACCCCAAACCCTTATGAAAGGGACTAGAACTTGATTAATAAAGTCAAGTCAAATGTTTCTCTGTTTACATGTATGTTTTTAAGGTACATAAAGATAATGCAATTGAGCACACATACTATTTACTGTAAACTTTTAAAGTCAAGAACTATATGAGCTTGAACATGTAAGTTTACAACAGGGGTAAAACCCCAAAGCAAATGTGTTAAGTGGAAAAAACTGCAAATTAAATGTAAGCACAATGACTTGACCTTATTCTCTACCTGGATCAAGATATACTAAGTATTAGTACTTTGTGGCAGAAAGAAGTAAAAAGTGCAAGTCTTAGTATTAATGTATTTAATCTTAGACTTTTCTTTATACTTTCCAGTATGAACCAAGTATACTTCACTATACTGTTCTTCAGTTTATAAAATATAGTATATAAAAAGTAAATTCCAAGTATACTGCCTCAGTTTTAGTATAAAATAAGTATACAGGCAGCAATAGTTGTGTATATCTTTACTGCTTTTATAAGTAATGCTGAGTGTTCAGGTTTGAGAACAGGTAAATATCAGGGCTCATGCAGTAAAGGCACAAGACGCAGGACTTATTCGAGACAAAATGGGTTTTATTTTACCCAAAAGTGAATGAATCAAATTTACAAACCAAACTTTAAGAATTAGGCCTGTAAAAGAGGTCAACTAACTATGACACTGAATAGACTATACAAAAGATAAAGTGTTAACAAACAGAACCTAACAAAATTCTTCTTTTGTGACTGAACAAAATGAGACATTGAGGCACACATATAGGGTGTTGACCAAACTAAATGAAACAAAGGGAGTAAACAAAATGGCTGCCACAATTAACCAAACACAGCTAAACTAACTACTAACTAAGTGCTCACTAAAATTAAACAGTGTAAGACCTAAAGCAACTAAGAAACTAATACTGAATCAAAACAATGTGCGGATGTGTTTCTGTGACTGCAAAAATGTGAACAAATGAAACTGATGATGAAGTTCAGAAAGTCCCATTTCTTTGCTCACTCTTTGTAGGCCCCTGCATGACTCTGGACCCTAGAGAGCTTTACCCTTTGGGCGGCCTTATTCCAAAGTCAATCTAAAAGTAGAAAAACTCTGAACAGGGACAATTGTGTCGGTCCCATTTACAGAGTAAATGCCTTCAGCTATCATGAAGCCAGCTGGCGCGTCTTGATAGACTTATCAACAAGTTCTCAACAGATTTTCATCACATTTTTAGAAAATGTTAGTCATGGCACAAGGAAGAAGTGATTAGACTTTGGTGGTGATCCAAATCAAGATGTGGATTCAGGATTTGTTAACAGTGCGTGATAGGGCAGGTTTTGTTGATGGGAGACCATCATCACTTTTTTTTCACCCAGTGGTCTAATCACTGACAGCCTGTTTGTGCAGCATAGACAGTATTCAGTTCATTAAATGTACATCAGAATCAAATAAGGTAATTTCAGAAGTATCCCTCAGGTTTGATGCTCATGTATGTAGACTACTTGAGGTTCCTTGGAGCTTTAGGCCCCCTGTAAATGTCCTTCCTTTGGCTGGTGATAAAACCTCCTGTGCTGGTTACATAAGGAGGTCTCTCCTCAGTGGGTTACACAGACAGTGAGGAGCAGTCGCAGCTCTCTTTATGAATCACAGTGAGATGTGCACGGACAGATGAACGAGCAGAAAAAAACATTGGATGTTTAAAGAGAACGAGGGCTGACTTTTGTAGTAAATTGGAGCGATGTGAACTCTGATATCCTCTTCCAGAAGTCCGATCCAATCTGCAGGATTATCCCAACTCCTCGTGTCGTCCTCCTGAGCTGGAATGTGGGTCAGCCAGGGGAGTTGTGTGTATCTGTGGCCGCAGTGTGTGTGTGTCTATGACATGACCCACTCGTACTGGTTCTCCTCGACATGAAAACGCACACTCGGTAGTCTGGGGGACCTTGGCTGAGCTGTTCATGCACATGATGACATTATCTCGTCCTGCAGGCTCCGTAAAGTCAGACGCTGTCACTTACTGTCACCTCATTCACACAGATCACTTTTATTCACTTATTTACTTCACTCTTTATGAGGAGGGGATGTAGGATAGTGGAGCTTAGGGCCGGGAATTATGGACCAAAAAAAATCCTACCTTGATTTTGATACCCTCATCCATCCATTATCAATTCTGCTTATCCCTTTCAGGCGCACAGAGAGAGGCAAACAACCATTCACGCTAACACCCATACCTATAGGCAGTTTAGAGTCATCAATCAATCTAATAAGCATGTTTTTTGGTCTGTGGGAGGAGACCAGAGTGCCTGGAGAACCCATGCATGCACCTGGAGAACATGCAAACTAGCCCTGGGCCCTGACCGACCCAGGGATCAAGCTTTGGTTTGATTTTATGGGTTGTTTCTGGTCATGTGATTGTGGTGACCAGTGCTGGGCAGTAACAAGTTAGATGTAGTATATTAGTGTAATAGCATTACTTTCTTTAGCCGCTAGTAGAGTTAGCAGCAATGTAGCTCAGTCCTTGAAGGGCTTGAACTGGGTTACTGGTACAAGACCCGCTCAACCAGGCTTGAAAGTTGGTTTAGTAGTTGGGGAGAGCTGACTAGTTACAGCAGATGGTAACGCAGCTGAAGGGGTTGGCATCGGGTTTGCACCCTTAAATATTATCACACATAAATACCCATAAATGAATTAGGGTTGACATCACTGGTGGTGCAGAAGAGTGATGATTGGCCAAGTGTTGACGCGGCATGTGTTCCCAAACCTGACCCAAATAGAGTTAAGGCTGGATTATGCTTTCGACATCGACAGAAGTTCAGACAAAAACTGCAGCAGACTTGTGAAAACACTCTGGAAACACTATGTATTTTATGCTCTGTGCAGCGCTCTTCGTGCTGCAGACCAATGTTCTCCTAAATGTTATAGTAGGGCTGGGAGATACAATTTATCAATCTTTTGAAAAAAATGCAGTATGTTGACTATGTGAAATGGTTACCTGCAGCCCAAAACCTCTACAGCCCTCTGCATCAAAACAATCTCATTTAAGCTTCATTTATCTATTATTAAAAGTTACTTATCTAGAAAACATACAAAGATCTATATCGAGTATCCCCATACAGCAAAATAATATCAAGATATACATTTATGTCCCTATCACCCAGCCCTATGACATGGGGCAGTGTCCTTAAAAAATGTTTGATTATTGCACGGTTCAACTGAAGTCAGTGAAAACAATTACTTGTTGTCAACATGAAGAACCATGAAGAGAAGTTGTGTTTACTCATGTTATTGAGACAAAACAGGGAGAGGAGATTGTCTGTACTGCAGCTAAATCTAGAGAGGATGAGACGAGGGGGATATAAAGCTGCATAGACAATCGCTGATAGATAAAGTAGCATGAGCATGTGTGTGTGTCAGGCAAAATGTGCCTCGGGGAATTTACCTGGCCTCAGGTGACCTCTTTCTCTAGACACTGAGCTGCATGGTAAGCTACTTATCATTTTAATTGTAAATGTTTCTTTCTTTAAACATCTTGTTTACTGACCCTTAGACCTGGCAACCTTTTTTTAAACTAATATAAACATTGTCAATATAAAACACTATCCTACCCCCTCAAGTTTGTAAAGTATTATGAAGTGATGTCAAATAAATCCATATATTACCCAGCCCTGCTGTAGCTGCAGCTGTGTGACCTTTAAATGCTACAATGCGACAGAGCTCCTCTCTGCATTAGTAGGCATCCCTCCATTTCCAGAGAACAATGCAGGGAAGCTGACTCATTATTCCCTCCTCTTGTTTCTGCAGGAAAGGGAGAAATGTCCTAAATCTGCACCATAAACTTCACGGTTTTTTCTCCTCGCTTGAAGCTAAGAGAGCAGCAGACTGAGCCCCTCCACTCACTAATCATCTCTGCCTGCAGATAATGATGGAGCAACTCTTTCAGGCCCTGAAATATTAATCCTGAGCTCTCCTCAGCTCATTAGCATGGATGTTTCTTTCCTCCTCTACTCTCATTTATGCTCTGGAAGACCACACAGCAGTGCTCTGGGCAAAAATGCTCCTTACAGTATTGGACCATGTTGGACTGTGATAGGAATTTAGAAATGATGAGCAAATATATGGTTTCACTGATCATTATGTTAGTTTGTTTGGCACAGTAGCATCATCATGTCTGCAAAACAGCAGTTAGCACTGATTAACACTTGATGAGCATGATGGGATGTTATTAATTTTGCAGAAACCAAAATCTCTGTCTAAAATTTAAGCCAACATTGAAGTTAGATGATAAGTTGGATGAACAGCTGCAGGAGCTACAAAGTAAAAGGAAACCATGATGAACCTCAAGGGACCAAGACAATCTGAACAATATTATGTGTAAGTCCATGAATACATTGTTGTGACAATGAACAAATTATTTGACTTTTTGGGCTGATTATTCAGCATTCATATACCAACACCAATTCAAATGAGGTTGGGACGTTGAGTAAAACCTAAAAAAAATAATAATAACAAAATAATTTTCAAATATTTTTGACTCACATTCAGTTGAATTCACTGCAAAGACAAGATACTTAATGTTCAAACAAATAAATATTGTTTTTGCAAAAATTTGCTAATTTTTAATTCAGTGCCTGCAGCATTTCAGCATATTGCTGTTACATCTATAAACAATAGTTCCATGATTAAGTTACCATCGTAATATGATTTCTTGACCCTGAAAACTTGCACCTAGCACTCAGAATCATGTTGATATCAGTATTAGTTAGACAGTTATTGAGCAAAAACAATCGTAACCGCTAATGGCGGTTATCTGGATCACCTCGCAAATCAGATTGTTTTTAAGTTGGGCCATTACCAACATCTCCTGAAAATTTCAGCAAAATCTGTCCAGTAGTTTTTGCGTAATCTTGCTAACAAACAAACAAACATGCGCCGTCAGAAACATAACCTCCTTGGCGGAGGTAAAAAGCTGGGACAGGGGCAACAAAAAACTGGGAAAGTTGAGGAACATTCCACAGATGAACAGGTTAACTGGAAACAGGAAGAATCCAGAGAAATCTGCATGTTAGCAGCAAGACCTAAAACCAACATTGAATGCCTATGACCATAGTTCCCTCAGGCAGCACTGCATTAAAAACCACATCATTCTGTGAAGGATGTTACCAAGCTGGCCCAAGAATACTTCAGAAAACCATTGACAGTTAACACAGTTCATCACTACATCCGTAAGTGCTAGTTAAAACTCTACCATACAGAGCAAAAGCCATTTAGCACAAATACAACGCAGACCCCGAAATATTGAGCCAGTAAGGTCGTACATCAAGCAAAAATGTGAAAGAATTCCACCTACAAAGCTTTAACAGTTCGTGTCCTCAGTTCACAAACTCTTATTCAGTGTTTTACAGTAAAGGTGATGTAACACAGCAACAAACGTGCCCCTGTCCCAGCTTTTTGGAGCACATGCACACATCAAATTAAAACAAGAGGATATTTGCAAAAACCATAGTTTCAGTTTGAACATTAAGTATCTTGTCTTTGTACTGTATTCAGTTTAATATAGGTTGAGCAGAATTTGCAAATTATAGTATTTTGTTTTTATTTATGTTAAACACAGTGTCCCAACTTTATTGGAATTGGGGTTTGTATGATTAATATTTTAGGGCAATGTATCAGGTAGGTTAAAGGTTTCACTGAGCCCTAAAATGTCAGCACACAAGGGGAGAAATCAGGGAAACAGTCAGTTGATATCTTCTCTTGGGACAATGAATGTATATATGCAAGTTTTAATTTTTTATCACATCACAAAATTATTTGTCCATACTGTGTGCATAACCAATGCCCTTGACTTATTTTTGTGTTGCCTGCCTCAGCTCAGAGCTGCAAATTTAACTTAAATCTAAATCCTTACCTTTCATTTTCAGAAAATGTTCCTGTGGAGCTGCGAGACCCGCTCTACAAAGACCAGTATGACCAAGAGCACCTCAAACCAGCCGTCTCCAAGCTGCTCCTCTCCCCTGAGATCTACTGCAGAGTCCAGGCCCTGCTGGCTCAGGCTCATGCTACCTCTCCTCCTGCGACTCAGAGCTCTCCCGCTGATAACTCGGCCCTGCTGCAGTTTCTTATCAAGAAAGGGGTCCCTGCAAAGATCCAGGATACAGATGTTACAGAGGAGGACCTTAGCAAAACCCCGATTAAAACGGTGGGTGTACAGACTTGAAATGTTTGTGTTTGATGTGAATCAATGACTCAAAAGTATTTTTGATCTATTTGTATTATCTGTAGGTGGATAAGAAACCACACATGCAAAACCTCGACCCTTTCAAGTAGAGTCATGCTAAGACATCATTTTTTAGTACAACATGGTCTTTCAGAATATTTAGAATGCAATAACACCTGATTGGTGTATTTTGAGTATAACCATAGAGACAAATCAAACAAAGATCAATGATGTACGAGCCTTTTCACATCTGAATATAGTTCATTGAAGTCTTGGTTAGTGGAGGAACAACATTTAAAGAAACTGGCAGCAAAAGCTATTTATACGGTTACGTTTTTTGCTCAAGTTTTGAATTTGCACCACTCTTGGAAGCATTTTTTTTGAGCGAATGTTTAAAAAATTACTCAAAAATGTAAAACATCACATAACTCAGACTTTCTTTTTGACTATTTTGGGAAATGACACATAACTCTTGTCTGTAGCTGACCTTTGGCTGCTCTTAATTGGACACTATTTTCAAGAAAACAAGAAAATAAGACATTTGGTTGGTCAGTACACTAACTGGAAGTTGTCACTTTATTTAAGGGTCAAAATGGAGGTCTCCGTGTTTCATATTTAAAAACTGGATTAAAAATCACTACAGATGTATCACTGTGGATCCACAAATACAGACTTTCCAAAAAATACACTGCACTTCAAGGTTGGATTGAAAAACCCAGTGTGTGATATGTGTGACCTAAAAACCCTCAATAGTTTGACAAAAGAGCATCCTTCCAGATACAGTTGTCCTCACAAAGATCCATGGAAAAGTCGCAAAGTTATAAAGGAGCTGGGAAGGTTAAGGTCAGTTGGTTATATATTCCCTCTGCTTGTGATTGGTGCAGAAAGCTCACTTGGCTCTGATTGAATCTCTGATGACCGTGGCGGCTAAAGAAGCGGTGGCTCAGGTGAGGATAGCGGCAGAGGCGGAGCAGATGGGTGTTGGAGCTCCATGGGAGAATGCGCTGATCTTCTGGGTCAACAGGGTAAGACAACAGACAATATTTTATATCTATAAAATTTTTATCTGTCAGAAGTCAAAACTAGAAGTGCCCAATCATTTGTCATTTGTTTCATCAAAACTGAAGGTACTTACCTGATTATATTGTTTAAGTATTTTATTAAAACAAGAAGCATCATGACCACTGACAGGTGAAGTGAATAACACTGATCATCTCTTCATCATGGCTGCTGTTAGTGGGTGGGACATATAAGGCAGCAAGTGACCTTTTTGTCGTCAAGGTTGATGTTAAAAGCATGAAAATGGACAATTGTGAGGAATTGAGTGAGTTTGACAAGAGCCAAAGTGTGATGGCTAGATCACTGGGTCAGAGAGTCTCCAAAACTGCAGCTCTTGTGGGGTGTTCCTGGTCTGTAGTGGTCAGTATCTATCTAAAGTGGTCCAAGGTAGGAACAGTGGTGAACCAGCGACAGGGTCATGGACAACCACGGCTCAGTGATGCAGGTGGGGATCAAAGGTTGGCTCATGTGATCCAACAGGCCAGCTACTGTTGCACAAAGTGTTGAAAAAGTTAATACTGGTTCTGATAGAAAGATGTCAGAATACACAGTGCAGAAGGGGATGTATGAGGCAGGTGGGGATAATGCTGTGCCTGATCGGTGTATTTTGTCACTTCCTGGCCTGATGGTGAGGGGGACCTCACAGTAGTACTTAAGAATTAGCGGTGGGACTTGCCAGTGGATATGACCGTATCACAACGCTTGAGTCTAGATTCGATTTCTTGCAATACTTAATATTTTACAGTAAGCTAAGTATTGCGATACTTAACGTCACAATATATTGAGATATTAACCCTTTATTGGCTGCATTTCCATCCAATAAGAAAAAAAGACTGAATTCTACAAAACCGATTAAGAAATATATCTCAGCATAATTCATCTTGTCACTTCAGTTTTATCAAAAACATGAGTAAAACTCACAGACTAATGTCCACATATAGCCAATTATATCTTCTGTGCTCAGCCTCTCTTAAGCTTTTACTTTCACTACTCTGAAGAGCTTTAGTGCCGCTGTTGTTGAAGTCATACTTCAGAGACGGCAGCCAGCATGTAACAAAAGTCTTGTTTTTCTCAACATGGTGGGGCCTTCAGTCATTGCACATAAAGTTAGTAGGGGATTGAAATATTTTCCCAGATCTCTCCAAACTGGGAGGTAGTTTTGACGAGCTAAGCATGTCAAGGACTGGCTGGTTTATCAGTAGTGTTAGCTTAGCATTAGCTTTACAGCCATCAGCTTTTGGTGTCCCTGAATGGTGCCCTATGTTCACTGTTTTACTCTCATGCATCCCCATGTGTCATGTCCTTCTCTAATGTATACCTAAAAGTCCAAACTAAGTCTACACAACGGATTTATATGCCAACAGTGCGTTCCTTCTGTCTCTCCTGTGCAGCCATGATATTTTACTCTCCAGTATAATGACTATCACCTGTCTGACCTGGCTCAACAGCACTATTGTGTAGACTTAAGGATTTTTTTTTCTCTTCTGAACCAAAAGCCTCATTAAATGTTGAAAATTAATGCATATAAAATCAATACATGGCATTCTTAATAGTGCATCTTTTTCCACCAACTGTTAAGACTGGAGATCTGCAGTCAGACTCTCTTTGACTTGTTTAACCCATTTTTACAGATTCATAGGCTTATAAACACCCCCAAAGCATATTTTTCAAATGTATATTTTAAGATTATATGGAAATGGGAGATGGAACATGGTTCATATTTTTTTTCTCATTTGCCATTCTTGGTTTCCCTTTTATTTCCAGGGATAGAAATTGAAAAAAACTATTCCAGTCTAGAATTGATAACAACTCCCTCAATGAGTCGATATCAGTAGTCTTTTTGCTTAGCAATTCCCTCCACTTTGTTCAGCATGCCTTACAAATTGAGGGTGTCACAGTCTGATTGGAGGCAGTCTGCACAAATGATGACAAAGCAGTCAAGAATTCAATCAAGGCAGACAGGGTAGTAGAAGTGGACAAAGTTGTGGCTTAATTTTCCTCAAGATGTTGCTTACTGTGCGATATTTAATGGCTGGAAACATCAGCATTCAACTATGCAGCACAGCTCAGAACATCATGAGTCACATGTGATGCTGACACTGAAAACCTACATAGGCCAGTTTTTACCCACACAGAAAATCATCAGGAATCAGTAAGGTAAGCATTAAAGAATCAGATCAGTAATCAGAACTGATAATGATATTTGTGTCATTAGAGTCTAATTTACTTTCATTGCTATTTATTTCAGAAGCACCCTTTTGTGCTATCTGATAGTGTTTTTTCATAGGTAAAGCAAAAAATTGGGACATCAAAAAAGAATGAAAAACATTAATGTATCCCCTTTCTTCACACAGCTAAACCAGAAATTAAGAGAAAGCACTGAGGAAGAAGAGCCCCCCAGATCTCAGACCTGCACGGACCTGCAGCCTGCTCAGGACTCGGTAAACCAACTCAAACTAACACACAAACATGCATGAAGTTTTGCTTTATTAATAATCAGTCTGTTTCACTGTGCTGCTGCAGCTTCTAACACCGTCCTCGCTCTGCTTTTTCTTTTCTCCCCCCTGGTTTGTCTGTGTCACGCCTCGCTCTCTGGCAGTGTCAGTCCACCCGCTGGTACTGGAAACTAGTCCCTGTAAGTGCACTCTTCTTCTGTTTACCTCTCTGAGTCTGTCTGTGTACGGCTGACTTTTATGTGCCTGCTGGAAATGTCACACATAGCTCTAATCTGTCCTGTAATGAAAAGTGCCTCTGTGTATGATGGTTATGTTTCTGTTGACCTTTAATACTGACCAATGAGAAGCCACTAAATATGTCCTCTAACTGCATATAGAGCTCAACAGTGACCATCCACTTTTGTCTGCAGGTTTGGCTTCAGAAGTGAATTTTCCCATCCAAATCCTCAGTTGATATTTCAGAAAACTCTTGTATCAGTGGATTCAATCATGGAACAAAGACAAGCAGCTTCCCAAGTTGCTCTGACTTAAAAAAAAAAAAAACATTTAATTTAGCACAAGTACAGGATAGGAAAACAGAGGAAGGTTCAAGAGTGCACACACAGTTTAGAATAACAGAGTCATTCTGTTTTTGGGTCCGTCTGTCCAGGCCATTCTCATTAACTCTCATATCTCAAGACTTGATTGATGGTTTTTCTTCTGACTTTGCAAATGTCCACACTGGCTCAAGGGTGAACATATTAGCTTCTCTTTTTTCCTTTTTTTTAAGGTCAGAGGTCAATTGTAAACCTTGCAAATGTATAAAAATGCCTTTTGTGGCACTAGTTTCCATAAGTGAAGGGATTTTTATATCCTTTAGTGTTTTGCATGTCTCCTTCCCTTGATAGAGTCCTTCTATGCACAAGACAAAAAGTCTGCAGCATTGGGACTTCTCCCTGTTTACAATACCAGTAGCTCAAATGGCTGGTCCCCCCCTCAAATAGACCTACCAGTGTGATTTTCTACAATTTTCTTTGGCAGTTTAATCCCATTGGCAAGCCCAGTTAAGAGCATAGACTGTAGAATACATGCAGAGTTAACTAACATTATTAGTTAGACAGTTATTGAGCAAAAACGATCATTTGTTAATGGCGGTTATCTGGATCCCCACCAAAATCAAATAATTTTTAAGTTGGACCATTACCAACATCTCCTGAAACTTTCAGCCAAATCTGTCCGGTAGTTTTTGCGTAATCTTGCTTATAAACAAACAAATAAAAAGACAAAGAAACAAACATACGCCGGCTAAAACATAACCTCCTTGGCAGAGATAATGAAAGGACGGGGGTCTTAAAGGAGCATGGACTCTAACAGAGCATCTCATACAGAGGGAGAATACAGGTGGATCAGGGGTTCACATTGCTTATTTTGAACTACTATAGCAGCCAAAGAAATTGAATACTTCATCCTGAATTGTGGAAAAACCTGGATCCTTTAGAAGAAGTTTAATTTTATATGAATGTGTGTCATCTACGCTCTCTTTTCACACTCTTAGCTTGCGGTAAGTCTGCGTTTGATTGTTAAAAATGTTTGCTAATAATAAAGTCCACTGTGGAGGAGACAAAGGAACTTTTACTTCTGGATAAACACTGTTGAGCTCTGTTCTTATTGCTCTTATTAATAACCAGTAATAGACTCTGCAGAGTTAAATTCAGTCATCGGTGCCACCTCAAACTGCCCAGGTTATCAGAGCTGAAGGGGAGAAGGAGGTGTTCAGGAACCAAAATAATCCACAATCATTGTTAAAACAACCTCCTCCCCCCTTTTGTTTGCCCCTCCCTCTCCCTCTCCTCCTCCCCCGGCGCTCTCCTCCCCCCTCAGCAGTGACTGTGTGGTGTGGCGGTTCCCATGATGACCGGCCCCCTTGTCATTTATGCTTGTTTCCCTCTCTCTGCCATCCCCCATCCAGCATGCTATCGCTTTTTGTTTGAAGGAGTCGGGGAATAAGCCGCCTGTGGTAACGTATTACACCTCGCTCTTCTCTCACCCTCATCCTCATCGTCTCCCGTAGCAACGCACCTGACTGACAGACTTGACCAATCGCCACACCGTTCCCTCCCTGTAGACCAACGTCTGACCGACTGACTGCAAACTAATCAGTTCTCCAACCCTGAGGTTGGACGGATCAATAACACCTCATTAGCTTTGACTGTATTTGTCCATATTTATTCATGTTTCACTGCTGCAGGTGAATAATAATAAGGTGAATGTTGCAGAGTCATGTTGCAGGTGGAGAAATAGACCCAACTTAATATCGATTTCCATGGCTGTTCTCCTTCAACATGGCTGTGTGACATCATTTAGCATAAATTTCCATTGATGCGCATATTTTGGATGCTTCAAGTTATAATTAATGACAATTTACTAGGGCCACATTATGGGAAAAAAATGCAATAACATGAGAAATTAGTCTTAAAAGAATAAATAAGTATTTTATGAGAATAATACAATCAATTCATCTTTTAATGGACAATCTTTAATAGAGAGCCAGTTTCTACTTTGTTTTCAAAGCAACTATAGTCTTAATTTTCATTTTTAGTTGTGAAGTTGCATAATTTGCTTAAAAATTACTGTTTTTGGGGATATTTTTTTATATTTTTTTCCTTTAATTAGAGTTGTTTGTTTTTAATTTCTTATTTTTTTGCATTATCAGTGTTTAGTTTAAAATTTGGCTTTAACTACACTAAGGTAGGCAGAGCATCTATGGTGCGCAGATAATTTTTCACTAGAGCAAGAGAGGCAGCAGGAGCCATAGCCTTTTAAAAAATGTTTATTTGCTTGCTTGCTTTATGTATAAAAAAGAAAAATAAAATGTTGACCTTCAGACCCCCACAAAATCTTGCCTTAAAATTCTCTGAGACATTAAATTTTTGATACGTCTATAAACCTCTCTGTTTCAGCCCTGCTCAGAACAGGCTGTTTTTGCTTTCCAACTCTGTGCTCTAATATTTACTTCCTTTTACTGGAGCTGGCTGTGGGCTGAACCTGGCCCAGAGAGTGTCTTCCTTCTGGGGGAGGTAGATTTTCTTGGGACAGGCCTTAGACACATATTTTTGCATAAAATCATTAATATGTGTACTTTATGTAATATGGGAACTTTAAATTGACTAATTTAACATATTTTTGTAATAATGCCACGTCAATAAAAAATACAACCCACTTTAACAGTGGCATATATTGTTAAAGTTGGGTTTTATAATACATAATACATACATTAATACTTAAATACAGTACATAATTTCTTGAAGGAAAATTAAATAAAAATGCTTGCCATCTCAATAATTCCCGCCTTTTTTTCTGTATACTGCTGCTTTTAAGGTCAGCACGAGTGTCCCAAAAAGTGCTATAAATAAAATGCATTAATATTATTTTAAATTTTAAATGAAATGTTTTTAAAAATTGAAATCTAATGGATCTAATGGATCAGATATGATTATAGTTTGGAAGCCCATATCCAAAGCCTGACAGTTTTTAGTCCTACAGGTACAACCAGTGAATACAAATCAGCTGATGAGGAGAGCATCAGGCACACAGTGGGTTCAGTCATCAGCAGTATATTCAGGGTGTGGTCATGTCGAGCTTTAAAAAGGTGGTAATAAGGCTTTTAATTGATTCAGAAAATCAATAAGCAGCCAATTCAAAGACAGAGGAATGGGGTTATCCAACCTCTTGTTATTTAACTAGTAAAAAGTCAAGCTGGGGCTTCTTGTAACATCACAACTTTGTTCTTGCAGTGTTGCGTCTTCCTTCTCCTGATTGATAACTTTCAAGATTGTTTTCCTCTCATGTGGCCTTAATACTCTGTCAAAGGATGTTATCTTAGTGCCACAACTATTCACATTTTCTTTTATTATGATATATTATTTTTTATCTTATCACAACTGAAGACCCACAGTGTCACTTGTCTCTGCATGGACATCAGAGGACGACATTTAATCACTGACATTTTCTATTTGTAATTTATTCCATTGTATAAATAATTCTTTGATTTGGAAAACCCTTTTGCATTGCACCCTCCTGTTGGTGTGTGTGTGTGTATGCAAATGTCTCTGATTTGAAGCATTGCTGGTCTTGCGCTTTGGTTCTGTTGGGTTTTCTTCCCTGCAATATCCCTGGTTTGGCTGGCGTCATAGTTTTAGTTTATAGTTTAATTTATTGTCTGATAGAAGGACAATCTTTGCTGGTTTTTACTTTTTAACCACTGCACTAACCCTTTAGACACATCCTTTTTTGTATCTGAAACTTGATTTATCTGCTTTATAATCCTCCCTCTCTGCCTATTTTCTTCTGATTCCTTCTTGTCTTTGTACTGCTCTTCTCTTTTCACCTCCTCTCCTCACTCCTCGTCCCCTCCCTCCTTCTCTCTCTCTCCTTCTTCAGATCCGTTATAGGAAGGACAAAGTGCAGTCTAAGCTGACTCCCACTTTCCCTCTGGTTTCTGCGGTCAAAGATCTGTCTAATGGCTGTGCTATAGCTGCTGTGCTGCACTTCTACTGCCCCAGCCTGCTGCCTCTAGAGGGTACACACATGTACTCAGACATAAACACACATTCATGTGCACACAACATGATTAAATCTTTATAAGGGCTGATGCAGGCATCTGTCTCTGCTAAAAGATGGTCTTGTCACACAGAAAGGTATCCAATGGAAACATCTGTCTTTCAAAAGAAGATGCGAGGGTTAAGCTTCATGATGACGTGCATGAAAACAGACAGTCCCCAGGCTATTACTGAGTTTATAACTGTCGCTCAGGGTGCAAATGAATAACTAAATGCTGGATAACCAGAGAACAAATTACTGGGAGCTAGAAGCAGAACATGACAACCAAATGGGCAGTTAACCAGGTAACAAATATGTAATCGACTGTTTATAAGCCAGGGCACAAATCACTAACTTACAGCTAGTTAACCAGTGAATGACTGACAGATAACTGCTAGATAACCAGAGCAAAGAGAGGAATTAAGGAATTAAAGTGATATTTGACAAGTGATCAAATGAGGAATAAACAGCTAGTTAGAACAGTAGCGAGTGGTAGATTGTATAATAACCTGCTAACCACTAGTTAACATAGGGTGACCAGTCATTCTAATTTAACTGGGACAGGCTTCATGTCCTGTGTACCTACAAATATCCTCAAAAGGCTAATATGTCCCAATTTTGGTCAGTCCCTGTTAGGGATGGGAATCCCAAATTAATTCCAGTAATGGCTTGAATTTCAATAAATAACTTTCTGTAAGGGTAAGTATGAGCAACTTGCAGAAGTATTTATCCAAAACACATGGCAGAAAATCCGCAGGAATCAATACCATGTTGCTTTGTTTTGTTGACCTACTTACAAGCACGTCTGCGGTGGTTTGTGCATACGCCCTGCAGTTTAGTTTTGTATGTATTTTTTTCAAAAATGACAAAAAGTATAAAACATAACAAAAAAAAAATGAGTCACAACAAGCACACAGGACCGTTTAGAGTTGCTGAAGAGTTTATCTGATGACTATAGACTGTAGGCTACCCATTGACTCCCAGTGTTTGAGCCCGTCTCTTCCTTGTTGCTGCACGAACAGTCAAAAGAATGGTGTCTACCTGCTTGTTAACTCGGGAGTGAGGCAAGACACGAAAGCAAGAAATATGTTGGTGTATCCCTTGAACCTCAGGCTCTCACTTACTTTAACATATTAGGCAACAACAATCTCACAATTTTTAATTCTCCCAGTAAACGTGATTTTCTGTGGCCGTTAAGTGGGAACAAAAATGTAACCACCTGCTTGTTAACCAGATAACATTTTTTCTGATTTATTCAATTGATGCGTTTTATGCTGGAATTCATGAAAATGTATTAGTCAAAGAACATTTATACTTTGATATAATCTTGTCAGAAAGTATTAGTGCTTACGTTAAAGGCCCTGGACACTGACGCAGGAGTTGGTAAAAGAGCCCTCAATCAGACCCCTACTCATGATTGTGTGGAGGTGGTCGAGTTAGTTTGACTGACAGCTCTACATCCCTGTGAAACCTGTAGACCTGTTTTGGCAGGAGGGTTTATTAACCTGTTATCATTTCAATTGAACCTTAAAGCTGATGACATCACAAACTCTTACCACAGCCCCCCTTATGTTACCTAATCAATCAGAGTGATTAAAAACGCCTGTGTGAGTGTCCAGGACCTTTAAATGTACATGTGCATACTTCAGTATCTGCATTGTAAATGCTTTCTGTATGTCTCTGGTCCACACAGATGTGTGTCTGAAGGACACCATGTCCGTGGCCGATAGTCTCTACAACCTGCAGCTGATAAAAGAATTCTGTGAGAGCAGTCTGCAGAGCTGCTGCCCCCTGGCTGTGGAGGACATGCTCTACGCTCCCCCTATTCTGCATGTAAGCATGTTGAATTTTCAGACATAAAATGCTGTTTTCTGTTTAGAGACACACCTGCACAGTCGAAGCAAGGAGCATGAGGTTGAAGTATAGAATCGAGATTAAGTGTACTCAAGTTTTTCAAAGGTACACGCTCTTTCTGGAGGAGAAACAACACTGCACTGACATCAATGGACTGATTTAATAGAAAGAGCAATCCTGAAGCCCATTAGCTAATGTCTTAATACTGTTGAGGTTCAATTTGTAGAGCAATTTTGGCTTTCTATAATTATGAAAACAAGATCACTGAGATTAAACCTGCTATGCTACTTGCTGTGTTGCATTTATTTTGTTCAGACGATTTGTTACTTGTGGTAAATCAAGCACAACTTCCCTTCCTTTATAGCAGACCATGCATAAGTATTCTGTTTCTCCCATAATAAAGTCTCTCTTTCATTTAAGTGAAGAGCAGGGGGAGCCAGCACGCTCTTGCTAGTTTCAATAGTTTAAAATGGATCTTGGATTTCACTTCATTTAATGTTTTCTCTTCATATTTTTTTGCTTCTAACTTGTGCTGTTTCCCTGTGCACTATCAAAGCCTGCTCGAAGTTTGTCAGGTTTACACAATCCAAATGGCAAACTGAGACTACAACACTACCAACACCAACAAAAGAACATCAGAAGGATGACTAGGACTCAATGAGGGTGAACAGATGGTTGTGCAAATACAATCTTTCAGCCGCCCAATTGTCGGTGCCAGTCCAGTCTACACACTGAGTCCTTTTTCTCCATGGGATGATTTTATACAGCCAAGTGTTTCTCTTGAAAGTGTCATATCTGTTTCTGTTAGATGAAGTCACCAAATCTTTGTCCCTATTCTGCCCTGCACAATCTCATCACATCTGAGTCACCTCAGCGGTAACCTCATATGCTTTCTTCCTCAGCTGAACATCATGAGCTTCATCGCGGAGCTGCTCGAGTGGTTTGAGGTGAAGAAGCCGGATTTTGTCAAACCCATACAGCCCATCGACTTCACAGGTGAGAGACATCTAGAACAGAATTCTGGAAAACCAGCAAAATTAGTTATTGACTCTTCGATGAGCAAATATCTCACAGGTTGTCCTTTATCTTTCAGACATCTCAGGTTTACTAGACTGCACGAGTCCTATGAACGGGAACAGCAACAGGTACGAGCATCCTACTGATAATAAAAATCACCACTGTCAGACACAAATCTCCTATCTACATATTTTATCATCTATTTTCTTTTTTTCATACAGTGGTATTGGTCACCTTCAGTGTTGGTGAGTTGTATAATGCTTTAACAAAATTGAAGTACAAAATAATTTGTAACAAGGACAATACAATAGCAGTAAGGTGTTTCTTTCATTTCCTGAAAACTAGCAATTTTGGAGATAGGAGTTTAGTGCCCAGCACCGACGATATATAACACTGATCAGCGTCGATGCTGCTATGATACGTTTCATAATACCCACAAGAACCATTTGTGCCTTTGCCTTTTAGTGACCTTGTTATTAAAAGAACACACAACAGACCTTGTGTCATCATATGGCTCTGATGACAACAAAAAACACAAGACAAATTTCTTGTACTAGCTTTTAATGCAAGCTTAGCTTTAACATTTTTGTTATGCTCCGTTTCATTTTGCTTTTTTATACTAAAGTCCTTTTTCTTATTTGCTGTTTTACATTGTATATTAGGCTTGTGCAGCACTTGTCATCTCAGGCTATGAACTAAATCTGCTTTGACTTGACTTAGGTATAGAGAGGAACAGTGAGACCAAACACACTTGTGCCACCCACTCAAAACTGCTAATAGAGCTAATATTAACCCCAAGCAAGCAAACAACTGGCCTTAAACACAACTAAGAAATATCTTAGTGCTCTGGGCTCAGAAGCAGATACTATGATCATGAATCACTTATCATTTACTAACTAGCTACTGTCTTATTTGTACCACAAAAGCAAACGGGGCTAATGCTAGCAAATTCTGTGCTAGTAACACTCAGCACAAGCTTCACTACAATCTTACTTTAGGACATCTGAAACCCTGAAATATGTTCCTTTTTGTTTTATGTTTGTTGTTTTTAGACAGTGGTAACATATTGCTTTAAATGTCCTGATAAATATAAAGTCAAATTTTCACATCAGATTCAGTTTTAATCAAAATCTAAACGAAGAGACATGTTTTATAAAACTGTCCATCTTCAGCATTTGCTGCTGGACTAGCTAATAGGATCCCCAACACCTAGCTAGCAGTAAGTGTTCAGTAAGTATTCAGTAAGTAGCAGTCAGTATTCTGAACTACATTTTCATATTTACCCCCATGTATTTAAACCGTGTTATCACTACTAGTATGCGTGAACGTCCACTGTGACATAACTGTGACATCGACCTCAAAATGGTCCATTTCACAGCTACTTCTTTCCAACACACTCTACAAACTTAATTCAGCACAGCTTATGCAGTAGTTTATAGATCTATTCTGGCTGTTACTGTTTCTGTCAATCTTCTCTTTATGCATTATTGAAGGCATTTGTAAAAATAACAGAAATTTTCATAGAATTAAACTTAATGACTGGTAAATGTGCTAAAGCTTGCAATGAAAAATATTGCATTTAATTCTGTTTGGCTTCATAAATTAAACATTAGTTGTAGCATTGAGTTTAAATCTATAAAACTGATATAATGACTTCTTAGCTATTCGTTTGTTATGTTATATTATAAGTAGAATCAGTTAGATGAAAGTATCTAGCATTGCAAAAAACTGGCCCTCTAGCTTGTAGGACAAACTAATGTGGCCATCATGGTATGCTGTGTTGCCCATCCCTGTTTTAGCATTAGTAACCTTGAGTGTTTCAAATTCTAGTTTTGCAACACCAATCCTATCCTATGCCTTCAAATTTACTTGCATCGTGTGTTGATGAGTGAACTCAGTTAAAGACTACATGTCGGTGACAAAAAAAATAAAATAGAATAGAATAGAATAGAATAGAATGGCCTTTATTGTCACTGTACTTCGGAGGGGTACAACAAAATTTAGGATGAGAAAAATGAGAGAAAGTTTGATAATGTCACAGATTGGTTTTATAGAAACAAATCACAGCTGTAATAAAATGTGAGCGAAGCTGCTGTTAGGTAAGGAAATTATTTAAATGACTTTGCTTAGCGTGATTTTGTCAAACTGAAAATATTGCAGCATTTCTCAGATAGAAAACAATTAAGCATGAATAATCATAAAAATATGGTTTAACAGGCGTGACGTGATAAAATTCTAGAGATTATTGAAGCGTATTTAGAAGATAAGTTGGAACACATGCATAGCTTAATGAAAGCTGTAAGTTGCATTTGCTTTAGTTGAAAAATGGTGAATAAAGGACAACATGTCGTGTTTTTATGTTTCAGTGGTTCCCCCTCCTTCATCTTTAAACAACCCTTTGTGCCAATCTCCTCCCCGGTGTCACCAGGTAAGAAAATCTACAAACAATGTTTTTGTAAAATCGGAGAAGACTCTAACAGATTCTTAAATTCCTTCTTTTAGAGAACAAAAGTTGGACAAAGAAACAAATCAGGTACTTTTTTCTTGAAGCTTCATTTGATTTTGATGGTAAATGTTGTGTTGTGCTCACACTTCAACTTTATTTTAATATTCTTTCTTTGGCTTCTGTGGTCTCTGCTCTTCCATTTTTGTTTGGCAAAACCATCCATTGAAACACCCTGCCATCGTCATCCTCCTCTCTGCAGTCGTCCTCTGTCAGCTGTGACTTTCAGCATCCCATTTGGACTGGACAGTGATGTTGACATTGTCATGGGAAACCCAATCGATTCTGTCTTTCGCTCCGCCAGCACTGACAGCCTCACCACTGGCATCCCTGCTATGACTTCACCACCAGAGGACTTCAGCCACCTAGTCAGTGCTTCAGTGCCATCGCAGCGCACATCCTGGGGTCCTTATGCCAACGCTGCGCCTCTTGGAGAACTGCCAACCATTGAGGAGGCACTCCAGGTGGTTCACAGTCCTGGGAACAAAGATCGGAGGAAGGGAAAGACAGCAGAGAAAGGCGGGAGAGGACTGCTTGGAGGGAGGCCAGAAGCAAGGTTACGTCCTGAAGGAGCCCCTGCTGGATTCTTCCTACACTCCCCAGAGGAGGATAATCCACAGCTCAGCAGCTCTGCTCCATGTCGCTCTGGCATCCTCTACCGACCTGTCGGAGGGGAAATAGTTGATTCCAAAAGGCAGGGAAGGGGAGAGAAGAAAGAGAGATCAGGACGTAGTTCTGATATGTCACGAGATGATGACTCAGTCCTAAGAGATGGAAGCGTAGACTCCTCAGAGGCCTCAGATGACACCCCTAGAAACGCCCCGGGTAACATCAGACCAAGTAGCGGTCGTCAGGGAAATCACAGCAACAACAGTCCGCGGATGACGAGCTTTGCTGAGCGACGGGACAATAGACGACGACATCCAGCTGCTCCAGGAGAAGAGGCAGCTTCCACCCCAACAACCCCAGGAACTCCACACACACCCTCCACCCCGGCAGCAGCACCAGGGCGCCAGGACAGCCCAGGTCCAAGAGGTCCTGAACCAGGCTCCGAGGCCTGGGAGTTGGGAGCTCGTCTGGAAGAAAAGAGAAAAAGCATTGAAGCCCAAAAACGACGTATAGAAGCCATTTTTGCCAAGCACAGACAGAGGCTTGGAAAAACTGCTTTCCTTCAACTGAAAAGAGAGCAAGGAGAGGGGGGAGGCGAAGGAACGGAGGAGGATAATCTCACCCTGGAGGAGCGCCTCACTCGGATGGAGGAGCAGCTGAAGCAAGAGGAGGAGAAGGAAGAGAAGGAAAAGGACAAGGCAAAGGATGCAGAGAAGAAGGATGAGAAGCCATCAGTGTCTAACCCTCCACGTTTGGAAAAGCAGGTCACATTCTCAATAGAAAGCAAGAAAGAGAAAGGAGCAGAGAAGGAGAAAGGGGCAGAGAAGGAGAAAGGAGGTGAGGCAGTCATTGTTGAGTACAATGAAGTGGTGCAGAAGTTGAGTGAAGCTCTGCAGTCGCTACAGAAGGACATGCAAAAGCTTACAGAGCAGCAACAGCAGCTCATGAGCAACCAAAGACCAAGGACCACACCCAAAAGAAGCAACACCAAAACTCCACCTCATACCCCAACAAAGACACCACCAAGAACGCCTACAAAGACTCCTTCAAAGAGCACCACTAAAGCTTGGGTGATCCCTGCTGGTCCCAGTACTCCATCTGGATCTTCCCCATCAAGGCGATCTCAAAATCTGACCTCCCCAAAAACCTCAATCATCTCCTCCTCCTGCCCTGCTCCTCGCACCAAAATCAATTCCTCCACTGCTCCCCGCAGCCCCAAGCACCACCCACGAACCCATCACCAGCCTCACCCTCGACCCTCAGAACTTAAATTCCCACCTCTCAACCGTGTCTTGACCCCGACCCAGAACGTGGACACCATTCCTCATTTGCGACGTGTTTCCCCGAGCAAGTGTCAGGTCCAGACCTCGTCTTCCTTCCGTATCGGTGGACCACGCACTCCCCAAGAGTCCCCTCAGCCTCCCCAGCAGCCCCAGCCAGAGGATAGCACTTCAGACACAGCCTCAAGTGAGACCCCGACTCAGTTCAGCCTGGAGCTGGAACAGGAGGATTCAGAGGCTGTAGGAGGGCTGCCGGTGTTTCAGCAGCCGAGACAAGATCGTCCAAGGGTTGCTGGTGGAAGCAGCTCTGAAGCTCTTTCCGAGTGCTCATTTGAGAGTGATACTTTATCACTATCTGCTGCGTACAGCGCAGGAGGTGAAGGTGCGAGGGGTGGAGATGGAGGGAAGCGCTGCAGCCTAATTGAGGTGTCGCTGTCCTCTGTTGGAGGACAAGAAGGAGGCAGTGATGAACCAACTGATGAGGGGCATGAGTTTTCCTCTGATTCTATGAGCGACCACACTGAATCCAATGTGGAACCAGCTAGAGGACTGGCAGCTAAAGCTCTGGACCCCATCGAGCAACTGAATCTGGCCATGGAGGCTATAAGTTTGCCCGAACAACCTGCTGAATCAGAGGGAGAACAGACGGGGCAACCAGACTCTTTGGAACCAAGTGGAGAAGCAGCTGAGCAGGAGCCAAAAGGAGGAATTCAGTTCTTCTTCAAGGTAAGTTCTCATAAAGACAGGGACATTTTTATATTCAAATTCTATATCTAAACTCCCTTTCAGTGCTGCATTTGGGTCATCCACTGATCAGGGCAGTGCAGAAGGTCTTCTTTAAACAGTTGTCTCAGAACCTGTGTCCTAAGTTTTTAAACTTCTGACAAAGACTCAAAATGTTGTCCTATAAGCACAGATTTTGTCTCAGGCACAGAGTGGCATGAACGTAGCACAGAGGAGACGGACACAAATGCACAACACTAAAACCAGGGTCAAATAGGCAAAAGGTTTAATATTTAACAAACAAGGGTCAGTACACAGGTAAGCAGTCAGTGAGGCAACAGTGTCCAAAGACAAGAGGGGAAAAAAGGAATGGAGAGCAGGCAGGAGTCAGTATTCAAAAAGAGAGTCAGATCAGGCAGCAAAAATCCAGAAAACGTGAGGCAAAAGGCAAGGTCGGAAAACAGGCAAGGTTATACAGGGCTAGACAAACTATGAAGAATGCTGGGATGAAGACTGTGAAGTACGACAAACTGGCGACAAGACAGTGAGAGACATGAGGTTAAATACAAGAGGTAGTCATGGGTGATGGGAAACAGATGGCGTAAAACAATCAGGAGGCAGGTGCAACAAGACGGAGGCAGGACAAACAGGAAACAAATCCTAAACAGAGACAAGGGTTTGTGTTTCAAAATAAAACAGAAAAGGGACATGAGACATGAATCGACAAAAATAAAAGAAAACTTAACCGTCATGACAGGCAGAGAACTTGCATAGATAAACACTTGTATCTGTTCACCTGTAAAACTCTAAACATTTACCATCATACTGTACATCTCTGCTGAGCTGGACCCTACCAGATCTCTTGACTCTGTACAGACTGATTAATACTTAAGAGCCTTAACTTGTGGAAATCTGCTCTCAGCTTTTCTGCTCCAAGGATTTGAAATAATTTACAAGTTTCACTGTCCCAAGATTTTCATTCTTAATTTTTTTTTTCTGATTTAAGACAATGGAAAATCCCTTTTTTTACAGACTGTCATGCTTTCTTGTTTTTTTAATGCACATTTTTGTATCTGGATGTCAATATAAATGAGGGAAACCTTGGTGTTTTTCAATAGCTGAATAAGACCAAAGTAAAACAGACAAGCTATAGAAGATAATCATAACCATTAAAACAATGTTTCAATAAAAAAATCTAGATGGATTAAATTAGTGCCTTATACAGGCTGTAAATATGTTTGTCTCTGTTGTATTTTAGAACAAATTGTGTATGAGGTTCATCTTTTGCCACCTCTGATGCAATGTGTGTTTTTGCTGTAGGAGGATGTACACAGTGAGGGGGAGATGGCCCAGCGTAGAGCAGTTCTTCTGGAGAAACAGCAGAAGAGAACCGAGGAGATGAAGAAGAGGAGACAGTGGCATGAACAAGAGAGGTAAATCAAAATTATTATAAATGCAGCACTTCTCTTTGCTCACACTTGTCCACAATTTCATCCTAAAATAGTATCCCCTCACGTAAAAATGATCTTTTTTCTTCTTGTTCTCAGACCTTTATCCTCAGACAAAAGAATGGCATCTCCCTCCCACACGCCTCCTGCAGGCACCACCTCACCTTCACTCACTCCTCCTGCTACGCCAGCCCGTCGGGGTGATTTCACACGAGGGGAATATGCTCGGCGGCAACAACTCAGGATCATGGAGGACTTAGACAAAGTGCTTCACCAGAAATCATCCACTCAAGGAAGATCTTCCACCAAGAAGACTCGCTCGAGGCCTCGCAGCATGACCAGGGAGGAGACAAAACTGTCGCTCAGTCCTGCTAAAGGATCACCTGGTAAACACGAAGAAAGAAATTCACCGGTTAACTGTTTTGATGGCTTTTAATGACGAAGATTTTTGTCTCATCTTTCTATTCTCCAGCCTCTAAGCTGACCAAAGTCTACTCCCACTCTTCCCTCAACCTGGCAGCAACAGAAGAGCCTGGAAACAGATCTGCTGAGCTGGCTAAGAAACCCCAAAGGTATACTGCTGCACAGCTCTTCATACGGCTCTGCACTCTGATTACTACAGTTTTAGCCACACAGATAACATGGCCGAGGAGACAGCACTGCTGCTTGATCTTTTCAACTATTTCTTCATTTTATGAGTTAATTATAGTTTATTAATTGACTGAAATGTATTCTGGTACTAATGTATGACTCTGAAAGCCAAAAATTGAAAAATTTAAGCACTTTGAAACTTGATATACTTCTAAAGTAAGCTGACAAATTTCTTCTGAATAATTGCAAAAATATTGATTGTTATGATCCTTAACTTTATAGTTGGTTCATGATAGATTTGAACGATGGTCCATGTGATAAAATGCTGAAATTACTTGTCTGTACATGGTTTTAGCTCTAGACAGTCCTCTTCAAAAAGTGTAGAATATATATAATATTAAAGGACTGTGCATCTTCACTAGTCTTACAATTTGATTCAGTTACAATCAGGAAGTCACAATTCAATTTGAGTTGATGTTGAGATGCATCACAATGCAGAACAATGGGCAGCATTCCTGATTTTCCTTACTCCTCAGAAAAAGAAATGTTGCTTTAGTCAGTTATTTCTCCCCTTCACTAAAACTAATTGGTAATGTATTTTATATTATTGGAAAGCCTGATTAGTCACCTTTACAACAACATACAGCTTGTAAGGATCGTGCATAGCGCCCCCAAAAATGTGCCAAAATCCCCTTAAACTGGAAGCTGGTGTTCTGGTATACGGAGTGGCAGCCTTACTGGTTGTCAGCCTTGTACCATTTCCAAACTTTTCTTAAGATCTGTGAGACTTTCAACAGACCTTGAAATGGGCGTCCCAGGAAGACAACATATATTTCCAAACTGTTTTTGAGGAGTACACTGTACATTATTGCATATGACCATTTTAATTAAAAAACAGTCATAAATATGACACCAAAATACGTACCTTTTGCATTTCTATTAAACAGACGTTAGAATTTATACTCAAGAACTTCAAGAATCCCTCCAAAATGTGGAAAACCTCACAAACATGACTTTAGTTGAAAAGCATTACACGACAAGAGTGTTTACAGCAGAAGTTACTGTTTTATTAAAGTTGTTTATATAGTGTAGTAAGCGTCTTCATTAATAAAATTAATGTTTATGATGTAAATATGTTAATTTGTTGATATTCAGCACAAGCCACATCATAGGCATTAACTGATTATATGCTGCCTCTGCATTGATGCAGAATTGTCTACATCTGAATCATTATTCATCTATTAAAGGCTGTTTTAGCACCACAGTAACTTTATTCATTTTTGTTCTAATAAATCTTAAAAATGATTGGCACATTACAGAACGAGTACACGATCATCCTCTACAAGTAATGGGTCTGATTTTCTTATTTCTGCCTCTGAAGTTCAAAGATGGATTATAAATGATTATTATTTATTCAGATTTAAATTAGTTCCTCCATTTTCAGGCAGTTTTTCATTTGCTCTCTCTATAACATGTCAGTTTAGAAAGAAGATTTGTGGAGGTACGACTGAAGGACACTTTGTTTAATTTATAACACAGCAGAAAGTGTCTGAGCTAAAGTGAAACAGTAAAAAGGTGGAGTGCTCATTCAATATTTGTTCATATTTGTCCCACAGCCGTCCTGATTCACCTTCAACACCAAGTAGACTGGCCAATCAAAATGGAGATAAGGACTGGGAGACTGGATCCAATGGAACATCACCTGCCCCCGAATACACAGGTGCAGTAACAGGAGGGACAGGAGAAATGCTGTTAAAAAAAGTTCTAATGCTGTAGCTTTCCAAATTCTAAGCACAGGGACATCTCTGAAATGTATCTGTTTTTCACTTCAAGATAATAGACAGCAAAAACATCAATGTTTGTCCTACACAACTCAAAAGCCATTTTTTTTTTTTTTTAAATTCTAATGTTAGTATCCCTAGCAATTTCTGGCCAACATTTCTTGAAGTCTCTTTCTGTGTTGTCTCATACTGTCATACTGCTGTAGTATCTGGTTAGTTCCTGGTTAACTGGTTACACGCTGATGTTAATTTCTTTATAAGACACTCTCATGTTATCTACTTTGTTTTGCTGGACTTTTACTGCCTTTTTTTAAAGAAATGCTTACTCAGTCAGAATGGGGAAATTATCAAGCTCTGTCAGATTCCTTTTGTTTTCATGACATTCAAAAGTGAAACTTAGCATTACAACATGAATTCAGTATTTTATATCCTTCACCACTAGAGGAAAATGGCTAGGGATGCATTTTTTTTGTTAATATCCGATCTCCAGATATTTCCGAGCTGATTATTACCTCCGCCAAGGAGGTTATATTTTTGCCAGTGCATGTATGTTTGTTTGTCTGTTTGTTTGTTTGTTGTTACATAAAAACTACTGGACGGATTTTTGCTGAAATTTTCAGGAGATGTTGGTAATGGCCCAACTTACAATCGTTTTTGTAACTGTCTAACTAATAACGATATCAACATGATTCAGAGTGCTATATGTGGATTTCCAGAGTCAAGGAATCATATTATGAAGTTAACTTTATTATGGACCTTTTTCTTTTAGATGTAACAGCAATATGTGAGCTACCTTGAGGGAGGATTTTGCTCTCCGAGTGCTTTCTAATTGCCAATAATGCCTCAGATGTTTTTTTGTCAAGAGCACAAAGCCTCCACTTTACTAAAGTGATCTGTTGCTTTCATGGTGACAGTTATTGTATTCTTAAATAAATGATACTTTTAATGGATAAAAGGGGATATTCAGGGATGATGAAGTAGGCCATGATGGAAAAATCATACATTCTGTCATATTGCAGCAAATGTACTGTATGGGAGATAAATATGCTCAATATGTACAACAAAATATTGCCTGTAAACATTGGCAAAAATGTTCATATCTACCAATACCAATAATTAACTTTTAAGGCATTTGTCTGCAGACACTGATGTTGTTCCAATAATATTGTGCATACCAAAAAATGGTGCTCATTCTGAATAAGGATGTGCACAAGTTGGTATAAATGTACACCTGTGTTTGTGTTTGCAGGCCCAAAGCTCTTCAAGGAACCAAGCTTCAAGTCCAACAAATTCATCATTCACAACGCTCTCTCCCGCTGCTGCCTCGCTGGAAAGGTCAACGAGACACAAAAGACCAAGATAGTTGAGGTAGACTTTACATTGAACTTTAACCTTAGCCACTCAAATAGCTGAAAGAATTAACAGTGATGGCTAAATCATTTTTACTTGTGCATTTTATTTGCCATACTAGAATCTCATGTTTGTGGACAGTGTGATGTTTTTACAAGGCGGGGCTCAGCTTATAGCAGACACGTTAGCCAGTGCTAGTTAGCAAGTGGTTTCTGGCCTGAAGTCTTTTACTCCCTTATTTATTATTGTTTCATTTTTTCAATCTCGGCTCACTACCTCACATTAATAGGTGTTGTCCTGTGTGGCTGTGGATGTCTTGTTTAATTTATGTTTTTTTTATCTCTTCGCAAGACAAATTCCCTGTTTTCTTCACAAATGTGAAAGATAATATGAGTCTTTTTGTATATGTGAGGTTGTGAACTCTCTTAAAGTGGGAGTGTTACTTGAAAAACTAGAGCAGACTATAAAATGCTATTAACACAATAATGAGTAATAAAATAAACAAATGGTCCTAAAAATATTAGAAAAAAGGAGGAGTATGGCATTGGCCTACTCTTTTGTAAAGCCTCTTGACTAGGGATGGGAATTGATAAGATTTTATTGATACCAATGCCACTAATCATTCTGCTTATCTATTTGTTTCTTTAATGATTCCCTTATTTATTCCTGATTGATTCTATGTGGGCAAAAGTTGGCCTACATAGATGTTTTTTTCCAAGTGTCTTTGTTGAAAATTAAGTCAAAATGTTGACTACTTTTTGACTTCCTTGCTTTTTGACTGAAGTTATTGAATTACAAGACATGCAAAACAAATGGAAGGAATTGATAAGGGAATTGACAGGCAAAACGGCAAATGACATGGATTCCTTGAGCAAGTTGTTATCAGCTCTCAACTGGAATTGTTTTTCAATTTCCAACCCTACTCAACTAAAGCAACTAAAGTCGTAAATCAAGCAAGATTGGGAAAGAATACCACCTACAGCTTCAACGATTATCGTCCTCAGTCCCCAAACATTTATTTTTTTAAAGGGAAGGTGATGTAACACAGTGGTAAATGTACCCCTGTCCCAGCTTTTTTCAAACACTTTGCAGGCATCAAATTCAAAATAAGTCAATATTGGCAAAAAAGAGAAAGAAAAGAGATGAGTTTACCAGTTTGAACATTAAATACCTTGTCTTTGTAGTGTATCCAATTGATAATAAAACAAAAAGCATTCGCAAATCACTGTCTTCTGTTTCTGTTTATGTACTACACTGCATACCAACTTTATTGGAATTGGGGTTGGTAAAAGATATTGAGATATGAATTTTTATCCGTATTGCCCATCCCTAGGTAGACTCCTGTGCTGTCTGCTAGTCTGTGGTGATGAGCCATGTTTGCCTCCATTTTTGCTTTGTTTTACTTCTAGCTAATGTCGTGAAATCAGTGTGACGGAGGTTGGAAAGGGCTGTTTACTGTCCTTTTAGGAAAAACAGAGATAACTCGCCTTCATCTTTCTTAACACTCCTCTTTCCTGCAGGAGATGGAGAAGAGTCCCGCCAACCACTTCCTTATCCTCTTCCGTGACTCAAACTGCCAGTTCAGAGGCGTTTACACCATGAACTCTGACTCCCAGGAGCTCATGCGATTGGCTGGCGTTGGCCCACGGACAATTAGCTCCACGCAGGTGGAGTCCATCTACAAATACAGCTCGGACAGGAAGCAGTTCAGCGCCATTCCCTCCAAAACCATGGGCATGAGCGTGGACGCCTTCACCATCCCCAGCCATCTGTGGCAGGGCGGAGGGGGAGGAGGAGGAGGAGGGAGCAGGAGAGCGAGCATCACAAAAAAGGCGGTCGTCTCCAAGTGAAGAACTTCAGACATGACTAAAGGAAACACTTTATACTGTAATTATAGGGACCGCTTCTGTCAAATATGAAACACTGTAGAGAGAGAGAGGAAATAAGAGAGTCCATCACACTAAACAAGAGCAGATCATTAAGAAAAACACTAATGATGATCAAAACATCACAACTGTACTGCGCACTCTTTAGCTGTGTGTGCATAAATACACGTTACCTCCTTCTCCCCTGGATTTTACTACAAATAGAAAAATAATAGAAATATTTGTACTTCCCCTGAATGTGCATGAAAAGGTAAACAGCACAGTTTTCCCTCCAAACAAAGTCACACTCATATTCAGAGTGTTCAGATGAAGGTTTTATAAAATGTTAAGGCTGAAGGCACAATGAAGGAGTTACTTTTAAAAAGTCTCATTACTTATACTTTCAATGTTTGAAGTACAAACTCAAATACGACTTTTTTCTTTTTAGAGAAAAAAAAAGAACTTTATGAAGTCGATTGAAAAACACAGAATTTTAAAAGACACACAATGACTGTCTGTTCCCACTCCTGTTCTGTGGACTGAAGCGTCGGGTGAAACCCAGTTTTATACTAAAATACTACACCACAAAAACTCAAATCTCAGCAAGTCAATCTGTCTCAATTCTGGTTAAAAATGTTCATTAAACTTAAAATAAACCACATTTACCTGAAGAGGTCAGATGCTTTAAGGTCAGAAAAGCAAAAAAAATAAGCCCTGCATTGTTTGTATTCTTTTGGAGAGAAAAACTGACATTACAGGGAGAAAACTCACAAGAGTCTTGAAATGAGATGTATTAACAAAAGCTGTTGCTGTTATTTAAGTGAAATTAGTCTTGATTTAGCTTCAGATTTGTACACCACATCTTTTATTTGTTGAGATAAGAATTAAATACATTTTATTGATTAGGCTTATTGATTCAATTCTTTATCAACACCTTAATTGATTCTTTTAAATTTTCTGTACAGAAAAAAAATCTCCATTCACAGGTTCCTGCGATTTAATGCCCTGCTGTGTCGACAGATGTCCCAGCATGTAGCTGGTGTTTCTACCTTTGCTTGAAATCACACAGCTACAGACGATGCACTTTGTGTCGGATTTTCTGAAATGTAGCCACACTTAAAACCAATTCTGTCTCCCGTCCACCATGACATCGATGTAATCGTTTATGCTTACTGCTTCTCCAGAGATTGTGACATCAAGGTGGGGGAAAAAATAGACAAGAACTGATGACAGAATAATTTAAAGGCAAATCTATTCTTTAGAACTGTTCGTTAACAGAGTAACTTAAAAAGTTATGAATGGAATTTGATGACATTTTCAGGATAGGTCAGAGATGTATCAAGGACCAATCAGTTTGATTTTGGTGGTAATCCGAATTCAGATCTGGATCCAGGAATTTGTGAAGGATTTCTTAACATTGAGAGATAGTGTTAATCCACATTTTTGCTAATAACTTAATTAGTTCTCAGTTGATTTTGATGATATTTTCAGGAAACGTTGGTCATGGGACAAAGATCAAGTGTTCCAATTTTATTGGTGATCCAAATCCGAATGTGGATCCTGGAATTTTTCAAGTATTTTGTATCAGTGTGAGTTAGAGCAGTTGCATTCAAACATCTCCTTTCAAGACTCTGGACAAATGAAAATAGTGGTTTCTGGATAATTTTAGTTATTACAAGCAATTCATGACGTATTTCATGCTTCTTGTATCTTGAAACACAATGTTCTTGAACTTCTCATGTGAATGTGGCTTGTGTAAAGTTTAATAAGAACTTTTTTACTCAAAAACACGTAAACATTTGCTAAGATTTGTGTTTCTGCATTGTAACAGAAGAGAGAAGGCCCTCTTTTGTCAAGTGACTGCAGGACTTTTATCTTTAATGATAATGAAGTGGAATCCTGCCTCGGACCTGTCAGTTGGTGATTTAAGCACATTTGTTTTTGCCAAACTAGAAACAGCCATAAACTATAAGATGGAGTGCAGAAAAAAATCTGTAACTGTGTTCATGGTTTACAGAGAGATGATCACCACAGCATGAATGGTTCTTTACTGTAGGTGGTATAAGTTTATTTCTAAATAATATCACAGTGAAAACGTGGTGAAACTTTGATGAAGTGAGTACTTAGGAGCATCAGATGCCAGTGAAACATCATGAAGCTGTTTGCATATTGATGAGGACGTGACATACCCAGACTACACTTTGTATTTCCAGGTTTCTTGCACTCGAGTTGAGGAGTGGGGTTCAACTAACTCTCTTATCAAGTCTTTTATTAAAGCTCTCACAATTAGGTGGCCTATTTGTACATGTGGTGCATTTAATTTGATCAGAAAAGTCGGATTGCTAGAGTTTCAAGTTAGACACGTCCCTGGGTACACCACCTTTGATCTGAATTTCCTTCTGGGGAGTCTGCGCGTAACTGGAGCGCATTTAACTAGGATGTGATGTGATTCCATGTCCGAGTTATGAGGTAAATAGGACGAAACATAATCTCTGACACCACAGAAAAAAATACAACATGTGACTCCTGTTTAAATGTTTCCATGACACATTTAATGACACAAACCTCCATCATAAAATGTTCAAATGTAACATAAATAGCTGCTAAAAAAATGTGCACAGAGTACACAAAAACAAAAAATTCAGTGGGTACTTAGATTAAATGGTCATCTTCATGTATGTTGGTCTATCTTGTATCTTTATGGCTTTTGCAGCTGTAGAAGTAAATCAGAGAGTTTTAAACACTCAAAACAAGTGCTGAACTCACTAGTTTATCGAGAATATTAAGAATTCTCATTTGTCTCTATGTCCTTTTACCATCCAAACAGCAGGATTTGGTCAGGGATTGAAAAGAATTTGGATTCAGTGAGCAGATCCAGATTCTGTGAGAGGTGTTGAACCCCATCTTTATACATAGAGTGTCAATAAAATGGTGATTTTCAGACCAGCATTCATGTATGAAATAAAAAAAACTGGATTAAAATCCACTGATAAAGAGTCTAATGTCTTCAAGTCTTGTTTTTCTCCATTTCTCCATCTTTATCTTGGGTACGAGCTCTGTCCACATGTCCACATTTGCAACTGTCCATTGAGATCTTGTTATTACGAAATTATGTGGTAATTATCAAATTCCATGAAGTTTATCGGCTCGTTGTGTATTTATTTAAAGTAGCATTAATCATCTTTAACTGGATTTCTAATAAAGCTCTTGGCCCTCCAGTGGAGGTGTAAACTACCCTTTAGTTACCTTTTTTGAATTTTCTGGAAGCTGATTGGAGGGCATTAAGAGTTTGAAGATTCACAGTAATGGGCTATAATGTGTAGCATTACTGAAACAGCTTTCAAACCTGTTTTTTCCAAAGCAACCCTGCAACTTTTGGGGCAAGGGGCCGAGGTATCTTACTTTTCCAGCAGACCATCTGTAAAGCCTAACCTTTTTGGTTGCTGTTATTGGGACTGACAAAATCCCTTTACCATACAGAATTAAGTTGATTTTTAATGCATTTCTTCTTTGGGACTAAAGGTCTGGGCATTCAATGTTGTTATTTTGGTCTTGCTGCTTATGTGCAGAGATTTCTCTGAATCTTTTGATGATTATGATGGACTGTAGATGATGAAATTCCTCAATTTTTGCAATAGTACATTGAGAAACGTTCTTAAACTGTTTGGACTACACACAAAGAAATCAGGGGACAGAATTGGACCTAAAAAGGTACAAAGGCTTTGTCGCCCCAGCTGTACCCTATCAGGGTACAAGCATGTACCTCTTAATATTGGTAAATTTTAGTACCTTCCACTCTGTACCTCTAAAAGAACATTTTCTGACCCCAGGGGACAAACATGTACCTTTATGACCTGGTACAAATATGTGCCCCATAAGAAGGTACATAATTAGTACCTGATGAGGTACTGCTGGAGTGACAAGGTTTTTTGTACCTTAATGAAGCAAAGTTATACCTTTAATAAAAGAGAAAACAAATAAAGATATTTGACAAAGTTTATTAAACAATCATAGGGAAATTCACATTTCACATGTTCACTGATCTGCTTACAGTCCATTTCAATCAGTCCATTTTTTTGGTGGACCAAGTTGTCAGTTTAAGTTCAAGCATTAAAAAAGCAGTGCATTTCAATAATGGTCTCAGTGATAGTCACTTACACCAGGTGTACTAAATTCTGGCACATGTGCATGAACAAGTCAAACATGCTGAATTAACTTCACCACAGTAAAAGTCCTCCTGTTACACGTTAGGAACCAGTGCAGCTAAGGCATAATGACCTAGCATAGTTTATCTCTTGAAGTTAAGTCACTTGCAGTGTGTTTTTGTGGTGCACTGAGTAAGCAATATTAGCAGAAAACATACTGAAGGGTGGAGAAGGTTTGGTCATATTTCACCTAAAAAATGAGTTATAAGCGTTTGTCTATCAGGTCATATTTTGGAAAAAAACGACATGCTAACATATGACTTTTTTCCATTTCGGACCCTGGAAAAAATTATGATAAAAGTGACTTTTTAGGATCTTTTCAGGCAGGAGAACATGCTGGTGCAGAAGGTTTGGTCATATTTCACCTAAAAAATGAGTCATAAGCATTTTTCCTTCAGGTCATATTTTTGAAAAAACGACATGCTAACATATGACTTTTTTCCATTTTGGACCCTGGAAGAAATTATGATAAAAAATGACTTTCTGAGATCTTTTCAGGCAGGAGAACATGCTGGTGCAGACGGTTTGGTCAAATTTTACCTAAAAAATTGACTTTTGAGCATTTTTCTCACAGGTCAAAATTTTGAAAAAACGACATGCTAACATATGACTTTTTGAGACTTCGGACCCTGGAAAAAATTATGATAAAAAGTGACTTTTTGGGACCTTTTCAGGCAGGAGAACATGCTGGTGCAGAAGGTTTGGTCATATTTGACTCAAAAATGACTTTTGGGCATTTCTCACAGGTCAAATATTTGAAAAAAACGACATGCTAACATATGACTTTTTTTCCATTTCGGACCCTGGAAAAAATTATGATAAAAAGTGACTTTTTGGGATCTTTTCAGCCAGGAGAACATGCTGTGCAGAAGGTTTGGTCATATTTCACCTAAAAAATTAGTCATAAGCATTTTTCTCACAGGTCAAAATTTTGAAAAAACGACATGCTAACGTATTACTTTTTGCCATTTCGGACCCTGGAAAAAATTATGATAAAAAGTGACTTTTTGGGATCTTTTCAGGCAGGAGAACATACTGGGGCAGAGGTTGGGTCATACTTCAGCTAAAAAATGAGTTATGAAGATTTTTCCTTCAGGTCAGCTTTTTGAAAAAACGACATGCTAACATTTGACTTTTTTTCCATTTTGGACCCTGAAAAAAATTATGATAAAAAATGACTTTTTGGGACCTTTTCAGCCAGGAGAATATGCTGGTGCAGCCAGGAGAACATGCTGGTGCAGAAGGTTTGGTCAAATTTGACTCACAAATTGGCTTTTGGGCATTTTTCTCACAGGTCAAATATTTGAAAAAAACCACATGCTTATATATGACTTTTTGTCCATTTTGGACCCTGGAAAAAATTATGATAAAAAGTGACTTTTTGTGATCTTTTCAGGCAGGAGAACATGCTGGTGCAGACGGTTGGTCAAATTTTATATAAAAAATTGACTTTTGGGCATTTTTCTCACAGGTCAAAACTTTGAAAACACAACATGCTAACATATGAGTTTTTTTCCATTATGGACCCTGGAAAAAATTATGATAAAAAGTGACTTTTTGGGACCTTTTCAGGCAGGAGAACATGCTGGTGCAGACAGTTTGGTCAAATTTTACCTAAAAAATGAGTTTTGACAATTTTTCCTTCGGCTGAGATCTTGAAAAAATCGACATACTAACATCTGACTTTTTGAGACTTCGGACCCTGAAAAAAAATATGCTCAAAAGTGACTTTTTGGGATCTTTTCAGCCAGGAGAACATGCTGGTGCAGAAGGTTTGGTCATATTTGACTCAAAAATGACTTTTGGGCATTTCTCACAGGTCAAATATTTGAAAAAAACGACATGCTAACATATGACTTTTTTTCCATTTCGGACCCCAGGAAAAAATTATGATAAAAAGTGACTTTTTGGGATCTTTTCAGGCAGGAGAACATGCTGGTGCAGAAGGTTTGGTCCTATTTCACCTAAAAAATGAGTCATAAGCATTTTTCTCACAGGTCAAAATTTTGAAAAAACGACATGCTAACGTATTACTTTTTTCCATTTCGGACCCTGGAAAAAATTATGATAAAAAGTGACTCTTTGGGATCTTTTCAGGCAGGAGAACATACTGGGGCAGAAGGTTGGGTCATACTTCAGCTAAAAAATGAGTTATGAAGATTTTTCCTTCAGGTCAGCTTTTTGAAAAAACGACATGCTAACATTTGACTTTTTTTCCATTTTGGACCCTGAAAAAAATTATGATAAAAAGTGACTTTTTGGGACCTTTTCAGCCAGGAGAATATGCTGGTGCAGCCAGGAGAACATGCTGGTGCAGAAGGTTTGGTCATATTTGACTCACAAATTGACTTTTGGGCATTTTTCTCACAGGTCAAATATTTGAAAAAAACCACATGCTTATATATGACTTTTTGTCCATTTTGGACCCTGGAAAAAATTATGATAAAAAGTGACTTTTTGTGATCTTTTCAGGCAGGAGAACATGCTGGTGCAGACGGTTTGGTCAAATTTTATCTAAAAAATTGACTTTTGGGCATTTTTCTCACAGGTCAAAACTTTGAAAACACAACATGCTAACATATGAGTTTTTTTCCATTATGGACCCTGGAAAAAATTATGATAAAAAATGACTTTCTCGGACCTTTTCAGGCAGGAGAACATGCTGGTGCAGACGGTTTGGTCAAATTTTATCTAAAAAATTGACTTTTGAGCATTTTTCTCACAGGTCAGAATTTTGAAAAAACGACATGCTAACATATGACTTTTTTCCATTTTGGACCCTGGAAAAAATTATGATAAAAAGTGACTTTTTGGGACCTTTTCAGGCAGGAGAACATGCTAGTGCAGACGGTTTGGTCAAATTTGACCTAAAACATGAGTTTTGACCATTTTTCCTTCGGCTGAGATCTTGAAAAAATCGACATGCTAACATATGACTTTTTGAGACTTCGGACCCCGAAAAAAAATATGCTCAAAAGTGACTTTTTGGGACCTTTTCAAGCAGGAGAACATGCTGGTGCAGACGGTTTGGTCAAATTTGACCTAAAACATGAATTATGACCATGTTTCCTTTGGCTGAGATCTTGAAAAAATCAACATGCTAACATATGACTTTTTGAGACTTCGGACCCCGAAAAAAAAAATGCTCAACAGTGACTTTTTGGGACCTTTTCAAGCAGGAGAACATGCTGGTGCAGACGGTTTGGTCAAATTTGACCTAAAACATGAGTTTTGACATTTTTCCTTTGGCTGAGATCTTGAAAAAATCGACATGCTAACATATGACTTTTTGAGACTTCGGACCCTGAAAAAAAATATGCTCAAAAGTGACTTTTGGGCATTTCTCACAGGTCAAATATTTGAAAAAAATGACATGTAAAAAGTGACTTTTTGGGATCTTTTCAGCCAGGAGAACATGCTGGTGCAGAAGGTTGGGTCATACTTCAGCTAAAAAATGAGTTATGAAGATTTTTCCTTCAGGTCAGCTTTTTGAAAAAACGACATGCTAACATTTGACTTTTTTTCCATTTTGGACCCTGGAAAAAATTATGATAAAAAGTGACTTTTTGTGATCTTTTCAGGCAGGAGAACATGCTGGTGCAGACGGTTTGGTCAAATTTTACCTAAAAAATTGACTTTTGGGCATTTTTCTCACAGGTCAAAATTTTGAAAACACAACATGCTAACATATGAGTTTTTTTCCATTATGGACCCTGGAAAAAATTATGATAAAAAGTGACTTTTTGGGACCTTTTCAGGCAGGAGAACATGCTAGTGCAGACGGTTTGGTCAAATTTTACCTAAAACACGAGTTATGACCATTTTTCCTTCGGCTGAGATCTTGAAAAGAACGACATGCTAACATATGACTTTTTGAGACTTCGGACCCCGAAAAAAAATATGCTCAAAAGTGACTTTTTGGGATCTTTTCAGGCAGGAGAACATGCTGATGCAGAAGGTTTGGTCATATTTGACTCAAAAATTGACTTTTGGGCATTTCTCACAGGTCAAAAATGTGAAAAAAACGACATGTTAAGATATTACTTTTTTTCCATTTCGGACACTTGAAAAAATGATGATAAAAAGTGACTTTTTGGGATCTTTTCAGGCAGGAGAACATGCTGGTGCAGAAGGTTTGGTCAAATTTTACCTAAAACATGAGTTTTGACCATGTTTCCTTCGGCTGAGATCTTGAAAAAATCGACATGCTAACATATGACTTTTTGAGACTTCGGACCCCGAAAAAAAAAATGCTCAAAAGTGACTTTTTGGGACCTTTTCAGGCAGGAGACCATGCTGGTGCAGAAGGTTTGGTCATATTTGGCCTAAAAAATGACTTCTGGGCATTTCTCACAGGTCAAATTTTTGAAAAAAAACCACATGCTAACATATGACTTTTTTTCCATTTCGGACCCTGGAAAAAATTATGATAAAAAGTGACTTTTTGGGATCTTTTCAGGCAGGAGAACATACTGGGGCAGAGGTTGGGTCATACTTCAGCTAAAAAAATGAGTTATGAAGATTTTTCCTTCAGGTCAGCTTTTTGAAAAAACGACATGCTAACATTTGACTTTTTTTCCATTTTGGACCCTGAAAAAAATTATGATAAAAAATGACTTTTTGGGACCTTTTCAGCCAGGAGAATATGCTGGTGCAGCCAGGAGAACATGCTGGTGCAGAAGGTTTGGTCAAATTTGACTCACAAATTGGCTTTTGGGCATTTTTCTCACAGGTCAAATATTTGAAAAAAACCACATGCTTATATATGACTTTTTGTCCATTTTGGACCCTGGAAAAAATTATGCTCAAAAGTGACTTTTTGGGACCTTTTCAGGCAGGAGAACATGCTGGTGCAGAAGGTTTGGTCAAATTTGACCTAAAAAATTGACTTTTGGGCATTTTTCTCACAGGTCAAAATTTTGAAAAGAACGACATGCTAACATATGACATTTTGCCATTTTTGACCCTGGAAAAAATTATGATAAAGTGACTTTTTGGGACCTTTTCAAGCAGGAGAACATGCTGGTGCAGACGGTTTGGTCAAATTTTACCTAAAACACTAGTTATGACCATTTTTCCTTCGGCTGAGATCTTGAAAAAAACGACATGCTAACATATGACTTTTTGAGACTTTGGACCCCGAAAAAAAATATGCTCAAAAATGACTTTTTGGTACCTTTTCAGGCAGGAGATCATGCTGGTGCAGACGGTTTGGTCAAATTTTACCTAAAAAATGACTTTTGGGCATTTTTCTCACAGGTCAAAACTTTGAAAAAAACGACATGCTAACATATGACAGTTTGCCATTTTTGACCCTGGAAAAAATTATGATAAAAAATGACTTTATCGGACCTTTTCAGGCCGGAGAACGTGCTGGTGCAGACGGTTTGGTCAAATTTGACCTAAAACATGAGTTATGACCATTTTTCCTTCGGCTGAGATCTTGAAAAAATCGACATGCTAACATATGACTTTTTGAGACTTCGGACCCTGGAAAAAATGATGATAAAAAGTCACTTTTTTGGACCTTTTCAGGCCGGAGAACGTGCTGGTGCAGAGGGTTTGGTCAAATTTTACCTAAAACATGAGTTATGACCATTTTTCCTTCGGCTGAGATCTTGAAAAAATCGACATGCTAACATATGACTTTTTGAGACTTTGGACCCCGAAAAAAATTATGCTCAAAAGTGTTTTTTTGGGACCTTTTCAAGCAGGAGAACATGCTGGTGCAGAAGGTTTGATCATATTTGACTCAAAAAATGACTTTTGGGCATTTCTCACAGGTCAAATTTTTGAAAAAAAACCACATGCTAACATATGACTTTTTTTCCATTTCGGACCCCAGAAAAAATTATGCTCAAAAGTGACTTTTTGGGATCTTTTCAGGCAGGAGAACATGCTGGTGCAGAAGGTTTGGTCATATTTGACTCAAAAAATGACTTTTGGGCATTTTTCTCACAGGTCAAAATTTTGAAAAAATCGACATGCTAACATATGACTTTTTTTCCATTTCGGACCCTGGCAAAAATTAAGAAAAAAAGTGACTTTTTGGGATCTATTCAGCCAGGAGAACATGCTGGTGCAGAAGGTTTGGTCATATTTGAATCAAAAAATGACTTTTGGGCATTTCTCACAGGTCAAAAATGTGAAAAAAATCGACATGCTAACATATGACTTTTTTTCCATTTCGGACCCTTGAAAAAATTATGATAAAAAGTGACTTTTTGGGATCTTTTCAGCCAGGAGAACATGCTGGTGCAAAAGGTTTGGTCAGATTTCACCTAAAAAATGAGTTTTAAACAGTTTTCCTTCAGGTATAAATTTAAAAAAAAACGCCATGCTAACATCTGACTTTTTTCCATTTCAGGACCCTGGAAAAAAATTATGATAAAAAGGTTCTGGGATCTTTTCAGGCAGGAGAACAAGCTGGTGCTGAAGGATTTGGTCATATTTGACCTAAAACTGGACTTTTGGGCATTTTTCTCACAGGTCAAAATTTTGAAAAAATTGACATGCTAACATATGACATTTTGCCATTTTTGACCCTGGAAAAATGATGATAAAAAGTGACTTTTTGGGACCTTTTCAGGCAGGAGAACATGCTGGTGCGGACGGTTTGGTCAAATTTGACCTAAAACATGAGTTATGACCATTTTTCCTTCGGCTGAGATCTGGAAAAAATCGACATGCTAACATATGACTTTTTGGCCATTCGGACTCTGGAAAAAATTATGATAAAAAGTGACTTTTTGTGATCTTTTCAGGCAGGAGAACATGCTGGTGCAGACGGTTTGGTCAAATTTGACCTAAAAAATTGACTTTTGGGCATTTTTCTCACAGGTCAAAATTTTGAAAAGAACGACATGCTAACATATGACATTTTGCCATTTTTGACCATGGAAAAAATTATGATAAAAAGTGACTTTTTGTGATCTTTTCAGGCAGGAGAACATGCTGGTGCAGAACGGTTTGGTCAAATTTGACCTAAAACATGAGTTATGAACATTTTTCCTTCGGCTGAGATCTTGAAAAAATCGACATGCTACCATATGACTTTTTGAGACTTCGGACCCCGACAAAAAATATGCTCAACAGTGACTTTTTGGGACCTTTTCAGGCAGGAGAACATGCTGGTGCAGACGGTTTGGTCAAATTTGACCTAAAACATGAGTTTTGACCATGTTTCCTCCGGCTGAGATCTTGAAAAAATCGACATGCTAACATATGACTTTTTGAGACGTCGGACCCCAAAAAAAAAAATGCTCAACAGTGACTTTTTGGGACCTTTTCAAGCAGGAGGAACATGCTGGTGCAGACGGTTTGGTCATATTTGACCTAAAACATGAGTTATGACCATGTTTTCCTTCGGCTGAGATCTTGAAAAAATCGACATGCTAACATATGACTTTTTGAGACTTCGGACCCCGAAAAAAAATATGCTCAAAAGTGTTTTTTTGGGACCTTTTCAGGCAGGAGAACATGCTGGTGCAGAAGGTTTGGTCATATTTGACTCAAAAAATGACTTTTGGGCATTTCTCACAGGTTAAATATTTGAAAAAATCGACATGCTAACATATGACTTTTTTTCCATTTCGGACCCTGGAAAAAATTAAGAAAAAAAGTGACTTTTTGGGATCTATTCAGCCAGGAGAACATGCTGGTGCAGAAGGTTTGGTCATATTTCACCTAAAAAATGAGTCATAAGCATTTTTCTCACAGGTCAAAATTTTGAAAAAATCGACATGCTAACATATGACTTTTTTCCATTTTGGACCCTGGAAAAAATTATGATAAAAAGTGACTTTTTGGGATCTTTTCAGGCAGGAGAACATGCTGGTGCAGACGGTTTGGTCAAATTTGACCTAAAAATTGACTTTTGGGCATTTTTCTCACAGGTCAAAACTTTGAAAAAAACGACATGCTAACATATGACAGTTTGCCATTTTTGACCCTGGAAAAAATGATGATAAAAAGTGACTTTTTGGGACCTTTTCAGGCCGGAGAACATGCTGGTGCAGACGGTTTGGTCAAATTTGACCTAAAACATGAGTTATGACCATTTTTCCTTCGGCTGAGATCTTGAAAAAATCGACATGCTAACATATGACTTTTTGAGACTTCGGACCCTGAAAAAAAATATGCTCAAAAGTGACTTTTTGGGACGTTTTCAGGCAGGAGAACATGCTGGTGCAGAAGGTTTGGTCATATTTGACTCAAAAATGACTTTTGGGCATTTCTCACAGGTCAAATATTTGAAAAAAACGACATGCTAACATATGACTTTTTTTCCATTTCGGACCCCAGAAAAAATTATGATAAAAAGTGACTTTTTGGGATCTTTTCAGCCAGGAGAACATGCTGGTGCAGAAGGTTTGGTCCTATTTCACCTAAAAAATTAGTCATAAGCATTTTTCTCACAGGTCAAAATTTTGAAAAAACGACATGCTAACGTATTACTTTTTGCCATTTCGGACCCTGGAAAAAATTATGATAAAAAGTGACTTTTTGGGATCTTTTCAGGCAGGAGAACATACTGGTGCAGAAGGTTGGGTCATACTTCAGCTAAAAAATGAGTTATGAAGATTTTTCCTTCAGGTCAGCTTTTTGAAAAAACGACATGCTAACATTTGACTTTTTTCCATTTTGGACCCTGGAAAAAATTATGATAAAAAGTGACTTTTTGGGACCTTTTCAGCCAGGAGAACATGCTGGTGCAGCCAGGAGAACATGCTGGTGCAGAAGGTTTGGTCATATTTGACTCACAAATTGACTTTTGGGCATTTTTCTCACAGGTCAAATATTTGAAAAAAACCACATGCTTATATATGACTTTTTGTCCATTTTGGACCCTGGAAAAAATTATGATAAAAAGTGACTTTTTGTGATCTTTTCAGGCAGGAGAACATGCTGGTGCAGACGGTTTGGTCAAATTTTATCTAAAAAATTGACTTTTGGGCATTTTTCTCACAGGTCAAAACTTTGAAAAAACAACATGCTAACATATGACATTTTGCCATTTTTGACCCTGGAAAAAATGATGATAAAAAGTGACTTTTTGGGATCTTTTCAGGCAGGAGAACATGCTGGTGCAGACGGTTTGGTCAAATTTGACCTAAAACATGAGTTATGAACATTTTTCCTTCGGCTGAGATCTTGAAAAATCGACATGCTAACATATGACTTTTTGAGACTTTGGACCCCCGAAAAAATCATGCTCAAAAGTATTTGTTTGGGACCTTTTCAAGCAGGAGAACATGCTGGTGCAGACGGTTTGGTCAAATTTGACTCAAAAAAATGACTTTTGGGCATTTCTCACAGGTCAAATTTTTGAAAAATCAACATGCTACCACATGACTTTTTTTCCATTTCAGACCCTGGAAAAAATTATGATAAAAAGTGACTTTTTGGGACCTTTTCAGGCAGGAGAACATGCTGGTGCAGACGGTTTGGTCAAATTTGACCTAAAACATGAGTTTTGACCATTTTTCCTTCGGCTGAGATCTTCAAAAAATCGACATGCTAACATATGACTTTTTGAGACTTCGGACCCTGAAAAAAAATATGCTCAAAAGTGACTTTTTGGGACCTTTTCAAGCAGGAGAAGATGCTGGTGCAGACGGTTTGGTCAAATTTGACCTAAAACATGAGTTTTGACCATTTTTCCTTCGGCTGAGATCTTGAAAAAATCGACATGCTAACATATGACTTTTTGAGACTTCGGACCCTGAAAAAAATATGCTCAAAAGTGACTTTTTGGGACGTTTTCAGGCAGGAGAACATGCTGGTGCAGAAGGTTTGGTCATATTTGACTCAAAAATGACTTTTGGGCATTTCTCACAGGTCAAATATTTGAAAAAAACGACATGTAAAAAGTGACTTTTGGACAAAATTATGATAAAAAGGTTCTGGGATGTTTTCAGGCAGGAGAACAAACTGGTGCTGAAGATTTGTTCATATATGACAAAAACTGGACTTTTGGGCATTTTTCTCACAGGTCAAAATTTTGAAAAAAATGACATGCTAACATATGACATTTTGCCATTTTTGACCCTGGAAAAAATTATGATAAAAAGTGACTTTTTGGGACCTTTTCAGGCAGGAGAACATGCTGGTGCAGACGGTTTGGTCAAATTTGACCTAAAACATGAGTTATGACCATGTTTCCTTCGGCTGAGATCTTGAAAAAATCGACATGTTAACATATGACTTTTTTTCCAATTCGGACACTTGAAAAAAATGATGATAAAAAGTGACTTTTTGGGATCTTTTCAGGCAGGAGAACATGCTGGTGCAGACGGTTTGGTCAAATTTGACCTAAAACATGAGTTATGACCATGTTTCCTTCGGCTGAGATCTTGAAAAAATCGACATGCTAACATATGACTTTTTGAGACTTCGGACCCCAAAAAAAATTATGCTCAAAAGTGACTTTTTGGGACCTTTTCAAGCAGGAGAACATGCTGGTGCAGACGGTTTTGGTCATATTTGACTCAAAAAATGACTTTTGGGCATTTCTCACAGGTCAAATTTTTGAAAAAAAACCACATGCTAACATATGACTTTTTTTCCATTTCGGACCCCCAGAAAAAATTATGCTCAAAAGTGACTTTTTGGGATCTTTTCAGGCAGGAGAACATGCTGGTGCAGAAGGTTTGGTCATATTTGACTCAAAAAATGACTTTTGGGCATTTCTCACAGGTCAAATTTTTGAAAAAATCGACATGCTAACATATGCCTTTTTTCCATTTCGGGACCCTGGAAAAAATTAAGAAAAAAGTGACTTTTTGGGATCTATTCAGCCAGGAGAACATGCTGTTGCAGAAGGTTTGGTCATATTTGCCTCAAAAAATGACTTTTGGGCATTTCTCACAGGTCAAAACTTTGAAAAAATCGACATGCTAACATATGACTTTTTTTCCATTTTGGACCCTGGAAAAAATTATGATAAAAAGTGACTTTTTGTGATCTTTTCAGGCAGGAGAACATGCTGGTGCAGACGGTTTGGTCAAATTTGACCTAAAACATGAGTTATGGACATGTTTCCTTCGGCTGAGATCTTGAAAAAATCGACATGCTAACATATGACTTTTTGAGACTTCAGACCGCGAAAAAAAAAATGCTCAAAAGTGTTTTTTTGGGACCTTTTCAAGCAGGAGAACATGCTGGTGCAGACGGTTTGGTCAAATTTGACCTAAAACATGAGTTATGACCATGTTTTCCTTCGGCTGAGATCTTGAAAAAATCGACATGCTAACATATGACTTTTTGAGACTTCGGACCCCGAAAAAAACATGCTCAAAAGTGTTTTTTTTTGAGACCTTTTCAGGCAGGAGAACATGCTGGTGCAGACAGTTTGGTCAAATTTGACCTAAAACATGAGTTATGAACATTTTTCCTTCGGCTGAGATCTTGAAAAAATCGACATGCTAACATATGACTTTTTGAGACTTCGGACCCCGAAAAAAAATATGCTCAAAAGTGACTTTTTGGGACCTTTTCAAGCAGGAGAACATGCTGGTGCAGACGGTTTGGTCAAATTTGACCTAAAACATGAGTTATGACCATGTTTCCTTCGGCTGAGATCTTGAAAAAATGGACATGCTAAAATATGACTTTTTGAGACTTCGGACCCCGAAAAAAATTATGCTCAAAAGTGTTTTTTTGGGACCTTTTCAAGCAGGAGAACATGCTGGTGCAGAAGGTTTGGTCATATTTGACTCAAAAAATGACTTTTGGGCATTTCTCACAGGTCAAATTTTTGAAAAAAAACGACATGCTAACATATGACTTTTTTTCCATTTCGGACCCCAGAAAAAATTATGCTCAAAAGTGAATTTTTGGGATCTTTTCAGGCAGGAGAACATGCTGGTGCAGAAGGTTTGGTCATATTTGACTCAAAAAATGACTTTTGGGCATTTCTCACAGGTCAAATTTTTGAAAAAAAACCACATGCTAACATATGACTTTTTTTCCATTTCGGACCCCAGAAAAAATTATGCTCAAAAGTGACTTTTTGGGATCTTTTCAGGCAGGAGAACATGCTGGTGCAGAAGGTTTGGTCAAATTTGACCTAAAACATGAGTTTTGACCATGTTTCCTCCGGCTGAGATCTTGAAAAAATCGACATGCTAACATATGACTTTTTGAGACTTCGGACCCCGAAAAAAAATATGCTCAAAAGTGTTTTTTTGGGACCTTTTCAGGCAGGAGAACATGCTGTTGCAGAAGGTTTGGTCATATTTGACTCAAAAAATGACTTTTGGGCATTTCTCACAGGTCAAATTTTTGAAAAAAACGACATGCTAACATATGACTTTTTTTCCATTTCTGACCCTGGAAAAAATTATGATAAAAAGTGACTTTTTGGGATCTTTTCAGCCAGGAGACCATGCTGGTGCAAAAGGTTTGGTCATATTTGACTCAAAAAATGACTTTGGGGCATTTCTCACAGGTCAAATGTTTGAAAAAAACGACATGCTAACATATGACTTTTTTTCCATTTCGGACCCTGGAAAAAATTATGATAAAAAGTGACTTTTTGGGATCTTTTCAGCCAGGAGAACATGCTGGTGCAGAAGGTTTGGTCATATTTGACTAAAAAATGGACTTTTGGGCACTTCTCACAGGTCAAATTTTTGAAAAAAACGACATGCTAACATATGACTTTTTTTCCATTTCGGACCCTGGAAACAATTATGATAAAAAGTGACTTTTTGGGATCTTTTCAGTAAGGAGAACATGCTGGTGCAGAAGGTTTGGTCATATTTGCCTCAAAAAATGACTTTTGGGCATTTCTCACAGGTCAAATTTTGGAAAAAATCGACATGCTAACATATGACTTTTTTTCCATTTTGGACCCTGGAAAAAATTATGCTCAAAAGTGACTTTTTGGGACCTTTTCAGGCAGGAGAACATGCTGGTGCAGAAGGTTTGGTCAAATTTGACCTAAAAAATGGACTTTTGGGCATTTTTCCCACAGGTCAAAATTTTGAAAAAATCGACATGCTAACATATGACTTTTTTCCATTTTGGACCCTGGAAAAAATTATGATAAAAAGTGACTTTTTGGGATCTTTTTAGCCAGGAGACCATGCTGGTGCAAAAGGTTTGGTCATATTTGACTCAAAAAATGACTTTGGGGCATTTCTCACAGGTCAAATGTTTGAAAAAAACGACATGCTAACATATGACTTTTTTTCCATTTCGGACCCTGGAAAAAATTATGATAAAAAGTGACTTTTTGGGATCTATTCAGCCAGGAGAACATGCTGGTGCAGAAGGTTTGGTCATATTTGACTCAAAAATGACTTTGGGGCACTTCTCACAGGTCAAATTTTTGAAAAAAACGACATGCTAACATATGACTTTTTTTTCCATTTCGGACCCTGGAAAAAATTATGATAAAAAGTGACTTTTTGGGACCTTTTCAGTAAGGAGAACATGCTGGTGCAGAAGGTTTGGTCATATTTGACTCAAAAAATGACTTTTGGGCATTTCTCACAGGTCAAATTTTTGAAAAAATCGACATGCTAACATATGACTTTTTTTCCATTTTGGACCCTGGAAAAAATTATGATAAAAAGTGACTTTTTGGGACCTTTTCAGCCAGGAGAACATGCTGGTGCAGAAGGTTTGGTCAAATTTGACCTAAAAAATGGACTTTTGGGCATTTTTCCCCACAGGTCAAAATTTTGAAAAAATCGACATGCTAACATATGACTTTTTTCCATTTGGACTCTGGAAAAAATTATGATAAAAAGTGACTTTTTGTGATCTTTTCAGGCAGGAGAACATGCTGGTGCAGACGGTTTGGTCAAAATTTGACCTAAAAAATTGACTTTTGGGCATTTTTCTCACAGGTCAAAACTTTGAAAAGAACGACATGCTAACATATGACATTTTTCCATTTTGGACCCTGGAAAAAATGATGATAAAAAGTGACTTTTTGGGATCTTTTCAGCCAGGAGAACATGCTGGTGCAAAAGGTTTGGTCATATTTGACTCAAAAAATGACTTTGGGGCATTTCTCACAGGTCAAATGTTTGAAAAAAATGACATGCTAACATATGACTTTTTTTCCATTTTGGACCCTGGAAAAAATTATGATAAAAAGTGACTTTTTGGGACCTTTTCAGCCAGGAGAACATGCTGGTGCAGAAGGTTTGGTCAAATTTGACCTAAAAAATTGACTTTTGGGCATTTTTCCCACAGGTCAAAATTTTTGAAAAAAATCGACATGCTAACATATGACTTTTTTCCATTTTGGACTCTGGAAAAAATTATGATAAAAAGTGACTTTTTGTGATCTTTTCAGGCAGGAGAACATGCTGGTGCAGAAGGTTTGGTCAAATTTGACCTAAAAAATTGACTTTTGGGCATTTTTCTCACAGGTCAAATTTTTGAAAAAAACGACATGCTAACATATGACTTTTTTTTCCATTTCGGACCCTGGAAAAAATTATGATAAAAAGTGACTTTTTGGGATCTTTTCAGTAAGGAGAACATGCTGGTGCAGAAGGTTTGGTCATATTTGACTCAAAAAATGACTTTTGGGCATTTCTCACAGGTCAAATTTTTGAAAAAATCGACATGCTAACATATGACTTTTTTTTCCATTTTGGACCCTGGAAAAAATTATGATAAAAAAGTGACTTTTTGGGACCTTTTCAGCCAGGAGAACATGCTGGTGCAGAAGGTTTGGTCAAATTTGACCTAAAAATGGACTTTTGGGCATTTTTCCCCACAGGTCAAAATTTTGAAAAAAATCGACATGCTAACATATGACTTTTTTTCCATTTTGGACTCTGGAAAAATTATGATAAAAAGTGACTTTTTGTGATCTTTTCAGGCAGGAGAACATGCTGGTGCAGACGGTTTGGTCAAATTTGACCTAAAAAAATTGACTTTTGGGCATTTTTTCTCACAGGTCAAAACTTTGAAAAGAACGACATGCTAACATATGACATTTTTCCATTTTGGACCCTGGAAAAAATGATGATAAAAAGTGACTTTTTGGGATCTTTTCAGCCAGGAGAACATGCTGGTGCAAAAGGTTTGGTCATATTTGACTCAAAAAATGACTTTGGGGCATTTCTCACAGGTCAAATGTTTGAAAAAAATGACATGCTAACATATGACTTTTTTTCCATTTTGGACCCTGGAAAAAATTATGATAAAAAAGTGACTTTTTGGGACCTTTTCAGCCAGGAGAACATGCTGGTGCAGAAGGTTTGGTCAAATTTGACCTAAAAAATGGACTTTTGGGCATTTTTCCCACAGGTCAAAATTTTGAAAAAAATCGACATGCTAACATATGACTTTTTTCCATTTTGGACTCTGGAAAAAATTATGATAAAAAGTGACTTTTTGTGATCTTTTCAGGCAGGAGAACATGCTGGTGCAGAAGGTTTGGTCAAATTTGACCTAAAAAATTGACTTTTGGGCATTTTTCTCACAGGTCAAAACTTTGAAAAGAACGACATGCTAACATATGACATTTTTCCATTTTGGACCCTGGAAAAAATGATGATAAAAAGTGACTTTTTGGGATCTTTTCAGGCAGGAGAACATGCTGGTGCAGAAGGTTTGGTCATATTTGACTCAAAAAATGACTTTTGGGCATTTCTCACAGGTCAAATTTTTGAAAAAAACGACATGCTAACATATGACTTTTTTTCCATTTCTGACCCTGGAAAAAATTATGATAAAAAGTGACTTTTTGGGACCTTTTCAGCCAGGAGACCATGCTGGTGCAAAAGGTTTGGTCATATTTCACCTAAAAAATGAGTTTTAAACATTTTTCCTTCAGGTCATACATTTAAAAAAAAATCGACATGCTAACATATGACTTTTTTCCATTTTGGACTCTGGAAAAAATTATGATAAAAAGTGACTTTTTGTGATCTTTTCAGGCAGGAGAACATGCTGGTGCAGACGGTTTTGGTCATATTTGACTCAAAAAATTGACTTTTGGGCATTTTTCTCACAGGTCAAAACATTGAAAAGAACGACATGCTAACATATGACATTTTTCCATTTTGGACCCTGGAAAAAATGATGATAAAAAGTGACTTTTTGGGATCTTTTCAGCCAGGAGACCATGCTGGTGCAAAAGGTTTGGTCATATTTGACTCAAAAAATGACTTAGGGGGCATTTCTCACAGGGTCAAATGTTTGAAAAAAATGACATGCTAACATATGACTTTTTTTCCATTTTGGACCCTGGAAAAAAATTATGATAAAAAGTGACTTTTTGGGACCTTTTCAGCCAGGAGAACATGCTGGTGCAGAAGGTTTGGTCAAATTTGACCTAAAAAATGGACTTTTGGGCATTTTTCCCACAGGTCAAAATTTTGAAAAAATCGACATGCTAACATATGACTTTTTTCCATTTTGGACTCTGGAAAAAATTATGATAAAAAGTGACTTTTTTGTGATCTTTTCAGGCAGGAGAAACATGCTGGTGCAGAAGGTTTGGTCAAATTTGACCTAAAAAAATTGACTTTTGGGCATTTTTCTCACAGGTCAAAACTTTGAAAAGAACGACATGCTAACATATGACATTTTTCCATTTTGGACCCTGGAAAAAAATGATGATAAAAAGTGACTTTTTGGGATCTTTTCAGGCAGGAGAACATGCTGGTGCAGAAGGTTTGGTCATATTTGACTCAAAAAATGACTTTTGGGCATTTCTCACAGGTCAAATTTTTGAAAAAAACGACATGCTAAACATATGACTTTTTTTCCATTTCTGACCCTGGAAAAAATTATGATAAAAAGTGACTTTTTTGGGATCTTTTCAGCCAGGAGACCATGCTGGTGCAAAAGGTTTGGTCATAATTTACTCAAAAAATGACTTTGGGGCATTTCTCACAGGTCAAATGTTTGAAAAAAACGACATGCTAACATATGACTTTTTTTTCCATTTCGGACCCTGGAAAAAATTATGATAAAAAGTGACTTTTTGGGATCTATTCAGCCAGGAGAACATGCTGGTGCAGAAGGTTTGGTCATATTTGACTAAAAAATGGACTTTTGGGCACTTCTCACAGGTCAAATTTTTGAAAAAAACGACATGCTAACATATGACTTTTTTTCCATTTCGGACCCTGGAAACAATTATGATAAAAAGTGACTTTTTGGGATCTTTTCAGGCAGGAGAACATGCTGGTGCAGAAGGTTTGGTCATATTTGACTCAAAAAATGACTTTTGGGCATTTTTCACAGGTCAAATTTTTGAAAAAATCGACATGCTAACATATGACTTTTTTTCCATTTGGACCCTGGAAAAAATTATGATAAAAAGTGACTTTTTGGGACCTTTTCAGCCAGGAGAACATGCTGTGCAGAAGGTTTGGTCAAATTTTGACCTAAATAAATGGACTTTTGGGCATTTTTCCCACAGGTCAAAATTTTGAAAAAATCGACATGCTAACATATGACTTTTTTCCATTTTGGACCCTGGAAAAAATGATGATAAAAAGTGACTTTTTGTGATCTTTTCAGGCAGGAGAACATGCTGGTGCAGACGGTTTGGTCATATTTGACCTAAAACATGAGTTATGACCATGTTTCCTTCGGCTGAGATCTTGAAAAAATCGACATGCTAACATATGACTTTTTGAGACTTCGGACCCCGAAAAAAAATATGCTCAAAAGTTTTTTTTTGGGACCTTTTCAGGCAGGAGAACATGCTGTTGCAGACGGTTTGGTCATATTTGACTCAAAAAATGACTTTTGGGCATTTCTCACAGGTCAAATTTTTGAAAAAAAACGACATGCTAACATATGACTTTTTTTCCATTTCTGACCCTGTAAAAAATTATGATAAAAAGTGACTTTTTGGGATCTTTTCAGCCAGGAGAACATGCTGGTGCAGAAGGTTTGGTCATATTTGACTCAAAAATGACTTTGGGCACTTCTCACAGGTCAAATTTTTGGAAAAAAACGACATGCTAACATTTGACTTTTTTTTCCATTTAGGACCCTGGAAAAAAATTATGATAAAAAGTGACTTTTTGGGATCTTTTCAGAAAGGAGAACATGCTGGTGCAGAAGGTTTGGTCATATTTGACTCAAAAAATGACTTTTGGGCATTTCTCACAGGTCAAAATTTTTGAAAAAATCGACATGCTAACATATGACTTTTTTTCCATTTTGGACCCTGGAAAAAATTATGATAAAAAGTGACTTTTTGGGACCTTTTCAGCCAGGAGAACATGCTGGTGCAGAAGGTTTGGTCAAATTTGACCTAAAAAATGGACTTTTGGGCATTTTTCCCACAGGTCAAAATTTTGAAAAAATCGACATGCTAACATATGACTTTTTTCCATTTTGGACTCTGGAAAAAATTATGATAAAAAGTGACTTTTTGTGATCTTTTCAGGCAGGAGAACATGCTGGTTCAGACGGTTTGGTCAAATTTGACCTAAAAAATTGACTTTTGGGCATTTTTCTCACAGGTCAAAACTTTGAAAAGAACGACATGCTAACATATGACATTTTTCCATTTTGGACCCTGGAAAAAATTATGATAAAAAGTGACTTTTTGGGATCTTTTCAGGCAGGAGAACATGCTGGTGCAGACGGTTTTGTCAAATTTGACCTAAAACATGAGTTATGAACATTTTTCCTTCGGCTGAGATCTTGAAAAAATCGACATGCTAACATATGACTTTTTGAGACTTTGGACCCCGAAAAAATCATGCTCAAAAGTGTTTGTTTGGGACCTTTTCAAGCAGGAGAACATGCTGGTGCAGAAGGTTTGGTCATATTTGACTCAAAAAATGACTTTTGGGCATTTCTCACAGGTCAAATTTTTGAAAAATCAACATGCTAACACATGACTTTTTTTCCATTTCAGACCCTGGAAAAAATTATGATAAAAAGTGACTTTTTGGACCTTTTCAAGCAGGAGAACATGCTGGTGCAGACGGTTTGGTCAAATTTGACCTAAAACATGAATTATGACCATGTTTCCTTCTGCTGAGATCTTGAAAAAATCAACATGCTAACATATGACTTTTTGAGACTTCGGACCCCGAAAAAAAATATGCTCAAAAGTGACTTTTTGGGACCTTTTCAGGCAGGAGAACATGCTGGTGCAGACGGTTTGGTCAAATTTGACCTAAAACATGAGTTTTGACCATTTTTCCTTCTGCTGAGATCTTGAAAAAATCGACATGCTAACATATGACTTTTTGAGACTTCGGCCCCCGAAAAAATCATGCTCAAAAGTGTTTGTTTGGGACCTTTTCAAGCAGGAGAACATGCTGGTGCAGACGGTTTGGTCATATTTGACTCAAAAAATGACTTTTGGGCATTTCTCACAGGTCAAATTTTTGAAAAAATCAACATGCTAACACATGACTGTTTTTCCATTTCAGAACCTGGAAAAAATTGTGATAAAAAGTGACTTTTTGGGACCTTTTCAGCCAGGAGACCATGCTGGTGCAAAAGGTTTGGTCATATTTCACCTAAAAAATGAGTTTTAAACATTTTTCCTTCAGGTCATACATTTAAAAAAAAACCGCCATGCTAACATATGACTTTTTTCCATTTCGGACCCTGGACAAAATTATGATAAAAAGGTTCTGGGATGTTTTCAGGCAGGAGAACAAACTGGTGCTGAAGATTTGTTCATATATGACAAAAACTGGACTTTTGGGCATTTTTCTCACAGGTCAAAATTTTGAAAAAAATGACATGCTAACATATGACATTTTGCCATTTTTGACCCTGGAAAAAATTATGATAAAAAGTGACTTTTTGGGACCTTTTCAGGCAGGAGAACATGCTGGTGCAGAAGGTTTGGTCAAATTTGACCTAAAACATGAGTTATGACCATGTTTCCTTTGGCTGAGATCTTGAAAAAATCAACATGCTAACATATGACTTTTTGAGACTTCGGACCCCGAAAAAAATTATGCTCAAAAGTGTTTTTTTGGGACCTTTTCAGGCAGGAGAACATGCTGGTGCAGAAGGTTTGGTCATACTTGACTCAAAAAATGACTTTTGGGCATTTTTCTCACAGGTCAAATTTTTGAAAAAAACGCCATGCTAACATATGACTTTTTTTCCATTTCGGACCCTGGAAAAAATTATGATAAAAATTGACTTTTTGGGATCTATTCAGCCAGGAGAACATGCTGGTGCAGAAGGTTTGGTCATATTTCACCTAAAAAATGTTTCATAAGCATTCTTCCTTGAGGTCATATTCCTGAAAAAAACGACATGCTAACATATGACTTTTTGTCAATTTTGGACCCTGGAAAAAATTATGATAAAAAGTGACTTTTTGGGATCTATTCTGCCAGGAGAACATGCTGGTGCAGAAGGTTTGGTCATATTTCACCTAAAAAATGAGTCATAAGCATTTTTCCTTCAGGTCAAAATTTTGAAAAAAACGACATGCTAACATATGACTTTTTGTCCATTTTGGACCATGGAAAAAAATTATGATAAAAAGTGACATTTTGGGACCTTTTCAGGCAGGAGAACATGCTGGTGCAGAAGGTTTGGTCAAATTTGACCTAAAACATGAGTTTTGACCATTTTTCCTTCAGCTGAGATCTTGAAAAAATCGACATGCTAACATATGACTTTTTGAGACTTTGGACCCCGAAAAAAAATATGCTCAAAAGTGACTTTTTGGGACCTTTTCAGACAGGAGAACATGCTGGTGCAGAAGGTTTGGTCATATTTGACTCAAAAATTGACTTTTGGGCATTTTTCTCACAGGTCAGATTTTTGAAAAAAAAAATCGACATGCTAACATATGACTTTTTGAGACTTCGGACCCTGGAAAAAATTATGATACAAAGTGACCTTCCTGGACCTTTTCAGGCAGGAGAACATGCTGGTGAAGAAGATATGGTCATATTTGACTAAAAAATGGACTTTTGGGCATTTTTCCCTCAGGTTCAAATTTTGAAAAAAACGACATGCTAACATATGACTTTTGCCATTTCGAACCCTGGAAAAAATTATGATAAAAAGTGACTTTTTTGGACCTCTTCAGGCAGGAGAACATGCCAGTCATTAAATTATTAAAGATACACTTGCATACCTTTTGCTGCTGATGTTTTGTATCTTTCAAATTAAACAAAGGTCCACCTCTATCCACTTTAAGGGCCATTTCTTTCCCTCACAGGGTACATTTATAATTTAGGTACCTTAAGGTTCAAAAGTGATACCTCTTTTTTTTGTGTGTAACTAACCACCATTCGCGAATAATCGTTTTTGCTCCAATAACTGTATAATTATAACAATATCAACATGATTCTAAGTGCTAGGTGTGGGTTTTCAGGGTCAAGGAATCACATGATGGTAACTTTATCATGGAACTAGTGCATATAAATGTAACAGCAGTATGTCAGCTACCTTGGTGGAGGCTTGCGCTCTTTCTGAGTGTTTTCTAGTGTGCTTATGCAGTTGTTCACAGTCTCATCCCATCCTTGCTTGTGAGTGGCTGAGCCTTTCAGGGATGCTTGTTTATATCCAATCATGCCACTCACCTGTTCACCTGTGAAATGTTCCAACCAGGGAATTTATGAGCATTTCTCAACTTTCCCAGTCTGTCCAAGCCTTTTTTGAATATTCTGCAGGCATTAAATTAAAAAAACAAGTGAATATTTGAAAACTTGTAAGTTGATTTTTATTTTTGTTTTACACAATGTCCCAACTTCATTGTAATTTGGGTGTGTATAAGGGCAGAGGTCTCACCAGAGATAACCTTGTAATGGATGCAATGAGAGGTCAATTATAACTGGTTAAAACGATTTTGGGCCTTTCTGTTCCCCATTTTTAACCACAAAATTAATGTAAAGAATTCCATTAAATGTGCTCTACAGCCACAGTCCCGGTTTAGACTACTAAAAGGTCCACCCCTGACATAAAAGCAGTCCAGCCGTAGTTTGTTATGGTTTTTATTGCACCTTCCTCAGAACAGACAGTATGAAGCTCAGATACACATTAATACACAAAGTCAGTTATGAACTGATGCATCTCGTATTGCGTTGGATGATCAGGCGTCACTCTTTGGGATCTTTGGGACACTTTGACCTCTTTAAACAACAAACTTCATCTTAAATACACAACAAATCACTGCACAGGAAACCAATCAGTCAAAGCAAAATAATAAAATAAGGTTTTAAAAATGTAGATGTTCAGAGGATTGGTGGGTTATCTACTGCAGGGTGCAAAAGGTCAAAGGTTAACGTACATCTGCTTGAGACAGTTTTGTTATGAATTTTATTACAAGCCTTCTCTGAGCTTTTTGAACTGTCCATTGAATTCATATTTTTAAATCTTATTTATGTAATGACAGGAGTTTAACTCATCACGGCCACCAGCTGTAACCTCTCTGCTCAAGCATCCAGCATACAATACATCCATCTTCATCCATCATCACAAGCCCAAAGTGGTCTATTACTTTAAACATTTTGATATGGTTATTCTGAACAAACATTAAAGTAATTACAGTTAAGCTGACCTCGACTCTCTGTAGTCCAAAAATCAGTTCCATCTTTGTTAGTTCCCTCTGTATCAGCAAAAGCTTCCTGTCTGTCCATATGTACATGTCAGGAGTATTTGTCTTTATATTGAGAGAATGCTTGGATTTAATGCAAACTTTTCTATTTAATGATATAAGCTATGCAAAAATGTCCAGTCTGACTGAAAGCTTGAACCGATCCGATAAAATCAAAAGTCAAGGTACATGGGGCCCTGGAATATCCCTTGCATGTGAATTCAATATCACAAGAATATTTTGAGAGATTTTCTTGAACCTTTGCACAGATGTCTTCTCTGGTTTATGGATGAAACGATTAGATTTTGGGTGTTGAAGTCATTGTGACCAAGACAAGTTGGAAATTGGAGACTCACGTCATTAAAAAAGTAGGATTTCAAAACCATAAAAGCCCTTCTTCTCAACTCACTGCAGTGCTTCAACTGCCCAGCAAATTGTAACCTCACAAAGCAACAAGTCAACACTTTATAAGTCCATGAAATAATTACTCTAAACTAGAAAAAAGAAAAATTAATATATGAAACAAATGTGTTTTCACTCATACTAAGAGTGATTTTGTAAAGATGGTGCATTAATTATTGCTTTATTTTTGTTTTACGGAGAAATTCAGGCTAAAACTCATCACAGGCTGTTATACAGCAGACTAAATGTAATCAGCATCTCCTTTGGTCAAGATACACATTTAATTTGATGACCAAATCTCTGACTACTGAGCGAGTTAAGCAAAAGACAGGGAGTATGTTTTTACAGGCACTTCTTACTTGACTTAAAAAACTTTCTATTTTACAAATTATTTCTCTTAGGTACTTTAATCATCCATACATACTGAGGCTTAAGACTGTACCAAAAATCCCAATGAATGTGCGCTCTGATTTATGATGATTTACAACATTTAGCATCATCAAACTAAACAGACAAGAAGATAAACAGAGAAGCTTTTAAGAAGTTTGACCTGAAACTACTGACAGAGACGAAAAATGATGATCTAAAGTAGCAGACAGTGCAGGCATTATAATGGTGGTTATGTTTCCTCTGACATTTGGCCCTCTGTGGTGGATTTACTCTTAGAGACATCTGTACATTTTGTAGATTAACATTAAAATCTCACTGGTCTTTGAGATAATTAAAACTGGAGTTAAATAAGCCTGACTTCACTTTGAGCTCCACAAACAGCACATGAATTAGTGTGTGTGTGAGTGTGTCTCAATATCAACTGAGAGTTGATATTAACATTTCTAAAAACGTTAACATTAATGAAGTATAACTACTGAGTCTTTTTGGAGTTAAAATGTAACACATTATAACACTTTACAGTGTGACTTATGATCAGCACTGTTCTGCAGCGTGAGAAATGCACTTTCACAGAGCCTCTTTTTTCAATTTAAGTTTAATCTCCAAATTAACACTGCAAGGTGTAAATGTTGCGGTTATTATTTAAAAAAAAAAAAAAAATTCACTGGAAAATGTGAGGGTCACTGCAGCATTTTAAACTCTGAACGCTTATTCTGAACTCTGAACCTGGAATTGACCCTTACATGTTTGGTTTATAGATACCTTTTTTATAACTGCAACTCTTTTTCTATTGATGGTAAATTTTCAGAGATTTGACTCCATTCAGAGTAAAATTAACTCCGCACTCAGAAATTTTACCAACAATAAAACTTTAACTCCTTTCAATTTGCTGTGTAGATGTGGGTTTTTACTTCAGTTTAGTTATCTGCAATTTCATATGTTGACTGAAAAGCTGACCCAAGGTGTCATCGTATGAGGACAGACCGATACACAGACATACAAATATTTAGATACATATTTTCTAGACTTAAAGAAAAGCCTATATTCTTTTATTGTGACATCTGGATGAGATTTTACTAAAACTACAGATGTATGACCTTAATCTGAAGTGTATGATTTTTAAAGGAGCTATGTGATTGCATGTTTATGAATGGTTGTGAGCAGTCCCTCCTGTAAATGTCACTGGATCATGTCCAACAAACTGCACGTTACTGATCTTTCTAACAGTTTCAGTTCAGACTAACAATTTGCCACAAGATGAGTTAAAACTTGCAACTGCTTGCTGCAGCCCGCCCTGCAAAACTCTGAAAGCCTGTCAGTTCACACTGCTACAACTGAGGGGGGTGACACGCTGTATCCATAGCAACAACTCTGCGTTTTGGTTCACATTTCTTCACTCCAGTGTCTGCTTCTTCTTGTGGCTTTGTTTTTGTATTTCTGCTCCTTTTAAAATATTCATTAGCAGTGCGTTAAAGGCTGGGTTGGTTAACCTGACACACCAGATGGACTGTTTCACATATTCATAGGAAATATTTCACATCCATCTGGGAAACATCCCATAGAAAGTGACTGGAGGGCAATTGAATGAACATTTAGTCTGTCACAGTCATTATGATCTAGTAAGAGGTTTGACAATACTTTTGGCACAACTAAACCAGGCTCATACTATCACCTCTTTGTCCATAAAAGGACACTGATAAGTCCAGTACAACAGTTTCAGCTTGAGGCTTCGCAAATGGATCTGCCTGATGACAGAAATGGAATTTTGCAGATCAAGCTGTTTTGAGTTGGCAATGCTGTCCAGAATGATATATACTTTATATTTATTGATATATCCAAGTGGTAATTAACACTAAATATGTTCAGAGAAAGGAACAAAAAGTTTGGTCATTAAAATCAGGTGTCAGTTTGTAAGAATTTTGACCAATCAGATGACATGCTTTAGAAATGTGTCTTTCAGATTCTTGTACATTTTCTAGAGTTACCAACCCCGCCTTAAAGGAAGCTCAAAAAACAGTTATCAAGTTCGACTTGTTTCACATTACATTGTCTTTAAAATAAAGGCAGCCACCTTAACATTATCATAAGACCACCTTAACTACCATTGTGGGGGGGAACGATCAAAATCCTCCTGCATCTTTGCATGAGATTCAACAACTGCATCTGATAGTTGGCTATAAGCCTGTAATCTACACTGTAGTGGTAGTGAAAAAAATATAAAAATGACCACTTTCAATGCAACTACTGGACTTTCCTCTGGCTGGCCATGCTACCAAGACAGCGTGCAGCAAATCCATTGTTGGTCAAACTGTGAAAACATGGACATCTTTACAGCTCTGTATGCTCGTGTTTTGGTACAAATGCAATGCATGTTATTCCTGTAGCTTAAGGTGATAACCAGAAGCAAACAGAAATATAGCTTCTACTAGTTAGCATTTGTGCTGTTCCACTACAGAGCATGTGCAGAACACAGCAAGCCAAATCCATCTTAACTGGCACACTACCTGTGAGAAATAGAGTTTGCTAACCCAACAGGTGATTCATTACCGTGGAAGCTCAGAGATGATGTATCACAACAATCATAGACTACAAATGCAGGACGGCCTTGATAGCAAGCAGCTGCTGAAATGTAATAAAATAAGACATGATGTATCAGTTTTAATGTGAGAAATTACTCCTTAATTACTGAATTTACTGGGGGGGTGTATGCTAAATGTACCCTGGAACGCCCTTCCAATGATGATCATGTATGAGCAGGGAAAGGTTGTTATCTAACTTGAGCAGCTGTGATTATACCTGGACGTCCTGCCCAAGTGTTTTTATGTACAGTTTGTCTTGGTAGACTTTGTGATTGCACCAAGTGCAGCATACTGTTGTCCAAACAGTGACTAAAACAGTAAACTGCACCCCGATGAATGTTGTGTTTCCATCCTTAACCATGATTCTAACTCTAAAACTAATGCATACATGTTATTTTATGCTACAATGTAAGCTGTGGTAACTTCAGAGAGACACAGTGGACAGGTGTGTGTGTTTGCTGCAGGTGCAAAGCAGTGATAAACAGATTTAACATTAATAAGATGAGGTTAGTGTGATATATGGAAATAGAGATATGTAAGAAGAGAGCAGCTTTATCCTTCTAAAACACATTTACAGGGCTGCTTTCCTGTTTAGATTGCATGTGACTATACCTGCAATAGCTGCTAAAATCAAACTTGCCTGCTAATGCTAATGCTAATGAGCGTCATCCGGCTCATTTACGGGGTTACTGTCGGTTTGTGTGTCCACAGAGCCGTGAGTCGTGCTGTTCCACACCGCAGCGTCAGACTGCGGCTCCAGAGATGGGCTCACGGAGACCGGATCGGTGGAGTTCTTTGTCGGATCTGGGAGGATCTGAGCAGAGGTGGGGAGGTGGCTGATTGGGGCATCAGCGGGCATGTTGGATGAGGGGGATGATGGGCTGGCTGGGGCGTCAGATGTGGGGACAGCGGGGGTTTCAGAGGGTGTCTGAGAGGAGGTGTTGGTCGTGGAGGAGAAGTTGGAGGTGAGGTAAGCAGGGGTGAGAGCGGGGGAGTCAGAGAGGGTCTGCGGGAGAGGGTCAGAGGCAGAGTCCGTGGGTGAGTGGGTGAGGGTTGGCCTGGGTGTGTGTGGTGGGGTGGGCTCTTGTGGATCGGTGCAGACAGGCTCCCCCTCTGCCACGTACCACACCTCATTGTGCCTGTTCAACAGCTTCAGAGGACTGTACAGAAAACACACAAGGAGAGAGCAACAAAGACGAAACATAAAACTTAGTATCAGTGTGAAGACAGAACGACAGGTCACATGACGCAGGCACAGCCAAAGTCAGATTGGGAGCAGGGAGTCAACCATGCCAACTGAAACTTTGTTGGCTCTCTTACAATAACGGCTAAACAAATAGTGATCAAATTCGACTTGTTTTAAACAGGAAAGAAGCAAGTGACAACAAATTTTGTGTAAATTTGTAACAGTTAAGGAGGGTGGGGCTTGCTAAGGATCACTTCCTGCAAAGGGCGGAGCTTGACACAGGGTCAACTGGTAATCAGCATGAACTGAGGACAGTGATAGTCTATCTATGTTTTTCTAATGATGCTGTGGGCATTGACTTCAGTTTATAGTCAATGCCTGCATTCTTTAGAATGACCAGCAGGGGGAGACTCTGCAGGTACAAGAGTAGGTAAAGTTGTATACCACTCTTTGAAAAACTGATTTATTACTTTGGTAAGCAATATCAGATGCATAGTTTGGTTTTCCTTTAAATTTCTTTTTGTTTTCATGCCGACTTTTTGAGTTTCTTTCCTTCTGCCATAACTCTCTTAAATAGCTGAACTATGAACCTGCTGCACTGTTAAATTGTAACACATTCACTTTAACTGGTCACTCATTCAGTTGCACTACGTTGTGTATTTTGCACCAACTGAGTATACATATATATATATATATATTTGTTTTTCTGCACAGGTGTATTTATATATGTATATTTTTTTCTATTAAGTGTATATATTTTTTTCTATTATTTATGTATAGATTTGCTGCCGTTTATTCCGTGAGTGACACCACCTGCCGAAACCAAATTTCCTTGTATGTTGCAAACGTGGCCAATAAAGCTGATTCTGATTCAATGAGCTTGATACAGTCCCATTGAGAATAAGAGCCTGTGTCCCCAGCCACATTTCAGGTGTCAGCAGCACTCGTTTTAATGCATAATCAATATAGTTTCAGAAAATATCTCATAAAATAAAATGAACATGCAATAATAAAAATGATAATAACAAAGTATCTTCTTATATCAGCTTTATCGACAAGAATGACCAAAGAGAAAGTGAATGTTTGTTTTTGAGGGAATCAGGATAGACAATGAAAAGTGTCTTTTGATGAAAAAGGGCCTAACTTTATATGTAACTAGAGTTTATATATGATAAAGGACACATGGGTCACCTGTCATATCCGACTCCGTAGTGGAAGCTGTGGTTGTATGGAGCTCTGATTCTCTCCAGCTCTTTGGTAAGCAGATGAGCGTGAAGCCTGGAGGTGACGGACAGCATCCAGCCTCCATAACTCCTCACATACACGTCCATCTCTGGCATCTCAGTGAAATACAGCTGTGCAGGAGACACACGTGAAATATTAGTGACACTCACTGACGGCTCATACATCACAGGAGATTTATCTGACTGAGACAACACAGCAGCACACTTTGAGTAAATGTTTAAAAGCATAGAGATGTTTCCAGAAAAGACAAAAGTCAAAGAGAAATTCCCCTCCCCTCCCCCTTTCTCACAATCATGAGGCAGCATCATCTATCTCCATTATGCTGAGAGGGAAAAGGCTCCAGCTGCAGCACTGAAGACTGAACATTAGTGCTCTCTATTGATTGCTGAACTATTATATTTCGCCCTGATACTGGCAGGATAAAAGCATTTGACCTCATCACCAGCAAGGGCTAGCACACCCACTCCTGTCCTCTGTCACCCTACACCCACAGCCCTTGCCACCTGTCGACTCAGCTCACCTTGTCATTGGTCGGAGTGGGAGGCTTTTCCTGATAGGCTGACGGCAGAGGGAAGTTGAGAGTGTAGACAGCCGGCTCCCACATCTTAGTCTCCTCTGGGATCTTCACCAGGACAGGGGCGGTCATCTCCATCTGGACACCTGCACACAAAAAGCACACACACTTATACAACAGAAAAGTACGTGCATTAAAAGAACACAATCTTTACTTTTAGCTCATGTTGTGTTCTCACCTCCTTCGTTGGCTCCAGTGATGTACTGGAAAAGTCTCCTGAAGGCCATGGCTGCTCCTACACCCATGAAATAAGCTTCAGCATCTGTGGACACCCAGCGAGTGGGGCTGTAGTGTCGCACCTGGACAAACATGGAGGATAAAGTGAGGAATAACAGGTCAAGTATGGAGGCTAACAAGCTGCTGAGCCCGGTTTGGACTAAACATTTACAACAAGACAACTGCTCGCTACAGGTCAATCTGCATCTCCATCTCTTGATATTTTTCCATGTTAATCCCTGAGCAGCTTTGTCATTTAAGGATTTGGTGTTGCCTTCAGAGAGCAGAGCAAACGCTTACCACAAAGTAGGGCTGGATGATTTGGCCCCAAAATAAAATCCAAGAATTTAATTATTATTAATTAGCATTATTTGGTGTTGGTACTTAGTTACCTCCACCAAGGAGGTTATGTTTTTGCCGGCGTATGTTTGTTTGTTTGTAAGCAAGATTACGCAAAAACTGGATGGATTTTGCTGAAATTTTCATTGGACGTTGGTACTGGCCCAACCTAAATGAGATTAGATGCTGGTGGTGATCCAGATAACAGCCATTAGCAACTGATCATTTATGCTCAATAACTGTCTAACTAATAATGACTTTCTTCACTTGCTTCACTGAAGAACCGTAGACTCATCCAGGGAAAGAGGTGAATTTGGCACATTTTTGTTTGCTTCCCTCACATTTGGCTGTGTTGATCAGTCCACAAATGCAGTTGTACCTTGTTGTAAAGGTGACTTATCAGGCTTTCCAACAACTACAATACAAAACCAGTTGGTGTTATTAAAGGGGAGAAATTATGACTGAAATAACTTCCAAACTTTTTGGAGAAAAATATTTAATCTTTTTAAAAATTATGAACCTTAAAATTTTCCAGTGTATAATTTTCATAATGAAATCAGTAAAGACTTTCAGTATTTCGATCTTCAAAACACTCTGATCTTTGTTGTTTCTCTGTTAGAGAAAAATTTGGGGAGGATTAAGTCAAGAAAAAAACTTTCTGATTTTTATTTATGAAATTTTCTGCAACAAAAAAAAATGTAGTCAATAGATTTGATCAATGCATCACCCAGCCAGACTACAAAGACCAAATCTCACAGGGGAATGGCTAACGCTACACTTCTTTACAGCAGTTACACCATAACTGTTAATAAAACATATCATGCGTTGCAGCTTATTACAAAATCAAGTAAAGCATGGTTCATTTAGGTCCACAGGGAGCCAGTAGGCCCTGATTTGTTGGCAAGTCAATTCAGTGCAGCTTGGCAAGAACTCTGGATTCATTCTGGCATCTCTGCTCTGCAGTGGACTTAAAACTGTGATTCAAGGGTTTAACCTGAGGATGAAACAGTGGTATAACATCACACTGGTAGGTCTATTGGTGGGGGGGGGTGGGGGACAGGTGAATGAGATATTATAGGCAGCTGTTGGCACAAAAAGGACAAGAGGAAGAAGTTCTGATGCTGGTTTTGTCTTGTCCATAAAGGTGCACTATCACGCAGAGGAGACATTTTAAACACACTAATGGGCAAATAAAACTCAAAAAAACAGAATATAGGTTCTTCAAAACCATCTTGTTGCACTGCAGATCTTACCTGCAGTCACTCACCTCATATTCATCTGTTTTGCAGACCAGCTCATACTCCAGACATTCTTTTGACTCTGTGCAGAAGCTGTTGTTGGAACTTGGCCTGTACGAAAAGAGAAAAAAATTTAATTACATTTATTTCTTGATTTAGATTTTATTGTAAGGCTTCTCTGCCTTTACAGGACAAGACAGAACAGGACACCCCATTCACCAAATGTTAAAAAATACAGTTTTAGACCAAACATTTTTTGTTAAGCAGCCTGTAAAATATTTGTTTGGATGTAAAATTTAAAGGGAGAGGCTTTGTAGCTGGTGCAGATGAAGAGGCCCAGCTCGGGCTGAGGGATAGTTTCACATCGCAGGGTGTGCTATGTTCATCATGTGTCCTCAAGAGCATCGTGCAGCAGCTTCAGCAGTGGATAATGGAGACCTTAAGTGCCTGTTTTCTCTTCTTTATGACTAATAATCAGTGAAAGTCAATCTGAAATCAACCTCAGTAGTCTGAAAACTGAGCACTGTGCAAACAGAATGTGTTTGTCTCCTGTCTGCTCCAGACACAGACATGCTGACATAATGCACAAGGTACACTCTCGATGAGATGCAGCAAGTTTCCTGTTATTAACAATTCATTGTTCTGCTGCTTGTCAATACACTGACTAAAACTAAAATCAACAATAAAACAGTACAGTCAAGCTTCGTCTTCCCTTTCAGAGCCTTGAACACGATCAGACTTTCAAATTTAAATAAGTTGATACTAATATGTATGTATTTATATTCCCTTTAGCCCCATTTTATTTTTTATTATAATTCCTGATAACAACTTCAGGGAGATCAACAAAATTAAATACATGCTGGTTCCTGCAAACAGCATACATATATTAGTATGACCTTGACAAACAATCATGAATGACCTCCAGCAGCGGACCTGCTCGACTCCAAGTGCTCTATCCTGCATCAACCATCAGCAGAAATGATACCATCTAACATAAATTTATACTTCAGACCAGTCCAACCCATTTTAATGGCAGTTCAACTAGATGCTGGTATATGAATCAACATTATTACTCTCCAGATTATGATCATTACAGATGTTAATGTTAATATTAGAATGACCTCTCTATCCATGGTTGTTATTGATCATACCTCCATAATCAATACGTTTACAACCACATAGACATGAGGATGCTCTTGAAAATGAGATACCACATCTATAAACAGCAGAGACAAATATGATGAGGACAGATTTATGATAAGGGCGCTCATGGGTTTGATGCAATCATAAATTCTTATTCTTAGTTCCTTTATCTCTGCCTGGATGGATATATATGTATAATAATCTACAGCCTGCTCTATTGTAAAGTGTCTTCAGATAACACTTGTTATGAATTGGTGCTATACAAATAAAGACTGACTGATATCCATGGCAGTAAATATCAGCAGAAATTTACTATGGATGCACAATAGAGGATTTTTTGCAATATTTATGATCATTTTGCCAATACTGATACCAGTATTTTTCATCAACAGCACAAAGTCTTTACTTTACAAAATGTGTTGCTTTCAGTGTGACCCTCTATTTGTGTAAGAAACAGATTTAAAACAAGGAAACACAACATATAACTGAAGTATTACGGTACATGTGTGTATTTTGCCAATATTACAGCAGATATATGGGATATATATGGCTGTTATGCATGATACATGTATACTGGCTGTAAATGTCTGCAGAAATATCAGTATTGGCTGAGACCAATATTTAACTTTTCAGGCCCTAAAATTTCCTTTTGGAATAATTCTCTGTGGATAAGGATATCAAACCAGTCATAATGTGCACCCTAAATGGATTTGCTTCAATAGCCCCCTTTAGTAACCAAATGGCTGATGTCACTGAGACTTTGTCAATCAGAAAAACTTCATGTTTGGTATAGATGAACTTGAATACCTTGGACAGTGTCATGACCTTGACCTTTTCATACACTCTTAGCTCAGCCCTGAGTGAGACTCTGTCACCCCAATCACTGCCAAGCACCCAAATCCTGCTCTTCCTGTTAAGCAGACCTTAAAGATACATCACTTATTTGATCAAATATATGTAAAACTGTGAAATAGAGGAGAAAGATCGACAGGCCTGATTACTTTAGCTCCTTTGAACAACAAAACCTTCCATTTAGTTCCATGACCTGGAAACAGCCAGAGGTCAAAGAACACAAAGACTCATTTCAGTCTGGAGGTGCACGATCACCATTAAAAGTCTTCAAACAGGATTAGTGTCTGACCCTTTAAAGCTCATTTGTCTGAGTTAAGAGAAAAATCCCCGCAGCTACTGAAAAGCTTTTCCTGAGGAGAGAAGGCTCCAGCTGCAGCAGATTAAAGTCTATTGTTCAGTTGGCCTGACAAAGAATTCGGCAGTCACATTGCACTTAAGAGACTCCAATGCAGTCTGAGCTGCTGAGCATGCAGTACTAATTACAGCCACTATGTCCCTTTTTTCACACCAGAAGATCTCCAGAGAGATGCAGGACCTTTAATGGTTCAGGCTCACATTGACCCAAACAGCAGGAAGATTTCCCCATAATATAAACATAACAATGATGACGGCGTGAATGAAGACTGTCAGTTTAAATCATGAATAAAAGATGTTAAAGTCGGATTATTTTAAATGTGGATATTTTTCAAGCTTGGGCATTTGAATAATCATCCTGATAACCCATTAAAAAAATACAACTCAAAAGCACTTGAGCTTCTTTAACTTACAACCCAAGAGGCATCATCCTAATGTTTTTATGGTCCGTGGAAAAAAGGCAGAAAGCATCTTCTTCAGTTTAATCATTCTCTTACCAAAGACATTTCTAAACTCGCCAACATATCCCTGATGAAACTAAAGGCTGAACGAGATCAAATCAAATGTGACGAGACCTGATTCTAGTCAAAACATTTTCTACACAAGAAATGGTCCTTGAACACAACCCCCCAAAAGCATTTCTCTATCCCAGATTTTTCTTCCTGTGGTTTATGATGTCATAGCTATACAGCCTCCACCTACATGTGTTTTCTCCTTGTTGCAGGTAGATGCCATGACTGTTTTGAAAGTCCGCTCCACGGCCTGTAAGCTGTCCTCTCCCCTCTTATCAGGGATTGTTTGGACAGCCAATCAGAGCAGACCTCATTATCATAGCCTCCCCACCTCTCAGATCCAAGCGTTTCCGAAGAGGAGGGTTAAAGAGCTGCATCTGGTCCTTCGTGGAGATTACATTTTCAATCTTGTCTTCAACTTAAATCAAGTCCTTACTTAATAAGACACTAAAGACGTGATGTTAACGGTCAAACACACCAGAATATGGGACCTTTAAAGAGAAAACTAGAATGTAATTACCTCTGCCTAAGAGGTAATGTTTTATCCAGTGTGTGTCTGTTTGTTTGTTTGTTTGTTTGTTAGCGAGATTACGCAAAAACTACTGGACGTATTTTGCTGAAATTTTCAGGAGATGTCGGTAATGGCCCAACTTAAAAATGATTCGATATTGGTGGTGATCCAGATAACTGCCATTAGGGATCAATCATTGTTGCTCAATAACTGGCTAACTAATAATGATATCAACATGATTCCAAGTGCTAGGTGTGGGTTTTCAGGGTCATGAATCATATCACGATGGAAACTTTATTCACGGAACTATTGCTTATAGATGTGACAGCAATATGTGAGCTACCTTGGCAGAGGTTTGCGCTCTCTGAGTGCTTTATAGTTGAATGAATGTTTTGTTACGGACCAGCCACAGACAAATCTCAGAACAACTCAACCACTCTCAGAGATGCTTCCTATTTGTCCTCAAAAGGATGCTAAAAAGCCTGGTCATTTTCTGACTGGGAACAATAGTTCCATGTTGACGCTTTGAGAGGGGATCTGCCTGATGACAGACATCGAATCTGGCAAACCCAGCTGCACAAGAACGAAACTCATGTGGCTCTAAGGGTAATAAAGTTGTCCACCCTGCATTAGGCTAAACTGTCCTTGTTTGGGAGGTTGAAATATTTTAGATTAGAGTTTGAATAAGATGATGATGAAATGGTTTGTTTTAGAAATAAGTGCAATATTAGGAGTCTAAACACTTTTTCTTATGGAGGTTTATCTGAAGGGATAGACTTACCCAACACTTCCTTCAACAGAGAGCACCAAAGCCAACACAGCATAGACTGAGAGGAAAGCCCTGAGGAGGAATAAATCAGACATTTTAACATTTAAAAACACTTTTACTGTAATAAAGAAATACATTTTCACAGACAAAAGAAATCGCTGATAAAACCACTGAATTTGGCATCCTAATATTTGACTGACAGGCCTTTAGGTGCATGGGGACTGTTTCAGTATGCAGTCAGTGTGCTGCATTTTATCACTGCAGAGCTGAAATGGGACACGTTTACTGCTCAGAGAGAGAGAGAGGTAGATGTGCTGCATCATCAGGCTCTGTCTCCTTCACAAACCAAAGGCGTTTTAAGGTCACACAGGATCAGCTGTGAGGCTCATCACTTCCCATTCATCACGATTATATTCATATTTAAATCAACCAATCAAATGCTCTGAAACAAAGACTGCGGTCTCAGAAATGAATGTTGATGTGGATGCTGTGGACTGTCCCGAATTCAATCTCCTCCTCACTTTCTTATCTGTCTTTAGCTCTGTGCGTGATTTTACAAAAGCGCAGCAGTGGGCAATGCGTAAAAAGCAGATTTCCCTGCACGCACAGCCCATCGAGACTGACGCAAAAATTAACTTCACCTTTGCGTGACGCTGCAGAAAAGTCTCCAGCTGTGCTCTAACATTTCTGAATATATGTCTCATGACCAGGCAGAGCGATTTTCATCTAAACTGAAAGATAGAAGCTGATACTCACATTGTCCCGGCCCGTGTGCGTGTCCTTTCCACCTGCCAGGGGAGCGCAGGGAGGAGGTGGAGGAGTGATGGGAGCTGCAGTGCGCTGCACTCTGACTGACTGCAGACTGCAGAGAGGAGCTGGTCCTCCTCTTGGAGCTCACAGAGCGGGCGGGGCTGACAGACTGAGCTGCTGGAGCATCCTTGGACAGATGATCTGAGACTGTTAATGATGAGAGATCTCCTCCATCATCTCTGCTGCAGAGGAGGAGGGATGATGGAGAGGCGCCATCATGAATCCATCACACTGTTTAAAAGACCAGGACTTAGACTGGACCCTGAAGATAAAACTGTGAATGAGTTTGAATGGGGGCTACACCCTGGTCAAAATCTTTCAAATGCCAGGGGCGGTTCGAAGGAGGTAAAGGCAAATATGAGGCCCCTCCCAATGTCTTAAGTCAGGGATGGGAAACCTTACTGAATTTACCTGCACAATTTTCTCCCAGCAGTGTTAATTCTGAAAGCACTTTTTAAATTTAGTTTTAGTCTTTTGCCTAAAACAGCTTTTAGTTTTGGTCATAATTTTGTCATCTAAATTGTTTTAATTTTAGTCTAGTTTTAGTTGATGAAATTTCACAACATTTAAGTTGTTTTACACTTGGATAAAATGAAATCTAATATCTAATAGCCCGTTGTTGAATGCTGGTAAAGTTTGAATGTATAATTTAACAGAAACAAATTTAACTTTTTGTGAAATGCAGTCACCTTTATTTAGGCTACCTGGCAGATCATCTCAGTTACAATATCAGAGTTGACAACAAACAGTGACCCTGCTCTACATGAATATATCAGTTCATAAAGAGAGTAGCTCTGATTGGATCGCTCCCCAACTCATCCCACCACCATGAAGCTAAGGCAGCTGTGATGGGATGTCCCTCTTCACTCATCCAACCTTTCCACACAACCAAAGTAGCTGTGATTCCTAACTTGTCCCTACTTTCTACTGATGAAATTAGGTGTGGTTGGTTGGTTGGTTGGTTGATTAAGTCTCTGTCAAACATTTTGGTCTAGTTTTTATCTGTTGACAAAAATGTCAGTTAATTTAGTTTTAGCCCATGTGCACTTGTTTTTTTAGTTGCTGTCTAGTTTTTGTCAGGAGAAAAAAGTTATTGACAAAAACTATGACGAAAATAATTAGTCAACAAAATTAACACTGTCTCCCAAATATAGTATTTACCAACACCCCGTACTGTATTCTGTCGTTAAAAAACATTTAGAGAAACAATCATGTAAAAGTGCATCCTTTAATTAGATATCATCACTGTTGGGTGCAAACCTCTTATCTCCATTTATTTTAATTTTTAATTTTTCTACTTCTATCATGTTGGCGAGTTGGTTTTGTAAACTTTCAACCAACTTAAAGTACAAAACAATTGTGATCAGGATGATCGCACAGGGGCGGCATGGTGTCACAGCAGGTAGTGCACGTGCCTCACAGCAAACATTTCCAAACTTTATGTAGTATACGCAGAGCTTAAAAAATTGTACCACCACCCAGTTTAAGATTTATGCCATAGCTGCCATAAATTAATGACACTGATAATTTCCAAAATCATTTTTTGTTTCTGTAATGGTTAATACACCCGACTGTAGAAGCTCAAATTACATTTTTAATTCAAAAAATAAAATTGCTGTCTATGAATTTTCACGTGTACTGTTTATTATTTCTTTTTTACAGTTTTGTCAAAGTTTTGTCATAGTTTTTTACTTGCATTACTGATCAGAAAAAATAGTTTTAGTGGTTTTATGTTATGCCTAATTAATTTTAGATTTCTAAAATATTTTTGTCTTCTCATTTTAATGACAGATGGTCTATTAAATTTGTTTACACTGTATGTACAGTATTGGCTGAAAACCATAAATGGTGTTTTTTCAGTGAGCTTGGGCAGGTAGATCTCTAGACTGGGAGGTATTGTGGCTCGATTTATCTCAGAGTTGTAAAAACTTGTATCACCAGCTAATCCACAACAAAACAATTAATAGCCCATATGCAACCCCCTTTAGAAAGTTCCAAATGAAATGATCCCCCACTTACAACAACAATCAAAGTTACCTGATAATACCATCCCTAGAATCCCACATCACTGTCTTTAAATGACGACTCCAACCTCGACTACACTCCAATCCAAAGAAAAAATGTGAATGGCAGGTTTCACAGCCTCTAAGAAAGTAATTTAACAACTATGGATTAACCCTTTTATACCATATAAGAAGTTTTGGTTAAGGTATTTAAACAATGTTGTGAACATGTAATATCATACAACTAAATCAAACAAAGCTAAGACTTCTATGCTACATAAAAGGAAGGCTTTACTAGGTAGAATTCAAGATCTGTTTGTTGATTTTACTGCATCCTAACCAGTGATACCATGGACTGAATACCTGCTTGATGCAGACGACCTTATATTATACCTGTCTGCCCCCCACCCCTTGCGAAAATCAATAAAATTGTTGATCACAAAAAAAGCATTAGGAGTCCATTTGAGTCTTTTCCAGAACACCAGCTTTATTGTGACAGTTCACACAGACATCAAACATCCCTCTGTAACAAGCACAGTCTGCTCATCCGTAGGCTGTTCCTGCTGTCCAAACAACAGCCTGCAAACTCTGCACAGGAGTGTCTGCAGTCAAACCTCAGTAGTCTCTGACTCCTCCTTTTGAAGCTGAGCCTGTGTCACTGTAACTGTCTATAAAGCCTCTAAGCATTTCTTAAGAAAGTGTAATGTGCCTTCTTTTGTATCAACAGTCTTCCTCTGTAAATTATTTACAAATGGCCGTCTACTCCGCTCTACCCTGCCCTGCTGCAGCAAACAAATCTGATCTTTCACCATTATGTCTTCAATAATTAATAAAATAAGCTTCACATCAAGAGCAAGGAAGGTAAAACCAAAAGCAGATAAATTTAAAAAATGATAGATTAGGTCACTTCTCTGCCCAGCATGGTCAAAAATAGAACAAAATGAAGAGAAAGGCCGTTTTTGAGCACTATGTGGGCCACTTTACTTGAGACTGATCCAATAATCTGTTTGTTGGATGACTTAAACCACTAAAGCACTAAATTACAGCAGCAGTCTGTTTAAAGACTGCAAAGACACCCCGACATAAACCTTAATACTGAAATATAACATTTCAATACAGAAAAGGATGTATATTGAAATATACATCCTCTCATGTCCATATATTCAACATAAAATCAAAATCTGAAGTAAATTTAACTGTGCTGGGTGGGAATGAAGGTGAATGATCACCACTGGGACATTATTGACCCCCCAATGGTTGGAGAGAGCAATGTTTCCATAACTGTTTGAATTTGTGATATATACTGCCTAGCCTTTTACCTGAGTGCGGGCCATTGTCTCCAAAGGGAAGAGAAAAACAGTTGTGTCAAAATGTTTGTTGTCCCACATTCACACACACACCTGCACTCACATCACACCAAAAGGTACAGCTAAGAGGCTCGCAGAAGTACCGTTTTTAAATATAAACATGGAGGAAAGCAAGGCTCCCTCTAAAACAATATTTATCTTTGGAGAGAGAGAGAGAGAAAGAGTGTGTCAGAGCTCTTTTCTGTATCTCCACCCGTCCATGTGGCAGGAGCTGGAGCTTTCAGAGTCCTGGGTGGAGTGCTCCAAGGAAACAGAGTGTGTCTTTTATTTTTTGCATAGCCAGACAGTGGGCTGCAACCACTTCAAGAGTTTCTAAAGGAAAGCCGTCACTGCGAGGAGGGGGGTTGTAGGGGAGCCTTGGTCCATGTGTATCCCTGGGGATGTTTTTACTGGGTCCTCCCCGCCTCCTGCCCCAAAAACACAGCCTTCTGCTCACAAGGTGGACTCTTTCTGGCGATCACGTCCGTTCGATGTTTTCTTCACTTTGGAAATCCCCTCCAGTGCACCCGACTCTGTCACTCTGAGACAGGGAGACACAAAGAGAGGCAACGTGTAATTTAAATTCTTTAAAACCTTATCAGAGATAAAACAAAGGTCAGTCAGGCTACACGATAATAGCCAACAGTTTTATGGTTTCCAGATGAGTTAGCCACAAAAACCACTCATTTCATCTTGTGTAGTGTCGTAGCAAACAACATGAGAAGACTAGTGCAAGACGCCTCTTCACTAGACAGTCTGAACAAACATTTTCCCCACATACAATCATAAGGTGTCAGGTTACTGCAGCCAGCCTCATGTGGACACTCAGGGTACTACAGCTTTTGGCACTTCTGCATGGGCCTCCATTTACACCCCTGGAAGACGCCAAACGGTTTTAATCTTATACCACTTTCACAGTAATATTAGCGGTTCAACGTGGGTTAACCCCTTAACAATCGGTAAGTGATGCCTTTCCCACTGCTAGCAGACCCGGGTCTACTCGGCAGCAGGCGAACTGCGTGGGTGTTTTTTTTCCTCTGGCACATCAAGCTGATGTCATGAGATCATCCGTGCGCCGAAACACGTCCATGTTAACAGTGGAAAGGAGCATGGAAGCCGTGGACACATTAATCAGCTGTTTTCTGTATTTTGTAATTTTGTTCAAACTCGGCGCAGACTGAACGACATTCGAGCGCTGATAATATAAAGGGGGATGGAATTTGTTGCTGAGATGGCAAAGAGTCACGTAAGTTACAGATGGAGGGGAGGGCCGCGATGTTATGCTGTTGGCACGTTACGCCGATGTCATCCGTAAATTAGTGGGTTGACCCGGGTGTAATGTTCCCACTGAAGCCGATCAGATGCGAGCCAATAAAAACCTGTGTCGCTTGCAGGGTTCAGTCAACTTGGGTCAAAATGCTGATTAGACTTTTAAAGTCTTTTTTTTTGGCCAGTTTGAAAGGGGTATTAGTGTCAATTTTTAAAAGGCGACAAAAACTTTTGAAGTCATTCCTCTCCTATCAGGCCCCCCAAAGATCCCTATCTGGTCCCCAGGGTAACATCACATTCAGAAAATATGAGGGGAGAAACTGTAGTTTTAATCACTAACACAACTCTTAATACAAATGTCTTAATTGATGTCTGTATGTTCCTGTCTGTTTGTCAAAGCACTTTTTAAACCTGTTTTTAAAAGTGCTATACAAATAAAGTTATTATTATTATTATTTTTAAATGCTACTGAAACAGTTTTATCAGGAATGACTTCAAGTTTTATCTGCATGATGGGAATGCTCCGGTCAGCCAGTATTAGCCAATGTTTAATGAAGAGAATAGGTAGACTGGAGTCAGTCCCAGTGATCAGCATTACAGCCCCTGAGGAACATAGCAAAATCTTTTTCACACATGCAGCTCTGATATCATCCAATCCAATCCACTTTATTTGTATAGCACATTTAAACAACAAAAAACGTCTCCAAAGTGCTGTACATAGAATCAATAAAACAAACATTTCAGGATAATACCCCGGAAGCCCGCCTTGGTAAGTCCCTCGTTCACACTTGATCATTTTTGAGCAGATGTTCTACAGAACTTTGATGACGTGCAGAGGAAACAACACTTGCAAACCTCAAGACTCAGGGACCGTTTACACTACAATGAAAACGGATGAAAACAGAGAGTCTTTGTTGCATTTGCTCCTTCCGTTTACACGAGAACGGTGTCCTGAGTGTATGAATCTGCAAACTTTTGAAACAGGGGTCCAGAGTGAAAAGTTTTGAAAATGGTTTTGTATCCATTTCCATATAAATATTAATCAGGATTGTTAGGGAAAAGGGTGACGCGGCCCATGTGCAGTACTCTTTCAGATAAAGGTTGCGCGCGCACCTAAAAACAACTGCTACGGCAGATTACCGAGCAACATGTGTGCTGCTAATTGTGCTAGGTTTGTTATGACGCCTCCAACAGAATCTGGATTTGCTGCGTCCATACTCTGACCAGCAGAGATGCATTTAACTTCTGAGTTAATACAATTGAAAAGTTTGTCTTCACTGGAAAGTGTTAGTTTGCAGACGTGTATTGTAACACTGCTGTTTCAATACAAACCTACATCGCCAACTACTGGCCTGGCATGCACACTACTGCATTTTAGTCGTTCTTGCAGATCCATGTGATCGCAGAGCACTTTTGAAAAAGCAAATGAAAAACCTTTCTGTTTCTGGTGACAACGGTGTCATGTAAATGGGGCCTCACATTCGAGTTTGCATTATTTTCCTTACAGTCAGACAAACTTCTCCCACTACAGCAGTTGTTTTTAACCTGTCCTGTCAAGTCTCCCTTTTCTGGTTGCACATGACGATGTCATCAGCCCCCCTCACTCGCCTCAATGAATTACCTGGGCTATTCACTGTTATGTTTACTCACTCGGACTTTACAAGGATAAAATACGAGGACATTATCCGGGTAGTCCTGGTGAAAAACTCTGCCGTTTGCAATCACACATATAGCTCAAAGTCCAAATACTTTCAGTTTTTTTTCCAAGTGTCATGGGGTATTAGATATCCCCCTGTGGCTGAATGATTGTGACTGGTCTCATTTTAAAGGTAAGAAATTACAGTCTTGTTTTTTAATCAGATAACTAATTAAATGAAATTTAAAACACATATTTTTCTAATAGTTTTAACATCTTCCCTCCATCTATCAAAAAAAAAAACCTGGCCTTTGGACAATGTAGTTGAAGACCTCTGCCCTCGCATGTAGAGCTATGAATACGTGAACAAAGGCAGTAAAAGCTGAGCTCAGGGTGTGACGATGTCTGCTTACACTTCATCCATCTCCACATCCTCCTCGTCCTGGGGGAGCTGCAGGTAGGGGTTATTGGACGCTGGTCTGAACTTGTAGCCCGTCAACACAAAGAAGATCAGAGTGGACACCTCTACTAGAAACTGAGGACACATGAGAGAGTGTTTTTAGACATACATATATAATAATGAATGACTCTAAACAGCCGACCATGCCCATTTGCTCAGTACTGAAGGACATTAAATAAGTAAAGTATAAGCAAACATTGGGCTGGAGGACATCCCAGTAAAACAGTTCTGTTCGTGTTTAGCTGGAGATAGAAGCAGGATGTGTTTGACCTTCTCCAAACAAAAGCTCTAAAGTAATAAAGACAGATTTTATTGTCTATCATTATTGTTCTGGGCTTACCTCGTAGCACCACTGCCACTGGAAAGGCATGGTGACTTTGAGCAGGATGGCTATGATCCTCGTGAAGTAAATGTAGCACACAATCTAAAAGGAACATGACACAGTATTTAAAAAAAACACACAAATGTGTATTCTTTAGACTGAATATCCCTGTTAAAGTCTCCCCTTCTTCTTTAATAATTGTACTGACAAGCATTATTGGTTTTTGCTCTGACCCTGCAGCAGTGACTTTGCTCAAAGTGAAGCATGAAGAGTTCCTCTGCCAACTGCAATGACTCAGTATGTTTACTCAAAGTATAATAACTGAAGCCAGATCACAAAAAAGCCTGATTCATTCAAGCTCTATTAACATTGTCAACCACTTTTAAGCATTAAATGCTGCAGTCAGGGTGTATTCAGTGAGAAAGGCAGCCAAAGAGAGATAATTCAGAGCTGAACTTCTTACCATCACATAAAAATGTCGGAAGAGCTTGAGCTTCTCCAGATTCATGGCAGCTAAAAAAGAAATTTACGAAAATGAGAATGAAAATAAAGATTTGTAACTGCACTGTTCACATATAAAGCATTTTCAAAGAAGAATTCTCACCTTTGCCGTCAGTGCCGGAAGCCTCTTGTAGGTGACGGATGGACCTAAACAGAAAAGGGCACAGACCGAACATGTTAGTGACCATCAGGAGTTAACTAGTATGGATGAAAATCAGGTTCATTAATGAAGAAAAATACTCATGAGCCTTTGTACTCATTATTTTACAAGTTTTTTCACCATAAGTTAAAAATGTGAACAGTTTCTTCAGTGGTATGGCTTTACTCAATTCTGACTGTGTCATGGTTTTTGCTTGTATTTAACTTATTATCAAACTTTTACCCAGCAGTATCTTTGTTCTGTCAGGGGTCTGAACTCTTTCCCTGCTGCTGTCAGTAAGATAAAACATTTGTCTTTTATAAAATGCTCACCTGGCAACTAAGATACACAGTTCAACATTGACTATTCAGGAAATATTTCACCAGTACATCTGGGCAGCTGTCCAAAGAAAGTGATTGGGGAGTGCAGAGCCTTTAAAATACATATCCAAAAAGTAACTGGACGATTGCTCTGTCAATCAAACTCATTATGGGCCAATAAGACTCTGTGGTCCTGAAGTACAAAACGCAGGCAGATTTGTAAGCAAACTCTCACAAAAACATGTTGGAGGTGGAGGGAAAATCTCTTTTCTATCGACAAATGCTTTAAGTGTTCTTCGTTCTTCATTAAATGAAGACATTTTGTCCAGTTCTGATAAAAATGCTGCTGAAGCAGGTAGCATCTCTGCTAACCTCTGTATGAGCAGCCATTGCGAACAGACTTTTGGCTAACGTCTAGCTCAGAGCGCCTGCCTCTTCTTCCCTAAAAGAGGCCGATGGTGCAGGGCCGCTGCAGACCAAGCTAAATTGTTCCAACTTGGAGCTCTGCAAGATGGATTTACCTGTTACAGACAACGAATTAGGCAGATCCAGCTACTCTGCAAGGTTAACTAGAAGTGCTCCGAGAGCACAAACTTCTGTCAACACATTTCTGATAGTGTTAGCTGACTTATTATTGAAAATGTGGAAAACTGTCCTATCACACAATGTTAAAAATCAAGGTACTGTTTCTCCAGACTAAAACTTGTTTCGAATAATTTAATAGGTTCTTTGAAATGGAGAATGGCGCTGATGCACTTCAAACAGACGCCACACTCACTGACCAGACTACAGGGAAGAGTATGGCTCCACAGCAGATGAGGTCGACCAGGAAGAGGATCTCCTTCCACAGGTAGTATTCGCTGGATCCTTCCTCTGTGGACTCAATGATGATGAAGGCCACGTTAGCCAAGACCTAAGGGGAGATCTGCAAATGCATTACAAAAGCACTCTCACTGATGTAAGTGATCATACAGAACTGATGTGTTGCACACAGACCTGCAGAGGGATGACAATCATGAAGATCTTCTTCTCCTTGTCAGACAGGATGTATTTCACGAAAGCCCAGCCGGTGCCAATCAGTGCCAGTGTGATGAAGAGGAGAGCACCCTTCAGCCTGAAAACACATCAATACAAGCTGTAAGCACCAAAACACAAACACAGTCCTGTTGGAAGTTAACATCATGTTCTGGTGACATGACTTACAGGTGAGTGATGTAATACATGACAGCCCAGCCCTCAATAGGATGCCCTTCAGTGTTGATGAAGTGATAGTTGATCTGAAAGATAAAAAAGAGAGAAAGACGCTCCAGTAAAGACAAAGACTTGGGTGTGCTTGAGGACAGTGAGCAGCACAGACAGAATAAACAGAGATAACAGGGACGTCGCCATAAAAGCCAAAAACAAACAAGATAAATGACTGAGGGGACAATAATCTGCTTTGTGCTGGTGTGGACTTACACTGTGGAAAACCAGTGAGGTGGACTTGGTGAAGGCCAGCGCTGCCATCAGCCAGTGGATCTTAAACACGCTGTACCTGCAATCAAGAACATGAAAACATAGTTCATCAGTCCATCATCTGTACAGCTTATATCTTTCAGGGTCGCAGCAGACACTGGGCGAGAGGCGGGGTACACCCTGAACCAGTTGCTAGACAATCACAGGGCCACATAGAGAAACTGACGACCATATACCCTCACAGTCATACCTAAGGCCAATTTGGAGTCACCAAACAACCTAATGATCATCTTTTTGATCTGTTGGACGAAGCCTGAGTGTCCGGAGAGAACCCACGTATGCACAGGGAGAACATGCAAACTCCACACAGAAAGTTCCTAATGGACCCAGGGATCGAACCGGCAACCATCTCATTCTGAGGCACGTGCACTACCTGCTGCACCATCGTAATGCCCTCACTTTTTAATATGTTGATTAATTATTTGTATGTTATATCATAAACTGTATCAAGAATTTTTTTTTAAATGTATTTTTTTGTTAAAGAAAATAAAAGAATTGGATGTAAATGATAAAACAGGGTTCCCACTCTTTTCTGGAAATCATTTTCCAGGATTTTTTTTTTTTTTTTAATCTTTATTTACTCTGCTTTTTTATAAATACATTTTTTTGATTTACAGTTTAAGTAGCCTAAATTTTATCCTGCCATTTTTTATTATTTCTCTTTGTCACCATTGTTTTGAGTTTTGAAATTTTACTCCTTAACTTGCATTATTTTATCTAACTCATATTTTATGGCTAAGTGTTACCAAGTACAATTTTACTTCGTTTCCAATGGTTAATTTTTGTTCATTAACAAAGTAGAATTTTCCAGGACAATTTAAGCTTTTCCAGGACATTTTACTTTTTTTCCTCATTTTCCATATGTTTTCCATGACCAGAAAAATGGTCAATCATATTCCAGGCTTTCTAGGACGTGTTGGAACCCTGTAAAAGCAGTTTCTCCTCAATTAGTCCTTCCTGTTCCAGAAGAAAATCCCCAAAATACTTCAGAATGTAGAAGAATGTAAACAAAAGGACTTGAATGGCCAAGCTGTGGAAACTAAATCTGCATGTAAAAAACAAGCACTGAACCTTGGGGTACTTGTATTGCTGCATCCCTAATTTCAACACACCATCTCATCCTCTTGTTTTCAAAGTATAAAATACGGCAAATTACATTGTCGCCATCATTTCTCTAAAAGTGTTACAAATAAAGATACATATTTAATGGTATTGTTTATTATTAAATATCACTGGTGGTGATTGTTAGTAGGAGGGCCACAACTTCTTGTGTCTTTGAAGTGCTGATAAAAGCCTCAAGCTGAAACTATTTGGTTTTGTTACTGCAGTAATTTTGTATTTAAACTTTGTCTGAAGGCAATTTATTTAAAATAACGTCTATTAAACACGTTAAATGTTGGTCAAAATGAGGACATTTCCAATTGTGTTAAATGGAAAGAAGCCTGATGGCAGGACAGTTTGTCTAACCAAACCACCAAGGAGGGTGTTGCTTGATAAAGGATCAATTCCTGGAAAGGGAGGGGCTTGACAAAGGGTCAGTTAATTTTATTTATACAAAGCATGGTCCCTGCAATATGGAAACATTTTATTGTCTGCCCCAGACACAGAATCAATAACAATAGCTGTAGCAGAGAGACGGAAAGTCAAATGGCTGAATGTCTGCAGACAAGTGGCTTGGGGCTGAACCAAATACAAAACAATGTCCTGAATTCCATAAAGCATTAACTAACAAAAAATCAATACTTAACAGAATATTGTTATATGATGGTGTATCTAAACTTTCTTTGCCCCATATAATTGAATAACTAGATAATAGTGTCAATGGGCTGTTGAATAAGGAAAGTCTTATAAAGTGTACTGATATCTAAATGTTTGCATCTTAACAGTCAAGTGTAAAAACAGGCTGAGCAAATACTTTTTAACTCTTTTTAACTTTCTGATCTGATAAGATGATCCAATCTGTGGAACATTTAGCTCAACTCAGTGGACCAAAATTCAATCTAATTGTTCACCTCGGCTGGTAAATAATTTTTTTTTTGCTTCGCCCTCTCATACTTTTCTACTCCTCTACTGACTGACATACAAACTGCCGTTTGATGTGTGGAGTTAGAAACGGAGGACTAACTTATTGATCTGTGGCAAAACGCAATTGTCTGTACAGCGTAACCTGTTAATTACATTTAACAAACTAATAAAGAGAGGAGCAGGATGGAAAACCCAACCACCAAGGATGTTATAGGAGGCTAACTGCTAGCCACTCATTGCTTCAATTTCTCCTGCTTTTGTCTGCCATTTTTGTTTACCCTAAAGTCGAGTTTGATCACGCAAAATTACAAGCTGCGAAGAGCAGAGGCCCTGGTTGTTTGTGAGTGAGTCTTTGGTGTATGGTGTGCCCTGTTTGACTTCTTGTGGCACACCGCACTAGGCTTGTTCGGTATACCGGTACTAAATTGGTACCTGAGTACTGAGGCATTTATAATGGTACAATACTGCGCTTGGATGAGACCGGCACCTTTTTTATTTTTTTATTTTTTTTTACGTGGCCGCGTGACGTCACCGCATTGTAATTTGAGCCGAGGCGAGTAAGCTGGAGCAAGCAGCGTGAGTCTGGTGACAGAGCCCCCTTCCCACTGGATGAAAAACCCGTTCAGTGCTAAAAGCAAGCAATGCCAGCCCCCTTCACTCTCCACAAAAGTAGCTCTGGAAAAAATTAAAGCTACACTGCAATAGGCTACCACTTTCTCTGGTTTAAATATCCTGTTTATATTATTTTATTTTATATTATTATAGTATATTATATTGATATTCTCACAGTGATTTTTAAACTTTTTACCATACATGTAGACATGCTAATTTAAGATGAATTTGAAGTAGTCGCTTAGTATTTTTTTCCAGAGCTGTAAATGCACTCATGCATGATCTTTATGAAGTAACAAACTTTAATATACACATTTAGCCATTTAATACTTTATATCAATTACAAAACCATTCAATCTGCTAGTATTTTTCTTAATATGTGGGGTCTCTCCCAGTTTAAAAATTGGTTAGGATTTGAAAAATCTTTGTGCTTGTGTTCCAGGAAATTTAAGAGTTATAGGTGTGTGATGGGCTTTACTGACCAAGGTGTGTGTCTGCAAGAATCAGTGTTTGTTACTGAGAATATTTAATATTATATAGGATTTAAATTCTTATCTTTTATGGTATTACAGGAGAAAAGGGACCCTTTTCTTCAGTGAGTTTCCCAACTAAAGTGAAGAATGAGTAAATAATTTGCACACAGTTACAATAATGTTCCAGGGTCAAAACTTTGTCAGTGTATTTGTACTAATGAGACAGTGTGAGAATGTTTGTTTTATACACATCAATCAAAAACCATAAATCACCCTTTACTTAAGGTTCGGGAAATTTGTCACCATGTTATGGAAGAAGGAATCTATAATGTTTAGTGTCTTTACTTTATTATTGGATCAAAGTTCTCAATACAAAATGATCTCTGCATAAGGAAGCTGTAAGATCATGAACTGCATCAGTGTAAGTTTTAATGTCTGTCTCTGGTTTTATGCATACCTGTGCTTCATGAGTGTGTACACCCAGATTAAGGCTGCAGTGAAGAAGACTCCGGCCATGCCAATGTAAAGGCGGGACAGAGGAATTTCTGCTGCAGACAGGTACCCGCCTGGATTTTGCTCTGTGACCTCCACCTGCAGAGGAAACATTCAGGTGAACACATGCACACACCTGAACATGCTTGTACTGACATGAAGCACATCAGACTTACAGTGAAGGAGTATGGATGTTTGGTTTCTTGAATCCTGTTATTACAGTAGTGGAACTTGAGGCTGTAGGGACCCTCAGCCTGCTCACCAACTGTAATGTGGAACTGTGGAGGAGACGGAGACAAATTCTGATGCTGCAGTGAACCACATCAAGCTTCAACTACAAAGAGAAGGAGAGGTAGACTTACACTGAAGTTGTAGGAGTCGTTCACTTTGTCCAAAGCTAATGCCAGCTGTTTGGTCTTCCCCAGCTAAAGGTAGAGAGATTTTTAGAAACACAAGTAGACCATGTTAACAGACTCTGAGGATACTTTTTCATTATTACATGCTTAAAGTTTGAAGAGCTGGTTAGGGATGTTTGAGGTGGGGTTGTATGAGGTAGATGGCATTAGCCTGAACATTGGTGTCAGTGACAGAAATCAGTTCTGCTCCTGTACAAAAAGAGCTGGTAGTAAATATACTGACAACTTACTTTTTCATTACCAGACCACCTTATTTTAGCACCACTTGGGTACACAACACAGCAAAGGTTTCCTTTCACCAGTAGCGCTGACCAGTTACAGTCTGCAGGCTTCACAAGAACAAACAGCCTCTACTAAACTGGATAAATGGTCAGTTCCCAGCAGTATTAACCTGAACACACAGGAGAAACTTCTGTAGATGAAGAGTCAACAGGTCTGAATGAAAAACTAAGGAAACTGCAGTGGGAAACTCACGTTACCTGTTGATTCAGGTTTGTAAATCATGAGCTCATGTGTCAAACTAATGAAATAGGAGTGTTACTATAAAAAAGAAAACATTTAAGGAGGTTTTAGCATCAGAGGATACCATCAGTCAAGAAAGCTAGAAATATTTGTTTACAAAATTATTCCAAGACATCACTCCAAACTTCTGAACTTCAGCAGCATGAATTTAAATTTGACAGGCCCCATTTTTTAAATTAGGTGAACTGATAAATAGGACAGACCAATAATACTGTTAAATACCAAAAAGGAGATTTTATGAGATTTTTAATTTTACATAAGAAGTGTCAGAAGTGTCATGTACAGTGTCATATGCAAATGTACGCACCTGAAGTCCTGCTTAAAGTAATAGGAAAATCTACTCATTAGATGCTTTAAATAATGCTGTGATAACTTATGGTGGTGTCAAATTCCCAAGTAGAGCTGAATAATTTATCGTTTTCTGATCAAAATCGCAATTTCAGAGGTGATCAAGCTGCATTTTTTTGCAGTGCTCCTGACTGACCCAGGACCTGTTGTGTCAAATATTTGCTAGTGGCAATGTTGTCACATGTCAGCGCTCATGTCCAAAATCAAAGGTTGACATACTGTTTTTATTTTTTTATTTAACTTTTTTAACATGACACAATTAAGGATTTTTGCACTACATTTTTTTAAGTTAAGACAGTCAAAGATGCTCTTTTAGTTCTTCAGTTGTAATAACTGCCGTTGGTTTAGGACTTCAAATAGTGTACATGTATGTTTCTTGTTTTCATAAACACATTTGGAAGCAATTCTTACCTTAAGTTTTCATCTTTGCCTTAGAGTAATAGCTTTTTAATGTTTAATGGTATGATATTATTTTCTGTCATGTTTGTAAATTTCACTGTATACATAGTGAATATTGCACTGAAGCTTGATTTGAAGAAAATTGTGAATCAAATTAAAATTGCAATGTCTGCCAGAAAAATCGCAATTAGATCTTTTCCTAAAATTGTTCAGCCCTAATCCCAAGGCACACCCTGACTAGTCTCAAGGCACACTTGTGTGCATCACCACACCATTTTAGAACCAATGGTACGCAGACACAAGCCACAGGTTTGTTAACAAGTTTATTTGATGAAAACTTACCTTATGGTCGTATTTGAGGGGGTAAACTAAGATAGAATAACACACTTTCTTTAAAGCACTGCGCTTCATCAACGGGATATTCTTTAAAAAGTTGTTCCTTTGGCTGATCTTCATTGTGACTTAGATATTTTAGTGTACTCAGCAAAATTATATTAAAATTGAGTGTTAATCAGTAAATTTCTGGCAGAAGGGCAAATATACTGTGCCATGTACCAAAGTAGTGGAGAAACAAAGCTGCTTGGTGAGTGAGGTGTTGTCAGTACATTCAATATCGCATGCAATCACCCGACACTGTTTTTTGGCTTGTTTTCACCTAAAACTCTCTAAATTACACAGAGAGGGTGGCCCCAGCTGTAGGAAAGTACAACTCTAGCTTCCGTGATGGCATTTTCTGTACAGATGCAGAGCTGATCTCAGTCACAGTGGCTAATGTTCAGGCTAATGCCACGTACCTCATACAACCCATTTCAGAAATGTTTTAGAGCAGAGTAATTCCTGTGACTTTTTGGTTAATACTACCAAAACAGATACATCATTTTTTCCCTAATCACACATCCATAACCTACTGAATATGGCTCCAACACCTACGTTATGATCCAGACCAACTCGATCAGATCCACTTCACTTACTGACACAGAAACACAAAAACACTTCTGTGCAATCACTGAGGTAGGTACAAGCTTTGACAGCTGCTGAGTCTCACATCTCCCTTTGATTTTCCTAATGTCATCTCAAAATGTAACTTCTGGTTTGGGACATCTCTTACAGTTGCACATGTGTACATATCTTACCAGGAATTCTTTTTCCTCTGGTTTCTTTTCCCCCACTGCAGTCTTGTTCTTCTCCTCTGTCTCATTTTCAGTCTTCGGATCAGTGTCTTGGCTCACAGCAGCTTTATCATCTGTTTTGGCGGCAACGTTTTTCTCGTCAGATTTTTTATTCTCATCTGCTGTTTTTGCACCAGGGGCCTGCCTGGTGTTCCTCTGACCTACAGGAAACAAGCAACATAGATGAAGATGTATAACTCTCAGTTACATCTCTTGACTTTCATGGCACTGGGGTGGATTTTGACAGTTTTTAATAATAACTGTCTTGTGATATTTCATTCATGGACACTGACCTTTGGGTGTTTCAGCCTTTGGCTTTGCTTTCAGTATGTTGTCCTGCTCTCCAATGGCTTTTACATGGACACTATAAGAACAAAGAATACAAATCAATATTTCAGTCCTCACATGATGCTTTTAGATCAGTGTTAAGGCTCATTTATGCTCTTTGTTTGTTTTACATAAAAATGGATGAAGCCCTCAGTCTGTTTTGTTTTGCCCATATTTCTGCTCATACTCTGAAAACTGATGGAAAAAGACCAAGTGTGTTATACCAACAGTCAACCAATCTCAATCAATCAATCTTTACTTGTATAGCGCCAATTCATAACAAGTGTTATCTCAAGACACTTTACAATAGAGCATAAAACTCTTCAATTTTATGGAAACCAATATATGCATATAAAATACACATATACATATATTTACATATATATACAAATATGTACATCCAACACCCAACATGAATCCATATAGCCAATCATGAATCCCTAAATCATGGCGGCAAGAAAAAAATCTTCTGTTAAGCAGCAGGAACTCTTGAATGTGGATCCCAGTCTCATGATGAACAGCAAATCCAACAGATATTAAGGAAATTCATGTAGCAAATATTTTTGGACAGACTAGCAAAACACAGAAATACAAACATACAAATACTTGTAAAATGGTAGAACTTGATGAAGAAAGATTGTGCTTGGTTAGTATAAAATACATGAAAACTTGTTCAGAGTGAAAGATGGTTAAACTACCAAATAGCTGGGCAGTACTCTGGTGGGACTTAGGGCTGCAGGATTCTTGCTTAAATGTGAATCACTTGTTTCTTACCTGAGAAATTAAGATCATGATTCTCTCACAAAATGAAGGGAAATAAGAGAAGACAAGGTGCAGATTTTTATGGTCTGGTTAATAAATTAAATGTGTGTGTTGCTGTACACTATGGGTACAACTGCCAAAGTGACTGAGGTTGTTTTAAAGCAACAAGACATGTGTGGATGCAGCTCAATCCAAATTCACAGGGAAATGAAAATGAGAGAATTGCAGTCATGTATAAGTTTGATCACATGCACATGTGAATCGAGGTTGTGTTTATTTTTTATTTAACATGATTTATGTGAGGTCTATATAAAGCTAGGCCCTGTAAAGGATGAATTTGACTGAGTCAGAGTTGGGCACGAGTTACACACTAAACGGCCAAGTCAACTCCCAAATTTTGAAGAAAAGTCCATGTAAAGTCTCAAGTCTCTAGGGGGCAGCCACAAGTCTCTCAAGTCTCTTGGTAAGTTGTTTATACTGATAATTGCTGAAATACACATCAAATTATGCTTCTTGGTCAAAAGGAAAATATTGCTAGCATTGATGGTTCTTTATTATTCAAGGGATGCGCCAACATTTTATTTGTTTTTCTGTCTTGTCTCACTCCCGAGTCCATGACAAGCAGGTAGACATCATTCTTTCGACTGTGTGTGCACTAACAAGGAAGAGACAGACAGAGCTCACCTACCGCTAGCTAGCTTTAGCTCAGACGCTGGGAGCCAGTGGGTAGCGCTAGCCTGCCTCTGCTTACAGTCATCAGATAAACTCTTCAGCAACTCTAAACAGTCCTGTGTGCTTGTTGTGACTCGTTTCTTTTACGTGTTATGTTATGTTATCTTCTACCATCATCGTAGCATCTTCTTCTATTGCTAAACTGAGGCTTTGTTTTATTGACCTACTTCTGCAGTGGTTTGCACTAGAGATGTGACGTTGCTGAATGAGCCGGGTCTTTTGAACAGCTCTTTTAAGTGAACGATGAGAACCATTATTGAGTGCAAATTTCCTGCAAATTTAAGAATGAATGAATGAGAACAAACAGCTCACACTCAACTGCGAATCGGTTCCCAACGGTCACTTAAAAGAGCTGTTCAAAAGACTCAACTTGTTCGCCTTGACGTCACATCTCCAGCGAAAACCACTGCAGAAGTAGGTCAACAAAAGAAAACCTCTGTTTAGGAGTAGAAGAAGATAATACAATGATAGTAGAAAATGATGTAACATAGAAAGGTAAAAATGAGTCAAAACAAGCACACATGGCTGTGTAGAGTTGCTGAGGGATTTATCTGATGATTGTAGGCAGAGTAAGGCTAGCTATACCCACTGACTCCCAGTGTCTGAGCTAAAGCTAACTAGCAGTGGGCGAGCTTTGTCTGTCTCTTCCTTGTTACTGGAAGCAGTCGAAAGACTGGTGTCTACCTGCTTGTAATGGACTTGGGAGTGAGGTAAGACCCGAAAAGAATAAAAATGTTGGCGTGTCCCTTTAACTAAGAGAGTATATATTGTTTCACTACACCATGTCATATCTACAATAAACTGTAAATACACAATCAACTCTCTCCTCTCAAACAGAGGAATGACATTCCAATAAGCTTGTAAAATCAATGTTAAATCAACAATAAACTTGTTTCCCAAACCTGCCTTTGAAGGTTTTTAATAAACAACATATAATTAGTTATGAGGGACTTATTTGTTTATTAATGTTAGCATAAACACTGTGGGGTGACAGGCAACAATATAATACATTATCTCTCATGGTCAAAATTTAAATGAAAATAATTAAGATTACTATGATTCACAAATTACTTGAAAAGTCATCTTTTCAATGACAAAATCAAAAATATGGGCACTACTAGGCATATACAGATTTGTGTTCACTTTAGCTTATTTCTCATAGGGTGTTTTGAGAATGTAATTACTGCTCCTGGTAACACGTGCCCCTGATATCCCTCACTGACTTCAGACTGAAGCTTAATTTTTTTCACTGTCAGTAAGTGCTGTCAAAGTCTTACATAGTAGAAGATATTAACATACATACTTGAAGTAGTAGTAAAAGTTGTTTCCTCACTAAAACAGAATTTTGGGAAACATCTCATATAGTTTATGCAAAGTGGTACCGCAACTTTTCAACCCTTTAGCGGTTTGTCCAACTATCTGTGCATTTGTCCGTCTCTTGCAGGGTGCAAATATTTCACACAGACGTAAATAGGCTTGTCTGTTCAATGACAGAAGCCTAATATCAACAAGGATATAAGTGGATCATGTTACAAATCAGCCTTGAATTAAAAAATAAAGAAAGAAGATTTTTGAAAAGTCAACACACTGGGCAATTTTCCTTCCTGTTGTGGTAAGAGTCCCTCTTTTATATGAACCCTCAGTTAAATGTTCTCTCGCTATAATCTGTGTCAGGCTGTGGCTGTGTGTAATGAACACAGGGCTGAGAAAGATGCAGAGAGAGAGAGAGAGAGCAGTGTAGTTGAGGAGAGAGGGGAAGTATCTTTAACACCCTATGATGAGCTTCTTCTAAACATTCAGGGGACATGTCTCGAGCCTGCCCGTCTCTCCCTGGCGTAGGTGCTGTTATCATCCGTGAGGTGTTTGGTCACCCTCGCCCAAGATGCAGAGGGTTGCGTGGGATGTGAGGGGATGACACATCATTGCCTCTTGTATTTACAGTGAGCCAGAAATACAAAACAAAACAGTTGTACGTCTGAAACCTCGAGTCCAAGTCGAGTCTGGGGTCTTTAAGGGGTGAGTCCAAGTCACACCTAAAGTCATCTCTGGGCGCAACTCTAGTCCAAGTCTCAAACTCAAGTCACAAGATGAGCCTCGAGACAAATGTGAGGCTGTTCCTGAGGGAGACTCACCTGAGGGTGCTGACATCAATGATGAAAAGAATAAGAGGCTCTTTGCTCGACCCACTTGGGAGTTTGAGAGGGCAGGTCTCTGGCTCCTCTGCCTGGAGCAGAAAATGAATCACAAGACAGAGAATTAATCACAGACTATCAGACAAACCAACACCTAACAGTTTCATCCAACCCACATGCCCTGATTTTTTAATATCCTGCATTTACAGGATATCTTAATATGACCCATTACACAGTATAACACATACGAGTGGTTACTTAAACCAAAACAAAATAACAGTCATGTTTAGAAATGTGTCTGATCAGATGTACTCACCGTGTAGGGCAAGACTCCATTCACTCGAGACCTGGAGAGGCTGAAGCCGACCTGAAGAGAGTTTTGTGTATGCAGTCACTACAAGGTTTAATGTCATAAAATTTCCTGTGTAAATATTGTATAACTCTTCATGGCTGTAGGCATTTCACATTAAATTCAATATGGCTCTAGCTCATGATTACAGCTGCTACCCTCCGATTGCAAAGGGGAAATGACCTCTTACCCCATAAGCTGAGTAAACAAAAAGGTCAATAGTTTAATATTCTTCAGTCATATTACCAGCTGCTGTTTTATAAAACTGGTATGATTGTATAACTTTTAAGCTACTACAAAACACAGGGTTGTCAATTAAAAAGGTAAGTTTACTAATCAGTCCATCACCCCTGCCATGGTATGAAACTTAGCTGCATATTTAGTCACAAGTTGTGTAACAGTACATCACATCACAACAAAAATGCGGACTAATACAGGCCTTCGAAATAGATTTTTCAAATAGAAGCAAACCCGATAATTTTGCTTTTTTTTATATCAATGCTGATACTGATAACAAACATTTCCTAAAATGCATCACGATATATTTATTTAAGCATTTCACTGACATAAAGCACATAGAAGAAACTCATAGACTACCACCATTCAAATCTACAAAGTGAGTTTCATTTAAAGTCTCAGTACAAACAAATAAATTAGTGAAGTATTCCACTGTTAAACACTGATGTGACACATCTTGTTAATTATGAAATTAATTCCTACACTACACTGACTTACAGAGATGCCCAATATTATTGGACCAATATTGGTATCAGATATTTGCCCATCAAGCTGATTATCAGGATCAGCCGATATGAACACTTTTGCAGATATTTACAGTCAATATTTTAACAATTAAAATTGACCATAATTATTCTACATATTGGTTGCAATATTGGCAAAATATACAATTACCTTAAATGACCTGTTTTTTTTGGCAGTTATCTGCCAATACCGATATTGGTCAGTAAAATGAAAATTATCATAATGTGTAGGAATGTAAGTTTAAGGACAATTTTACTTATTTTCTTAGCCTATATAACAATTACACAATTACATCAGTTACGTAACATGATTGAATATAAGTTCTGAGACTTGTTGTCTTTAAGTTATTAGACTATTTGCACTGTTGAGTCTACTGTTCTGGTTTGGGGGTGGGGGGGGGGGGTCAGTCTGTCACTGACTGCATTAGTTCAGTAACTTAAAGTGATATGCCAACTTTTTTTGTGTCTTGCAAGTAAATGCAAATTACCTGCAAATTTAAGAATGGCTCACAAACAAACTGCTGACTTTGAACTGCAAATCAGTTCTCACTGCTCATTTAAAGAGCTGTTCAAAAGACTCGACTTGTTCGCCAACATCACATCTCTAGTGCAAACCACCGCGAAAGTAGGTCAACAAAAAAAAAACCTGTTTAGGAGTAGAATAGGATAATACAAGGATAAAAGGATAGTAGAAGATAACGGAACATAACACGTTAAAAGAGTCAGAACAAGCACACAGGACTGTTTAGAGTTGCTGAAGAGTTTCTCATGACTGTAGGCAAAGTCAGGCTAACACTCCCAATTGACTCTTATGGCCCTTTTCCATTAGCCCTACTCTACTCAGCTCGGCTTTCCTCGACTCTACTCGGCTCTACTCTACTCGCTTTGGGCTGTTTTTCCACCAGCCCGGTCCCCTGCCCAGCGGGGGCGGGGTCGCCGTCAAACAGCTGGGCGACACTGCGTTCATGTCATTTTGAGCGCGACACAACAACCAAAACAATGGAGGACTTGGAGGCAATAGTATACTTGCTGCTCGGTCTGTGGCTTTTTGTTACAAAGAGGAAAGCAGAAGAAGGCTGCAGGCAGCGAGAAGAAATACCTTTGAGAAGTACAGGAGAGTTTTGGAAGCTATACAACAGTTTGAAGCCGAGGACGAGAGCAATCGGGCTGCAAAGAAAAGACGTATGAGGGTAAGCTAATGGAAGCTACCGCTAGCTTGTTAGCTAGCTCGTAATGATAAAGTCCCGCGTTTAACATTGTGATGGCAGCAAGTTATTGCCATAAAGTAACAAAGTGTATGTACTGCAGTCCTGTTTTGGGCATCGCACACATGACCCATCGGTGACGACATTCTCTGACCAATCAGTAGACGGCAGTCGGTCGACGTCACCTTTTAGTATCGACTCAGCTTGCTAAGAACCAGTACAGAGTAGGTACCAAAACTGGTTTGTTTTAGGAGGTACTGTGCCAGTGGAAACGCAACGCAAACGGGGTAGAGCCGAGTAGAGTAGAGTAGAGTAGGGCTAAGGCAGGCTACTAGTGTTTGAGCTAAGCTAATTAGCGTTGGGCAAGCTTTGTCCATCTCTTCCTTGTTACTGCACGCACAGTCAAAAGAACGGAGTCTGTCTGCTTGTCATGGACTAGTGAGTGAGTCAAGACATGAAAATTAAGAAAATATTGGCATATCCCTTTAAATCAAAACATGTACTTAATGAATTGCCATATTGTATTACTTGCTAAATCTTGAAGAGGTTTTTGTACTGCATACGCTCATCCAGTTGTTATTACAAAGAAAAAAAACATGCCCAGCATCAGTCAATCCCACAAATGAGTAATCAGTAATCTGACCTAAAATAACAATATGCTTTGCAAAAGGGTTTGATAAACTGGTTGTTAACTATCACGGTCTATTTAAGAGCCACTGTAAACAGCTGATTTAATTTAACTGGTTTCACAGGGAGGATTAGGAGGATTCTTTCAAAAGCATTAAGAGAACAAAAGCTATAATGCCTTAGTCGCTTACTCTTCTTCGTTCATGACCTCAACACAATTTTTGGTGGACCTACTTTACTACAACAAGATACATGTCATGAGTACAAAACCTTTCATTATGACTGAAAAGTGTCTGTCGTCTTGTTTACAGTCACACTTCACCTTCAGTGAGTCTGTATGAGGTACTATGCATGGTTCTGTTCTTCTTTGGCTGCTTTGGCAAAATTTTTAAGATCAATTAATTCTTAGTTTGGTATTTCAAAGGACTGAATTGAGCCTTAGAGGCTTACAGCACTGGACAAACACTTAAAATCCAATTACAGCTGGCCTATCATAATTATTTTAATAACTATTTGTAAAAGCATGACAGTACCAGCTGAAGCTTAAGTGGTGGCTACAGCAAGAGGAAAACACCGACACAAGTAAATATGAAACAGAACTTACAAGGCTCTGGTTGTAGTTAACCATTTTTTCAGAGAAGATCAGAGAATGTAGGTTGACATCCAGGGTCCCATTGGCGTAAAAACCAAAATTGTTGAGGTCAACAGATGACCGGGTTTCATTCTGGGCAAGAAAGGAAACAAGGAAATAATAAAACTTTCGATGTTTGGTCATTAAAGTTCAGAATAGCAGATGTCTTTTCTAAACTTCCTGAATACAGTTTAACAGTCATACAACAACACAGAAACTGGTAATAAGGTTGTGAAAATGCTTTTTCATTAATACCTCTAGTAATCTTTTTCTCTATGATTCTGTTACTTTATTTACAGACGTGAGATTTAGGCCAATAACTGACTACATTTGGTTGTTGTACTTTTTATTTCTGACAATGAAAAGGAGAAAGTATAACTTCTTTCTCTATTTTCTCACAATTATCTCAGATTTTCTATATTTTGAATTTTAGCAGTTACTAATAAATAACATACTTTCTGAATCTTATATGTCTGTTTCTTTTCCACACATATCAGACTAAATGATTACATGTTCTAGTTTAAAGAATGATAATGCAAAAAAAAAAATTTAGTCAATAATATATTAATGGTTAAAACCTCTATTTCTGTGGGTAAGACTTTTTAATGACCTCTACTTTGTGTTTTAAAACAACACAGTCTGACAACTTATTGATTAAGAACATTATAATGTAGCAAAGCTTAAAAAATGAATGAAAGTCTAATCCATGCACTTTCTCCACTTGTCATTATTTAATGGAGCTTTACAAAAATTTGTACATTTTTATTTGGGATGCACATGTGCATCTGTTCAACATTGGTGGTCGACACTGGCCTTTTTGACAAACAACAGCAAAAAACAACAGATGGTGTTCATCTGTTGTGTGATACCAATTTAATGCTGACATCACACTTTACGGCTTATTTAGAAAAGACTCTTTAATTGGGCAGTGAAAACGACAAACTGAGATCTGTTTTCATGATCAAAAGGGCAAGATAATATTGGCATATTGGTGAGAGATTTACGTCAAAACAGGCCATTAGAAAAACATCAGAATCTGTATTGGTACTGGATAAAATTGCTATTCTGAACATCAGTATCAGCATCAGCCCTGATTTTCAAAATCAGTGCATTACTCATTTTTGTTAAACTTTTAACAACAGTGCTTCTTGTTTTATGCAGTTTTTAAAATTTAATATCATCAAATCAAGAGTTGCAGGTCAATTTTAGCACAGGAGAGACTGTATTCTTAACAATAAAAAGGTTGTCAACATTAGTATAGTACAGCATAGAAGTGGTTAATTTCGAGCATAAAAGAAATAAATCTTACATATTAAGTACATGTATATAAAAGTAGAAAAATAGTAATAAAAAAATAAGCAAAGATTATCTTAAAAAAAAAAACACCAATTGATTTAATTTACATGCTCGAAAAGGACAAGTACAAACGTATTACATCGCACCCCTTCTCCATTAGGAATCAAAAGTCAATTATTCAATTTGCTGAACAATATAAAATTAATAAATCTTGTACAAAATAATCAAAATCAACTATATATAAACATATTTATATATTTTCTTTCCCCAAAAAATTGTTAAACATCAAATATTGTGTTTCAGTGTGAAAAAAAACATTGTGAAAAATTAGTTTTACTGATTTAGATTTTTCCCAGGGCTCATTAAAACCGAACTCATATTTGACATGTTATGTTTGTTTAGTCCAACACAGCATATGCACACTAAACTGTGACTCACAGAGTGTGTTATATCTTATTTCTACTATATTTTCTATCAAATGTAAAATATATCCGAGCATATTGGCACTTTTTGATTGATAATTATTTGTTCAAAACTTCATTTTTTAGCATGATTTCAAACACTAACTCAAATATTAGTTCGGCCCATCACAATCCAGCTGTTTCTTTGAAATTAAAGTCCTTTCTACTTTTAATAGATGCGTGTAGCCTTCCAATTCCTGTTGTTTTATCCGCTAAGCGGTGGAAAACGCATCGACACCGTTTTTAAGAGAAAAGTATCAAAGTTTAACATGTTAATACTGCAGCATGTGAAGACCACCGTCTGTCAGAGCTAATTACAACAGTCTAGCTAGCTACTAAAATGACGCCAGAGGGGCTCTTGGCAGCGACACATCACTACACTTTAGCAATTAAGACTCAATTAAAACTCATATTTACCTTCAAGGTGAGCTTATGTATCCTCGCTTTGCACCCAGTCAGGAGTAGAGCCAGTAAACATCCAGCTAAGACCCAAACTCTGAGTACCACAGCCATCACCAGGCAGAGAATAACCTGCTAACGGAGAGCAACTGCTAATGTTAGCTAGCGGCGGTCTGCCAGATGGCTAAATGGACGGCTAGCTAACAGTTCCAACAGGAAACGAGCAGAGTCACAGCTGCGTTTATCCTTTAATTCGCTGTAATGTATCTTTACTTCTGTCGTTTCCTGTCAAATTAGAACAACTTGTGCTATGTTTTTAGATTCTTTTGTGCCCTCATAGCGGAAGGTAGCAGCTAGCCTGTGGACGAAAACTCTCGCTTCCTGGTGAGGAGGCAGGAGCACAACATCGGACAAGGTTATGACACACACGTCATCCGCTGGTTTACTACTTCCGGTATGCTTCTTGAAATAACGCTACTAGAGGAGTTTCGTCTACAACAGCAGGACGTTTTTGTGTTCCATAAAATCCACCCATAAGAAAAATATAGGTTCAAATGTTATCGTTCTGCATAGCAACCCGGCTCATGCAGTAACGCTCCTGTCAAAACCTTGAACTATATAGCCTATGTTGGTGACGTACTCGGTTTTTTGGTTGTAAGCTTCCGGCAGAATGTGCTCACGTGATTGACCCTGACCCTCCACGTCGAATGAAATGTTTAGGTTGCCATGTATGCACCAGATGTTTGACATTTTCTCTAAACTTATCAGAAAGATAAGAAAGAAAATTACATAAACATGTACATTTGATACCTTTAGATACATATGTTCAGTCTGACATGTTTATTTCCTATCATTTGTCACACAATAAGTGGGGTGAATTCAGGTATGTTAAAACATTGTTTTTAACATCGTTTAATTATTACATAAAAGTCCCTCAAAAAGACATCACCGAGATCGCAGCATATGTTGCTCCAAAACCTGTATGTACCTTTCAGCATAAATGGTGCCTTTGCAGATGTGCCCAAGCAAGCAAATTTAAGTTCAAAAAATGTTTTTTTTTTACCTTCCAATGTAAAATTTCAATGATCAAGGATTGTTGATTGCTGTGTTTGAACCTTTATTGACAAGTTTGAAACAGTTCACACATGTTTTTGTGCTTCAGTAAGTTACTCTATGAGTCTATACAGTTAGCATGATTGCCCAAGTTACCCAGTTGTTACCCAGTTGTGTTAGTGCCCATGTCATGGGCACTAACACAACTGCATACCATCACAGATGCTGACTTTTGAACTTAACACTGATAACAATCTGGATGGACCTTTTTCTCTTTAGCCCAGAGGACGCAATGTCCATGACTTTAAAAAACTATTTGCAATGTGGCCTCATCAGACCACACATGCTTTTCCATTTTGTGTCAGTCCATCTCAGATGAGCTCATGCTCAGAGAAGCTGGTAGTATTTGTGTGTTGTTGATATATGGCTTTCCCTTTTGCATGGTAGGGTTTTAACTTCCTTGGAGGTGTAGTGACAAACTGCTTACTGACTATGGGTTCCACACTGTTCCTGAGCCCATGTGGTAGCATCCTTTTCAGAATGATGTAGATTTTAATGCAGTGCTGCCAGAGTTACCAAAGGTCACAGGCATTCAATGTTGTTTTTTTGGACATGCCACTTATGTGCAAAGATTTTGGGGTCTCTGAATTTTTTGATAATATGGACTGTGGATGATGAAATCCCTAAGTTCCTTGCAATTGTACGTTGAGAAACTATTTGCTCACACAGTCTGCTTGTGAACGACTAAGCCTTTCAGGGACCCAATCATGACACTCATATATATATATATATATATATATATATATATATATATATATATATATATATATATATATATATTACACTCCCAGAAGGCAGAATAGCAGATGTGGAAGAGAGCTACAAATACCTTGGCATACCACAGGCAAATGGCAACCACGAAGAGGCCACTAGGAAAGCAGCAACGACCAAGTACCTGAAGCGAGTCAGGCAAGTCCTAAAGAGTCAGCTCAATGGCAGAAACAAGGTTCGGGCAATTAACAGCTATGCCCTGCCAGTGATCAGATACCCAGCTGGAATAATAAGCTGGCCAAAGGAGGAAATTCAGGCCACAGACGTTAGAACTCGGAAACTGCTCACCATGCACGGGGGGTTTCACCCCAAGTCCAGTATCCAGAGGCTATACACTAAGCGCAAAGAAGGAGGCAGAGGGTTAGTGAGCATCAGAGCCACTATCCAAGATGAAACATCCAAGCTCCATGACTACGTCAGGAAGATGGCCCCAAGAGATCAAGCACTTAGTGAGTGTCTCAGACAGTGGAAACTGACAGGGAAGGAGGAACTAGAGGAACCATCATGGGAGGAGAAACTCCTGCATGGGATGTACCACCGACAGATAGCTGAAGTGGCTGATATGAACAAATCCTACCAATGGCTAGAGAGGGCTGGACTGAAGGACAGCACAGAGGCACTAATCATGGCTGCACAGGAACAGGCCTTGAGCACCAGAGCAATAGAGGCCCGGATCTACCACATCAGGCAAGATCCCAGGTGCAGGCTGTGCAAAGAGAGCCCTGAAACAGTCCAGCACCTAACAGCAGGGTGTAAGATGCTGGCAGGAAAAGCATACATGGAACGCCATAACCAAGTAGCCGGTATAGTGTACAGGAACATCTGTGCAGAATATGGACTGGAGCCCCCAAGGTCAAAATGGGAAGCACCTCCCAAGGTGATTGAGAATGGCCGAGCAAAGATCCTGTGGGACTTCCAGATACAGACCGACAAAATGGTAATGGCCAACCAACCGGACATTGTAATCGTGGATAAGCAGCAGAGGAAAGCCGCTGTGATTGATGTAGCCATCCCAAGTGATAGCAACATCAGGAAAAAGGAACACGAGAAACTAGAGAAATACCAAGGGCTCAAAGAAGAGCTAGAGAAAGGTGAAGGCAACAGTAGTGCCTGTGGTCATCGGGGCACTCGGGGCAGTGACCCCCACACTGGAGAAGTGGCTCCAACAGATCCCTGGAGAAACACCAGACATCTCACTCCAGAAGAGTGCAGTCCTAGGAACAGCTAAGATATTGCGCAGGACCCTCAAGCTCCCAGGCCTCTGGTAGAGGACCCGAGCTGAAGAGGATGAACAGCCACCCACCCCACCGGGGAGAGGGGGTGGGTGAGAGAAGAGTTTTTTTTTATATGTATATATATATATATATATATATATATATATAGATGTATATATTTAGATATAGCCTATAGAACAGTATGGCTTCTGCCTGATCTACTGTAAAGTGCCTGAAGATAACACTTATGAACTGGCGCTATACAAACGAAGACTGATTGATTTCAGATCCAAAAAGTCATTTTAAAACCCCATATACTTTTATTATTTTCGTAAGTGCTAGAAAATGGTAAAGCACATCTTCATTTTTGGACTCTTTCCTGTACCACTCTCTTATGCAATTTTCTGGTTTCTAGAGATACTGTGTCATATTAATGCCTTATCCTGGTTTCTGACAGCATTCTGCAACAGCCTGCAAACTTCACTAGGACCTGCACACATGAAATGCGGTGATCAGAAACCAGGGTACTGGAATTTATTTTATATAAGGGAAAACTGGTGTAAACAGGGAAACTAATTACCAGGTGTTTTTGTGTTTACGTACATGCCATCTCTTGAATATGAACAAAACCAGGACACTGCAGGATACTTGACTCTCAGATTTACTTTGAATATTTGATCATACAGGATGAATAACAAAAATAAAAATTGAACACATGTAAAAACATTGTTATTGAAGGTTGTTTTCTGAGTTTATTTATTTATACTAATGTTTACTGATCCAGTACTGCCAGAAATTGCAAGAGAGTTGACCACACTTCCACCTGCAGCAGAAATTGTTGCAGGAGCAGCTGAAGCCACAGGAGCTGCGGGAGCAGAAGAGGAGGCGGAGGGTGTTGCTGTTTTTCCACTTCCTACACAAGTAACAGAAGTTTAAACAGATACATAATAACTAGTTAGGGCACTGAATTTACATGATTTTATCTTTCACAGCACCTGCATAGGAGCTCTTTAAGCATCCTGCTGCTTCGTTGTTGTTCATCCTTGTCAGCACCTCCACAGCCACGCTCACAGCTGACTCCTCCCCATAGGCCTCCTTCATTCTGGTCACGGTGTCGATTCGCGATGCCTCCCCTAGGCGGGACACGGGGATTGGTCTCCAGCTGTCTGAGACCTTCATGGAGAGGAACCACTTAAATTTTTTGAAATCGTCATCAGTCAGACCTTCCAGTGTGTCGAGGAGCAGCTCAGGGGCCGACATTTCTGCTCACTGAGAACAGGGGAAAGAAAAAATGCATTTAGACCCAAAGCTCTTCAGTCAGCCTGCTCAAAAAGGGTCACAAAATCTGTCCTCCAGTATTTTCCTCAGCATACTTGTGGAATGGTGACCCACAGCCCAAACATAACCCCAAACTATTCCAACAAAGGGTATAAAATACTTATTTACATTGTTTTACTTGTCATAATATAAAGCTTCACCTTTGCCACTTGGTTGTGGGGGTAGGGAAACAGGCATCAGCAAATGAGGTTGACATCACCTTGTGAATGAGCCCGCTGTTTCTGCCAGAGGTAATGTAGCTTTACCTGCTTAGAGCTAAATACTATATTTTAATTAGTTCAGTGTTTGATGGGCTTACTGTTAACTGAGGTCCTTAAGACCGGCACTAAAAATAAACTGTAGGAAGTTTGAATTAAACTCAGTCATTGCTAGATCATTAACAGAAAACATCTGTTTAAGGTTATATTAAGCGAATATAACAGTAATGTGTCAGGTAGGGCTGGGCATAATGCACAAAATCGTATTTTCATGTTTTTTTTAGCTGGGTGACAATCCATGATATGCCACGATATCTGTCCCTGTACAGAATGACAGATGACTGCCATGACACAAAGTATATGAACTTTTATATAATTTAAGTAAAAGACAAACAGTATAGAGACCCGTTTGATTCCATAGCATCAACAATAGAGTGTGTGACACTGGGCAAGGATTTATGTTTACTCATCAAATTTGCAGACAAATATTGACAACAAAAAACCTCAAAATACAGAAAAGTTGACAGTTTTGTTTAATTCAGACAAAGAATGTTTCCTTTTCCCCCAAAAAAGTGTAAAATAATGAGAAAATCTCCCTTATTTTAAAGGGTTAGTTCAATGTTTTTGAAGTTGAGTTGGTCAGTGAAGTGGCTGAGAGAGCTTCAAGCAGTGCTGTACCTTTCAGGAGAGCAAGCTGAGACTACCTTGTTTTGACTGTTTTGAGTATTTTGTATAACTGTGTGAGTTTTACGCAAAAACGAGCCACAAAACTATGTTGGGTTGAATGTATGCCTGGGCAAAAAATTTCCGAGTGCTTTATTTTTCCTCCAGTAAGTCTCTGTGTTTGGCACCATTTTACGATGTAGCAAATGATTAATCTGGTTTTCTGCTCCATGGACTCAGGAAGACACAACAACAAAAAAAATACTCAATCAAATATGAGTGATTCTGAATCATGTGATGATGATGTTCCTTTAACTGTGGAAGCATAGAGTTACCTTTATGAACTGGAGTATACAGAAGTTGAGTATTTTGTATAACTGTGTGAGTTTTACGCAAAAACGAGCCACAAAACTATGTTGGGTTGAATGTATGCCTGGGCAAAAAATTTCCGAGTGCTTTATTTTTCCTCCAGTAAGTCTCTGTGTTTGGCACCATTTTACGATGTAGCAAATGATTAATCTGGTTTTCTGCTCCATGGACTCAGGAAGACACAACAACAAAAAAAATACTCAATCAAATATGAGTGATTCTGAATCATGTGATGATGATGTTCCTTTAACTGTGGAAGCATAGAGTTACCTTTATGAACTGGAGTATACAGAAGAAGAAATTATTTAGCACAAAATTCAATGGGCAAAAAGAGAGTTCTTCTTTGGAATCAACGGGCACATGGAACACAAAGCCATTTGCTGCATCATAAAATCGAACCAAACACAGAGACTTCCTAGTGGAGAAATAAATGTCATGGCTCATTTTTATGTAAAACTCACACAATCATGTGAAATAACCGTATCCACCAACAGCAGTGTACCTTACCGGTCCTTAAAGTCCCATGTCCTGCTGTGTTTGACTGTTTACATCATGTAAACAGTCAAACACAATCAATGATTGATTGAAGATGATTAAAAAATGAAAATATCAACTCTGTAGAGGATGCGATGCAGCTTTTTTCCCCTCCTTTTTGGAAACATTCGGATCTGAGGGGGTGGGAAGGCTATGATAATGAGCTCCGTGCCGATTGTCTGCCCAAACAATTTCAAATGTTTGGGGACGAGTGGTTACAGAACGAGGAGTACTTTCAAAAGTCATGGTGTCTGCCTGTGACAAACAGAAAACACACATGTAGGTAAGCCCAAGGAAGTAAAAAAACAGAGTGTTTTAAGGGGCTTTTATTTAAAGAGGCATAGAGCATTTCTACATAAAGATAAAGTGGGCATGTTCTTCTGCTCCTTGAGGAGAATAACAGGGCATAACATTTTTATGTAAGTCTTAAATGAAGCATGACATATCATAAAATAACAGTAGGTAATTCAAGTGTGCTCAAATCAGCTTAGAGTCTGGATCTTTAAGATACTCACAATAAACAGGAAGGACCTGCTGCTGACTGTGTGCTTCTCTATTATGAGTTTTAGCTTCTGAGATTCACCCTACAATAAATAATAAGACTTTCATCAGAATTACCAACAAGGGGCAATTAAGAAATTATATGAATGAATGAATAAACAGTAAATAATCATCAGTAGTCATTTCAATCATGTGTTTGACACCATTTCATTCTAACTTAAACCCTTCAGAACAACCAAAGCAGCAGGCGGCTTCATAAACTTTTATTTCCATGCAATAAACATGTTATATAAACTTACCAATTCAGCTGCAGCAGGAGAACCACAGAGAGCATAGACCTGAAAATGGCGCAGAGCACTTCTTTGAATTCAAGCAGAAGCGTGCCCATGAACACAGCTGCATGATGAAAGACAGGAAGACACTTAGACATATCAAGGAAAGTCATTTCACTGAAGTCTGCACATTTTCTGAAGAAATGAAACTTACATTTCAGCCACCTGAGGGCAGCACAACAAGTGGCACAACAACATTTCAGCCCAACCCTACATCACCTCTCTCTCCAGACAAGCCTGACGGCAGAAGATGTCATAAATTAAAAAAATAATCATATTTTCACTTCCTGATCAACACAAACTCAACTGTCTCTCTTCTTCAGCTCAGACTTACATGCAAAGCTGCAGAGGCCTAATCCCTGATTATGTGACTTCAGGTGTAGGAAAATTGGGATGATTTGTGCCAGGGGGAAGTCGTGCCACTTGTTATATAGAAAACCAGAAAATATTGGTCATGTGACCACGTGTTTTTAAGAGGCATTCATTTCACTCATTCCGCAAAGAAGGGAGACACATGGCTTGAGAGGCAAGCAAATTTAAGTTCAAAAAATGTTATTTTTTGCCTTCCAATGTAAAATTTCAATGATCAAGGATTTTTGATTGCTGTGTTTGAACAATTATTAACAAGTTTGAAACAGTTCACACGTTTTTGTGCTTCAGTAAGTTACTCTATGAGTCTATACAGTTAGCATGATGCTGGCTCTAAACAGTTGGATGATGCATTTTTTTTTTTCAAAATGGTAGGCCACTTATGATTATTTACTACATATTATTTATTGTATTTTATTGTAATTGTACATTGCATTCTTACATTTGATCACTCAAACTATGTGACATTCTAAATCTTGAACAAAATCCATCATGCCACACAATTACAAACGGAAGACAGAAAAGGCTTCAACTCCTCTTGAGGAGTTGGACAGAGCAGTGAAAGGAGGAGCCAGGAAGGAGCAGAAGGTCATATTCATCTGCAGCATTGACAAGTGGGATGTTAAGTAGTAGGCCGGATCAGTGAAGAGAACTGCAGTTGATTAGGTGCTCATTTTGTTCTTGTTAAATATGTCTTAGTAAAGAGGATAGGATGTTGATTCTTAACCTGGTTTTGAGAATTGCAGCTGATTTTGTTCTAAACATGTGCTCAGTTGGTGCTATAGGCCTTGTTATAGAAAAGTGGGTTTTGATGTTGTAAAGTCTTTAATAAACATTAAATATGTCATTATATATTGAATTTGTCTTACATCTATGGAGCATTACTGTTTGCGAGATTAAAATGATCTGTTTTACTTCAGTAATCAATGGCACGAATTACCCCAGTGTATTCTCTCCAAAGGCACAAGTTACCCTGCACCAGGGACAAGTTGTGCCACAAGACCACTTTTTTCTAAAGCTATATTTCTCAAACTGTTTAAGATCCACTGTGATTGCTCAGGGATGCACCACATCCTAAACTATATGTACATATTTTAGTTGGAGGCATTAGTCATCCCCTTGCTTTAAAGACACTTAATGTAAAAACTGGCACAACTCACCCCAATCTCCACTAATGGCGCACTTTTGTATTTAAAGACTTGTTCATGTCAGTGAGTACAGAGGTGTCTCCTATCCTTTCCAGGATATTGGCATTTTGATAATTATGAACCAAGGAGGAACATCATGGCTTACATTTTTGTGGAAACTGGTTTAAGCCATTTTTCCCTGGATAAGTAAGGTGCATGGAGTGGAAAACTTTATCTGTCTATGCCTGTCTGCCTATCTATCTATCTGTATGTCTATCTATCCATCTGTCTATCTATCTACCTATCTATCTGTCTGTCTGTCTATCTATCTATCTATCTGTATGTCTATCTATGTATCTGTATGTCTATCTGTCTGTCTATCTATGTATCTGTATGTCTATCTATCTGTCTATCTATCTGTTTGTCTATCTATCTATCTATCCATCTATCTATCTATCCATCTATCCATCTATCTATCTATCTATCTATCTATATGTCTATCTGTCTATCTATCTGTATGTCTATCCATCCATTCATTGATCTATCTATCCATCTGTCTGTTTGTCTATTTGTCTATCTACCTGTCTATCTACCTGTCTGTCTGTATGTTGGGCCAGGTTTATAGCGCGCGGGAGGGCTCAAAATGAAAATCTGCTTAGGGCCCCAATTTGGCCAGGGGCGGCCCTGCATACTCCCACTAACTTGTGCATCATAAGAAGTTTCTTGGCTGAAATTCTTTACTATAAGACAAGGTCACTCTAGCTCTATTAATAGCAGTAGTAACAGTGATGGTAGTGACACAAGTGCAGGAAGAGGATGAAGATGATGAAGAGGAACTTCCTTGAGATTTGAGGGTCCACCTCCTCTTTGTTCAAATCTCTTGATGATCAGATGTTTTGTGTAATGACACATTATCTCTCAGTTCACTTTTTAGTCCTCTTGTTGGCTCTTGGGCAGTCCCTGTGAGTGTGTGCGTGTAGCTGCTCAAGCACACACCCATGGTTCTTGCCCCTGTGTGCTGCAGCTCCACTCTGTTATAGTCTTGACCCTCCCTTCCTTCCTCCCCTGATAACCAGCAGAGAACGCCCAGGGTGGATTTTCAGAGGCCGAGGCAAAGGAATGGCTTGATCATCAGCTTCAGACGCACATGAGAGGAACAGCACATTCACACTGAACACACCCACTCCAGCATAAAAACCTGAGGTACACTGCGCTTCCTCAGAAGAGCTGGGACACTTCATTACCAGCATCACATAGTCACCGGGAGCTGAGACGTTATCACAGCAACTCTGGTGAAGGATGAGTGCGTCCAGGTGGCCAATCGCACCTCTGCTGCTTTATCTGTTGAGTTCAGGTGAGTGAAATCACAGCTGAACTATTGCTATGGTAACAGAGAACAATGAGACATGTGGAAACAGTCAAGTCAGAGCAAACAAACAAGACGAGGAAATTAGAAAAGTTCACTTTACCCAGTTGTCATGGTAGAGTTTGTGTGAGGGACGCAGCTCATTCATAAATCAGTGGTTTGTGGATTAAGGGAGGGCAGTGTGTTGAGTTTTTGAGAGATTTTTGAATGAGATATAAGGGACAAGGATATTAATATAGTTTTTGTTAAAGAAGATTTAAAGGATACGCCAACATCTTTTTGTTTCCATGTCTTGCCTCACTCCTGAGTCCATGACAAGCAGACAGACAACATTCTTAAGAGACGGGCAGCGCTCGCCCACTGCTAATTAGCTTAGCACAAACACTGGGTAGCGTTAGCCTGCCTCTGCCTACAGTCATAAGATAAACTCTTCAGCAACTCTAAACAAATGCTTGTTGTGACTCGTTTTTTTACTGCATTATGTTACTTGGTCTATTTTAGACTAAGAGTAGCACTTTTTTTAATTTTCGAAAGATATATATGAAACTTAACCACCGCAGACATGCTTTGTTTTGTTGACCTACTACAAGCACGCCTATTGTTGCTGAAGAGTTTATCTGATGACTGGAGGTGAAGGCAGGCTAAAGCTACCCATTGACTCCCACTGTTTGAGCTAAGCTAACTAGAGGTGGGCGAACTCTGCCTGTCTCTTTCTTGTTACTGCACACACAGTTGAAAGAATGGTGTCTATGTGCTTGTCATGGACTCGGGAGTGAGGCAAGACACGAGAACAAAAAATATGTTGGCATATCCCTTTAACAAAATGTCAGGGCTAATGCTAAAAAAATAATTAAAAAAAAAAATTAAAATACTTACAGTCATATGCTTAATGACTTCAGCATGACACTTTTGAAATGTCTACTCAAAATTTGGGAAATTATCACTGTGTTTTTCCCTTTTTTATTTAAAGCATTTATTGGATTGGATTAGGTCTTTATTTCATTCTTTAAGTATAAAAAACATTTAATACAAACAAAGAAAAATCTCAAACATGTGAATGAAAAGGAGCAGAATGAAGAAAATCTTATGGAGTCTGCCCCTTTCTCACAAGATATTAACTAAACACATAATACAAATAAACAAAAGCTGCAGGCCAACGTGCCTTTTTACAATTCATTTTTTCTCAATATCAAAAACAATCAGCAAAACAAAAAAACAAAAAGGTCAAACATAGCAAAACTTAGATGAACACATTTCCCTGTATTTACTCAACATACTGGCTTTGATAGTTTTTTTGAAGAGAAAATGTGATTGAGCTTCTTTGGTTTCTTTGTTCAGATTGTTCCATAAACTGATTCCTCTTACTGTAACACAGCGCTCATTCAGTTTAGTTCTGAATCTTGTTTTTTTGTTTTGTTTTGTTTTTTTATTCAGAAATAAAAAACAAAAAGTTACTAATGTTTTTGTCTTACAACAGCAACAAAACCAAAATAATTGTTGATGTTTAGATATGTCTTGTTTAAGTCAATTTTTATGTTTTATCTTAATTTCAACAGAAATTCACCTTTAAAATGATGAACAGACATTTTAAAGCAACCCAAACAAGGTAGTAGCTATATACATTGTGTCCTTTGACGGATCTTTAAAATTGAATTGAAATATAATTAATATTTTTCTATCTTTTTTAACATCTAAACACATGTTAGCAAAAAAAACTGGCATTTAAAGAGTTAAAATGTTTTTGAAAGATTATAAATATTAATGTTTATGATTAGAACTAATGTTGGTTAAAAAAAATCAAGCCCCCAAAAAATGGAAATAGTATCAAGCTATAATATTTTTTTATATCTGCCTTATGAAAAGTGCATTTTATTTGCTGAACAGAATGAGTGTGAGCATATGACACAGTGCAAAAAGTAATAATGCATAAAATCAATGTTACTGCCTATCATTGACATATACCAGGATGTTATAATCCAAACCAAATATGTCCACTTTGCATGTAGTATATACTGAAAAGAAATCAGTTTTCTGTGTTTTTCTATGTAAAACATGGTCACACCATGACAAAAACCTGGCATTAAAAAGACTAAAACAATCAAAAATGCATTCATATTTGATGTTTATGATTAGGACTAATGATGGCTGAAAAAAAATAAGCCAAAAAAAGTTGGAAATACTATCAATATACATTATTTTTATAGCTACTTTATGAAAATCACATTTTTCATATCTTTGATTCTAGGTATGTTTACTTTGGGATTTTCAGTGTTGAAGTTGCAAAGAAATATTTAATGCAAACTACTCATCAGCAATATTTATACTTTACATATAAGAAATGTCATTCTGATTCAGTATTGTATAAAATATATTATTCAATGAAGATAATAAATTGTTAATGTCAATTTTCAATATTTAATATAACAACGCAGTTTAAAGGTGAAAACATGAAAATGTAGGTTATTGACAGCAATTTTTTCTTTTACTTGTATATTTATTTTTTCATTTTTATTGTTAGTTGTCTTCTCCCAGAGTGTATCTCAGACAGGTGGGCTCAAAGGAGCTCTTTCTTGAATCCTGACTTTTAGTTCAGAATACACTCTGCGATAGGATCAGTAAAATCAGTCAGACATCAAACACACAGCGATTCTTGAATGGGTCCACTTGAACCAGTGAGAACTTCCACTTTCACACTGGAGTTATTCTGAGTCAATTTTGACACTATTCTTCAAGAATTTTCTCAGAGGTAGGGAATATAAGCTGACCATCAAACAGGCTCAAATGACTCCTGTATGCTCTCTGAGATCAACTTCAACTTCACCTTATTGATTGTCCCTTAAAGAGTGATTTGGTGTGCAGCAGTCGATCACAAAAACACTCAAATAATATAGTAAAAACTCACAATACAAACATTAAAAAACATTAAAAAACTACCATATAAAAGCACGAAAAATTATAATAACATAAAACAATAGACAACCAACATATCCAGTACAAACAGAGGCATGAGGTCAGATAGACAGGTCCTGTACAGTTCAACACAGCAGCACAAACAGCCGCAGAGCATTGCTTTAAAAAGATTACATATTGCACATACTACATCCTATATCATATTCACACCCTTTACAGATTATAGCATAGCAATAAATGATGCTTCATGAGAACTACTGAAGCAAACAAGACCATCAGCATTAAGGTTCACCATGTCTAAACAGATATTTGATGCAGGAAGATAGAGCCTCAGGGGAGGTGTGAGACAAAGTGCTGTTTGTTTGTCTGTTTGTTTGTTTGTTTGTTAGATTACACAAAAAACTACTGGACGGATTTTGCTGAAATTTTCAGGAGATGTTGGTAATGGCCCAACTTAAAAATGATTAGATTTTGGTAGTGATCCAGATAACCGCCATTAGCGAACGATTATTTTTGCTCAATAACTGTCTATCTAATAATGACATTAACATGATTCTGAGTGCTAGGTGTGGGTTTTCAGGGTCATGAATGATAGTATGATGGTAACTTTATCATGGAACTATTGCTTATAGATGCACAAAAAATATCTATGTAAATTTGAAATTAAGACTTCCTAAAATTATCCCCAAGTGTCTGGTGGACCCAATAAAACCTTTAGGCATGCCATATTTGGCCATGGGCTGTAAATTTGAACCTCCTGCTCTTCACCTTCACAAAAAGTAACACACCAGCACAGAAATCAACATTTCTTGTCTTTTTGACTTACAGCCATGCTTTCACTTTCCAACAATTATATTCTTTACCGAAGCAAATGACCACTAGGTGGTAATTTCTGTTTTTTGAGTGTTATGCTGTTGCATAAACCAAAATGAAATGATTACTTTATTACTGTGGGGGTACTGAAGCGAGGAAAAGCTTTTAATCATGTCAGATTCATTCAGACATTTGGGTGACTCTCTATAGAGCTGATACATCCAAACATCTATCTTATTTGACATATTTTGCTGAGTAGCGTGTGGGAAACGTAATAATAAATTCTGACAGCAGTTATGCCAGCACACCCACCTCCCACACTGACCCCCGCCCACACACTCAAACACACAGCAGAAAGCTACTGTGTGAGATCATCTGATAGGCGGCAGAACGAGTCGGGGACTTGCTGGAACAATGGTCATAGAAAAGAGGAGCGAGTTCTTTGACTTGGGCAGGGTGTCCTTCCTTCCTCAGAGGAACACACTGGGTGTATTCAGTGTGCTACAAAACAATGGTTCACAATAGATCAGCTCAAATGAGTATTATTGTACGAGATGGCAAAATTCAATCGACCCTTGCCTGCATTTTGGGAAAACAGAGGGAATGACTCATGAGTTCATACAGATTACAGCACAAACAAAACAAACAAATGAAGTGATATGGATGGTGTTGTGCCATTTTGTATCAGCAACTGGTATTAATTCTGCTTGTTATTTGACCATATCTCATAAAAAGAGTCACGCTGATCTGAAAATTATCAGTGCTTGTGATTCAGTCATAGGGCAAAAGCTGCAGGCAGAATACTGACATCTGTTCAATCAGACGGATCAACATGAACTTCAGTTTGATTTAAGTTTGGATTAAAAAAGTGCAAAACCTCAAAAGAGTAACTTTAAACTCCACCAGCTTAAGTAGTTGCACAATTTAACTGGGGTGCAGTCGGTGGTGCACTTGGTCCGTAATCAGAAGGTTGCCCAGCTCTGGGTGTCGCATGGTGATGTGTACAAGGGCAAAACTCTTAACCCCAAGTTGCTCCAACTGCTGCATCAGTGGCATGTAAATGGGTTTGAAAGGGCATGAATGTGTTAGTTGATACTGATGGACAACTGACACAGAAACTCCAACCATCAGGTAGTGAATGTGGGAGTGAATGGGTGTGAATGGGTAGGTGTGACCTGCAGTGTTCAGCTGCCTCGACAAGTCCAAATGTAGCCTTGTTAGAATGTAAATTCAAATGCTGTCTTCAAATGGAAACATTTCAACTCAGTTCATCCATTATCTATATTGCTTGTCCCTTTCGGGGTCACAGGGGCTGGAGCCTATCCCATCTGACATTGGGCGAGAGGAAGGGTACACCCTGAATCAGTTGCCAGCCAATCAATGGGCCACAAAGAGAGACAGACATTCACGCTCACACTCATACCTAAGAGCAATTAGGAGTCATCAATCAACCTTATTAGCATGTTTTTGGTCTGTGGGAGGAAGCCAGACTGAGAGAACCCACGGAGAACATGCAAACTCCACACAGAAATGCCATGACTGACAGGGATTGAACCAGCAACCTTCCTGCTGTGAGACATGAACTCAAAGCTTTCATAGTAATTCCATTCATAAATTCAACATGAGGGAGATGATGAGATGAACATGGCAAACATGGCAAAATTTGAAGACATCATAACTTGTGAAGGAGTTTACACTTAGCAAACATTTTTGGTAAAGTACCAACTAAAGCGAGACATGAACGTGAATTTCAAGGCAATTCTGAGACTCTTTTGAGGTGTAAAACTGGTAGCCCTTTACTTGGGCCCACCAAAAACCCTCATATAAGCATGAGACTAGAAGTATTGACCTCCTCATTTATTTCATAAGCACAGTTGAATGTAAACACTTGGTTCACCATCCATTCATCTATCCATCTATCATATATGGCCTCTCAAGCCTCATCAAGCATTTAATTCCAGACTGGTTTTCCTCGAACAGTGTGAGCATTAAGGTTATGCCAAACAATATAAATAGACAGTATAAGCGCCACAGGATGTCACTGGTGCCAGTTTACACAGGCTGTGGAGAAAACCTTACATCAGTGTTTTTCAAATAACAGGGAGCACGGCCACTATCTGAGGAAAGAAGTACTAATACGAGTGGGCACTTTGTGTTTTTGATCATTTTAAGACGAATGGGGGTCAGAACTGCAGAATTAAATTTATCTGTGAATATAACAAAGGCAAATAAATACTACTGATTTCTGTGTTTGAACAGTAATGATTAATGAAGAAGTAAGGTGGTTGCAGGGGCATGAAAAGATAATTATCTTGAGGGGGCAACAGAGAAAGTAATATGAACAATGACTGAATGCTATACTTTTCACTTGAATTTTATTAAGTGCTGCATCTTGGTCTAAAACAGAAGATTTCACAGTTGTTTTTTTTCCACTTTTAAACATTTGAAGGTAGATGAAACTACTACAAAAGATATGAATAAAAAATGCTAACATTTATGTGCATGGGTGGGTTTTCTTGGTTTTTTTTGTTTGTTGTAATGAAGCTTGAACCATAATTCTGTGTTTATCATCTCATTAATTTGCCAAACAAATGAGTAAATACATGAATACTACAGTAATGAACTGGGAGTTACTGCCACGCTGAAATCATGGGCCATATTTAACTGTACAACAGAGTACTAAAATAATGTAAAAATGAACATTTTCAGGGTCTTCCTCTAATTTAAAGCTGATAACCTTAAGCAAGCTTTTAAAGAAACATCTTTGTCTAAGAAATACATAAAAATACATTTTATATGCAACAGAGGTAACTCTAAATACTTTTACTTTTAGTGTCTTTTTGGTCTCTTTTTTTTGTCCCTAATTTACTACAGTTGTTTCAATCTGCGATGAAGAGTGAGGTTCCTTTTCTGTTTTGAAAAGTTTATCCTCTCTTTAGTAATAAAGTCTTTCTTAAGCACCACACTGACAAAACTCTTATCTTCAGTGAAATGAGGGCAGTCTTAGTGATTTTTCTTACATGTTTACATAGCTAAACAGCTTATTGTGTCTTTCTATTCTCTCCCACTCCCTGACCACCCCTGTGACCTCAGCTACCTCATCACCGGTTTCCATTTCCACATCTGCTCCACCTCTGCTGTCACAGATCTCATCTCCCTCTCCCCTTCCAACAATCCTCCCATCTTTACCGTCTCCTTCTCGCAGTGTCCCTCCACCCTTGCCTCCACCCACCAGCATCCATGCAGAGCTGACGGAGAATGTCCGCTGCCCCCTCATGATATCACCGTCCAGTCTGGTGGTCAGGTATGTGAGGCAGTCATCTTTAAATTACTGCTGACTGAATGACAAAAAAAGCACAAAATTAAGCACCTGGATTCCCCTTTGTTCTACCATTTACTTGTTTTCATTTTTTCGGTTGAAATGTTTCATGTGTCTCTTCTGTCACAGACATGGAGATCCAGTCACAGCCAACTGCTCCGTGCTCAGCAGGGGTTTCCAACATGTTGGTTGGGAAGTCGCAGTGGTAGGAAAATCACCCTCTCTATACTTCACATTAATATTCTGGTAAACTTAACATACAGTTTTCATGTTTAAGTACAAAATTGTGCCAAATCAGATGGACTGTTACATATATTTCACTGCTAGTCTATCTGGGCAACAGCTCATAGAGTGTTTGGAAATGGGCAGAACCGAACTGGTTTCTGTGTCTGGTCTTCAGAACTAACATTAATGGGAGCCCAGCTAATGGCTAACACCACCTCATTGTAGCAAATACTTATGGACTGAAAAATATTTAAAGGTGGTATATTTGGATTTTCATGATTTTCATCATCAAACATTCACCTTTAAAATTTGTCATATCTATGTAACAACTTTAAAACTTAAATTCACAGGGATTTTATTTACAGTTTTGTAAATTCAGTTCAATTCAAACAACTATATCAATCCCCCTTGTGTTGATTTGTTTGGAACAGCTTGTGCATGAAAAAGAAAGAGACCACAGCAACCTGCATACAAACAACAGAAGAGCTAAGAAAAAAATAAGGCCTAGATTGAACCCTGATATGAGTGAAGTGATTCATGAATAACAGACTTGATAAAAGACAATAAAAAACAGTCCAACAAATAGTGCAATGGCAAAGATAAAAGTCAGTAGAAAGTATAAAAAACCTTTAAAGCTAATAGGGGGTAAACAATTAAGAATAGAGTGAAGCAATAATGAGTCTAAATATGCAGAAGCGAGTTAGCATTTAGCACTTCCTGGTTCCCAGCCCCACAATGTAAATGGTATTTAGAAGTACCGGTCTCAGATAAGTGCCATAAATATAATTCGTGGCGAACATATGAGAATCTTAATGTTGAATGGTAAATAATAAAATGCATCTGATGTTGCCTGTTTTAAGTTTTAAAACCTTGCTGTGCGTCACGGACAAGGACAACAAAAATTGTCAGGGACCTGATGGCAAGCCTGTGTGATTTTGTTTTTGAATAATCAATTATTCATACACTACTGCCACATGTGGTCCATGAGGACCACATTGATTAGGTCATTCTATTATAGGAAATTCCAAAAAAGGAGGTCACAATAACATGTCATACATTGGAAATACTGTAGCTGTTTAAAGGTTGAATCACTATGTTGTAGTTTCATAGTAGCTCACTAATAGCTTTTTACTCTCACCAATAACATTTGAGCTTAAAACATTGTGAAAATGAGGTTCATTTGTTAAGACTCACAAAAAGCAGAACATCTAAGTTTAATAATTTTCTTTTTGCTACAGAGCTTATCATCAGCAATGATCCAAAACACAGTGAAATATCCCACAGGCTTTTAGTTGGCCTGCAGTCAAGGAAACCAAAGCAATGCCAACCTCACTGTTGGCCCACAAAAATACATCATCCCTGCACCACTCTATAGCAGTTAGTTTTACAAACAGGTAAAAAATAATCCAGAAGGCAGCAGAGAAAATTTTGTGACCAGAAGATGCTAAAAAAGAATCAGCATTATGGAGGATCTGCTGGTCACAAAAATAAGTCAAGTCTCTGTTTGACTTCTTTGTAACGTAACGAAGAAGTCAAACAAAGACGGGCTCCAAAATTCTGGTATTGTCACCTATAGATGTAATTTGTTGTTATTCAGTTAAACTACAAAGACATGATTATTAGATCATATTTCCCAGCCCTGTTAGTATAAATTTCATTAAACTATCTTTTTTCACTAGTTAGAGATCTAAGACCTTTTCATGTGTGATGTTTTTCATATTTAGGGGGCTACTAAAGCCATTCGTGATCACTATCTAGTCTGGAGTGTGGACAGGATGACTGAGTGGAGCATCACACCGATGTGTTATGCTTTATCTGACCAGGGAGACCAGTGTGTCATCAAGCTCCCTATGATAGTCTTTAGTAAGTGTCAAATTTTGTCTCATTTCTACATCAGAAAAAAGCATCAAACATTTTTGGGCTCACCTCACTGGTTGACTTGTCTCCACAGAGCCTCCAGATAACGTCTCCATCAGCGTTGTAAACCACACGGGCCCGATGTTAGAGGGCAGTCAGTACACCCTGCAGTGCACAGTACAGGATGTGGCTCCAGTTGAAAACCTCACTGTGACCTTCTACAGAGGACAGACAGAATTAAATCAGATAAAACCCAAAAACACAAAGCCTAAACCAGTGAATGAGACCTTCATGGTAAACATCACTCCGAGTAAAGATGACGATGGAGCTGAGTACTGGTGTGAGGCCACACTAGACCTGGGACCTGAAGGACCTGGACATCCTCCAGTGATGAAGTCACAAAAACTCACTGCCACAGTCCTCTGTGAGTAACACTGATCATTTCCTTCTTTGTGCTTTTAAAGCTTCAGAGGCTCCATATGCTGGTATGTTTGACCGTTTACATCATGTCTTGAGTGTCTATTTGGCAAGGACTGATTTAAGTAAACAAAGTAAGATATATTTTCATCCCTGTAGAGGATTGGACATAAATCTTTTTCCCTCCCCTTTGGAAATGCTCGGATCTGAGGGGGCAGGGAGGCTATGATAATGAGCTCTGTGATGATTGGCTGCCCAAATATGTCTGATGGTGTGATGGGGGGGGGGGGGGGGGGGGGGGGGGGTTCACAGGCTTTTTTTAACCATTGTATGACCCCTGGACTTTTTTGTCCATTTCCAAAATTCAAAACTTCCTCACAGACAATAACCATCCCCACCAGAGTTGACTTTCGGTGAGGGGGTGTCATTCTGGGTGAAATTTCAAAATGTCAACTTTCAGCACAAAAATCCATTATTTGACCCTGTAATGCATTTTTATCACATCCATGACCCTTCATCGACAAAAAAGTCCATATCTGCAAAGTGACCACCAAAAGGTCACAGGGGGGTGATTTTGGCAAGAGCATGTTAAAAGTGATTTAGTGTAAGATTTTGAGGATAATAAGTACAAATAGCAACAACAACAAATGGATAAATGACAGGTGGACATTTTTGTCCACCCGAAGGGTCATGGATGTGATAAAAATGCATTACAGGGTCAAATAATGGATTTTCATGCTGAAAGTTGGGATTTTCAAATTTAACCCAAAATTATCCCCTCTTGCCAAAAATCACCCTCCAATGACCTTCTGTTGGTCACTTTCTAGAAAATGGACATTTTTGTCCACTTGAAGGGTCATGGATGTAACTTTTTTGAAGGGTAATTCAAGGGTTAAGAGGCATTTTAAGAGGCATTTTCTTTAAAGTGGCATCACACATTTATCCACGAACTGAGTGTTTAGTAAAAGGTGTAAAGTTCCTCTGGTCCTCAAGCCCCTTCTAACAACAGAAAAAGCAAAAAGAAATTTCACAAGAAAATTTGCAGGTTGGTGATCCCAATGAAATAAAGTGTTGGAGAATAATTAAGAAAAATATTTTACATTAATTGTATTAATTCAAACACTACAGTGTTCACTAAAGTGACTTTTGTATGTTTGCATTTACTTCCCCATTAAAAACAGCCCATAGCTCTGACATAACAAGAGGGAGCATCCCTGAGTTTGACTACATTTTACATTAATATATACTCCATGAAAATTAATGGGAACATAATTTTGGTTGATGTTTTCTCACTTTAATAATACTAATTGGCATTGCATTCTACATCATTTGAAAGCCCGATTAGTCACCTTTACAATGAGGTCCAACTTGTACCCATTGTGCATTCGTGGGATGAGCAACACAGCTAAATGTGTGGGAAAGCCTTCCCAAAAAATGTACCATCATCCCCTCTCCCCCTGGAAAAAAAGTCAACAGTTCCTCAGTGAAGCAAAGGCAAGGAACCAATCTTCTTGGGGTGCTGTTGTCTTCCTGGGATTCCCACTTCGCTGTCTGTTGCTTGGCCACTACAAAAAAAGTCAGTTGCAGTAAAATCAGACTTACTTCCACGTTACACCAAACTTTCTGTCCTCACTCACTGTCTGACCTCTCTTTTCTCTCTCAGTTGGTCCACAGGTGGGTTGTCCAACCAAACTTCAGGTGAGAGAAGGCGAGAGCCTGGGCTGTGAGGTGACAGGAAACCCTGAACCATCAGTCACATGGTTCAAAGATGGCCATGTGTTTGCCCCGCCTCAACACTCAAGCAGAAAGCATGCTGGGCATTACACGGTGTCTGCTAAAGGACTGAGAGAGAAAAACTTTACGGTGGAGGTGGAGGTCCTGCCTGGCAGTGGTAAGTGTATTTATGGTATTTAAATACAGAGAATTCAGTAAAAACACAGGGATGGAAGGCTAGTCATTACCTGTAACCCTCCTGTTTTATCACTGAAGTGGTCAGATTACAAAAAGACTTAAAGGAATAGTTCAAGATTTTTTAAAAGTGAGGTTGTATGGCGTATATGACATTAGTCTGAGCATTAACCACAATGATGGAGATCAGTTCTGCATCTTTAAAGAAAGACCTGACACGGAAACTATGGCTTTGTATCAAAGCAGATTGGGGGGGGGGGGGGGGGGGGGGGGGGGGGGCAGAACTGGGCGGTGATGTAGGCGCGAACCCAGACAACAATGGCGGAATAGTGTCGCGTTCGTGCTGCAGAAGCTACAGAGCATGTTATGGCTTCTACAGCAAATTCTGCTGCTTCTATGCAACCACTGATAGCAACAAGAGCACATAGAGAATTGCATATGCCAGAGTTTGCTGACATTACTCATGATGTATGCATATGCTCAGTGTCTTCTTCACTGGTTTTGGTGTTTGTCAGCAGCAGTACTACAGCACCACTCAGAGGCTTGGCATATATACTACAGTGATTTCAGTTTTTGTGTGGACAGACACATTTACTGAAACAATGCCGTGTTTACAGAGAACATTTTCAATATGAAAACATTGTCATCTCCATGTGGACAGAGCCTTAGAAGTATGCAGAGCGGAGGTGGCCCCATTTGCAGCACTATAACGCCGTGGCTTCCATGCCGGCTCTTTCTGCTCAGACACAGAGCTGATCTTAGTCACCGGCTAATAGTCAGGCTAATGTCATGTGCCCATACAACACAGCCTCAAAAATCCAATATCCCTTTAAAATCATCTTCAGTTTACATTACTGAAAGACACAGTTTTAAACTCTGAAATCATGGATGGTTTAAGGAGTATTAGAATATAGAAGTTAACTTGATGAAGACTAATCTATACTAATGGATTAAACTTTGTCTTCTCCACTTTTTCTAGGAACAACAAACACCTGCAACAGACTTTTCCTGTTGGCTATCTTGTTTATCCAGATTTTTTTCTGGCTGTAACACCTGAATGAACCTTACAATCTTTTCATGCTGTTTGATTATAGTATGTCCCTGTTGAAAATAATTGATCAGTCTTTCCTTTCAACAAATCAGTTTCTTGAGGTTTTTTTTTTTTTTTGAAGCAGTCTACAACCATTTCAACACTGAAAAAAATATAAGGAAGATAAAAATCCTGATTTAGAGAACTCTGCCTGGAACACTTTCATATAGTCTGAGTGACTTGTCCATTTATTTTCACAAATGCTGCTGTAAAAACTTCAAATTCAGGTCAATTTTGTATATAATAATGATCAACAATCAAGCTGTAACATTGCTATAAACATTTTATTCTTTCTCCATTTCCTGTTTCTTTTAAGAGGATGTTTGGACTGTTGAACTCCTGTGAAACAATGTCAGTGTGGCTCCTCTGAATGTGTTTCAATGTTTGTAGCATAAAGATATTTCTGTCTTCAGAACTAAGAACCAGGTCCTCTTTTACTAAGGTTACGTTGTGTCTGCTGTACATTAAAGTGCTCAACCAGCTCATGACTAAATCAAAGTTTTCATTTGATGTGAAAATAGAGTCTAAGTGAAACTCTGATCAAGTCTTACAGCAGCAACAGCAGAATTCTGGAGGGAAAAAAGCTCATTCTGAATCTTTGAGCTCAACAACTGGCAACAACCAGCTCTTTATTATTTATTAATTCAAAGCAAATACGAATACAATCCAACCCATTTGAAAATAGTCTATACCTCTCTGGGTAGTTGTTAAATGTCTATCAAGGTGCACTCACTAATGCAGAAGGGTCAGCGTTGGGGGTTTGGTGCATTTCTATTGTACGTCCACAAAGTCAAGTGCAGTTTCATGTCAACTCAATTCCTGTTTCTCACATTTTATATGAAAAAATCATCCAAATACAAGCAAGGATGAAAAACAAATATCAGTCCATTCACACATGAAATAACGAAGCCATGCTGCCTAAAAAACTTTGGTCGGATGGTTAAAGTTAATCATTTGAGTGTGAACATTTATGCAGTTCCAGTTTATTAAATCTGATTTGATGCTCAGTCCATGTCCAAGAAACAGATCTCCACCTGGAGAGGGAAGGAAAAAAACTCATTATTTCAATTTAAGCCATCACAGCATAAATATATCATATTTAAGTTTGGGTTTTTTGAAGCGGGTATGCTAGAAACCCATGGTACTAGTAAATATGAGTGCCAATAAAGTACATGGATGTACCATGTACTGATGCGTACCGACTTCTGTCCACCCCTGGATATCTCCTCCCAGGGACAAAGCTGGCAAGTTCTTTATTGGCACTCATTTGCTAGTGCCATGGGGCTCTAGCAACCCCACTTAAAAAAAAACAGAACTAACCCTTTAACATCGGTCATCAATCTTCATTTGTATAAAATCACGACAAATGTTACCTTAAGGTGCTTTATTAGGAGTAGGTCAAAGCAACTCTTCTAAAAAATTAATACAAATTAAGTTTTATGAATTCAGACCCAACAACATGAATCCAATGAAATTAAAATGTTAAATGTATGATTTCTATATATTTAAGGATGTCCAGACCATCATATTTCTCCTTATATTGTTGTAAAGGTGTTTATTATGGTGGTATAACCAATAACAGTGAAGACCATTCAACATATTTGTGACTCAGATTTCATTCACAGAGAGTCTAAAGATAAAAATGCTTAAAAAAACAGCACCTTTTGTATTCACTTGTAGCTTCTTTTATCAAAATAAAGACAAGTAAGCTCATTTAGGTGCTTGATGTATGCATGTCGTCTACCACAAAGTGTGTGCTCACCCTGGAAAATTAGGCTGAACAGTGAATCACTATTTCAATAAATCAACTCCAATGCAATTCTCAAACACAGGAGATGCATTATTTATCAAAAGGTCAAAATTCCAATTTAATTTACATATTTTACAGAACAGGTGTTCTGGCCTAAACATCATATACAGATAAAAAAAACAGTAAACACAAATTTGTTTAGAGCAAAAATAAAAACATAACCTATCCTATGTTTTATGTATTTGTTTTAAGAAAGGCATTAATTAGCAAAGAAAAGTAGTAATTCTCTTTGTTGCTAAAATAGTATCAAAATTGTGTCTTAAGGTCAAAGGAATGGCAATTTAATATTTTCCCTAATTATTCAGCCTTCAAGGAAAATGCTAAAAAAAGTGTAAGAGTTAAAGATCCATAGACTGACTTTCTCTGGCTGCATAGCACCACGGTGTTCATCAGCAAATGTTTTACTGTTGTTTAACGTAAAGCTTACAAGTGAAACTTGGGTGGGGTAACTTTTGTTGCTCTGATGTTGTGGAGTTTGAATCATGCAGATCTTTAACAGGCCAGTAGGGACTGAAAACAAGACCCTCAAAGGAAATGAAAGTTTAGGTGCAGTTATGCGGAGTGATGGTCATGATCAACCTGGCGTTTTAACTGGGCTTCTGTTCGTGTCTCAGGCTTTGTTGGGGAGACTTATAAACAGCTTTAAAAAATACACAAGGTACTTGAGCCAGAATAAAAGGATAAGCGCTCTGTGCAGACTCCTAACCACAAGTTTCTTCATACAATTCTGAGGAGTTACCTAATCTACTGTATGGCCCTTTATTGGCATAGCATTATCACCTTGAACAGACCCAGGCTCCGTACATGCAAGCTCCAGGTAGAGACAACAGGTGCCATCCACTCTTCTTACCAGCCCTCCAATTCCACTAGGTAGACTATATGTTTACATGTGTGTTCAATCTGATTGAACTCATGCTGAATGGAATTTTCTGATTCACTGTTTATGTGGACACAATACGATCATGGCGTGAGTACGTGTATCTAACAGACAATTAGAGTAAAAGCATCAGGGCATATATGCAGAGCTGTCTCTAAGGTCTAAACTCAGAGACAGCAGAAAGATCTGTGTTTTTCTTTGTACAAAAAACAACCTCTTAAGTGCAGAAATACATCACTTAAGTATACTTTAAAAAAATTTTTAGTCACGGTAAATCAATGCAATGGTCATTAAAAAAAACTTATCAAGGTACAGCGTGGTAAATATGTGCTCTTAAACTACTGACTCTACATCAGTTTGTGTTTTTCTTGGGCTTTTCAGTAAGTTCTCTTCAAGGTGACCTTGTGTTTGAATTAGTCACCTGCCTTCAGGTGAAATGGGGGTTCATGACAGGTCATAATGTAAGGACAAATACTGATGTATGTTACTTTAACTGTTTTCCTTTTTTACTGAACAGAGGAAAATACTGTCCACAGGTCATTATTTATCTGTGTTGTTGGACTGGTGATTAAAAATGATGCCACACCAGTTCACAACATTTCTTACTGATTTGACTGAAAGATGCCTGCAGCAAAAATAGTATGTACTTAAAGCCAAGAAAAAAACTTACCATGGATTATTTTCCTGAGGGTCAGTCATTGAACAAAAGCATCAGAATCATCAGAGATGACGAGAGTTTCTCCAGGGTCCACATGCTGAGTCAGGTCTCCAAGCTTCAGCTTCTCTGGCACAACCACAGGGCTGGTGTGAGGAGGTGGAGGAGGAAGAGGAGGACTTTTGGAATCAAAGTTGAAGCTCCAGTGTCGATTTGAACTTTTGAATTTCGCAACAGCTGCTGCCAGGAGCTCATGGGACACACTGAGAGGCTGCTGCTGAGCCAGAGCCTGATCAGCAAGGAGATCCAGGAGAGAAGAAGTCGAAGCAGACGTGGTGATGACAGGAGGTCCACATGACTCTGCAGGTGTAGAGGAGCCACCACCCACCACATCTTCTGTTTCAATCTCTACCTTTTTCATTGCAGGAACTTCCCTCTTCTCACCACTCACTGCTGCAGAGGTGTTCGAGCCAACTATGAAGACATCCTCTGCAGCTTGAGGGAGTGTCGCACATCCTTGAATCTTCTTCTCAGGCCTTACCCTCTTAACTCTGAGAGCATATGCGAGACATGAAGATAAATCTTAAGAACACTTTGAATAAAATCTAAAAACCAACTAGAAGACCATTTTAAGAAAACAGTGAGATGGAGTTTTACTCACGAAGGGAGGCCAAGAATCTTCCTGCTCTCCCTCAGCAGCACCCTAAATTGACAAATGTTGAGACATGTTAGAGTAGAACGGAAGAGAATAACCTTTATGGTCATTGCTTTCAGGCTTTTGCATTTTGTTGGATGGAGTAAAAATTGAGCGAGAGTGAGGAATAATATGCAAGCAAGGAACCCCAGGTCAGTCTTGAACCTGGCCCAGTGCTGAGGGGGCTTTGGCCTTTGCACCCATGCAGGTGTTTTCAAAAGGGGTGCATGATATTTTTCAGCATGATCATCATCAGGACAATATCGGCCTAAAAAGATGAATATTGGTATTGGCTGATATATCCATGATACACTGGCTGAGGCATCAGAAAAAACACACAAAGCATATTGCTGCATCTTATCATCACTGCTTGGGAACATTTAAAAATCAAGAGTTTCATTTTTCTAGAGTGAAATCTTGTTCAAAGCAACACTTAAGAACTTTCAGTTTTCGTTATGGCGGCGCCGGTGGACAAAGGCGGTAGTGTTTTGCCTGAAAGAAGACCACATTTCCCATGAGGCCCAGCGCGTAGCGCCATAAAATCCTGATCTCCCGGTCGCCTGCAGTTGGACTGAACTACATTTCTGTTTCCAGTGGCTGTTTGAAGGATGAATAGCGACGAAGTAATGAATCTAATTGTGGCTAAACAATATCATATGACGATGTTGAAAATAAACGTGTAACTTTGTTTTGTACCGTATCACAGTTAAAGACAGACATAAGACATGTGAACAAAATGTCAAGTATGTTTTTAGAATCAGATACCTGGACTGCATCCATCCTTTTGGCCAGAGATGTTTAAGTTCATTGTCCAACAGGGTCTTCAGGTATTCTTCCACCTCCTGGCTTCCTCTCTTTTCTTTTGTATAGCCCTCCATTTTGGCTTTTAATACATGGGAGAAGCACTCCCTGTAAAGAGAAATTCATTTTTATTTCCACTTGAAGTGTAGTGTTTAAAAAGAGTCTGATTCTTCCACTTCAGATCTAAACAAATATTTAGATTTAGATAGATGCACAGTGCTTAAATTTATTATACAACTTGACATAAAAACAGTAAAACTTGAGTATTTTAGAAATCTTTGAAAAACGTGTTTAAAAATAAAAATGTTATTGGACAAACATTTTGAACAGGAATGACGGACTTCAAACTGAATTTATCTTTTTACACTCAAACTTGAGCCAGCTCACTTGGCTTCTCTGACCTTGCAGTGCAGATGGATCAGCCTGATCTAATGTCTGTAATCAGGCAGATCCATAGTGCCAACTCCAATCTACAATGATTGTGAGCGTCCCAAAGCGAGATGATCAGAGTCCTTTAGAGTAGGAAGAGGTGGAGGCGACGAGTGAGAAGACAGCAGGAAGTGACTGCTCGTACAGAGATAAGCATGGATGCTAACGGCTTCAGTTGCAGTTTTATCAGCTCTGGACCACATTTATGTATCACATGAAAAACAAATAACACAAACTTCTCAACAGGGGGGAGATTTTCACTCCACTTCCAACATGTCTTGAGACTGTTTTACTAAGTGGTTCACGTTCTGTCCTTCACATTGCCGCAGTAGCACCTGCCTACTACATTATCTGATTGGCTCGTAATGAATGTGATTTACAGAACAATTGTCCAATCACCTGCAGGGTATGCTTTTGAAAGGTTCTGCCATTCCCAAACACTCTCTACGGGCTCATTCCCAGATGGATAGTGAAATATACTGACCAGTGTTAGGCTAAGGCTCCTCTGAGAAACGATCAGTCAATTAAACACAACATTCAACCACTAAAAACTATTAGCAACTATTAGCATTTAAAATATCATTTCCATTAAAGAGCTTCTACATTCTGGTGCATTAACCACTGCAGAAACATAGAAAATGATTTCGGTAATTATCAGTGCTGTTAAATGAGGGCAGCTGTGGCATTTACTTTACACTGGATGGTAGTCTGATAAATTTGTTAAGCACTGTATGTTCTCTCTAAATGACACCAATAAAATGATATTAATTCATATCTGACCTGATCTCTTCACTCCATTTGAATAACTTCCTAGGACCTCCTCTCTTCCCACTTTTCTCTTCCATGTTGTCCTCTGGGCCAGTATTTACTCTATGTTTGCCGTCTTTCTCCTCCTCTGTTGCCCTAAAATGAACATAAGTACAGCTAAAGACTGGAAAAATGGACCCAGATGAGAAGGACCATCAAGTGAAACAGAGAGCCATCTATGTCTTGGTTGAGAAATGTCAAATGAATACATAAAGAAAAACACATGGATTCTGTATCAGTTTTGTATATTCCAGTGACTGTACTGTGCTCCTTGGAGAAAAAAAAAAAAAAAAACTTACTCAATAGGCCAGGAAACACGGTGTGGCAAAAAACAGCAGAAGCCAAATGTTGCATTTTACAGATCATCTTTACGTAGTTTTGACATGCATTTAAAGTTATGACTAACATCATTCATAGATTTCAATAAATAAAATACTTTCTCTAAAATCAAACAGCACAGAGAATGATGTGGCATTTTGAACAGATTATTTTGGGAAATGTGTTAATGTGAATCAGCAGGACTTGTAAATGAAAAATCCTGTCTAAATCTTATCCGGTGATCATTGTTCTGTAGAGTTTTGTCTTCACGCTGCTGTTGTCTTGGCCAAAGTGGTTGTAAAAGTATGTGTGTATTTGTATAAAAGTAGCTTATAAAATATTTTAGTCAATATACTATAAGGAACACTGATCCCTGAATGGATGGTGAATACTGTAAATATTACAAATATGGAGAAATTCAACACAGGTGTTCTTCTTTTTGGTTTTTGTTTTGGTACATGCATGTATTTTTATGGTCACCACCCATGTTTTCTATTTTTACATGTTCAAAATAAGGCATTCAACTCAAACTAAAAGGTCAAAGCTGGTCTTTTTAGCTGCAGACACCACAACACGCCATTAATACTTCTTCAGAGATCACAGACTGGGATCATTTGACTTAATCTACATATTGTTTTCAGGTCATTCAGGTGATTTGCCCTGTGTACTAACATACCTTAACAATGTGAACGACAAATTAAAGCATTCATTGACTGACTCACTTTGCAGTCTTGACTTGTTCACAGTTTTCTAGAAAACGCTGAATCTGTTCGGGCATGACTTTGCTGATGGCTTCACTTAGTTTGTGAACACAATTCTCCACGCTGGGCTGCTCCTCCTAGTTGTGTGAAAAGAGGTCAGTCATAAAAACTGAAATACTCTCTGTAATACCTCAAACAATAAAACACTCACTGTGTGTGCCACAAGCAGTTTCTTCACTCTTTTGAGGAGTGTGTCTCTGCTGCAGGGTAAGAAAGATGACAGGTGTGTGTACACCTTTGAGCGCAGCGGACCACCGAGTTCCCGACACTGCAGCTCGATACTAGAACAACACAGAGAGCTGATTTATGGAATCAAATTCTACAAATATCTGTAACACTTTCCACTTTAGGGTTGTCTAGTAAATCATACAGTGTAGCTTCTTCCTGCAGTGTGTGCAGCCACTCTTAACACAGCAACAAGCACATTTCCAATGGCAGTAAAGCTTTCATGTAACAGACTAAAGTAATGATACTCACTCGAGCAGTATTGAGTTGATTTCAGGAGTGAAGAACTTCAGTTTTGACTCTCCCCCTGAGGTCTTAGCAAACTGGAAAACAAAAAGGTGTTTGGCATTTTTGCATGAATCCTGTTTTTATCTATTTACACTTGTTGCTATACCAGGTATGGCTATTAAAAAACAAGACTAATGCGTGAATATAATGTGATCAAACAAAAGTATATTTCAGTGTCTCTCCATCTCCTCCCCTTCTGCATCAACACACCACTGCACTCAGTCTCCCTCTGATCAAAGCAGTGCAGCAGGTCCTCTTCAGACAGTTGTCTCAAAACTTCTGTCGTTCTCTTAACTTCTGACACAGACTCTAAACACGTTCCTTTGAGCACAGATTTGACCTTAGGAAAAAGCCACATGGTTCTAGATCAAGGGAATAGAAAGGATGATCAAGAGCTGTGTTTTTTTGGCCAGAAACCGCTTTACCGAGAGCGCAGTGTGAGCTGGCATGTTGTCTTGATGAAGAATGAAACCACTTTTCCACAGCTGTGGTCTCTTTTTCAAACTTTTTCTCACTGTTTTTCAAGATCCTGTTTGCCACAGTGTTGATTCACTGTTCTGAAGCTTGTGTTGTCATGCTGTCACCCTCTATGATGATGGCGTTTTCCAAGGCATTGACTGCCATTTTGTCTTGTGTTAATTTTGTTTTGGAAGAGCCAGGTTTCATCGCATGTAATAACTCTATCTGAAGTATTTGGATTTCCTTCAATCTGTTACAAAATGTCTCCACAAATTTGCTTGTATTTTTTCCTTTTGATCAGGTAGCAGAAGTTTCTTGACAACTTTTGTTCACACTTTTGTCATGTCCAAATTTCCATGCAAAACTTGCTGGACTGTCTCTTTTTCAATGGAGACCATTTCTGCCATCATTCTTATTCTGACTCAATCGTTTCCAATGATTTGTTTAATTTGTTGACTGTTTTAAGAAGTTTTTGATGTGCATGGGTGCCCAGGACGTTCATAGTCTTGTGCATCCTCTCTGTCTTCACAAAATCTTTTGTACAATTCACACTGCTTACTATTTATTTGCACAGCGGTACAAATACAAAATAGCTGAGGTAAGGTAAACAAAAGATCTTATGCACTTTAGGCCAGTGGTTCCCAACCTTTTTTGGTCGATGACCCCATTTTGGCATTACAAATTTCTGGAGACCCCAAGACATTTTTTTCTAGAATTAGTTTTTCATCACGTTTGCTATACTGTACAAACCATGGAAGTTTGTTATGCTGTTTTTTCCTACTGACTGCAAGTTTGTGTGTTAAGTTGAAGCGAGGCAACTGAAGCACCAGTTACTGTAAAGTCACGTGATTGCAGCCTTCAATCAAGTTGCGCCAGCTCAGATATTTTTAAATGCTGCATTTTATTTGAACTACATTTATATTTGAGAAAGTGAAAGTATAGATTACAGTTCTTTAAGATTGTGTGTGGTGTTTTCATTTTAAAAAGAATAATAATTAGTTAAAAAAATATTTGTATCAGTTGCCTAATTTTTTTTTTTTTAATTAATTACTAGACATTTCAGGCAACCCCATTTGAATTCCAGGCAACCCCACGTGGGGTCCCGACCCCAAGGTTGAAAAACACTGCTTAAGGCTTTAGGGAGGTGTCATCATGGGTTATGTTGAAATCAAACCTCGTGACTGGTTTTTTAAGATATGTGTGCTAAGAAAAGGTCAATCACAGTACAGGGGGTTAACAGTAGGTACTTTAACTCCAGCTAGGTCAGCATGATCAACAGGAACTGAGAGCAAATAGCAAGTCTGGAAATATCAGACAGGAAACAGGACCATGGTTCATTTTGCAAAAATATGACATTCTTAACTGAAACAGTAAAAACATGAAATCTTTGAATAAATGTCAGCATAAAAATCATTGAAATATCTGGCATATATACACTGCATTTGTTAAGAGTTATTTCCATTTATATTTCATTTCAATGAATTTTATTCTCTATTATTTTATATATATTTTTACTTCCCTTGTACTAGAGAAACAACTGCCAAAGTTAAATTCCTTGTATGGGTCGCTTACTTGGCAAAAAAAAAAAAAAAAACACGATTCTGATTCTGAAACATACGTGCATAGGACAGTTAATGCACGAGAAGATTGGGCTGCTGTTTTTTCAATTTCACAAAAAATTTCAAGTTACTCATCTTTTAAGCTAACTATTGTCCAACGCCCAAGCAAAAACACATGTACCTCAATCAGTAGCTAGCAGTAAAATCAAGACGTCACTTTCTGTAAACTTACAGCAGCTGTGCCTGAATATCAAACCTTTAATATTTAACAATCAGTGTGACTGAACCACGTGGTTTCATCCTCATAGGTGCAGTCTCACTTTTTAATAGCCATACCTCGTACATGACTGACATCTTCAAATAATCCAACATAAATACAACGTAAACTCACCACCATGAGCTTCTGAATGCTGTCCTCCAGTCTTGCAGGCAGTCCCTCTGGAAGTGAGGGGAGCTGTGTTTGCTCTGATGGAGAAGGTTCAAGCTGCTGGTTTGTTTTTGTACCTGATGGCTGGTCTTCAACCTGAGCAGTATCAGGTTGTGTATGATCGTCAGGTTTTGGTTGGAGAAGCTGCATGTCCGTTGGGGGTTGAGGAGCTGTTTTTGATGATGAAGAATCTTCACTGACTTCCAATAAGGTGTCCAAATCAATGTCAAAATCCATCGTGCTCGCTGCCTGGATCAGAGCGTGGTCATTGGTCGATCCGATTAAACTCAGCAGAGGGTCGGTCAGTATCAAACCTCCACCCCCTGCTGCATCTGCAGGGCACAGGGGCATTGTGGGTACTCCCATGATGCTTGCTGCCCTCTGATGTGCTTTCTCCATCTTCTGTCGTTCTTTCTCCTTCTCTCTCTGGAACTTCTTCAGCATGCTGGTGACACTCAAGGTGCCAGCTGCCTTCTTCTTCTTCTTCTTTTTCATTTCATCACTCTGTCCATTTTCAGACACCGCGCTAAGAGATAAACATAGCTAAACAAATCTCACTCCCTCATATCAGCATCAAATACGCTCTAAACACCAAAAAATCAGCCTTACCGTGACGTTTGATCCATGTTTTTCTTAATTTCTCCATCTTCTCTGCACACTTTCTTCTTTGGTTTGTCCTTACCACCGTTGAGTTTACGTTTCTAAATGATTGTTCTTCATATGTTAAGTGTTTTCTTAACAGTTCAAAAGTTTGGGATATAATGACCACAATTAATCTCAGCAGTGTCTCACATTCTTATAGGATGCTCTACTTACCTTCGAAGGCTCAGGTGTGGTCTCATCTGTAGTCAGATCTTCAGTGTCAGAAGTTTGGCGGAACTGCAGGACACCTGAGTTTATATAAAACCCTCCAAATTTGGTTGTGATGGAGGCTGGCACAAACTCATCATACTGTTGAAGAGAAGCAGAATTAACGCTACACAATAACAGCACTGGCAGAAAACAGCTTAAGAAGTCATTTCATCAGTGGTGTGGGGAAGTAGCTTCTTCATTTTAACATATCACTATGATATTACTTCTGAGAGTAATTATTAGAGTACATTACTACAGTTTCCGGTAATGCACTGTCCATCTTTATTGGCAGATATGAACATTTTTGTTAATATTTCAATTATATTCAACATATATGGGTTTATATTCAGCAGAGACAAATGTAATTTTAGTCCGTTTGTCTCTGCCTGGATTGATACATCTCTGGATGTATGTATGTGTATATACAAATATATTTATAAGTATTTTTATGTATGTGTATCTATGAAATGAAGAGTATGGCTTCAGCCTGCTCTATTGTAAAATGCCTTCAAATAACACTTGTTGTGAACTGGCGCTATACGAGTAAAGACTGATTTATTGATTGAATATTTACAGCCAAGAAATCAGTAATTCATACCAATAAGAGTGCCCCATAATGCTTCACCTAAAAAGACGTTGATACTGTGCTGTTTCTACTTCAATAGGTGAGCCGATTGTCTCTACTGTGAAAACTACTTCTGGTGTAAAGACCATCTCTCTTCTTTAAAGAGCGTCTTAATTTGAGAAAGCATACTAGGGATGCACAATGTTGGACCTTGGCTGATATGCCAATATTTCTGAACTCCTCCACTTCACCCAATGAGCCTGTTCTTTCATGGTGACAGTCTATTGTAGGGATGGAAATCAATAAAGTTTAATTTATACCAAAGTCATTATCGATGCTGTGTATCGATCCAATTCTTTGATGATTACCTTATCGATTCTTCTGGATTTTCTCTGTGAGCAAAAGCTGGCCAAAGTAGCTTTGAAATGGCAACAATGTCAAACACATGTCACACATGGTTATAGCTGCATAGCTAAATCTCTCGACAAGTTGCTGAATCAACTCTCTAAATGCTGTGCAGCAAGCATTTCTGTCAAATTTTGCCACAGTTTTGACAACGTCTACCAACATTACATTTTTGACATTTTTGTTGTCATTTCTGCTGACTGCCTCTGAAGAGAGCATCACATCCACAAAGTGAGAGGAGGTGATAAGGGAATTGATAAGCAACAGACTAATACTTTTGATTTCTTTAGCTACTTGTAATCGATTCTCAACTCAAATTAGTTTGCCATTTCCATCCCTAGTTACTGTGTTAGAGACAGTAAAAAACAACATAGATTACATACATTTACATAAATAAACTGTCATAAATTACACTTTGGATTAAAAGGGATATTTTGTGATGATGGGGTGGACAATTATGGTAAATTATAAGTATCTTGCAATATTATGGCCCGTTTATGAGATCTATGTAACCAATATGCAAGCAAAATATCAACAAAAATGTTGATATGCATATACCAGTATTGCTTAGATAATATTGCGCATCCCTAAAGAACACCTGTGTTGAATCAAATGTTTCCTCTTGTTTTATGTCACTTTCTGAAACAGATGCATGGGTCTAACATCTGTTCCAGTCCTTTTTTACATTTAAAATAACGTAACATGAACTGATGTCTGTTGCACATGTTTACTCGTTGCGTCACAGTGCTAAACTGCTGAACTGGAGAGGAAGCTTTCATTGAGCAGAAGAACTAAACTGACAAACTGATCTAATTTTTATGATCAAATGTGGTAACGATGGATCAACACTGGCCAGGTAAATGATTAAACAGATGAGACCCGGTGTTCTTTCTTAAAAACGTTGCATACTAGGGTTGTGTATTGGGAAAAATCTGGCATACTGCAATACATGTGTGACAATAGAATATACCAAGATATATTGAAATACTATAAATGGCGATATAACACGTAACATGTTTTGGTGTAAGTTATTGTCAAAAAACTGAGGGGAGGAGTCACTGCTTACAACAGAAGACCCATTGTGGGAAATCATGAGTGAATTAAAACTTTCAAAAGGCGAAGCAGACACAAAGGCCTGAAAAAATATTTAAAATGTCTCTAAATGCAGCAGCTCTTCAAATTGACTGATATGGAAATATGAGAGAGAGGACTAAACAAAATCACAAACATGTGACTTATCAACTTACAGCCTCTGAGTTGTCAATGAAAGAATCCTCATCGTCATAACCATATCCAATATCAATCAAGTCCTGAATGCGGTCCTTCTTTTTCTTGGGTTTGCAGCCCTGCAAAAAATAAACATATGTTGATTTTTTTCAAAGATTTTCAACACTCAAAAAATTAAGTCCAAATCAAATCTATTTAAAATTTAAACTGATCATTTCTACTTTCCCTGCTTTGTTTGTATTTGTCATACTCTAACCGAAAGCTCATGAGGAGATCTTAAAACAAAACAATAATAATTCTGTTTGGCACGTTTTTTGCTTCCTTACATATTTGTCCTCCAGCTTCTTTGCAATGGCAGCCAGCTCATCGTTCTCTTTCTTTTCTTCCTCTTGAAAACGACTCAAAGGGACTTCATCTTTTCTGCAGTTGATCTAAACAGAAACACAAATATAACACAAAGAAGTTCTTTGTCTTACGGTCATGCCTTTAACAGATGCTTTAAACTTCTGGACCGGGCTCACTGGAGTTTGACATTTTTAACATGTAAGTCTTCAAAGCCTTGGTGGAAAATTTCTCACAGTCAAACTCAGGCAGTTTCACAACTGGACAACGGTAAAAATTTCATACTTCAAGACCTCAAGATATAGTCGATGTAGGTGGACACCCAATTTGAGGCAACTGTCAAAAAGCTGAAGTGGAAATCACTTCATAGCACACAATTCAATACGATGTTAGACTGTACAAGTTAACTATAGATGATATGATAAAGCAATAGTGCTGTATAACAATAACAATAATAATAATAATAATAATAATAATAATAATAATATAATATGGCAAGAATGCTGTAGAATGATATATCACTACAGCTAATATACAGCTATATAAAATGGCCCCAATAAGGGAAATTGTAGAATCAGCATCTATACAGCCATTTTATATAATTTTTACAGAGATTGACAAGGACTGTGATAAAACAATGCTTATGATTTAATCATTTTTCAATGAAATAAAATTATACAACTTAAAAAACAGTGTTAAGACACAGCTTATAGTAAAGTTAAATAATAAAACATTTGAAATATAATTAAATTGTGTATGTAGACCTGTAGCTTTAGCACCATATCTTTTCAAATGAAATAATGATACATGAGGCCAAAGTATTGATAATTGGATTACCCGTACCAGGGTGACAGTATATCAACAAGTCAATTTTTTTTTTTTTGGTTAGGACTGCACAAATTTGAGTACTTCCTCTCTACTTGAACTAAATTTTCTTGAATTATTTCTCTTTTTCTAAATAACCAATTAAATTCAGTGTTGCCAATCAATCTGTACAATTTAGTGAGCACAATCTCTTTTAGAGCACAAACCAGAAAATGTCATCAATATCCATTGAGCACTTACTGAGTTACTGTAATAGCAAAAATTTGGTAAACTGCCAGATCTGACAATTTTGATTAAAAAAAAAGTCCTTGATCCACTTCCATATTTGAATAACCAACAAAATCTAATCCACTGGTCTTACCCTGAAAATGTTATTAAATTTGGTTAAAATTTTTTTTACAGCTATTGCGTTCACAAACATACAAAAGCTGACAAAAACATAACCTTCATGGCAGGGTTAATTACATAATGCATTTTAAATCCCACAGGGTAATTTAGATTACATTTGTGACACAGTATCATTACAGAATTTAAGCCAAACTTGTTGTGTGTAATTTCTTTAATTGCTCTGTCATTTGTAGTTTATTATTCCTTTACACTTAAATTGAAAACTTTTTTTTTTTTAATTAAAAAAAAAGTTTATTATCAGGCCATATCACTAACCCTTCAGTCTTTATATCTGCAAATGTAAAGATGGATAAATCTCTATAGAAACAGGAGAAGGGCCTCATGCGCCTTTGCCTGGGCCCCCAAAATTTTTAAAACCGCCCCTGCGGGTGAAAGGTTCACATAGGCACTCAGAAAGGCTCTTAACAAACAATATTGTTGGACTTTAATTACACTTCTCAGTGCACAAAATGAGGGAAACCGATGTCTCTAACTTGGAAAAACAAAATAAAACTGGAACGTTTTCGTCACTTTAAACCTTTCTACCCTGAAATTTAGGCAAATAACTGTTTGTGTTCGAGGCCCTTCTCTGTAGTCAGTTAAAGTTTTGCCTGCGATGAAATCGGTTTCCACGGGTCTGACCTTGTTTTCGATGAGCTGACAGTAGCTGAACTCTGGAAAATGTCGTTCATCAGGCTCAAACAAAGTGAGCACCAGGCGGACTGTGCCGGTGTCTGCTCGGCTCTCTTTGCCCTGAGCTCCTGGAGGAGGTTTGGAGGCCGGGGCCTGCTGTACCGGGGCTGAGGGTAGGTCTTCATTACAGGACAACGTGGTAAGCTGAACCCTCCGAGACTGAGCCATGATAACCGTCGACACCAGCAGGCTGTGAGGTCTGAAAGAGGTGCAGAAGGGTCTAATTAAAGAGAAATAAACGCAGGTGTGCTACGGCCTTCTGTTCGGCTGCCATGTCTATGGAGTCAGAACAGTCTCAATAAACACAAATGTGCACAGGTGGATTCACAAATGCACACACAAGTTCACAAATGCACACAGAAGGACTCACATGTTCATTTCAATGCACACCCAAATGCATATCAACACATATAAATGTAAAAGAAAAAAATTCACAAATAAACAAAACGAGATTCACACACAAATAGCACATTTGCGAACAGTCTGTTATTTGTGAACCTCGCTACATTTGTGTGTGGATTTTTGAGACTCCCCTGACGTGCTCCGATTCACAAATGCATTTTTTTCATCACGGAAATGTCTGTAGCCAATCAAATGTCTCGCTCCTGTTCAGCCAATCACAGTCGCTGGTATGTTTTAAATGTGATCACTTAGTGTTGATCTGCGCATACAGAAACACTAATAACAGCAGTTAAATCACAACCTAAAGCAATCCATAGGCTTTATAATTTCTTAGACACATTGAGATTATTCAATTGTATGATATGAGTGCCGGGACAGGCGGATCAGAGTTGTTGGTTTGTATGAGCTCCATATGGCCACAAGTACCTTAAATGCAGTAGAAAGTTCTCTCCTCTTCCTCAGTAAGCCACAGTCTGTAAAAGTCTGTTACGCAGATATAGCCGCAAACAGGGAAGTACAGAGGGTATTTTCGCCACCTACAAGAACTCCCATCAAAAATAATACCACAGTTTATGAGTACCCTACCTAGAAATGCTTTTAAGTGCATTAACTTTTTGGAAATATAAAGTTTATCTGGAACTGATCGACTCACGTCACGTATTCCTCCGCGCAGCAATTCCGCCAGCCACTGAGTTACTCCGCCTCCCTCTTAGCTGACGTAAACATAACAAGGTAGCGGCTTCAGGCGCCTGTTGTAACCTCGAGTAACTTTTATCAGGCATCGTAAATGTTCTGTTCTGACTCTTAGTGGTGCGAGGAAGAGACAACGTAGGAAATTACAAATGAGTGATTATGACAGCGACGATAAAGTTCCATTCACTTTGGAGCCAAGAGGATATCTGTATTCACCAGAGTTCACAGAAGAACTGCGATCAAGCCTGCCGTAACTCCGATCTCCGTGGACAGATTAGCCGCATCTAAATTTCAAGTGTACAAGTATTCTCCGTATTATGGTACATGTGGAAAAACAGCTTATTTACTTCCGGTTTTCAAACTAAAGGTATTAGAAACGGCAAGCTACATGTCTAACCTACATCTTAAATAAAATTTAATATATTAAAGTGTTTCATGCACCCATGATGAATAAAAAAAAACTTAGTATCATTTTAATATCTTTTTACAGCACCAATGTGGTGCAGTACAGCACGGAGTGACGTAGACCGATAATCCCTCTGACGCAGTTTATGATCCGACCACAGGGTGGTGGACTAAACCGGAAACAGAAACTCTATCTGTTTGTAACCCTACTTACGTCACTTCCTCCTTCTGCCTCGTCTTTGGCGGCAGCGACATTTCGAATTTCGATCCCCGTTTGTTGGGATAAAACATGGCTAAACTGAGCAAAAAGACCAAGCAGCGCCTCCAGCAGCAGTTCTAGTGTGGACAGTTTTTCATCCGATGGGGCTTGATCTCCACCGTGCTGTATCTCGGTGAGTATCTAAAAACAAAGAGTTAAAGACAGAAAGCATGCTCCGCTAGCGTTAGCCTGCTAGCTTGGCACCAGCGTTAGCATCAACATATTGGGTCGTTGTAGCTTTAGATGAGTAAATCAAAACTGTGAAGGTGACATCGTAAATTTTGAGTGAATATCTATTTGCTGAATGAATTTTACGCCTGTTTCCTTAGCTTTTAAACCACACTTGTGTCAGTCTGTGTGGGATTCAGTGATTGTCCCACGCTGCTAAAGTGAAGAGTCGTCTACTTGTTGGCTTGCCTCACCCTTTTTTTTTTGTTGAAGTTAAATAAATGAAATGAATAAATGAAAACAAATGATGTGTCTGTCTAAGCCAACCCGAGACACTTCGTGATACGGCGATAGTTTTTTGATACCGTGGTTACCCACGTATCTACAGTAAAGCATTTAATGCACGAGTGCTGAGAGTAGAACACATACTGTACAAAGGAAAGGAAAGAACAACACAGCTCGATAAATCACTTCATTTAACTTAAGTTTTTTTTAGACCAGTTAAACCCAATTTGGTGCCAGTCCAGCTAGATGCTGCAGAATTAATCCCCTTCAGTCGTCTACAGTTTATAATCATTATTACCTCAGCCAAGGAGGTTATGTGTTTGCCGGCATCTGTGTGTTTGTCTCTTTCTGCTTGCTTAGGTAAGTATCAGATCAATGGTGGGTTACAGGCATGTCAGTATAGATGCAGAAAACAGCAAAAATTCACTAAAGATTTAACAAGGCAGTGTCCATGTAGCTGATCTATGTTGTTGTGACACAGCACACAGGTTTTAGGAGTGAAAAGGGACTATGTTGTTAGTTGTCTGACTGTAGTTCAGGGTCTGTAACAGCATATTCAAACAGGCCACTTTTCTGAACAAGTTGAGGTGTTTGGCACACATGTCAGAAGCAGCACTTGATCACTGCTGGTATTGGTAGAAGACCAGGTTAAGAGCCCTTGTGCATCCTGCCAACATCCAAACATCTTCTGGTTGAGACCATGATGTTGCTGGTAGGATTGTGCTAGTTTTAATATGATTATATTGAAGGTGATTTTTTTCTCTTTTTTTGTAGCACCCCCCTGGAGGCCTAATATATAATTGCCTGTATTCCCTAATGGGCCAGATGGCTCTGCATGCATGTGTATGCTGACAGGTCATAAAATAACCACTTAAGCCGTGTGTAGATTAAACATTACTGGGCCAAGGCTGACATGGCAGCAGGTGCCATTGAGGGTGATTTTGTGAATACGAAATCCTTTCACAGCTTTAATGTTCAGGTGAACATGACTCTTTGATATTGTCAGTTAATGATCACTGTGTATTGCTTGTGATGTGCATTGATTGGTTTAATAGTCTTATAGTTTCAGGTGGTCTACAGTGCTGACTACCTGATCAGCAGTGTTGTGGCAAACCAACCTCTGCAGTCAACCAGCACCTATCACAAGGTGAGCCACACAGCCTCTATTGATAACCACTTTAACATCATGGCTATGTGAAGAATGTCTCTGTTTCTTAGGTTATGATGATGATATTTTGTTTTCACAGGTGAATTCTCAGGTGTGGTGCTGGGGGACAGAGTGTATGCCTGCCAGCCTTTTCTCCTCACACCATTTACAGACCCCCGGGGAACACAGCAGCCATACAACCATGCCCATGACAGGACAAGGGCCCAAATCGAAATGACCTTTTGCCTCCTAAAGGCACGCTTTCATTGTCTCCAAAACCTGAGGGTCAGTCCAGACAGGGCAGGTGACATCCCTGTGGCCTGTGCTGTCCTCCACAATGTGACCTGCCTGAGGACGCAGAGACCCCCAGAGTGCCTTCACACACAGACTGAGACAAGACTGCCATCTTCCATGACGACAGTGGCCGGCTGGTCAGAGACCAATACGTCTTAAATTGTTTTAGTTATGCATGCTGTAAATGTAAGTTAAATATGTCCTGCGATGGCAGACAAATGTGTTTAATTTTTAATTATTTTGTCCTATTGTGATGTTTGTGCTGTATACAGGCCTGCAGAGAGGCTCCTGCATCCATTCATCTGTCTGTTCATTCGTTGTTTGGATTTGACCTGCATTTATTTCAGTGTGCAGACATGTGGGTTGGATTATATACAGACCTTTGAATGTGCATTTATTCTTGTGTTTTATAATATGCTTTGAGTCTTTGCTTTCTGTCTTGTTGAGCACTGTGTGACTTCAGTTTTAAAGGAGCTGATGGTTTACCTTCTCTGATTTATCCTTATTCAATAAAGAAATATCATGTGACTCTTCGACTTTTATTTGAACTAATATGGGATGTACATTTTATATATATTCTGTGGATAACTCTTATCTAATGATTGCAAAATCATATAAAATCATAATTTTATCTAAAATGATTGCAATAAATGATCACAAATGTATAAATAATGAAGGTGGGTCTTGTTGAATGTGATAATGATATGTGGTGGGCAGTGGAATAAATATTGGTTTCTGTTTGTGGGGACTGCTGACTGTGAAAAGGGATGAGATTAAATAAATCCTGGAACTTAGCCTGGTCTGGAGCAGGCCAGCGCTACAGAATAATTCTCCATGGTCACAGCTCTCAAAACATGTCCCACTTCCCCCTAACCCACTTGGATTAGTTGATCCAGGATATCCAAGATATCCCGGCTTAATCCCTTATCTTGGTTTTGTGCAACAGGCCCCAGGTTATGAGCCCTTTGTGCGTCCCGCCAACATCCAAACATCTTCTTGGTGATGACCATGATGTTGTTGGTAGAATTGTGCTCACAAGTGCATGTTTAGTCAGGGCAAAAGTGACTACACTGAGGCCTGGCTAGGGACTCGCTCAGGGCCAAGCCAAAGTCTCGCCTGACGCCACAAAGCAGTTGGATCACTTCCTCACCTGTCAGTGTCTGCCCTCAGCTTGGTTTCTGTAAGTGTGGTCATTTTTGTTGTTCATTGATATGAATGTTGAAACATTGAAAAATCTTTGATATCAAGTACAGGTGTAGTGTTGGATGAGTGGAAGTCAAATATACCACCCATAGCCAGGAATTATTGATCAAAGTGTTTTTACAGTAAGTCAAATATGGTCAAATATGCAATCTCCAAATATAAACATGAGACTTTGTTGTTGAATTACTTTAATGTAACATATCTTATTTTGAATGTAGGTTCTATATATAGCTTACTGTTTTTAATCCCTTTATTTGAAAAGCGGAAGTAAATACGCTGTTTGTCCGCATTTACCATCATGCTGTTAATACTTGTGCACTTGAAATTTAAGTGCGGCTCATTTGACCACGGATGTCGAAAGTACGGTTGGCTTGACCGCAGTGAGGAACAGCTGCTGCAGATGGAGACCGAACAGGCCGAAAGAAACAGACAGGAAACATCTGTGGAAACTGGAGGTCAAGAAAGAGTCGGAAATATACAGTGGTGAGAGTGCATGAACTGCGACTCAATGCCCACGGACCCGGAGAGCTACTGCTGCCACGAGTGGACCTTGGTTACAGACTGACTTCAGGATCTGTCTGAGTCAGAGGATACTGGTGACTCTCACGCTGTCTGCGTGACATCATACAGATTTTCCTGCTCTTCCGATGGTGCGTTCCAGTTGTACTCGGAAGTCGGGATTTCCGAGTTCCTAGTGGGAAATTTCAATTGGAATGCCCCCCGAGGTCGGAAATCCCTACTGGGAACTCGGGGCATCCTCACCACCCCCGAGTTGACAATCGAAGATGGCTGCCCCCGGTGATCAACGCTCAGTGATCACATTGAAACAAATAGTCCTTTTATTCGCAAGGAACCTTCCTTACTGAAGAAAGGACCCGGAAGCATTTCAGCGTCAGCCATGATAAGTGCTGTTCGAATTGTCCAAAAGTTAAGGAAAGGAGAGTCGTTGAAACACTGGACCATCCTTTTCAAAAGGAAAGGAGAAAGGAACGCCCCATTATGTCTTGCGGCACGTGACGTGTATGAATACGGCTCCTGCCGAAGGTTTCCGGAAACTTACGAAGGAGAAAGGACGAGTTTTGTGGGACTCTGAAGATATGAATATGATACTGTGTAAACGTTTTTGGCAGGTATAGAGAAAGAGATATGCTTCAAAGTCAGTGCTTTCAAAAATATAAACGTTAGTTCATTAACTTTTTAATCATTTTTAAATTGGTGGACTGATAAACAATTACGTTATAATTTATAAAGCACTTACTTTAAAGCATTTCTTTTCCTCCATAACTGCCTACAATGTGGATGAATATTAAACATTCAACTGTGGTACTTGTTTCCTATATTAATATTATATATTACTTACCACATTTTCATCTATCTTTATTTATGAAGTAAATCATGCCAGTAATAAGACAGAACAATCGGGTCTATATTAACGTTTATTAAACAATCAGTAAAAGGACAAACAAGGTATTCTGCAATACTTCAAATATAATGACAAATTGAAACAATGTTCACAATGATATATGTGAATGAAACAGAGAGAATAATGCTTCTAAAGCATTCTGGTGTTTTATCAGACCTCAGGTTTAAAGTGCCATTTATAAATACTCTCACCTAATCTCACAGCTGAGAGCAGAAAACACACACTGCATGACCAAAGGACAAAACACCTGTCACAGGTAAATCCTCTGATCATGGATTGGTAATGTTAACAGGTCAAACGACACAAAACAATGCTGTGAGGTAAAGCAGATGACAAAGACACTTCTTGTAGTTCATTTTCTGAACATTGTAGTTCGTCATGGCTTACCTACGTCACAAGAAATCGTTGTCGAGTAAATATGACATGAAAGTGAAAGTGCAGTCGAATTCATCTTTTACCGCAGTTCTCCTTTCCTTTCCTCTTTTCCCTCCTTTCCTTGACCCTGTGACTTTTTCCATCGGGGTGAAGATAGGAAAGGACCTAGGAAGGACTTTTCAGACACACCCATACCCTCGAATCTAAGCACTGTGATTGGCTGAACAGGAGCGAGACATCTGATTGGTTACAGACATTTCCCTGTTGAAAAAAATGCATTTGTGAATCGGGGCACGTCAGGGGAGTCTCAAAAATCCACAAACAAATGCAGCGAGGTTCACAAATAACAGACGGTTCGCAAATGTGCTATTTGTGAGTGAATCTCGTTTTGTTTATTTGTAATTTTTTTTTACATTTACATGAATTGATATGCATTTGTGTGTGCATTGAAATGAATATGTGAGTCCTGTGTGCATTTGTGAATTTGTGTGTGCATTTTTGAATCCATCTGTGTGCATTTGTGAGTCCTTCTGTGCACATTTGTGTTTATTGAGACTGTTCTGACTCCATACATGTCTGCCCTAATGGCTATATTGGTGTTATAAGAAGAGGTGTGACCGTGTTAAGTGAGGACTCCCACAGGACTGTGACAGTTAAAATGGATGTTGCTCAAATGCAGACTCCTTATGTTCTTCTGTTTGTCAAAAGGGATGGGTATGTTTTTTCAGGACATTTGCGTCTTTAAAATCTTTAATTAAACAGACTTAATCAGCTGAAGGGCACCAATTAACACAATCACTGTTTTGACTGTGACACCGGTAGCAGTTGTCCAGATTTTGAGCAAAATGTTGAAGTCTGAACCCTTTTCTAGTTTAACGTAATCAAACCACAGATAACAATAACCGTAACTAGATTTATCAAAATAATGTGAAGTGAAGAAGAAACAAAAACAGGTATGTAAACAGTGGTCTACCAAAGAGACGAGCTAGCCTAAAAACAAAGTGTGATATTAACTTGTATAAACATTTTACCCACCAAAACGGACAAAATCCAAAACAAAATCCCAACCAGACCCCCAAATACAGAACTTGTAAATTCTTCTTCTTCTTCTGTTTTTTTTAAACTTTGTTTAGTATTTTTTTCAATAACAAGGCATACAGATAACAGAGAATGGCTCTATTCAACAAAATTCACAGAATATATATGAGAAAATAAATAATAATAATAATGATAATAATAATAATAATATTTGAACAAATGATAATAAAAATAATTCTAACAATAATACAAGAAAAAATAAAACAAAAGACGAGCAAAACACCAGCATTTAGGAGGTGATATTATTGGACTGATATTGGTATCAGCAGATGTTTGCCTCAAGATGATTGATGGTATCAGGAGATATGAACATTTTTGCCAATATTTGTAGACAATATTTTGACCATATAAACTGGACATAAATATTTCATATATTGGCTTATATATTGGCAAAATGTACAATTGTAGCATGATGGTTTACATCTTTATAATGAATGTCCACTTTAATATATAAAAAATGTATTAAATAATCCTTGCTATTACCATGCAAGGAACAGGTAGATTTCAGTTAAACAGAGGTTTTGTGCTTTTGTCAATAAACAATATCAGTAGCCTATTGTTTTCGGTATCAGTGATAGTGGGTTTGGAAATATCTGCAAAAATCCAGTATTGTGTATCCCTAATAAAGAGTTTTATGGCTGAGAATGTATAAACTGTTAAGACTGAAAATGTCCCATGCTCACACCTTTTACTTTATGATTTCAGTGCTTTAAATATATAAAATATGAAATCCACCATGCTTTAGTAACTTACTGTGCTCTCAGTGGGATAAGCAGCCTCACAAATCCTTCAGTGGCCCTCAAGGTTATGATGTAGAAATGCACTTTCTCTTGTGTTTTTTTTTTTTTTAAGTAAAAACTAAAATAGCCATAATTAAGTTACAGACACTTTTACATGGTTGGTAGTGTTGATAGAGTCAGTTTATTTCATCATGTTTTTACAATTGTTTTCAGTCTCAGATAATAAATAATAAAATATAATCACAGTAAAATGAGAACATGGATCAAATATTGCATGTACAGAAGAACTTATAACCTACTAAAACACGCCAGCTGGGGCTGTCAATAAGCTGTTGTTGCGATTGATAATACTGTGCCATGGCTGAAGATGTCCTTTCTCTTTCCTGTACAGAAAAATTTGGAGCTTCTGACTGCAGGTGTATCTACAGATTGGCAAAAGAGCTGTCCTGGGCCAGATTAACCACAGGGGGGCGGTGGAGATCCATGAGCAGGAACAGAGATGCCTGTAAGTAAAACACAGACAGGTAAGAGCAGTTTACCTCAACTTCAGCATGAAATACTCACCACTCACAGACACACAAAGCAAGAGCTTTCAACCAGTGGAAAACAGGGTCCAGCTGCCGGCCATGAATGAAATAAATTAGGTGAACTCATGCATTCAGCATCAGACACATTTGATGGACACTGCCCAATCTTTTGACAGAAATGCATACAGACCAGGCAAAATGTTAGCAAAATACTTGTTTATGGTCACAACAGAGATAAAAGGATTCAAAACAGGTGTATTTTGGTTTGTAGTTGATGTTAGGTTGTTTTTTCAGTTCATATTCTTAAAGAAATTATTTCACTAAAAGCCTTTCAACAGAAGCCTTTTGAATAACAAGCCATTTTCTAATAATTATGTAGTAACTAAATTTTATACAAAATTATTAAACGATGATTGAAAATAAAGAATTTAATACCCCAAACTAGCAATGTATCCTTGTACATACAGACTGTTAATGAAAAGTAAGTGCCTTTTTTTAAAATAAAGTCACTAAAAAGTGTTTTCTCAGCCTAAAGGTATTGAAAATAGCAGCAAAGTAATTTTCCAGATTATGCATACATGTATGCACAATTCAGTGTTGAGTCCACAAAATAGCCACTTGAACTGGCAGCTGGCACTTGACCTGCACACTCAGCAGGCTTTTATAATAATTCATTGTATAGATAATTTTAAAGAAAATTATAAGTCATTTTGCGGGGATGGCTCAGTCCACGACAATGGATTTAATTTTCCTTCAAAATGAAAAATTGCAAAAAATAAAAGGCTAGGGATGGTATAATTTGGTTACCAAGAAGGAAACAAATTTAATTCTCATTGCCAGAGAGCCAAATTATTAAAGTTGATAGGCCCTAAATAAACAGTTAAAAATACCTGTAATTTTGTTTGGTATAACAATATTCATATTTTTAAACCTAAATGCAGATAGCAGTGCTGCATTCATTAAGCTAAATGTAAAATAAAGTCTCTTTGGCAGAATATCTTCTAGCTATTAAAGTGTATTTTAAGTGATTTTTGAGTGTTTTTAAATCCTTGTAGTGGTGCTTCAGAAAGACAGAAACAATAGCAACAGATTTAAAGATTAAAAAAACATATTAGCAATCAAAATCAGCTAAATACCTCCACCAGAGAGAGTATGTTTTTGCCTGTCTGTGAGCAGGTTAACTCCAAAAGTTCTCGATTGATTTAATATTTTCAGGGAATGTTGGTCACAGCAGAGTTTTGCCTGTGTTTTCTTGTGTTTAAAATCTTTCTGAATTCATGCATTTGACTAGTTGTTGTACAAAGAGAGGTTACCAGGGCTGAATATAGCTGCTTGGTCACCAGTTGTCCATGCATATAGATGTTAATCACATCTGCCAGGGTGGATTTATTTTTGCAGGCGTTTGTCTGTCTGAAAGCAGATTTTCATCAAAACAGATTTTGATGACTTTTTCAGAGAATGTTGGTCATGACACAGGGAGTCGTGATTTCATTTTGGTGGTGACACCAATCTGGATGTGGATCCAGGAATCTTTTGAAAGATTTGTTAACTGGTCGACAGGGCACTTTCCCACATGTTTGAAAATAATTCACCTCACTATGTTGGACATGCCTTGATGGAGGTTTGGGCCCAGAGCCCTTCTAGGTGAATTATCGCAGGCTTACAGAGTTTTCTTGGACTTTTTTGTTTAAATATTGTCTGGTATTTTAACTAGATGCAGAAAATAAACCACCAAGTGCTTGCTTGATAAGAATTAAAACTAAATCTTAATTGGATACATTATAGAAAAGAAAAGCCATAAAGGCCTTTTTGAAGCAGAGTGTGATTATGTTTTGGTTTGATGAGTGTCTGACAGTGAGGTGTTTGTTGGCACTAATGCTTCCAAAAAATGTAAGTCATGTATAAATCCTGTCTGCTTTAATGCAGCCTGCGCTCTGCCTGCACTGAATTGACTTTGACAATTACAATAACGGGATAATTGCAATCTGTCACCATACATTCCATGTTAGCATATCACAAAATAACCAATCCGAACCAGCCACTACACACACATGTCCCTGATCTGCATAACACACACAGCACCCCGCCTTGTAATTATAAATGAATTTCACGGTGCGAGGCTTTTAATGCAAATAATATGGATCTTTTTTTTTCTTCTCTCCTCTCTGACCAATTGGACCGAGTGTGTAGATGTATGTGTGTGTGTTTTAGAGAGAGAGGATCAGATTGCAGCCCAGCTTTGTTTGACTAGTCTCCCCTCTCAAACGAGTTAATGGGATGGAAGTTATTTGCCACCCTGAGCCGACGGACCGCGGCCGAACAGAAGCACTGAATTAAAAAAAAAAAAAGAAGGGCGTCAGTAAATGTGAGGAGACAAAGAAGTAAAATACACCCGAGCAGGACAAAGACGGACAGATGGAGACGGCAGGGGTAGCCTCCTCTGTGTGTGTGTGTGTGTGTGTTGTGGTCTGGGCGGTGACAGGGACCCCATCAGTGCAGGATCAGAGTGGGGAAATTGGAGGACAATGTCGGCAGAGGGGGTGGGGGATAATTTAAAGCGATCGGGGAGGCGGTGTCCCAGAGGTGCATAATTCACTCATTCATTAACTCGACCAAACAAGAGCCAATATTAATTAACTCGTTTCTCGTGCTGAGGAGGCGCCCCGAGAAGCACGTGCTTTGTTGTCAATTGGCCACAACAGTTCTTGGAAGTGAAGGCTTTAAAAGCAGCTGACAGGCCAGAGGACGAGGGAGGGGGTCAAACCTCCGGCTATTGTGAGCCTGAGGGCAGATTTATGTGATTATTAAGTATAACAGAAGAAAATAATCATCCATTGAAAGATGGAGTGGGACAAAATATCCATATTGTGATATGTTGTTGGCCTGGCATGAGCAATCCAGTTATTAATGTGGTGGCTATAAGAACTGATATTAGATTAAAAGAGATATGACTCCATGTTCACAGGTCTACATACATGAGCTGATTATATCTGTCTGATATTTCCGTATTAATCTGTTGTCTTAATGGTAAGAAGTGTATTTTGATACCGCCACGGAGTTTTAATTTTGACAGCATTTTTTAATTTAGTTTTATTTATGGTATTTTGCCTAAAATATCTTTTAGTTTTAGTCCTAATTTAGTCATCTAAATTGTGTTAATTTTAGTCTAGTGTTAGTTGATGAAATTTCACAACATTTTAGTCGACAAAATCTTCTGTAAATTTAGTCGACTAAAATATGTAGTGTAAGACATTTTTTATGTTTTCTTGAATTTCTGAAGTCATGTTTTACACTTGGATAAAATGAAACATCTAATAACCCGTTACTGAACTACTAGAAAAGTTTGAATGTATAAATGAACAGAAACAAATTTAACTTTTGTGTGAAATGCAGTCACCTTTATTTAGGCTACCTGGCCGAGCATCTCAGTTACAATACCAGAACTGACAACAAACAGTGAACCTGCTCTACATGAATATATTAATTCATAAAGAGAGGAGCTCTGATTGGATCGCCCCCCAACTTATCCCACCACCATGAAGCTAAGGCAGCTGTGATTGGATGTCCCTCTTAACTCATCCAACCTTTCCACACAACCAAAGTAGCTGTGATTGGATGTATTCCTAACTTGTCCCTACTTTCTACATGACCATATTAGGTCTGATTGGATTAAGTCTCTGTCAAACATTTCAGTCTAGTTTATATCTGCTGATGAAAATGGCAGTTAATTTAGTTTTAGTTTTTGTCCCTGTGCACTTGTTTTTTGTTTTAGTTATAGTCTAGTTTTCGTCTGGGGAAAAATAGTTGTTGACAAAAATAATTAGTCAACAAAATTAGCACTGCCGCCAAGGAAGTCATGTTTTTGCCAGTGGTGTCTGCCTGTTTGTTAGCTAGGTTAGAATAGTCCTGAATGGATCTTGATGAAATTTAGGGAATGTTGGTCATGGCGCAAGAAAGAGGAGATCAGGTTTTGGTGGTGAAATTTGCCCCACATATTGCATAGAATTTGAACCAATTTGAAATTATTTGTGTGAAAAATAGGGAAAAATATTAGATATGTCTAAAACTACCAGTGAATTAGGTATGAACAAGACCTCACTTTAGTTTAGGAAACATATTCTGAGTTACAAATGATCAGTTATGAGTTATTCACACTTAACTAAGGCCAGATTGTTGTGATTGTTCTCATGAGAACAGACCATGCTGACTAAGGGTAATTAAGGAAGAATTACTGTTGTTGTGCTACTACTACCTTATAAGGTGTTTATTAAGCAAAACTAATTAAAATCATAATTCATATAGAACAAATTCTTAAGTAATAACCAATAGGCAGTAGTTAGGAGGTTATTAAGAGAAAAGTCTTTATTAAAGGGATAGTTCAGTTTTTTTAAGTGGGGTTGTATGAGCTCCATATGGCCACTAAGTACATTAGATGCAGTAGAAAGTTCTCTCCTCTCCCTCAGTAAGCCACAATTTGTAAAAGTTTGTGACGCAGAACCAGCTGCAGACAGGGAAGTATTAGTACAAAGGTTTTTTTTCTCAGCTTACAAGAACTCCCATCAAAAATAATACCACAGTTTAAGAGTACACTACCTAGAATTTTTTTTGAGTGCATTAACTTCTCAGAAAAATTATTTCTGCAAGAGTCACTTTTAGTTGTGAAGATGAATCTATTATATAATAACATTGATCTCTGTTTGATATCACAGCAACAAAAACAGAAGCACTGAACATCCAATACTAGACTTTACAGTACTTTGGATTCAGATATCAGAAATTGCAGGTATACTTCTGCACACAATCTAAACTGCACAAATACACGGAGCTGTCTGCTGATTTCTCAATATTTTGCCATCATATTCATAAAAAGTAGACTGTGATCTCTTGTTTTTTAGTTGAAAATATGACAGAATATCATGAAGTTTCTTTACTTTTTGGTACTGTTGATAATTATATGATCAAGATTTAATCATTTCAGAGCACTTTCTGTACTTGAGGGTATAGACAGTGTTGACAACTTCAGAATGCTGCATGTTTATTTTTGCAAATGCAAGTGTGCAGTTTAGAGACTGGTGGGAGTTAGTCTGCAACCTTTTATACTTTTTAATGATACTAATGGCTTTATTTATATAGCACCTTTTGAAACAGATGTTTACAAAGTGTTTTGGCAGTTAAGGGCAGAAAATAATGAAAATGAACATTTACAATTGGTCAAAAACAAAATGACCAGAAAATTCAAATACGAAAGCAAGAACAAAGTGTAAACACAGTGAAGCAACAAGAAAGAAGAATAAAGCAGGCAAAGGGAATGAAGGTGGTTACGGCATTTCTTCAGAGACAGAAAATTATTAGAAAAGCAAACATACGATACAGACTGACCACTAATATATCATGACAAGAAAAAATATGCATTTATAATGAGACAAAATACAAAAGAAGGTAACATGTTAAAAGAAAACAGAGGACAACATCACATCAGTGGAGAAAAAACAAGTGAGTAAAATAATAAAAGATGGCTAATGGAGGAAAGAGATAAGAAATGAGTAAAAGCAGCTGAGATTAAATCAAAATATCTAGTTAATAAGTAAATAATAAATCAAGTAAATAAAATCTGAAGTGATGTAAAAGCAAGTCTATAGAAGAGATATAGAAGTCTACAGTTATATGTTTTGTCTTTCAGTTAAGAATATGAAGATTTGATTATTTTTCCTTTTTTCATTTTTCCCTTGCCTAAACACTTTTTTAACCCGGTTAGGAGTACATTATAGATTTAATCATGCTTTTGTTTAGCTGTTAAAAATGTTAGTTACCTTAAAGAACGAGATTTTGACTTTAAAAGTGCAGTTTTTAGTGAAGACAAATGAAGACATAATGATAGAGATAATGCTTATCTAACCTTCCCCATGGAAATATAGCAGCATCCCACTCCTGTGCAGTAATAAGCCACAAATGAATTCTGCCCTTTTCATGCCTTTATTACGTTCTGCATTTTGACTGTAAGTACACAAGTCCGTCTTCAAATGCAGGACTGTGTTTTGAGATTTTGTTTCTGTGACACTCAAACTTCAGTTAATGACTGAAAATCTGTTACACAAATTACAATCTTACATCATCATCACTGTTCATGTGTAGTTCATAATGCACTTCAGTACAACTTAACCTCCAAGCTGGATCACAATTAGCACTCCAGGCTGGATTATCAGACAATTTACCAGACAAAGAGAACAACTGCCCTGGGGCCCCAGACCCTGAGGGGCCCCAATAGCCTCAGGCTCATTGTGCTGAAACTGCTTTTTGGTGAAACTGATCCCTTACTCCATTACCTACTCTTGATCTGATTTTACTGCCTACTACTGTAAAAAGCAACTGTTCCACTCTCTAATATGGGAGTGCATGAAACATTGTTGAGGATTTGGCATTAGAGCATTTATTTTTCTAAATATGTGCGTCATTAAATCTGAATGTCCGCTGATCAGACACACAAAGGTTCTGTTGTAGAAATATCTGCCTTCATCAGAATCAACTTTGAAATGTAGTTTGAGTAACTTCATCGCATCAGCTGATATCATCCTCAACTATATATACTGTATATTTACCCAGAGTTTTTGTCCTCAGGGGTAAAACCTCCTGTAGACATTTTCTGTAAGAACCTTGAAAGAGAATTTTTTTTTTTTACTGGAAATATTTGCTTTTCTGCTTCTCCAGGTTCTGCTTTGACTTGTCCTTTTTTAAGCTGTATTTCTTCTTTAATATTACTTTCATTCGGGGTGCCGGTTTGATGGAGTGGTAAGCAACATGACCCATATATATACTTCTGCCGGCCCGGGTTCGAATCCAGCCTGTGGCCAGTTTGCAGAGTGTCCTCTCCTACTCTCTCTCGCCCCCTTTCACAAGCCTATTCACTGTCTCTCTCCTGTCAAGAAAGTCCAAAAAATAATCTTAAAAAGATAAAATAAAATATATAGATATTAGTTTCATTTAAGATCCTCACTCTGCTACATCCAGTGCCAAAATATATTAGATTTTAGTTCCTACCAACTACCCAACCCTGATGTGGGCCACCTGCAGCCTGGGGGCCACATGCAGCACCCCCTTCTCACTGAAAGCAGCCCAAGCAGCTTTGGATATCAGGAAATCACAGAAATGAAGAAAAAATGTCAAATTGTTCATGAAAACATTTGATGAAGAATATTTTCATTACAATATAGGATCACTTTTTCATGTTAAGAGCTTGAAAAGGGTTGGTAATAAAATGATGTGAGCATTACTAAAAGCATTTGCAGAACAAAGTAGAATTTTTATGTCAAATGTGCTTGAAAAAACAGAAAATAAGCTGTTTATTGCATAGAAACGTATTGACTTGATTCCGTGTTTCGCTGATAAAGCTCTTCATAAACCAAAGTGTTTTTTAAAGAGAATTTTAACGTTTACATAAATCTTTCCCTTCAGCCTCTATAGCAGGTGGAGACTTGACATAAAAACAGCTGTAAGCTTAAACCACTCGCTTTTGCCCAAAAATGCATCAACATGTTTAAATTAATCAATCAAATCAAAATCAACAATGTCCCCCTTAAAAAAAACTGCATAGTTGAATAAACACTGTCAGAGTTATGATAAACACCTGTGTAATTATTGGCTCTTTTCAGAGTTAAATTTGAACACTTGAAATAACTCTTAAAATGTGACACGATCAACACTTTAATCTTAGAAATGTACCTTCTCAGAGTATCTTTTCAATTGTTTAAGTGTAACCTAAATTAACACTTACAGATGTAAATGCCGCTGTAATTCATTGTTAACTAGAAAATGTTGCTGAAATAAAGATCCTGTGTTTGGTGGCATTTGTTTTTGAACATTTGCACCACAATAATTTACAATGTGGAACAATGTGAGCTCTGTAGTATTCATTAAAATATTGTTTATTAACGGGTCTAAAATAAGTCAGTGCAGGACAGTGAGTTCATCAGTCTGTTCCTCTGTACAGTCTGCATACAAGTGTTCATCAAATAAAGACTATCAACAGCACATCCTCAGAAGAAAGCACACTGTTCATGTTTTGATATTGATTTTGTTAACGCAGGGAGGTCATGATTATTCCAGTGCATACAAACTAGGGAGACATGATACTGGACTTTTGCCGATATTTCCAAAGTCATTATGGCAGATACCAATATTATGCCAATACTGAGAGCACGAGTATGAGTGACACATTGTAAATTTACTCTACATGTTTCAAAATGATTGGTAAATTTAAGACAGTGTTATGATTTCAGTTAGGAAGTAGATTCAAATGTAAAAGAAAGGATTAGATAAGTTTATACTTCTTCCTGCCCCTTTTCGTTCATGTAAGCTGAGAGGCTTAAGAAACTGAAGATTTTTAAGTTGTTATTGACATGATTGAAATAAAGATATCAATCAATCAATCAATCAATCAATCAAACAAACAAACCCTCCACTCATCTTAAATTGACCTGTTTCTTTCAGGAGTCCATTGTGTTAAGACAGATTTGACACAAGAAACAACATTTTATTCTTTAATAAATGAAACTTTTGATTTATAAAAGTGGACAATCAAAATTCTGAGCAATAAATCTGAGCTGAAATTTAGAAAGAAAACACATTAAAATAAATAAGATAAATAATACTAATAAATGTAATCAGCTAACAGCCAGACTAAAAGGGTAGGTCTTGAGTTTGCTTTTAAAAATATGAAAAGTAGGTGCTGCTCTCAAGTCTTCCTTTTGTCAAATTAGATTTAAGTGTAAGAATTCATTTGAGAGTATCCAAAATTTGTGCCATTTGGAGCCACTGGCAGTGAGGATAAAATTAACCTGGTCCTCCTGGTGACCGAAGTTGAGCATTTCTGTTCAGACAAATAAAGAGTGAAGGAAAAGAATTCATAAATCAGACCCAGACCCATAAATAAGACCCTCTTCTCCTCTCCTCCACTGGAGGGCGCTCCCTGACTGATCCTCTCTCTGCTGTCAGGCCCTGCTAACTTTGATTAAGGTTTAAATTGGCTGAATTTAATGAACGTTGCCTAATTAGGCAGGATAACAGCTTTAATTGATAAGTAATTATCTGCCACAAATTGTTATTAATTCTCCAGCTCTGTCTTATGGTGTACTCTCTCTCTCTCTCTCTCTCTCTCTCTCTCTCTCTCCCTCAGCTGCAACATTTTGTATTTATGTAAACAAGCAGTAGTAAACAATTAGGCATATGTTGGGATGGGATATTCCGCGGGGTATCATCAGGCTGTGCTTGCTGGACTGGCAGTTTATCGGGAATTATTTCACTGACTGGCTGATATCTTTGAGCTTTAATTGCTTAAACTGTCCTGTCACTTTGGCGGCGTGCCATCGGCTACATGCTGTCAAGACTGGAAAGAGAAAAGCTGCGAGAAAAACGACACCAGAAGTGATTGTTTGACTAATGAAGAGAACAAAGATATAATTATAGTGGCAAAGAGAAAGAGCTCTCACATCAGGATAATGTTGATGGTTCTAATAAACTCTTAACAGGGATACTGATGAGCAGGTTATAGCTTCAGTGTTTTTACACCATGGTGTTTCTTCATTTCATTATGTCATTTAGCCTGTGACAATCACTCTGACTTATATGTGTGTGGTGACATAAATTAAAGGATGTTTAATTGAACCTGCCTGTATGTGCGTTAATGTTTCAGCTCTGACACAGACTTTACTCTTCTATACTTCACCTACTTTGTTTTTATATAAAACATAAAGAATGCTCAACAAATTCAATAGATTTAAAAGTCTGTTTGGTAATACCATGGACAAAAGGCCTTCAAGGGTATTACAAAGAAAAAAAAAAAGGTGCTTATCCATGCAATCCCTACTATCATCTAGGGCTGGGCAATATTTCAAGATTCCAAGCCCTAATTAAATATTTATGAACTAGAGGTGCTCAGAGAGCTCAGACCTCCACTAAGGCAGTTTTAGACATTCCTTGCCAAATTATGATCAACAATGTGGAAAATTGCCCTGTCACGCAGTGTCAACAAAGCCTCTAATGGCCCTTTTCCACCAGCCCACCTTAGCCCTACTCTACTCTACTCTACTCGGCTCTACCCGGATTGCGTTGCATTTCCACCGGCACAGTACCTCCTAAAACAAAGCAGTTTTAGTACCTACTCTGCTCTGGTTCTAAGCGAGCTGAGTCGACACCAAAAGGTGACGTCGACCGACTGCCGCCTACTGATTGGTCAGAGAATGTCGTCACCGATGGGTCATGAGCGCGATGCCCAAAACAGGACTGCAGTACATACACTTTGTTACTTTATGGCAATAACTTGCTGCCATCACAATGTTAAACACGGACTTTATCATTATGAGCTAGCTAACAAGCTAGCGGTAGCTTCCATTAGCTTACCCTCATACATCTTTTCTTTGCAGCCCGATTGCTCTCGTCCTCGCTTCAAACTGTTGTATAGCTGCCAAAACTCTCCTGTACTTCTCAAGGGTATTTCTTCTCGCCGCCTGCAGCCTTCTTCTGCTTTCCTCTTTGTAACAAAAAGCCACAGACCGAGCAGCAAGTATACTATTGCCTCCAAGTCCTCCATTGTTTTGGTTGTTGTGTCGTGCTCAAAATGACATGAACGCAGTGTCGCCCAGCTGTTTCACAGCGACCCCGCCCCCGCTGGGCAGGGGACTGGGCTGGTGGAGAAGCAGCACAATGTGAGTAGAGTAGAGCTGGGTAGAGTCGGGGAAAGCCGAGTAGAATAGGGCTAATGGAAAAGGGCCATGAGAAATTCCTGGATCCAGATTTGGATCTCCTCTAAAATCGAATCACTTCCCTCTGAGCCATGACCAACACTCCCTGAAAACTTCATCAAAATCTGTCAAGATTTTTGAGTTTTCTTGCCAACAGACAAACAAATTTACAAATGCTAGCAAAAACATAACCCCCATGGCTAGGGGTGTGACTTGAAAACCAACTCCAGTTGAGAATCAGTGACAACTGACCCTTTGTTGGCTTTCTGATTGGTTAACAGACCAACCAATTAGATCATGGCAGAGGCCTTCACATATGCAGCATGGCACTGAAAATCAGGAGTGACGTGCCACTGTTGCTGCTCAAGACCGATGAGGCCCCAACATAAATGCTACAGGAATCTGTAATAATAGGGTCAACAATCAGAATTGATAATGGCATTTTTTATCATTAAAATCTTATCAATTCCCATCCCTATCCCTAACTGAAGTGATGGAATAAAGGGTAAGACAGTGTATTGTTAATATCAATAGAGTCTATTTAGCGTTAAATAGGGATTTTTTTTTTTTTTTAAACTTTTTCTGACCATTGATATCTTTCAAGTCATGTCACGGACTAAAGGCTGTCAAGACACGCTTCACTCTGCTTTAAAGCTGGTAGTCTCACTGGCCAACATTATTTTTAACAAGCTTTATCTCTGGTTTTTAAATGAATGTATTATTTGTATGGTTTGACCTATGAGGAGACAAGCTTCATAGGTCAAACCTATGGTCAAACTTCAGGTGAAATATTTCCTGTTCTTTACTTTACCTAAACGGCTGATCATCTGCTCTCCCCTCTGGAACACCTCAGTATAAAATAATCATTGAAAAGATGACACTTTTCACTGAATTACTGCATTTTTCTGCTTTCCTTCCACTGATTTCTGTCACCAGTTTGTGCTCGGACTTCTCGCCCAGAGGTTACCAATCTCTTTTTTTCCCCCTGAGCACCCAAATTTCCCCTAAGAAAAGTTAAGCCTGGTGAGAGTTTGTTCTACCCAGTGGTTCATATTTTGCAACAGCGCCCGCCTACTTTATAACCTGATTGGCCCGTAATGATTGTATTGACAGAACGATCGTCCAATCACCTGCTGGATGTGCTATTGAAAGGTTCTGCCCATTCCCAAACACTTTCTGTGGGCTGTTGCCCAGATGAACTACTACGATCTGATCTTTTCAAACCATGGACACTCCAAGCCGTTTTCTTCTTTTTCTTTTCGGTCTACCAGGAATTATATTTGCAATAATGCATGCAGAACCATAACCTTAAGTCTCCAGACACTTTTTTTTTGCCTCATGGAAATATTAGTGCCACTCGTGGATGCAATTTTTGTCTCAAATGTTTTAAAGGCCACATAACATTACTCACAGTCAGTCTGGTGTGTCAGGTTAGGCCTAATTGTCTTTCAGCTAAAAAAAAACTGAGGTATTTTAGTCCATATTGCCCAGCCCTAGTGCAAAAGTGGATGTACTGCTTTGTTTTTGTTTTTTTTTATTATTTTAGTGTGTTTATCTTTGAAACTACTGAAAAAACTGGAACCTTAATGTGGAGTAAAAACAACAGTATTCGCTCTAAATTGATGTATTTAAACACTTGAGATAATGGTGCTTGTACTGCAAAGTGAAACAGTCGGGGTGAGGGGACACGAGGACCCCGCTGAGCTGGAAAAACAAAACATGAACCAGAGGAAACACCTTTGTTCCTTTTCTCTGAGAGCACACAGGCCGCTCTGACTGAGCGTTTCATTAAAGTGATTTAAATGAGATGCACGTGAACCTGCTTCCTAATTAAAACATCTTTTCTCGTTTACAGAGCAGCTTTAAGCCGAGCTCTTTGGGGGGAGGGAGGTGACTTTCTCCTCCTTCCACCATCGTTTCACTCCCAGCAGATGGTTTTGTTGGGCTCCAGTAGCCAGCCAGTGGCCGAATTAGCTGATCCATTCTTCCTCTCTGCCCATCAGATCTACGGGTTTGTTTTAACACCCCCTTTCCCCCTCCTCCTCCTCACACACACACACACACACACGCACGCTCGCTCCAGATGATCAGCATGAATAAAGGGAGCGTATTGATTGGGCAGCTACAACATATATGCAAATACTTTCCAGCCAGGGCGTGAAAAATTGGCGTCACCATTCCTCAAATGATATCATTACTTTATTTAGAAAATGTTAATTTGCATAGTGGATTTCCCTGAGGGGTAGGGGGGTTAATTAGGTCTATTTCCGAGCGGCTTGTGCCCAGACAGCCAAGGAAAGAAAGGGGAGGGGGACGGGCAGAAGAAAGAGGGAGAGAGGGAGGGAGATCCGACTCCCTGATAACAATTAAAATGGCATTTTGGACTCATTCAAGCATTGAATTTTTTTGGCATATTAGGCACGTTTTAGTAAAAGGTGATAAGTCACTTTTAATTGAAATGGAAATATTGCTCCTGAGGAAGTTTGGCTTTAGTTCCACTCACTTTTTAACACATAAACACACTTTAAAGAGACTTTAAGGGCATCATATCAATTCAAGAGTCTTACGCTTGCCGTTACGGACCAAAAAACATGACTGTATGTTTTTAGATACTTGTTTGTGGTACACAATCTGGACATGTTTTCTGTAAATACATTTTTGATATTATTCTGGTAAAGATCTGACAATATTGAAACTGTTTAGTACCACAGCAAAAAGGTAAAAGTAAAAAAAATGGAGGTTAGAACTACAGTATTAGGTGAATTGAAAAGGCTGCAGTCAGAGAAAATAAGCACCTTTTGACTCAAAATGACGTGTGGACTTAACCAGTTAGAACTAATATGTAACTTCACTGTGTCTCAGTGAAAGGAGTTGCACTATGGAAGAGCTGCAGTGATGACCTGAAATCGTATAAAAAACTATAGGTAGGTTTAAAAACATCTTTAAAACTGAAATACTAAACAAATATAGAATAGAAAAAGAACAGAGAAACAGGGGTAAAATAAGTAGCATCATGGGTGTTGTGTATCCAGTGATGCTATTTTTTATTATTATTTATTTTTTTTAAAATTTTGTGGTTTATGATGTTATTTGTTTGATTTTGCTGTTGCTTTTGTTGTTAACTATATTATTTGCTATGACCTGAAAAGAGCTTCAGGGTGAATTTAAGTGATACATTTTGATAAGGAATAAGGGGTGGGACTAGATAAGTTGTTTTTACTTCTTCCTACACCCTTTTTGAACAGAATCTGGTTTTGAAATTGCTTACTGGTAGTAGAGTAAAATGCTGTTATAGCTACAATTTTATTTTATCTTGTTGTATATGCATAAATGTATACATATATATGTATGTATTTTTTTTTTCTTTTCATCCAAGTTCGAAATAAATAAATAAATAAATTTTGGAGGTTAATTTCCTGAGGGTCAGTTTGGCACTGTCTCAGTAAGACATCAAATGATTTTAGTTCATTTTAGATATCATTAAGAGGCTAACAGAGTTTATTAAATGAAAAAGACACAAATTAATTTGACATTTTATAGGGATGCCCAGTATTGATTTCTGCTGATATCCGAAGTCATGGGCCATATTTCCAAAAACACGCTTTTTATTGTAAAGTTCACAAAGTCACTCCTGTACTGTATAATTTACCTGTTTCTTTCAGGGTTGTACATCAGCACTGGTTGAACATCGGTATTGGCTGATATTTGCCCTCTTTACAAACACCAGCCATCTGCAGATGAATGTTGAGTAAACATATCTGTAGTACATGCTTGTCTGTTGTGTCACAAACTAATAACTGACATCTTACACACCTAACTGCTGATTTAGGGGAGATTCTGTAATAGGTCAGTGAAATAATCTGTTGGGCAAACTGTGATCTGTTTTCATTATAAAACAGGAGAGAAGAAATTTGGCATTGTGGGATAATCACACCAAAGTGGACATTAGAAAAGAAAACTGGTATCAGCATTGGTACGGGCTTGAATGATTACTTTAGACATCAGTGTCAGCGCTGATTTTCTGTGTTTGTCTGCTTGTTTGATATAAGGACGCACAAACGTCACCTGCATGATATCAGCACTGACAGATTATATCTCAAAACACTGATCACTGATATTTTCAAATATGAACATTTCTGCCAGTATTTACAGCTGATACATTGATTAGACATATTGACTGTAAACATAACCTGAATTGGCTATAATATTTATAATATATAGATTGATGGATTTATTTTGTGAGAATTGGTTTAAAGATGTGATTAACTCCCATCACTCTAGCAGCAGCCCTCTCCTTCTCTCTAACTCTCTAATTAGCCACATGTCTGATCTCTGGGTTACCTTAGTTTATTGCATTATTATATATATATATTATATTTGTCTTTTATGTTTACATCTGGAGATTACTTTTGAGACATCAGAGTCTTCTCCTTATCCTCATCACCTGGCACACACTCTGACCTGCAGCATGATAAAATATTCATCTCTTCTTTAATTTTTCTGTTTATCACTGGACTAACTTGTGCTTTGACAGGATGGTGTGGACTGGCTGACAGCTGGGTGCCAATGGACTTGGGGTAGGGGTTCTTTGGTTCTCATTTCAACTAGTCAGTTTTGTGTTTATTCTTTTAAAAAACACTAAAAACATTTTGAGTTAAAAAAAAAAGTGATAAACTTCGACCGTTTAAAGGCGCACGTTTAAACTTAACAGGTCACACATTCAAATTTAGGTGAACTAATAAATGGGATGACACAAAAGTGATAAATTATTCTAATTCCTACAATTTACTTAAGTGTGGAAACCTTCCACACTTATACATTTATAATACATTTAAACTTATTCATTAGGTGTCTTATAGTTAGAGGGGTTTTTTTTAACATAAAGTTTAGTTTTTATCTTCATTTGCCACAGAGTATAGCAGTTTTATTTCTGATCAAACATAAATCAAACAAACGTATATACACAAATTCAGGATGAAGCAGAAAAAGGAGAAAGGAAAAGAAAAAAAATAGCACATACATAAAAAAACACCCAAAGTGTACAGTAGTGTGGCAGACTTGTCAGCCATATTCATACAGTTTTTTCTTCGATTTTAGATAGTTAGAAGTTTTAATTGTACAAATTTGCAAGGCACACTTGTTCTTGCCTTGTGTCTTACCACACCAGTGTCCAAGGGTTAGCGTAAAGTATTACATTGCTAAAAACAGTCGATGAGCCATTATTATGAATGATGGTGTGATTTAGAAATTATGCGCGAGTCTGTCTGTAACATTAATGAAACCAAACTATTACAATTTGATAATAAGATAATAATAGATTTTTGCAAGTCAAGGACATCTATTTTTGTTGCTTTGGTATCAAACGTGCATCTGTGTCATTATTTTTATGTGTAATGTAATTGTTCCTAAGTAAGATCATTTTAAAAACTACAGTTCTTTCTTGAATGTCAGCAAAATCAAACAGATTATTTTGTGTTAAATAATAATATTACTGTTAATGGCTATTACTGCAAACAATCAGCGGAGTATCTTTTTTATCAAATCATCATCATTCTTTATATTGCTACATTTGATCGTCTTACCCTGCATTACTTTTGATTATACATAAATATGTCTTACAAACTGTACATATTGCCCAGCCTTACAATAGGTACATTAAAGAAAACAAGTTAAATAAATCACAATTTGCATTTCCCCCTGATATTCTGTCAGAGGCACAATTATGCTCATAATGAGATGGAGGGAAAGTCTAATTGCGTGGAGAGACGAAGAACGTGGAGAGCTAAAGCGCACTCGCCTGGAAATGGGCTCTCTCCTTTTCTAAATTATCAAAGCGTTCATTATGTGTCGAGAAAAAGATTTGTGGGAAAAAACAAAACATCAGTACACTAAATCCGTCACTTTTAATTGGAATCGTATTCTTTCCCTGGTTTTAGGCTGCAATGAGCGCACTGCAGGATCAAAAACCTCCAAACAATTAATTTAGATTAGACTCTTAATTATCAAGCAATCGTCTAAATAATGACTGACTTCATTTCAGATAGTTAAAAATTAACTTGTACGCAGTAATTGAGTAATTAACTCTCCACTGCTTCACCTTAGTTTGCTAATTAAAAAAGAACTATGGCTTGATTCCTCCTCTCGAGAGGCACTTTGAGGGTTTTACAGCTCAGAGGAGAGTCTCACTCTTCACTGCTCTAACCTACATGGTCAGAGTTTGGATTTTCTTCATGAGACGAGTTGAGAAAATGCGTAAAAATGTCGGCACCAGGGGGTTTTGTTCTGAGTGTTGAGGCCTTGGTGTTTCTGTGTCCTCTGTGGGGCTGACGTCTGAACGGTAAGGACTCGTATCCCCACAGGTAAAAAACAGAATAACAACCTTATAGTGCCGCTTTAGGCATTTTCTGGATAAATATGGGCACATTTCTGCAGTAGAGCTGTGCAATTTATATTTTCTAGATACTCTGATGTACACTCATTGGCCTCTCTATTAGGTACACCCATTCAGCTGCTCCATAACATGATAGTCGGTCAAAATGGCTGCAATTAAACACATTAAGACATGTTGACGTTCATACTGAGCAATAGTGTAAAGCCAAAAGGTGGCTCAAAGGGGACATATTATGCAAAAAACACTTTTTAAGGCTTTTGAACACATTTTTGGGTATTTGGCCTTCCTCCCAGTCCACAAAATGCGATAGTAGACAAAAATAACCTGTATTTAGCATGCTGCATAAATGTAAACTCATGGTATTTGGCAAGCTGTTGAGTCTGTGGATATAGTGTTACATAACAGTATATTTTTATTTGCATACCTAACCTGATTGATCTACCCCCACCCCCCAAGTATGTTACTAACGTTTCATGAGGACATCAAGGATCCATGTTGAACTGCAGAAAAGGAACAAAATATGGGACCTTTTAGTGACTATAAGGGCATGTTTACATGGCAATGTTGTCATCAGAAACAGAAAGGTTTTTCCTTTGCGTTTTCAAAAGCACACCATGCTCACACAGAGATGGTATGGTAACGACAAACGTTCACACGGATCCGCAAGAATGACTGAAAACACAGTAGCGTGCATGCAAGGCCAGTAGTGGGCGATGTAACATTGTAGTGTCTTTGGCATATATATAACAAATGCATCTCCGCTGGTCAGAGTATTGACGGAGCAAATCCACACTTTGTTGGCGGAGTGATAACAAACATAGCACAGTTAGCATCACATTTGTTGCTCAGTAGTCGGCCATAGCTGTTGTTGTTGTTGTTGTTGTTAGGTGCGCGCGCAACCTTTATCTGAAAGAGTACTGCACATGTGCCGCACATCCCTGTTTTCCCCGAAAACAGTGATTCCATGGACATTTTAGTTGTCATGTAAAGGGCCTTAACCCTTTAAAGCCTGAAAACACAGAAAATGTTAACATTTTTGGAGCTGATATGTTTATTTCATTTTCTACTGAAATCCAAAACAAATTTCCATAAAATTTAACATATAGATTTTTTGTATCTCATTTGATACATTAGGTGTTTTTTGAAACTGATAATCCACTTGAGGACATTTTTTATCATTTATCCGATTGCATTCAGATGTTTTTTTTAATAATTTGTTGATCATATTGATTAGATAGAGGTATCATAAAAGTATGTATCAGATATGATACAACAGGCTTTAAGGGGCTAAATGTGGTATGGTCGTTGGTGCCTGACAGACTGGCCTTAGTATTTGAGGATCTGCTGATCTATTGGAGTTTTTATCCACAACCATCTCCAGGATTAACATAGCATGGTCAGTAAAAGAGAAAATATTCAGCAAGTGTCAGTTCTCTGAGTGAATAAAAGTCTTGATGATGCCAGAGGTCAGAGGTGAATGATGAACTCATAACTACTAAGGCATGCGGGTGACCATTTCTGCACATGCATCACACCGACTCTCACCCGGTGCTAATCTTGTCTGCTAAGTACAGGAATCTGGGGCTGCAATTTGCATGGGCTCCCTAAAATTAGACGACAAAAGATTGGAAAATGTTGCCTGGTCTAAGTCTTCACTTCTGCTGCAGCATTCAGATGGTCGGTTCAGAATTTGGCATAAGCGACGTAAACATGGATCTGTCCTGCCTTGAGTCAACGGTTCATCTGGTAGTTGTGGTGTGATGACGTGGGGGAGATTTTCTGGGCCTCTTAGAACTAACTGAGCATCATCTCAACACCACAGCCTATCTGAGTATTGTTGCTGACCAAGTCCATCCCTTTAGGACCACAGTGTACCCATCTTCTGCTGGCTTCTTCTAGCAAGATAACACACCATGCCAAAAATCTCAAATAATCTAAAACTGGTTTCTTGAACATAACGATGAACTCACTGTAGTCCAGTGGCCTCCAGAGTCATCAGATTTCAATCCAGTAGAGCACCTTTGGTACTGTTTGTGGTGGAACAGGAGATCTGCATCTTGGATGTGCAGCCAACATATTTGTGGTGACTGTGATGCTATCATGCCAGTATGGACCAAAACCTCTGAGGGATGTTTCCAGCACCTTGTTAAATCAATGCCATGAAGAGTTAAGGCAGGTCTAAAAGTTAAAGGGGGTCCAACCCAGTACTAGCAAGGCGTACCTAACTGAGTGGCCAATGAATGCATAAGCAGCTTGATGTAAGTGCAATAAAACCTCAAAGTCAGGAGGCCTTCCCACTTAATACACATTGTTTAAACCTAAAAGGAGAGCAAATGTGGCTCTCAAGGCTTTTTGTTCACAATACTTATGCACGGACAAACAAAAAACACTGATCTATATTCTGCTTGAGAATGTGTATAGATGTCCAAGATTGAAAGAGTATAAAGTGGGTGCTTCAGTCAAATAAAAGCTTCATTTTGACCCACAGAGGTTTTCACAACAGCAATCCAGTGAAAACGCTGTCTTTTAATTTCAATAAATGCCTTCACAGTTCATGACATGCTTCATTGTAAGCACAATGTTGCCTGAAGAGATTGATCATTCAGCATGTTAGCATCGTCACATTGAGCATGTTAGGCCTCGGAGATCCTGGGATGGTTGGTCTTGTTGGCTATCATTCATTTAAATGTTCCGTCGACATTACAAGTTTAGCCAAGACAAGCAGTCTGCCATGAATAGATATATTTTCTCTCAGGAGCTAAACAGAACAATCCCAGTTTGAGATTCTATTTCTTTACGTGAAAGCTCCTCAACCTTGAGTATGGAGGGATGGTCATCTTTTTGATCATTTACATCCCTACCAGTTTATCCAGTGAGTCCAAACACATTCCCATCATGCCTCACCCCTAGTTATAGACCACTAATACCACCAGACCAAAGGAGCAAACCTTTAGTACACAAAATCTAAAGTAAACGCTCACACCGTTCATAACCAAAGTTATCTTAGATGGCTAAAGGGTATTTTGTTTGTCATATTATTTAGACTATGAATCTGAAAACGGAACAAAAGTCCTACTTCACTATCTTTAACCTGAATGACCATAAACAATGTGCATATTTTTCTGTTAGGAAATAAGAAATAGTTGCAATACCAGAAAATATTAAGCTAATGAAAATTGTTTGACACCATAGTAAGAAAAGTAGAAAGGATGTGCATTGGCAATAATCTGTATACTAGGGCTATCACCTTATATTCAATATTCGAATAACCGTTCAAGCATGGGGATAAATATCTGTAACCGAAGAGCACATAAATATTCGAATGTAAAAGATTAAGAGTAGCAGCGCATCAAGGTGTCAAAAATCTTAAAAATATCTGTAAAAAGAGATGAAGGGGCAAATGACTGAATGTCTGCTACCCACTGGAGACTAAAGGGTGTACTAAAATACAAAACAATTTTCATTAAATGTCTATAAATTATTGAATGATAAAATATCACTATATTGCACCAAAAATATTGATACAGTATTGCACTACAAAATATTACGATTCATTGGTGTATTAATAATTTCTTACACCCCTATAGACACCCTATATTTGACACTTTTTGTGTTGCTGTAGCTCATCTGCTTCGAGAGTTTGGACGTGGTACACACTTAGAAATGTTCCTCGGCACCCTGGCTGTTACGGGTGGTTATTTTTCAAAACCCACCTGTTCAGGCCTGCATACTCTATTTAACTACAACACGTTTACATCCCAACATCTCTGTTATTGTCTGTTGTTTGTTGCTGTTTTTATTGTTCTGTTGTTGATTTTGTTGTTGTTTTGATCTTTTGAACTTTGTACAGTGTCCTTGAGTGTCCCGAAAGGTACTTCTAAATAAAATGTATGTAGTATTATTACCTCTGCCAAGGAGGTTATGTTTTCGCCAGGGTCTGTTTGTTTATTTGTCTGTTTGTCTGTTAGCAAGATAACGCAAAAACTACTGGATGGATTTACATGAAAATTTTACCAGAGGTGTGGTTTGGTCCAAGGAAAAAGTCAATACATTTTGGTGCTGATCTGATCCAGATTGACGTCACAAAAAGACATTGAAGTTTATAACGGCAAATCACATTCATTTACGTCATTATGGGAATTGTAGTTTATTTGCCAACTGACGTCAACATTTTTCAAGCCTGTGTCACTACATTTCCCAGCTTCCCTTGCAATGCCAGCGGAGGAGTTCCGCTAACACAACGGCTAATAACAATAGCCTGGTAGATTGGCATGACTAAACTGCTTGGCAGAGGTCTGCGCTCTCTGAGTGCTTTTCTAGTTAATAAAATTATTATTTGAGCTACTGTTGCCTTTCTACTTTTCTTCAGGCCATTCTCCTCTGGCATCTGCAATTTTCATCCGATCAGTGGATATTGTCTTTTTTTCAGACCATTCTGTGTACACCCTAAAGGTGGATGTACCTGAAAATAGTAAATCCAGTAGATGAGCAGTCTCTGAAAAACTCAGACTATAATCACTAAAATCACTGCTCTCCTCAGTTCTGATGCTCAGTTTGAACTTTAGCAGGTTGTCTTGACCATGTCTACATGCCTAAGTATATTAAGTTACTGCCATGTGATTGGCTGATTAGCTATTTGTGCTACTAAGTAGTTGAATATACGTATCTAATAAAGTGGCCTGTGAGTGTATAACCAAACAAAAACATCAAGTGTCCACAAAGGCAGATCTCACAAAGAAATGAGCTTTCCTCTTATGTTTTATGGTTTTCTTCTTTGTGTCCTGTCAGTGTTGCTCGGTTGTGTCGCCTGCACAGAGACATGAGAGAGGGAAGGACGACTGGAGACCATGCACGCCAAACCCCGGCCTGTGTGCGAGTCGCCCATCTTATTATCAAATTAATTAAAGCTAGCATCTGACAATGTCACTCGTGCCCAGCAAAGGAAAAAAAAAGGAGGAGGAAGGAAGAAAAGCGAATTTAAATGCTGCAGTCTCTCAGGACCTCATGTCAAGGGCTGCTTTTCATCGAGCGCTGCATGTGTTTGGCTCGCACAGCCACTGGGAAAGTGGAGAAAAGGAGGGGGGACTGTAAAAAAAAAGAGCTTTTATAAGCAAATGACAAGAAAGCATTGGGTTTTGATGTTCAGAAATGGCAGCAGGAAAATAAATAGGCATCAGAAAGAGCAGCAAAGAAATAAAAAGGGTATAAAGGGAGCAGCAGAGAGATATAGAGACGGGGTGACATCAAAAACGCCTCTCAAGCCGTTCAAAGTTGCTCTAAGATTGGGGGACCGGGGTTTATAACAGCCCACATTAAAGAGTCCATTTAAAAAGGAGACATTGAAATGCAGAAAGCCTGCTCGTGTGTGGACTCAGGGTCAAGTAACCGAGGGATTATATGGTTCTTCATAATAATATTAATTAAACAATTTACATGCTAATAAGGTAACAATTATCGGAGCTTCTGGTGAAAGATTCAGGTTATTACAACACGCCAATCCCAGGGCTACGGGTCACAGGCAGAACAGCAGAGAGAAATCTCAACTCAAATTAACATTCTGTCAGCTCCAGAAATTGGATAAATAAAGTCGAATTAATTCACAGTAATGGAAGAGGGAGGGGGGAGCCACTTATTCAAGCAGCTCTGATTACCATTCAGTATTCAGCAGCACGCGGGTGGCGCTCTGTCAAGAAATTTAACACAAAATGAAGCAGTCACCGCCTCGGGCAAGATTTGGCCCCTGCGACACCATTTACAATTTATATGTATAATCTTTCCCTCCCTGTCTGCCTCCACCGCCTCCCCAAAGATGTCCACCTGGACACCCGCTCGCTCCTGGCCCGCGCCATGATTGTAAATTTTCTAAACCTTTCATTTTCAAACGCACACTTCAGCTCGAGCACCATTTCCCCTACATTAGACAAGACCCTTAACTCAATAGGACAACTCCAAATTTTAATTGCTGCTATCTTCTCTTTTTTTACTCAGACAGACTGGCTCCACATACTGACCAAAGTATTCTACACAGTGTATTCAGTCTTGCCAAAAAGAGTTTGTTCGCCATTAAAAACATTATTTTACCAATACAACGAAACACAGAAGTGAAAAATTTTCTGTAGGGTAAGTAGAGTCTTAAACTTTAATATAAGAGAAAATTATAAATATTAGCTTTGCAGCTTTCCTTTTTATTATTGTGTAATTCTTATAAGTACATGTCCGGCCCACATGGGCTCACGTGACACCATGAAAACAGTCCTGGGGCAGAAACCATAGAAAGGCCATTTATAGTTATGGAAACATAAATGAAAACCATGACACTTTATCTTGGTTAATTTCTTGTTTTTTTCACTAATTGAATCAATTCATAAAAGGGCACTAAGAATGACTAAGAATGTTCTTATTTCAGGTTTTGGTAGCCTTGTGGGTGTCATCCACAAACTTTCCATGTTTTTTTGGCTCTTGCCTTACGGGGTCCTGTTCTTGACTTCAGCCCGAGGCACGTTTCCCATGTGTCTTACCCTGCTCTCTCATTCCCTTTTCAATTTTGTCTACTGTCTCCATTATCAATAAAATAAAAAAAACTGAAAGCACTCGGAGAGGGCAAACCTCTGCCAAGGTAGCTCACATATTGCTGTTACATCTTTAAGCAATAGTTCCATGATAAAGTTACAGTCATGATATGATTCCTTGACCCTGAAAGACCAACACCTAGCACTCAGAATCATGTTGATATCGTTATTAGTTAGACAGTTATTGAGCAAGAACGATAATTCGCTTATGGCGTTTTTCTGGATCAATACCAAAATCTAATCATTTCCAAGTTGGGCCATAACCAACATATCCTGAAAATTTCAGCAAAATCTGTCCAGTAGTTTTTGCCTAATCTTGCTAACAAACAAACAGACAAACAAACAAACAAACATATGCCGGCAAAAACATAACCTCCTTGATGGAGGTAAAGATAACTGAAAGAAAAAGACATCTGTCCTTATTAAATCTATTTCGAGCTTGTCAGAAAACACAAAGAAAAAAATGCTGTCAACAACAATAAGCAATTTTAGTACAATAAGCATTTTAAAAGACTCTGTCCATACACAAGTGCGTGCTCCTTCAAGTCTGTGTCTCTCTCTCTTTTCGGATGACTTTGCACATTAATGTCCCTTTATTAGCTCAATATTTATCACCCTGACTTTGCACAGTTTAGTGAAATAACACTAATATCAACAAATTGGCTTATAAATAGTTTAAGTTATTAGGATCTCCATTAGCTGCAGCATTGCTGTAAATATTCTTCTTCTTAGGTTTCACAACAACATTTCAACATGACACTGACATGAACAGGATAAAAAGAGAGGGTACCACTTGATTACACTTTACCTATGTAGATCACTAACCTTGTCGTGCAGATGGACCTACCTGATTCAGTGTGTATTCGGGCAGATCTGTCTTGCCAAGCTCCAATATTGTGAATGGCCCCAAGTGGCCAGAGTCCTTTACAGCAGGAAGAGGTGGGAGCAATGAGCAAGAAGACAACAGGAAGTTACTACTCAGACAGGGATAAGCTGAAAAGCTAACAGCTCCAGTAGCAGTTTTATTGGATCTGGACCACATTTCTTTATTAAATGAAAAAAAAACAAAAAATAAAACTACAATCTTCTCAATAGAAGGATATTTTCACTCCACTTCTGACATGTTTGCCTTGAGTTTGTTTTACAAAGTGTCTCACATTCTTTCCATTATGCCACAGTAGCGCCTGCCGACTACATGATCTGATTGGCTCATAATGAATGTGATTGATGAGATCGTCCAATCACCTGCCAGATATGCTTTTGAAAGGTTCTGCCCATTCCCAAACACTTTCTATGGGCTGTTGCCCGATGCACAAGTGACATATACTGAACAGTGCTTCTGGCATGTCAGGTTAGTTGATTACTGCTTGTTATTTAATGCCAAAATGATCTCAATGACCAGCTCTGGTCTTAAAAATGTCTTTTAAAAGGGGAGGGGAAGGGGCCGCGTAGCCCCAAAACAAGCCATGTCACACTGGTTACGTCATCTATGGCGCCTTACTAGAAGGACCCAAGCCTGCCCCTGACTCTCTGCCCGACCAAAAGTGAAAATGGCTTCACCAGTGTAGCTGTTTTTCTCAGAGGATTCGACGAGAATTCCGAGAGGAGGAAAGAGAACTTCAAGTTTTAAAAGTCGCCATCGTGGTGAAGTGGTTTTGAAAGAAGACGAAGCAGCTGCGGTAGCAGCTAGCAGTGCTAACGCTAAAAACAACAACACGGAGCGTGGATGTCTCCATTCAACAGGCGTTTGAAAACTGTAAAAAAAAATTTAAGAGACAGTGAAAAGGCTAAAGCCATTAACTACAAAGTGATGGAGTTCATAGCGCTCGACCACCAGCTCTTTTCTGTCGTTGAGAGCCCGGGTTTTGGCAAATTAATAGCACATTTGGAGCCACGTTACACTCTTCCAAGCCGTCACTACTTCTTGGATGTATCCCTCCATGCCCTCTAAGGTATTGTTGCCACACACATCCATAACTTGATAACATAACACATAACAAGAACAGACATATGGACATCTGACATTAGTCCGGTCAGCATGCTAAGATTAACGGCTCAGTGGTTGGATCAACATTCAACATAAAGATTATATTAAATATAAAAATATGAAATAATTGGTTATCGGTATCGGTATCAGCCATGAGAAGCAGGAAATTATCTGTTATGGGTATCGGTTGAAATTTTTCATATCGTGCATCACTAGATGTTGGTCATGGCCCAACTTAAAAATAATTACATTTTGGTGGTGATCTAGATAACCGCCATTAGCAAACAATCGATTTTGCTCAACAACCGTCTGACTAATAATGATATCAACATAATTCTGAATATTAGTGTGGGTTTTCAGGGTCAAGGAATCATAATATGATGGTTACTGCATCATGGAACTATTGCTTATAGATGTAACAGCAATATGTGAGTTACCTTGGCGGAGGTTTGCACTCTCTGAGTGCTTTCTAGTTTAAATAATAAATCATCAGTAAGATATATATGTATACAGTATCTTGGCATTCATTTGATTGAAAAGTCTTGTAACTGGTAAAAAAAAAATGCTTTACATTGCCAGTATGGACTTTAGAAATGTTATAAATTTACCTTTCACCCTGTTTAACATTATGGCACATATGGCTCACCAGCCTCAGAGAGATGTTTTTAAACTGTAGGCTGAACTTTTATCAAAGAATCTCTAAATATCTAAAGCATAAGGAAACATCTCTCTGTTGTCCTAACTGAAGGGTATCATAACAGGTGAGGGTGAGTAGCAGAGAACTCAGCAGCACTGAAAGCTTATTTAACTTCTTTTGGGATGTGGCTTGAAACAGCGAAGTAATGTCCGGAATACAAGTCTAAGAACCTATAAGAACTGTAATGGAAACAGATCTGAGCAACCCTGGTGGAGCCTGGAGAATTCTGACTCCACTGTTAGTCTTGATTAAATGAGACCTCCTTAATTAAAAAATGCATGGGTACTAATTACATACGCTGTGCTCATTTGCTACTCAAGTGTTTTTCAGTTACTCTATCTAGTGACATCTTCATTTGCACCAGCCTTCACTCTGAAGTAGAGAAGTCATTTTGGTTTTCTACTGGAAAGTCCTCTCTGAAGATCCCGGACTTTAAAACTGTAGACTTCATTATCTTTGTTTTTTTTAATATTAAAGTCCCAAAGTTTTCACCCCCTTTATTATGAACACAAACACTTTAAAAATCTAGATACTGTAACCCAACAGTGTTATTAGGCATTATCATTAAGGGTTCTTCAAATGAGCTCTTTTCTCTCTTATGTGAGATTTTGTCCACTTTCTCTGAGATAATTATGTAAATACTTTTTATTAAAGGGTCATTTTATGGAGTAAAGCCTGAAGTGATGTTGACCTCCTTGTTTTGCTTGGTGCTAAAACAATGAACTGCAGTTCTTAAACTATACACTGTGGAGTATTGATAGTGGTAGACTTAACACCAGCAGGGCTATTTGGCGTTATTTAGCCTGTTTTTCTGTCTTTTAACCAGCCATTGAGACTCAGGGCTTTAAAGGCTTTGTGTATTTTGTGTGGTCGCTTTTTATATAAAAGAGATCATTACCTCCACCAAGGAGGTTATGTTTTTGCCAGTGTAAGTTTGTTTGTCTGTTTTTTTGTTAGCAAGATTATGTAAAAACTACTGGACAGGTTTTGCTGAAATTTTCAGGAGATGTTGGTAATGGCCCAACTTAGAAATTATTAGATTTTGGTGTTGATCCAGAAAAACGCCATAAGCAAACAATCGTTTTTGCTCAATAACTGTCTAACTAGTGCTGATATCAACATGATTCTGAGTGCTAGGTGTGGTTTTTCAGGGTCAAGGAATTGCATCATGATGGTAACTTTATCATGGAACTATTGCTTATAGCTATAACAGCATTATGTGAGATACCTTGGCAGAGGTTTGTGCTGTCTGAGTGCTTTCTAGTTTAGTTATTAATTGGGTTACATATTGCCCTTGTTCTTAAGACATCACATTACTTGATTTGCTTAAAAGCTTCGCAACAGACCTGAATGTGTTTTTTGTTCTTTCCTTCATCAAACTTGCTGACTTGCAGCCTAAATGGTAATTGTGTGTTTTCTTACATTTTAGGTTTACTGCACTTCTTTGTTTGTGTTCAATAAAAATCTCTAATCTTTTGGTCAAACTAAGTATTACAGGATTCTGAGACTAATTCCTTTTGTTTTTCCTACAAACTATAATTGATGAATCCAGCCGACACGCATTAAGACCGGTGGATTTCTGTCTGAACAGTACAGATCCTAAACGGTTAAACTCCTGTAAGGATACACACACACACAGTTAAAGCTGAATGGAGGCTTCACTGCACGTATTGAACTCCTGGAAACGTCACATCGTGTACAAACCCACTCGGTTTGTCATTTAACAACCAAACATGGGTGTAAGCTGTTCAGGTGAAAAATCGAGATAATGATGCGGAGTTTGGCTTTGGTGGGCCGGCTCACACATTGGATACGCTCTGTGTAGGTGTGTGTGTGTGTGTGTGTGTGTCTGAGAGATGGAGAGAGGCTTGTAGTTTAAAATGTGATGTGACAGCTCAGGAAAGGGGGGATGATAAAGGCTCTGTTATTGGATCAATCTGGCCCTGAATGCTCCTGTTAAACACTTTCACACTCACACACAAGAAACAAGCGCCTACACAAGCACACAGGGACGGAGGAAAGGTAAGAAGAGAGAGAGTGAAAGGGCACGTCCAGAGGGGTGGCCAGGGGTGGCATGGGCCCCCTGTTGAAATGTTATTAATCATCCCAAAATCCTAAATAATTATTGGTACCACAGGGCGGATTTGTGTCGGATCCAACTGTTTAGACTGTGTGGCAACAGGCTGCAAATGTTTATTTTACTCAGAACATTTCTTCTTGTTATGACTTATTGTATTGTTATTCTGCTTTGCTCATCCACTACACCAAACATTTAAGGCATGAGTCCATACAAATGTTTATGTTTTCATGATTTATGTACTAAATTTTTTGAATTAGGACTGAAAATTGATCAACAAATGGGTAATTTGCATCAAAGTTGCTCTGCCAAAATTAGCACTTTAGCTTAAAGGGATATTTCAGTATTTTTGAAGTTGGGTTGTATGAAGTACTTGACAATAGTTACTGAAGTGTCCGAAAGGGCTCCAAGCAGCACTGCGCCTTTAAGGAGAGCAAGCTCATACTACCATTAAGGTACACTTTTGTCAGCAGGTATCATTATTTTGGGTAATTGTGTGAGTTTTACTTAAAAATTAGGCACAAAACTATGTTGGGTCAAATGAACAATTGAGTGAAAATTTCAGAGCGCTTTATTTTTCCTCTGGGAAGTCCCTGTGTTTAGCATTATATCACAATGCAGCAAATGACTGTGTTCTTTCGCCTGAAACAGTAAATCAGCAGAAATGATGTAACCTGACAATGTAGATAGACCTGCCTGATTCAGCGTCTCTAATAAGACGGATCCATCTTGCCAAGCTTCAATCTACAACGATTGTGAACAGCCCAACCTGGCACGGCCCAATAAGAGTCCTCTAAAGCAGGAGGGGTGCGAGCTACAAGCAAGACAACAGCAGGAAGTGACTGCACTTACAGAGATTAGCATAGATGCTAACTGCTTCAGTAGCAGTTTTATCAGATCTGGACTGCGTTACTTTATTAAATGAAAAACAAATAACGATACTGTAGGGCATTTTGCTCCACCTCTGACATGTTTTGGAGAGAGTTTGTTCTATGGAGTGTCTTACGTTCTGTCCTTTATATTGTAGCGTTAGGGATGCACTATAGGAACAATGTTGGTAACGGCAGATCATTGCCTAAAATATTAATTACCAAGATCAACACAAATTGGATATTAGTCAATATTTATACAGCAGATATTTTGGATGTACATATTGGCCATATATATCTCATGTCTTTGCTGTAATATAGGAAGACTGTACAAATGCAACATAAAGGTTTACCCCATACCTCCACCAAGGACGTTACCTTTTTGCCAGCATTTGTTAGTTTCTTTGCTGTTTGAACAAGTTAACTCAAAAACTTAGGAATGGATTTGGATTAAATTTTCAGGTAATGTTGGTCAAAGCACAAGGAGAAGGTGATACAATTTTCAAATCATGACGTGGATCCAGGAATGTTTTTTTTTTTAAGATTTGTTAACAATGCGAGATAAGGCAGTTTTCCACATTTTAGTTAACAACTCAACAAGTTGTCAACAGATGAGATTTTTTAGGAAATGTCGGTCAAAGCAAAAGGAAGAGGTGATCGTTTCTGGTTATGGAGCCAGGAATTATATTTATAGATGCGTTAACGGTGGCAAAAACTTGCCAGACAATGTTGGAAATGCCTTGTCGGAGGTTTGTGCTATCAAAGCAGATCTAGTTAAAGAATAAAATGTTTGTCTTGCTTTCACCATGTCAGTTTTAGTAAAGTGGAGGTTTTGTGCTTATAACAAAAAATATTGGTATAGCAATCATGAGTTGGGAAATATTGGCAGTTGCAGCAAATATCCAATATTGTGCATCCCTACCTTGTGCGCGCTTGAGTTCATCTCTTTTAAAGTCAGAGCCCTGGTTGGACCACCTTTTTCGAAAAAAGTGCGGACAGGCTAAGAAAGAGAAGGATGGATGAAGTTGGATTTTTTAAATGTTTTTATTCTTTTCTTCTAAGATATATTTGTGATTGTTTTATGGAGTCGGCACATCAATCATGGTGCCGTTTCCACACGCTTTATCCTCGCGCTCATTGTTTTGACAGGTCTGAATTAAAGGCGCGCGCCAGGTGTAATTAGCGATCGATCCGCAAAAAGGAAAAACGCGCCCCCCTCCTTTCCTTTCTCTCTGTTTTTCCTCGTGCTCTGCCTTCTCCATTAACCGCGTCTCTTACGTCACAGAGCGATTAACGTTTCTTATTGGTCCTGCGAGCAGATGGAGGAGTCCTAATGAGCTGGCTCGCGCAGAGAAAGAGCAGGTTTGACATCTCGGCTGGACCGTAAACGTGAAATACCTCGAGCAGCCCGGACCCTCTCTTCCTCACATCAGACCGAGCTGTGGCCGCGGGAGACGGTCGTGTGCCTGCCTGGGTCCCCCTCTTCTTCCTCCTCCTCCTCTTCCTCCCTGACTTTTTGTTTCCTGACTGCATGTTCAGCCACACTGCCTCCCTCTGCATCTTCACTTCGGCCCCGACCCCGCAGCCCGGGCGAGCATGGACAGTCGGGTCCTCGAGCATCCTCACGCCCAGTTCGGTGGCTCCTTGGGCGGGCTGGTGGGCTTCCCGTACCCGCTCGGTCCGCATCACCACCACCACCACCATCACCAGCACGTCTACGAGCTCGCCAGCGGGCACCAGCTGCAGTCCGCGGCCGCCGTCCCCTTCTCTATAGACGGATTATTAAACGGCTCCTGCTCGGCCTCGGTGGTCAACTCCAGCCCGCTGCTTTCCCCGGACAGCCAGCAGTTCAAACTTTCAGGTCAGAGAGACATTTTGTTTCTTTATTTCTCATAAAAATGCTGAAAAACTAAGGCTTGTAATGCAACTTTAAAATAAGAGGCTGGATTTGCAGGGAGTATCAAGCGGCTTTTAAAGGCAAATTTCCAGGTTTTGTAGAAATGGATAGCATATGTTAAAGATAAAGTTAATTTACAGCTTAAGCTTAATGAAAGCTAGGTAAATAATAAAGTTTAAGTACCACTGAAACTAATTTTACTGTTAAAAGAGAGTACTGCAAGTTAAACAAAGGCAGCAGCATATCTTTTAATATTGTTGACAGATTCTTAAATATAAGGCCTTTAGCCTCATTGATCAACTGAGAAATAATCCATTATGATATCAACTGAGCGCCTTAATTTATGGAGTATAGGTCGTTTTAATTGAATTCAAAGCCAGATTTAACAGTTTTACAACAAAGCAACCAATTTAGTTCTTCAGTTAGCTCGCTTTAACAAAAGAGACTAAAACCTAAAACTAATTAGCTAATTGTTAAAACAGCACTGCAAGTTAAAACAAAGGAAGCAGCATACTCTTGAATATTGGTACTGTGTCCTTAATATAAGGCCTATAGCCTAATAAATCAACTGAGAAACTATCCATCATGTTACCAAGTAAGCACCTTAGTTAATGTGGTATTTATGGGCAAATTTTAGTGAATATTAAAAGCTAAATTCAACAGTTCTGCATCAAGTTATGTACAGTTAGCATGCAGTAACAAGGAGAATAAATGAAAACATCAAGTTATTGGGCCATTATTACTCATTTTTATTTTTAAAAATATGTTTAATTGATAAGTTGGAAATATTACTTTAAGTGCAAATACAATGGAAAAACGGCATTTTAGTGGACTTCAGAGCAAAATTTTAAACAGTGCAAGTATTTCGAACAATAAAGTCTTGCACTAACAGAACATAAAATTATGAAGTTTTGCAACGCAATTAAAAATGTGAAAACACAGTGAAGATGCTGTTGCTGCAAATACAATTAAAAAAAATGTAAATTGATCAGATGAAAGCTAATCAGTAGTAACATTCAGTGTAACAGAAGTTAAGCTTATTTTTATGTAAACTTTGTCTTTTTAAGTAGTTTCTGACGCTATTTATCGCAATGGATGAGTGACTATTAACGAGTAAAACTGTTTAAACGTATGTAGCTTTACTGGAAAATTTTAGAAATGAAAAAATCGACTTTAAGTGTCATTATAGTAAAGGAAAGCAATCAACGTTTATTCATAGGGCACCATAATATGCATAAAGCAATTATAGTGTACTTTACAGATTAAAAAGCAGAACACTTTCTACATTTAATGACACAAGACATTAAATTTTTAAGACAGTGGGAGATAGAGATGTAGAACAAGATGTGGACAATAAAAGAACGATAAATAAATAAAGCTACGCTAAGCAAAATAAGAACATAAAATCTTAATGTTAATCTTAATGCTACGACTAATTTATTAGTCGTAGCATTTTTACTGATACTTTAAGTTCATTAAAAAGGTATTAGTTGGGGCCATTTGAATATAAAATAGAATTAAAGTACGTTTTTAAGGCCTTAATTTCATTAACAGACTTAGCTCATCCTAACACATGAAATTAGCAACCAAATAATCACAAAAAAAGATGTTGGAGTGGTCAGTTAGATGATGAGGTGATGCTTTCAGAGTCAGCTCTGCCATTACACTCCCCCCCTCTGTCACACACACACACACACGCACACAAACAAACAAACAAACGAACACTAACAATACACACGTGCACTCTGTAGATTCGGGGGACCCGGATAAGGACAGTCCCGGTTGTAAACGGAGGCGCACGCGGACGAATTTCACCGGGTGGCAGTTGGAGGAGCTCGAGAAGGCTTTCAACGAGAGTCATTACCCGGATGTGTTCATGCGGGAGGCGCTCGCGCTCAGGCTCGACCTCGTGGAGTCCAGGGTTCAGGTAAATCAAAGCAGAGATACATTAGATATTGATACGTAAAAGTGTTGTGTGTTGTCATTGTTCAGACACTGTACATTACATTTGTTTTTATTTTCAACTCATCAGAGTGTTTCTGTGAGGTGAGGCGTCATGGCGGCCTGCTCCTCACTGAGATCCTATTTGTCAATTATCAAAGCGTCAATAGAGGTTCTTCTGAATTATGCATGGAGCCAACCTATTGATTTATGGGTTAATAAAAACAAGGCTGTTAACCAAGGAAGGAAAACCAGAGAGGAAAAACGATAACTACAACGCTGTTGTTATATCGTTGAGATTTATGTATTAATTTTAAATTAATATCTTTTTAACCGTTTTGGCTTATAATCCAATTCTGGTGGTACACATAAAGGTTGAAGATTTGTTGAAAATAAGCTTTATTATTATTGTTAGTAGTAGGGTTAACATAATTTAAAGTGACCTTACTTTTGTTTTGCTTAGAAAATTAGAAATTATATCAAGGAAAAAATAAGATTGTAACATGTTAGTTAATTAAAAAGTAATGATAGTAAATACACTAACAACAGCAGCTATAACAACACTTATTTTATTATTAGCACTACCACTACCGATAATCATTTTGATGGAATATTATTAATGTTCTAATAATAGTAATATCACAACTAATACTGCTGCTACTACCACCAGTACTATGATTACTACTGCACATAATGATGGAAATAACAGTGGTAGTGTAGTACTAGTACTACTGCTACTACTACCACTTACACAAATAGTAATAGTCATTATCATTTTAATAACAAATACTACAATGCATATTTGATTACCAGTACTACCATTGCTACCAATAATACTAATTAGAAATATCATTTATGTTATAATTATAGCAATGAGAGTAATAATACAATTAATACTGCTTCTTCTTCTACTTACAGCAAAATTACTTCCACCACTACAATGATAATAATATTAATATTGACGTCAGTACTATGATCACTACTGCTTTTAATAATAGAAGTAATCATAATAGATATTAAACAGTAATGACTCTGCTACAACTACTGCAGAATTATTATGATCAGTAGTACTAGTAGTAATTGTAGGATCACTACAACAACAATGCACAATCTATTACCGGTACTAGTACTACTAGCAATGATAATAATGAAATATCATTCATATTGTCAAACTAAGAATAACGAAAAATACTACAACTGTTGGTACTACAACTTGCAGCAATAGCAACACTGCTACTACTAATAATTACAACAACCACTATGATAACTACTGCTGATGATAAGAGAAATGATAATTAGAATGAAACAATAATGACTCTGCAACAGTTAATACTGCTATCATTATTATTAATTTTAGTAGTATAAGTATAATTACTATAACAACAGTGCTTATTTTATTATAACACAATTCTGATTAAATCAGTGATATTGTAATAGTAATTATATCAAAATTACAACTATTACTACTGCTACTACTGAAATTAATAGTAATATTAATTATCATAATAAAAACAACAATGTTAATTGACTGACTATGAATACTGCCAGTACTTATAAAAACATAGTAAATATATTTACTGTGAGTATAAAGACGATAACAGTTCTGCTGAAATTTATACAGCCATTGATACCACTGGTTTTTTTACTATCAATAATAATGATAATAACAATATAATAATTCTAATGATAAAAATAATCACCTTACTTTGTCATGAATTATTAAGCATCTTGTTCTTTATTATGAAAGACCGTAAAATTAATATATTTTTTAAGTAACCCTTTAATCTTTATTATTTTAAAGAAGTGTCATGATTAGGCCCGTGTAACAGTAAAGCAGACTCTTGAGAGTTTCCATCACGTGAACGCATCATTATGATGATATCCAGTGTAATATAACAGACGTGTATCCATGTATTTAAATGAGGCGCGCGCTCTCCTCACGCCTGGCTGCATGCAGTGAAAGCGGCGCTCGCGCTGCCGCATGTTGTTTGGGGGATTTCTCTCCTAAACTGCAGATTATTGTTCCCTCAAGCTGCTTAACGCTCCTTTATCAGCGGGTTTGCGGGGCAAAGATATCACCGACATTAACAATTCGGAAGACGCGCCTTTTGTCGCTCGTGCTGTCGCCGTCCCGTCCGTATTATGCAACGCTCTCCGATCCCGCTCCTGCACGCGCCATTCCTGCCGTTATCAGCGCCCAACATGCGGCCCTGAGCGAGCCCAGAGGCCGACCATGAGCGCTCTCCGGCGGGGGAAGCTCCCTCTGTTGGCTCGGTGTTAAAGCCCCTGAAGAGCGGAGGTCTGGGGTCCGCAGACGGGGTGCGGCTGCTTTAGTTACGGGGCTGTTAAACGTAATTGGCGCAGACTTACTGGTAATTAACAAGAGCTTATGTGAGCATCTGCTGCTCCACCTCTGTGACCTGCTCACCTTTAATGTGGACGTAAAGCAGCCAGTTTAGCATCAGGAACAGGGGCCTTGGGCTGCAGGAGGCATTAAGATGGAGTCTGGTTATTATAGGTGAGCATCAAATAAGATGTTTAAGTCTGATTTACATTCATGTAATTTAAATATTCTGCATGGTGTAGCAATAGAGACTGTAAATATCTGGACAAGTGGGTGGAAAAAGGCGAGAAGCAAAAGTTAAACCACTCATCCATTTTTTGCCAATTCTATTAGCAGTTTAGACCATGCAAGTGGATTTGTTTAATTAGACGATTGCATTTAAGGAAATTATGTATGTATTTGTAATTTATTCAGCCTTCTTCTCTACATTGTTTGCTTTAATTAATTGGTGTGTTCCTATATTTAGACAGTGCTCTTTTTCTTTTTTTTTCAGGCATATTCTGCCTAACATACTGTTTTAATTGCTTAAATACTTAGCCATGTAAAGCAATAGTGGCTGATACCTGGCAAGAAGTGAGTTCACCAGTTAATTTGTACATTTTAGTTACTGAGTGAAGTAAATTAATTATAAAGACTGCTACGTAAATTGAAAGGAAACAAGCACATTTCTGACTGGGCTGGATTTTAACTGAAACTGTACATTTCACAGAGAAGTTGGAAAGATATATTAATGGAAAATTTGGCAGAATGAGCAAAGAGAAGCGAGGATTTGCCAACTTATCTGTGCAATTTCATCACTCATCAAAAGGGGAATAAGATAGAAAACTATAATTTTCTAACTAAAAAAATGCTGAAAATTGGTCGAAATGAGTGAACAATGTGGGTTAAGCTGGCATCTCCACACTAGATTCACACATTTGTCCAAACTTTGCAAGCTGATTTGCACATTTAGGCAGTGCAGTTGAGTGCCAGTTGATATAAAAATAAAGCTAAAGATGATCAAGTGACCAAATAACAAGCCCCTCTGTTCGCATGCTATATTTGCTTACAGGTGGACAAGTGAAGGCCTCGGATCGTTTTTTTTTGCCTCCCATTGGCTAAGTCCACCCCTGACTCCTCTTACATGCATTACACACTCTCAGACAGACAGGACAAAGGGTCACTTGTTTCAGGGCTTTAAGGAATTTGTTTGGATTTGGAGGCAATATGGTTTTGTCCTTAAAGCATCTGATAACATCATGACACTGATTTATGATCATGGCAGGTGTGAGCACTGCTGTTGTCTGGGGCTGCTAAACACACCGTGACGGATGTTATATCTAATATTCCTCAGTGTTTGAAGTTTCTCTTTAAGTTTCTGAATCTAAATATTTAAGTTGAGGTTTGAGAATCTTTATCAATGACACTTGAACAAACACATAGAAATGGGCATTAATTTACAGCACAGTCAATCAGATTATCTCCACTGGTTGATAAATGAAGGTTAAAGTAGAGACTAGAATATTAGACTGGGAGAAATCAGTGTGCTCCATGAAGTCAAACTTTGATCCGTCATTAGTTGTCAAAACTTATCCTGCAGTCAACAGCTGTATTGACTGAGGGACTGATTTGATTTGATTTTCTTTAGGTACAGAGTTGTTTTATGAAAGGCAGTCTTCGTCATAATTGTGCTTTACACACCAAGTCTTAAGAAAAAAAGTTGAATGTCTGATTTAAAGTTACATAAACTTGAAAAAATACATTTTTGCTCCAATTATACTCGTTCCCAAGAATCTCTTGTTTTCAGATTAAAACCATTTTTAATCACGTTGCACATAAACATGTAAATAATAGTTTTACAAACAATGGAAACAAATATTATACTGTTTATCATAAAAGAATAAACTGTCATTTTCCTTGATTTTGACCTTTGTTTTACCAGGTTTAAACTAAACATTTGCAGGGCTACAGGACAAGCAGAAATAGTGATATTGTGGATTCAAGACACTGAAATCTTCCTAAATTTAACTCTAATAAATCCAAGTCAAAATTAAATATATTATACAACCTCCTGGAGAAATGCCAAATAATCATATTGGGGATTTTTAATAAAGAAACTCAGCCAACTCCCCTGATATTAACTTTTATTTTACCAGACTTAAGCATACATAATTTATTTACAGTGATACAAGCTGGAGAAATAAAAGAAAAATAAGGACAAATAATCAGTTTGTGGATTCTTTAAAAAAAATAATAATAATGCTATGTTCCTTGCCTTTAATATTTATTTAACCAAATTTAAGTGTACATATCTGATGTTCAGCAAAGCAATCAAGATGGAAAACATAAATATCACATTGAGGATTCTTTCTTCAATTAACTTTACCATTTTCCTTGATTTTAACATTTATTTAACTAGGTTTAGACTTAAATATCTCATTCATAGTGATACAGCCTAACAAAGAATGATCATATTGTAGATTCTTTACGCACGTAACAGGAAATCGCCTTAATTGTAACATTTATTTTAATAGGTTTAAAGTATATTTTCAATTCATATTGGGACAAAGTTGAGAAAAAACACCAGCAAATCATACTGTGAATTCTTAAACAAGAAACTCTCCCTGTTTTAAACATTAATTTAAGCAGGTTTAAATGTAATTATCTGATCTGCAGTTAGGCAACTAATTGGAAAAACAGCAACTAATTATATTCAGGATTCTTAAGCAATTGACTACCATTTTTGCTGATTTTAACATTCATTTAACCAGGGTTAGACATAAATATCTTATCATCTGGAACACAATCTAGCAGAAAAAAATAATCATATTGTGTGTTCTTTACACCAAATTGTCAGCCTCCTTAGTTATAACATTTTAACATGATTGAATATAAATTCCTGATTTATATTGACTCACCATCAAGAAAAAAACACCAACTAATCACTCAGTAGTTTTTAAACACGAAACTCGTTACTTTCCTTGATTTTGGCATTTCTTTGACCAGGTTAAACATAAATATGATCTACAGTTAGGCAACTAGATAGAAAAAACAGACAACAATCAGTTCTTAACTAGTCATTTTTCTTATTTTTGACTTTTATTGAACCACATTTAAATGTGAATATCTGATTTACAGTAATACAGCCTGAGGAAAAAACAGTAAGTTGTAATATTTTGGATTTATAAGAAGAAACTCTTACATTTTCCTTGATTTAATTGGTTATTTAATCAGGTTTGCCCTGCTTAGATCAGATTTCCCTTTTTTAATGGAGAAATGCCAAATTACAAATGGCTTAAATGATTTAGAACATTGTTGAGGATTTATTTTCTGGCAACCAACTAATCCAGTAATCTACTCATTTAGGCCTGAAATCTGACAAAACTCAAGTTGATACAAATGTTCCAAACAATTATTTGACCGTGTGGATGGATGTGAGCAGATTTCAGCTCAAAGAAAAGGTTTTAAACACAGATCCATGTCACTGGTCATTCTTTAACTTGTGTATATTTAATGTGCATATCTTTGTGTGCTCAGGTCTGGTTCCAGAACCGCCGTGCTAAATGGAGGAAAAAGGAGAACACAAAGAAAGGTCCAGGGCGGCCCGCTCACAACTCCCACCCCACCACGTGCAGCGGCGAGCCCATGGACCCTGAGGAGATCCGGCGCAGGGAGCAGGAGCGTGCTGAGAAGAAGAAACGCAAACAGGAGAGGAAGCTGTTGAAGTCCCAGAACAAACTCCTCGCGGGCGACAGCTTCCACACGCCAGGCGGCTCCGAGAGCGACAGTGGCGTCTCCCAGTTCACCGACAGCGAGCAGCAGCCGTCATCGGGCGTCAACGGGACCATTCACCTCGAACTGCCAGCAAATAAGGGCGTGGTGGGACACCCGCCCGAACCCAGCTGTGACCAAACACGACACAACTTCAGCCAACTACAAAACCACCAAAACCAAAGAACGGCAGGAGAGCCGGAGCAGGTTTCTCCAGGCAGCACGCACAGCTCCAGCCCCGGAGGCCCCAGGTCCTCCGCCCTGCAGAAACGGAACCCTTTCAGTGTGGAGAGCCTCCTCTCTGATGCCACACCAAGACGAAAACCTCAGCTGGACTTCCCCTCGCTGCCCAATCAGAGAACTCTGGTGGGGAAAGGTCACTTCCTGCTTTACCCCATTACCCACCAGCCATTGGGTTTTCTAGTGCCCCAAACTGCCCTGAAGGCCTCACCTTGTCAGGACAGACTCGGGCAGAGGTGTGCACCCAGCGAAGGTAGCCCTGCTCCCTCTGACCTCCCCGGCTTTGTCCCTAAGCCTCTAAACTCGGATCATACGGAGCAGAGCACACAGAACCACCACAATCACGTTAGCAATAGAGCGGAGGGAGCAGAGGTGGAGGAGTGTGGAGGTAGATTCCCCGTCTCGCCTCAACCAAACACCACAGCTCTGACCAGGCTGAGCCCCCCACAGTCCAGAGACATTAGCGAGGACACTGGTCTGAAAGTTCGGACAAACGGCTGCCAACCCTCGGAGCTGAAAGACAAGAGTGTAAGAGAGGAGCGAGCGTCTCCAGACCTCTGCGAGCATCTCGAGGCAAACACAGACTGTCAAGAAACACCCGCAACAGATGGAGAGGATGTCGATATGGACTAACACTTTGCAAGGAGCAAACATAAACAAAGGACCAGGAACAGCGCTCCGGCTAGTCAAACATTCCCAAAGCTCTGCTGAGACACTCGAAAACATATCAGGAATCAGGAGACTTAATTCTCATCTATTTTTTAATCATGATGTGTGATCAATCCAGATGGCCGCACTCAGAGAAGCTGCGGTCGTCCTCATCCAAACACCTTTTAGAAGCAGGTTCTCTCCCATTTTTTAGAACTTGTAAGAAAAACTCGGCTACAATAAACATCTCACACACAACAGAAATCCTCAGATATTGTAAAGACGAGAAAATATTTATATGTACACATTTTGATAAATAAAGTTATTGTTTAAACTGAATCCCTGTCTTTCCAGGAGGTGATAAAAAACGTGTGCGGTGAACCTTGGATCATGGCTGCTGGAGTTTTGTCGTGTTAAAGCAGATAAATCCTCTTTTTCCTGTGTGTAGTGAGCCGGAGCTGCAGCTTTAAGTCCGTCTGGCTGTTTGTATTTATTGCTTTAACAAATTTATTCATTTGAAAGGCCGAGCTGGAATGAGGTTAGTGGCCGCGGGCTATAGGACCCTGCGCCTCCTGCTGAGTTTTGATATGAAAGTAATTATTTTCCCACTGGCTGCCGCGCGGGTCTCCAGGCAGTTTTTTTTTCCTCCTTCCAGCCCAAAGGGTTATTAGACATTACCGATTTCTAGTGATATGGAATCACATAAACTTCCTACAATAATAGAATTAGCATGAAAGGCAGGGGTGTCAAATTGAAATGGGAAAATAATAGCCTCGCCAGCTGCAGCGTGGATGTGTGCGTGAGGGCGCATAGTCTATTGAGCGCGAGGAGGAGGCGGATGAGATGGTGCCTGATTCGTGGGGCGGAATTTTCATGAGCTGCCGCGGTTGTCAGACGGCCCTTGTAGTCGGCTATATTAAGATAGATGTTCGATGATATCCCTCATTGTTCTGTCGCTTATATTGATGTTGCTGCGTTATCGCCCTATTGATCATGTGTCGCACATAATAGGACAGGCGCGCGCCCGTCTGCCTGCGCCTTTTTACAAAAGCGCCTGGGCCCCTCGTCATTTGTTCTAATAGGACTGTGAGTCCCCCGGGGGGAGACAGATAAAGATATAGGAGAGGAAGAGGGAGAGAGGAAGAGGAGGAGGGGGGGGAGTGATGTTCAAGGCTTGCATTAATAACAATATTTTTGACCAATTGTTGGCTCAGCTCATAAAAAGTAGGGGAGAGCGGGAGCCATTGTAACACTTCACAATTTCTCTCTTATCTCAGATAATTTGAGACTCGTTATCTTTTAATAAAGCCGAAGAAACAAGTATTTGCACTCATAAAGAAGCTTTTTCTATATTTTCATTAATAAGGTAAATACTGTTTGGTCAATTTAAGGAAATAAGTCAGAAGCCCCTTTCACATGTGCACAATACCCCTGGAAATATCTGAGAACTCCCTGGTAAGATGCATTTGTGAACAAAACGGTCCATTTCTGTTCTGCCAGACTTTACACATAATTTTTGTTTTCCTCTTATGATGCACGGATTGTGAAAATCAGGGCAGATGCAAATACTAATGTTTAAAATGATCTTTTTGATTGATACAAATACCAGTGTTTTTTTCTTACTGCCGTTTCTCCCACAGTGCCAACATTTCTCTCATCTTTGATCATGAAAACAGACCACACTGTCTGACAGGTCTTATTTATTGAAGTATTTTTCTCTAAATCAGCAGTTACTCGTCAGATCTCAACAGTAACCCTCCCAACTCCATGAGATCACATGCGCCTCATGCGGTAACACTTACATTGTTTACTTAAACCTCTGCGACAGCATACCAGATCTTTCTGGAGACAACTGTGTTTAAAGGGTCACTCTTTTGTCATTAAAAATGGCTTTAGGTTAAAAATATCCCTATCAGAAAGTTTTTCATTCTGCCTTGAAGTGCAGATTTTTATTCAGAAGTGTTGTATTTGTGGATGCACAGTAAAAAAAATCCACAATTAGTGATTTTTTTAATCAAATTTTCTTGATTCAAAAATGTCCCAGTGATATAAGACTCCCATTTTGAACCTAAGAGAAAGTGACATCATTTCAAGCTTATGGACCAATCAGATGGGCCCATTTTCTTCTCCTGTGTGCTTGACAGTAGCGCCCAATCAGGAGCAGCCAAAGGTCAACAAGAGAAAAAATAGTTACCTGACACCTTCCAAAACTATTAAAATAAAAGTGTGGATAACGTTATGTGGCACTTTGAAACATTTGAGACAGAAACTTCATTGAAAAGATGTACTAATTCCTCTATGATGCAAAGAACATCTAAAAGGAATAAATGTAAATGTCTGAATATTCTCTTCTCCTAGTCTCTTAGCATACTATGATTTTTACATAACAGCCAAAGTTTGAGGGAACCATAATCAGATGCGAAAAAGCTTGTACATTGATTTGTATAAATTTGTATAAAGAGATTTGTTTTACCCCTTTGGTTGTGCAACTTTAAAACATGAATCAGTAACTTTCTGTGTGGAGTTTGGAGTTCTCCCCGTGCATGTGTGGGTTCTCTACAGGCACTCCAGTTTCCTCCCACAAACCAAAAACATGCTCATTAGGTTGACTGGTGACTCTAACTTGCCCTCAGGAGTGAGTGTGAGTGTGAGTGGTTACTGTCTCCCTGTGTGGCCCTGTGATTGGCTGGCTACAAATCTAGGGTGTACCCCGCCTATCACCCAATGTCAGCTGGGATAGGCTCCAGTCCCCATGACCCCAAAGGGATAAGCGGTATAGATGATGAATAGATGGATGGATGGATAGGGTGTACTTGCTACAACTATGTTTGCATACTTTATTCAAATTGTATATAAATTGTAAACAATGGCCTGGAGATAAAACTTATCCTACTTTAAACTCACAGATCTCTAAACTTTACACAGTAGAGGAAAAATGCTGTGCACCTTTCAAAATAAAACTATATTACTAAATTAGGGATGCACAATGTTGTTGGTATGATGTTAACTCATACCAACTCATACCAAGTTAACTAGCAGTACTTGCAGCTTTGACCATTTCTGCTGATAGTTACAGTTGATACAACAACTGCACACTGTATATGTTTGTAGAAATTTTGCTAGCCTGTTAAATGAGCAGAATTAGTTTTAATTTGAGAGTAAAAAGTTCGACTAAAATCCCTTTAAGGGCAGATGAAGCTTATTGTCAATGTAAAAAAAAGTATTATATAAAATGTTGGTGTAATACAGAAAAACATCTTTCATCTGTTTCCATATGTTAATATGAGCTAAAATGAGTTTGGAAATATCAGCATATTGGATATCAGCAAAATAATAAATAAATAAATAAATAAATAAATCCAACATCCTGCACCCCTGGTAACAACCTCTGCTTTGGTGATCTTGCTCATCTAAGTAATCTGTGAGAAAACCTCGTGAGTGATGTGATGACTGAGGCTGTAACCAAATCTGTGCATCTTTATTCAATTCTTTCTAAATTTCACACTGTCTGTAATTTTGTAAATGCTTAATTGGAAGGAACTGAGTATGATTTAGAGCAGTGGTTCTTAAAAGGTGTGGCAAGGAACAGAAAGTCCAAGTGTGAGAATTTGTACAACCATAACTTACAACTATACAACAGCTGATTGAACTTTTCCATCAGTTATTTGTGTAAATTAATTTAGCTATGCAGCTACAAATTCTGTTTTCAAACAAAAATGTCAGGGTTCTGCAGTTCATAGAATTATAATAGTTGGAAGGAGGTAATTTGCAGTGTCTCATTTATAAATAAATCTAATTTTAAATGTATGATCTGTTAGGTTTTATTGTGTGTCAAAGAAGTGATGAAATTTAACAAACTTTAAAAAAGTCTTCATTAAAGAAATATTTCAAGACTAATATGGTTGTCAGTGAAATATGAGTAGGCCTTACTAGGTAAAAAAAGACAATCATGTACAGTAGGACTGTCACTTTTCCCAAAAATCAAATTCGAAGCATCTGAGCATACATGTTAGTGACAGAAGACATTCAAAGTTCACCCCAACCGCCCAGTTGCAACAAAGACGAAAAGGCATTCCCATTAGTTCATTTTACTATTTACCCCTTCTGATGTCCCATCTTGTCCATAATGGCCTATTTCAGTGGCTCTGGCAGAGGGCCTGCCGAGGAAGATGAGGTCTCAGTGGGCTAAGCATTTGACGAGGCAAATGGGCCTGTGATTTGTTGAGGATAAGGAGTGGGCCAGCAGCTTTGCACATAATAGACACACAGCTCGGCCTTTGTTTTTTATTTTGCCATTGGCAATGTGGAGTTAGTGGCTCACCTTGAATTTTTTGTGTTGTTTGTGTCCGATTGGAGAAGTTGTGCCTCTCCTCCATTTTCTCGAGGTTTATTCCTGTTGTTCAGGTCAAAGAGCTGTGGGCGGCCAGGTTGCACTTGGAGCACCCTCTGTTGGATCAGCCTGTTCTGCTCCACTGGATGTATATTTACTGTTCAAATATGGATTTTAGCCCCAAGTTTGAACAGATATTATATAATATCAACAATAACGTGAAGCTCTGTCACACGTGTTAAGGGGCTCTTTTTCATGTATCATATTAACGTAGTGTACCTTCAGATTCTAGCATGATCTTAGCTGTGCCTCAGGCTACCACTGAGTCACAGCACAGTGTCCATATTCATCCAAAAGTGCATGCAGCTGTCAGACTATACAATAGAAAAGCTTGTTGGCTTGCAAGCATACCAGTGTTAATTTTGACGGCTAATTATTTTCGTCATAGTTTTCGTCAACAACCTTTTTTCCCCTGACAAAAACTAGACTATAACTAAAAAAAATAAGTGCACATGGACAAAAACTAAATTAACTGATGTTTCCGTCAACAAATAAAAACTAGATTAAAATGTTTAACAGAGACTAAATCCAATCAGACCTAATTTCGTCGTGTAGAAAGTAGAGACAAGTTAGGAATCACAGCTGCTTTGGTTGTGGAAAGGTTGGATGTGTTAAGAGGGACATCCAATCACAGCTGCCTTAGCTTCATGATGGCGGGATCCAAGTGTAAAACATGACTTCAGAAAATCAAGGAAACATAAAAAATGCCTTACACGTTTACAATTCAGATTTTAGTTGACTAAATTTACAGTAGATTTCGTCGACTAAAATGTTGTGAAATTTCATCAACTAAAACTAGATGATATTTTAGGCAAAAGACAAAACTAAATTAAAAAGTGCTGTAAAATTTACACTGAAACACACCACATAAAAATTAAAGTAATTAGCCTGTAGTACATTTAATGTTGTTAAATAATATTTTTGAACTACTTAGCCGTACAAATTATAAGTGTTTGTTTCTTGCTATTTAATTCCTTTTACTGATGAAAGATTAGGCCTGCTTCGTGCTAGCTTAGCCAGCAAAGTCTGGACCAGTGATGTGTGTTTGATGAGGTCACATGACTTGAGATGTGTATGTTACTAACAGCAGTCTTGGTGTAGGTTAGCACACAGGACATATACATACTTAAAGACAGTCTTACCATTAAAATAAGTAGGCACTGGCTTGGCCCTTGTGCTCCGAGTGGCTTTAAAATACAAAGAGCATCATAAATGAGGGAGGAAAGTTACTTTTAATGTTTGAGACATGTATTGTGATTATCCACAAACTGGATGTATTCCTCAGCCTTTAAAAGTGAGATCAGTCCCTGTCACAGATGCTGCCACTAGCCACATGAGGCAATGAAGATGTTTTGGCTTATTCTTTCTGGGGCTGTCTTGTTTTCCATTTTTGGGTTTGTCTCTAATATACTCACTCTCCTGGTCCCATATTGGCTATTAATGGTTGACAGGTTAATGTAACACCGATCAAATGCGAGGTTGTTACTGATGGAAGCGTTTTGACTCCAATTTTTGGGGGAGTGTGTTCTGTTATTTAATTAATTAAGATATCCTTATTTCCAAAACATATTTCCCCTCTCACATTTTCTAAATTTGATCACATTCTGGGGGCATGATGGGGAGCCCGGAGGTTGACAATCATTGATTTAGACAGTGCTCTTTTTCAGTGTATTGGTTAAAACATGGTCAAAAGTCAGGAAGGCTTTGTACTTCAACTCCCCCCACCCCAAAGCCTCAAAATACTTTGTTCACAAGCTCCAATTTCTTTCTCTAGTAATATGGGGAAAGGCCTGATATTTGTCTTTGTCCAGGGCCTTCAAAATATTAACACTGCCCCTCACAAACTGGCTGACATCATAGGAGGCAGTCTACTGTATGGTTTTGGATGCAGCCTCAGTGCTTGTTTCATATCAGATGAATTGAGTGTGTTTCAGTAGCCCCTGGTCTCCCCTACCCTGAGGGCAGGAGGCAGAGAAGGTGAAGAATGTCTGAATTAGCAGCAGAAGAAAGAATAGGGAATAATGTCTGAATTAGGAGCAGGAGAAAGAATATTATCCTTAAATGTGCAGGTGCGCACCCCGCGTGCACAGTCTGAACGTGCACCTTTAAGAAAGAGTGTGTTTAGCTTATGAAGTGTAAACGCCACCAATTCCCCGGAAAGTGAAATCCCAATTATTAAAACCATTAATTCTGAGGAAGCGGCGCGCCGAGCAGCCGTGTTGACAGGCCGGCTAAATATCCCTGATCCCTCCCGGTCACCTCGCCTTTATTTGCAAATAAATTGAGGCGGATCCGAGGGACGGAGCTTTACTTTGCTGCGCCGACCTAAAATGAATTTCCGTGCCTGAGTCCCTTTAATAATATTTACATAATTTTCGCTCAGTGACTCTGCTGTTTGCGCTGAAGGAAGCGGGGGGCTTATAGGAAAATAATTAGACAGGAGCGCGAGGAGGGAGAGTGAAAAACAGCGCGAGGAGGAGGAGGAGGATGGGTTAAGACCCGAGCTCAACACTAAATTCCCAGACAGCTAAAATCAATGAAAGTAATAACCCTATTATTTAATTCATAAGGACATTATTTTCCCATAAGGCCTCGGGAAACGTCCCCTTCGACCGAAACAATCACATTAAATCGTTCATTCCGCGCGCGCTCTGTGAAATTTCTACTTTTATTCCCCCTGTCTTTTTTTGGAGGGCGAAACGCTTCATTATAAGCGACTGGTTTCAAGAGTGTGATTAATTAGAAAAATACAGGTCTGATTCCCCGTCTGCAAGGCCTTCCTGCAGACTCTGGAGCCTGTAAGCCTGTTTGTCGTGATTATAGGCAATTTATTGGAACAATTAAAGGAGTTTACCATCAGAAAACAGGATCAGGAAAACTGCATCGATCAGCTGCTACATTTCTAAGCTTTAATAGTTAAAACAACTTTACTTTTTAACCTTTCAACCTAGAGCAGAAAGTAAACAGTGATACTATTAAATCAGCAGAAAATGCATGTGCAACCTCATAAAAAGCGCCCTTTATTGCTCTTCAATTGTTCTATTCTTCCTGCCTTTTAACTTAATAAAACCTTAAAAAAACATAACTATAGTTAAATAAACTAGAAGTGCTTCGAGACCACAAACCCCTGCCAAGTCCTCTCCTGACATTGTTAGCTAGGGCTGCTCAATAATGCGAAAAATCATAATCACTATTATTTCAATAGATTATGAAATCATGATCATGAATCACAGTTTCTTACTGATTTTAAAACACACACCACATGCTTTCATTGAACATATATTCTTTTAAACTCTAATTTTTTTACTTTAAGGAATGGGCAATACATAGAATTGCACTTGTAAAATAAACATATCGCAAAATTATGCTAATAATAACATTCAAAAAAGCAAAAAAAAAAAAGTTGAACTTGTCAGATGGAACAATAATATTTTGATCTTGATTTCTCATTTTTCGTAATTGTGGAAGGCAACAATTGTAATTGTTGCACAGCTTTTTTCTTAGCTAGGTTTTAATGGAAAAAGTTGAAAACTGCCCAATTGCACACAATTCACACAATGACTCAAAAAAATCATGGATCTGCATCCTGATTCAGGTGACCACTGAAATCTTCCTTGTGCCATGATCAATAGTTCTTGAAAATGTCACCAAAATCCATTCAGAACTTTTTTAAGTTATCTTGACAACAGACAAACAAACACAGCCAAAACATTACCTATTTGGTGGAGGTAATAAATCATCACTATCTGAATAAAAAATTAGACTAACATTTTGTTTCAAGTTACTCTCTCAGGTTGAATTTAGTTCTGAATGGTTTGCAGGAGAATGTTTATTTTCTTTTCTTTTATCTTTTACTTAAGGAGTTTTTAGAGAGGTTTGGTTTAAGGAAAGAAATGATTGAAATTTACTTTTAATTGCATAGAGTTACACAGTAGTGGTGTGGAAAAAATCATTTAAACATCAAATTGAATCAAATGAAAAGATTCAGAATTGATTCAAAACATTGATGAATCGATTTTGAAAAGCCTTGACTGCAGTGTGTCTAAATTATTGTAAATAAGCTGATACGAAGACATGACCTGTATATCTTGAACATATTTTATTGTTTGTTTAATGTTAAAATCACACTACCCAGCTCCTTGGTGTACTGCATACAGGGGCAGATGCTACCATTAATATTCTTTTAAACGAACAGGGAAAATTTTGTGAATCCCGAATCAGTTTGAATCAAAAATCAATTCTGAACTGGATGGTGACCCCTAGAATCATAACTGATGTTGCACAGTATTGGATTGTTGCTTATATCCATTATGACAGCGCTAACTTTTTTAAATTCCTAAGTACACCAGGCCTCTTCTGTCTTAAAGGACTTTTCACTTTCTGCCTTAACAAGAGGTCAACTCTCTCTTGGACAAAAAGATAGAAAAAAAACAACTTTCCTTTATGGTCAAAATGAAAGTCAAGCTTTGTATAAACTTCTTTTTAGGGTCACACTGTAGTCAGAGGCAGCCCTACTTTGTATACCAACATGCATACATGCACAGTAGTAAATGTTCATGCTTCCTTGAACAGCCAAACAACAGGGCTCTGTTTTATCATGAGCATATCATGCATTTGGCCTGATGTCGTGTTCAATTTCAACAAGAGAGATAGCGGAACAAAAATAAAACACTAAAGTGAGAGACTATGTTTACAGGGGCCTGAATTAGGGGTGCACAATAATGGATTTTTGTCTAAATCCATGCTAATATTTCAAAACTTATTTTGTACAATATCGATACCAATATGTACAGTTATAATTCAAAAGTAGGGTTTTTTTTTAGATCAGTTTTATTTAATGCAAAATGCAATTTTATCAGTAACAGTAAAATTCAGCTTCAACTCCCATTTAAGAGGCACAAACACTAATTTGCCAGAAAGTCAGCCCTACTTTTAGTGCTTCTACCTAAAATCGGAGTACATATACAAACATGCCATGAACTTAATGCTAATATATAATACTAAAGTTTTGGCAGTCAATTTTAGCAGACAATTTTCCATCTGTCCTATCTATCCAATACTGAAATCAGGTTATGAATCATTATCTGCTATGTACAGGACTCCTTTCTGCGCTCTCTTTTATCAGTCAGAATGAGTCTCAGAATTACCAAACAAAACTGCAATTGGATTACCGAGTACATCAACATTCACCTACACCTGTCACTTCGCCTGCTCACTACTTATTTGTGGATGTTAAGGTCAAAAGTGATATTAACAAGCACTGTGACTCCACCTGTTGTGCTAAAAGGTTGAAAATATTTTAATTTTCACGCTTGCCCAAAAACCACACTGCGATGCAGTAGAGGAAAATGCCTGATCTTACTGACGATACTTTTTTAAGTAACTTTTTGCTGTGTTTTTGGCCCCTAAATCAGTGGGAGGTGTTTCTTTAGGTATGGGATGTCACAATGAAGCTTTTAGAGGGAACATTTAACCCCATACAGCAGAGGTCATCAACTACATTTGTCCATTTTTTTTCTTGAAATACTTAATTGGGAGGTAATTGTACTTGATTTTTCAAATAATTACAATATAGATATTTAGCTCTACTTAACATAATTTTGGCAACATCATTAATATTTTAGATTTTATTATGTATTTCATAGACTTTAAAGTGAGACCAGTCCCTTTCACCCATGATGCTGCCAGCCAAAAGATATTCTGGCTACCTCTCTCTGGGCGTGTTTCACGTGTTTCACATGTTTTCCATCACTGCCTTTGACTCCAGTCCACTTGTTTTTCTGGTTAAATATTGGCTACTATTGACTGACGGGTGGATTTCTTTTAAACCGATGAAACCCTTAAAACCACAACAATTGCCACTCATTTTTCTGAATCAGATGATACTTTGGGTGCCGAAAGGAAGCTGTGTAGGGCCTGACGTGGCCCCTGGCTGCCAGTTGATGATCACTACCTTACACTTCCGCTGTTTGGGAGAGATGTTCTGATACAAGTGGGCGTTCCATGTTTGGCACATCGAATATACTAAATGTATATGAACGCAGCAATGCAACACAAACAAGCACGCCAAGCTCACCTGAAAAAGACGGCCATTATTTGCTTCCAATCAGCCCCTGAAGTGTTTTTTTTTTTTTATCCTTTTTAAAGCTGCTCTCTACTTTTTCACATCCTTCATGTGTTCTCTGCAGACTCTTCTGGGGGTGTTACATTGTAATAGGTAACCATGCCATCTGGTGTCTTCTATGGTCTGCTGTGGTCACTCAAAGCCCCTCCTCTTCGTGCACAGAGTCTGTTTACACTTATATCGTAAGGCGTGATCCACATTGATAAATATGCTCATCTTTTAATCTTATATCAGACATTTATTACTCATCATTATCGTTATTATATTATCTTTTTGTGGGTAGCTTAGCCTGCTGTCTTCTTTCCCATAATGCACAGCGTGACTCATAATCACAGTGCTGCGACGGCGCTGGATTAACTCTGCCCACTTCAAAATACGACCTTCTGAATATGAAACATTCTGAAGGAAATGTGCAAATTTGTAGGGCTTTTTTTTCTTTTAACTGAACGTAACAAAGCTGTAGCTGTAAAAAAACAACTGTAACAGCTAACCTTTTGGCGGTTTAGTATTTTTACAAGTTAAGGTGTAGTTTAAATATTTTTATCTACAGGAACAAAAGGGAGTATTCTTTTAAAATCTTGAGGCATCTGACTTAAGAGAGTCCATATTATGCTTTTAGAGTTTTTTATGCCCTTCAGTGTGTTTAACTTGTCTTTCCTCTGTGTGATAGAGCACTTCTATGAACAAGACAAAAAGCTCACAACATGAAGTCCCCTCCCTCTCCCCCTCTGTGCAGGATCAGCTGCCTAAAACATCTTGTTCCTCCAACTTCCTGAATAGACCTACCAGTCTGACATCATCCCATCGATCCACTGTCAATTTTAGCCCATTGGCTTGCCATTGTAAGCCCATTGAGAGCATAGATGTTAGAATGAATGCAGAATTGTTGACAACACGCTGAATGGAGAATTACCACAGGGGAAGGCAGCCTTAAAGAGGCAGGAGCTCAAAAATGAATTTATAAGCCTGATTTAAGGCAAAATATGATTTCTTTAAGGGCCATACAAAAGAGTAAGAGGAGTGAAAACCATCCCTGGTGTCCCCTAAATGTCTCTTTATCAATTTGAAATACAAAATATCATCTAACTTGCTCAATCATCCATTCTGAATTCAGCTTCCACCAAAAGGCCTCTTGCGCTGGTTAAAGGGGCCACAGGATGAAAACCTTGAGTAAGGTCTGAGAGGCTGAGGGGGAGTCAGAGGGTGAGAGAAAGCGAGAGAAAGGAGGGGTTTTTAGGTGGCACCAACACAAACGACCAATCGATCAAGCCAAGCCTGGCCCGGACTGGCCCTCCCCCCAACCCCCCTGCTGTGTCCGTGCCTCTCATGCATCACACTTTATGAATTCAATTTCAACCGGGAGAAATTTTCAATTTGAGCGCGCGATCATTACGGCGTGGGGGGATAGCGTAAATTGTTTTTGCTCTATTATGCATTCGGACGCCATCATTTTTCTTTCTAATTACCGAGGTGTCAGCGCGGCCTGTCACCCGGGCGCTGATTTTCAATTTAACTGATCATCATACATTCATTTTCCCATTTGATAAATCTGCTATCTGGACGTGGCCGCCATGCCCGGAATATTAAGCGGTGGCGGGGCGCGGTAATAGGGGGATGTGTATGCGGCAATGAGCGCGGATCAGCCAGCTAATTTAACACCTTCCACATTCCCCGTCTCCATCCCCCATTTCCAATTCTCAAGAGGAGGCAAGAAAAAAAGAGAGAGGGGAGAGGAGGGGAGAGAGCAATGGCTGCCCAACCTCCAAGAGAAGAAGAAGAAAGAGAGCCCGAGGTTAGAGAATCAGAGAAATAATTTCAGAGAAGAAGAGGAAGTCCTCCAATCCTCTCACATCATATTTAGACACAGGATTAATTAATGCTAATTGAGTTTTTCATCATGAGTTATTCTTACTTAATAGAAACAAATTTGCACAATTAATTATCAACTTCATTTTAAGAAGCTATTAGGCTACAACCCTCTACCTCATTCACTGTCTGATTCTACAGCTGCTCTCTCTGCAGGGTCAAATAGAAGTGCTCCGAGAGCACAAACCGCTGCGATAATGTCAAATATGTGGAAAACTCATTTTTGTACTGTTAAAAAATCCTTGAAAAAATTCCTGAATACACAGCCAGATCTGGATCAACACTAAAATCAAATCACTTCTGTGCCATGACCAACATTCGCTGAAAATATCATCCAATCCATTCTTAACTTCTCGAGTTATCCTGTTTACAAACAAACAAACTTGGTGGAGAAAACAACCTTCACCAAGGCATTTCCAACATTACCAGATTCGGATCACCCCAGGTCACCAATTTACCTAACAAGCATGTTTTTGGTCAGTAGAAGGAAGCCCAAGCGCCCGTAGGGAACTTAAACTGCCTTCCCACTAAAACTAGGGGGTAAACGCGGCTTTTTTCAACGCGGGTTAACTGCAGACCCGGGTCTAATCGCCGGCAGACGAGCTGCATGGCTGTTTTTTTTCCCTCTGGTGCGTCAAGCTGATGCCATCACGGTGGTCAACTGATTTCCGTACTTTGTACTTCTGTCCCTCTTTAAAAATGTACAAACTCTGCACAGACTGAACGACATTCGAGCGCTGATGATACTAAGGCGGATGGAATTTGTTGCTGAGATGGCAAAGAGTCGCAGAAGTTACAGACAGAATAGAATAGAATAGAATAGAGGAGGAGAGGACAGAGGAGACGGGCACAACATTATGCTGCGGGCACATTACACCAACGTCATCCCATAAATTAGAGCATTCACCCGGGTGTGGTGTTCCCACTGAAGCCGACAGGAGGTGAGCCGATAAAAACCCGTGCTGCTTGCAGGGTCAGTTGACCCGGGTCTAAATGCTGATTAGAGCCTTTCCCACTGCCGACAGGAGCCGATTGTTACCATGTTTAAAAAGGTTTTTCGGCCTATGGAAAGGGGTATTACACACACACACTGGAGAACATGCAAACTCCACACAAAACAGCCCTGACCAGTGGGGTTGAATCCAGAAACCTTGCTGTGAGACAAGCACACTAGTTGCTGCGCGACCCTTACATTTATCTTTATTGTGCAAATAATTTCAATCTTTACAATACAGCAGGCTGAAGCCACACTCTTCACTTTATAGATACACATATATGCATGTATACAAATACATATAAAAATATATGTATTTGTATATACACATACATACAGCCAGAGGTGTATCCATCCAGGCAGAGACAATGGGACTATAAATAAGAATTTGTAATTGTCATCAAACAATTTATTGGCCTGTGTCTCATTTCTTGTCAGTTATACTTCTATGTCTATCATCAGTTAGATTCATCTTGTAGAGCTTCAAGCTGTTACGCATGCTCCTTTTGCAGGACAAATTCCCTCTTGTGCTTGCTCCAACTTTTAGAAAATGTGTGGTCAAAAAGTCTGAGAGCACTCCCAGAACCAGTTGTTTGTTCAGCCCACTGACAGCTCCACTCACAAACATGTCTGGGTCTGTTGGTAATGCCACAGTAAACATAAGAGCACAGCTTGGAAAACTGAGGTCACATCTGCCTCTAAATAAGGCGTTAGGTTAGCTACAGCTCATAGGAATTTCAGCTAAAAGACTGTTTTTGTAACCTTCAAGCTGGAACAATCGAGCTATGTCTGCCTGACCAATCAGAGCCCTTTATGGAGACAAAGGTGGGAGCTACAAGCCTGACAACAGCCTGCTCTGGTTTTATGACAAAATTGTATTATATATTTCTAAAACAATAAATGGAGAAATATATTGTGCATTGCTACTCAGTAAAAAATACATATAGATATCATTTTTGGTCCATCTCGCCCCGCCATAGATTAAAGTGCTTCTTACAAACCTTCTTTGTTTTTCCCGATGCTGATGGAAACACAAACACAGCAATAAGCTCACCTTGCTTAAATGCCAATAAGTACAGTCAGCCTCAGTGTGTGTTTGTGTGCGTGTGTGTGCAGTGTAATGAACGTTTATGGGCACAAAGCAGCTTTGGTTTTGTCGTGCTCTTTGTTTCATTAGCCCAGTGGTTGTAATAAATGCCAACGAGCCAACGGGATAGATTTTAATTAAGTCGGTGAGAGATGAGTGGAGTGACACAGAAAACTGGGCGGGGGAGGGTAGGGATGGGGGGGGGGTGTGGAGGTGGAGGGGGACAGCTTTTCAATAAATCGGTTCGCTCAGGGGTTAGTCGGTGATTTCCTCGGTAAAGTGTTGCAGGGCCGAGCAGGACTCGCAGTAATTTGGTTGATAAATCAGCAGTGTTAGGGGCATGCAGCTCGCCGCGCAGCCGCTTGGTTCTGCGTGTGATTTATGTGTTACCCGGGGGTCGTACACACGCTCGTGACAGTCCAGGATGAATTAACCAGGAGCCCCTTGCGCGCCTAATGAGCGGGTATTACTGCACACACACCTCCTCTCCCTTAAAGAAAGTGTGAAGATCAAGCTTGGCATAAGACCCTCCCCATCCCTACCCTACCTCCCTTCCTCTGCTTCCACCGTGCCCTCCCTGAGGTGTCGCATCGATTCAGCATCAGAGAGTTAAACACACACTCCTGTGGACAGATAGTGTGTGTTATTTATCTGTAGAGTATGAGACAAAGAGTTCGATACAGGTCTGGCACCGGCTGATGGGGGTTAACTCAAGCGTGGAAGTGACAGACACATGTCCAGACAAAAAGATTCACAACTGAACAACACATTTTCAATGATCATCAATACTCACTCTGTATGTTTTTATGGGCTGCTTCACTGCCAAACATCAATTTAAAAATACTCTACAATGGACCATGCATGTAAATCCTCACGCATAAAAAAGGGAGGCTGAACAGTCTGATACCTGCATATAATTCACCTTGCAGTGCCGTTGAATCTGCCTGATTCAGAGTCTGTAAAGGGGCAGATCAATCTTGTCAAGCTCCAATCTACAACAATTGTGAGGGGCCCAAAGAAATAGGTGTGACAACAGCAGGAGGAGACTGCTTATTCAGAGATTAGCATAGATGCTAGCAGTTTTGTCAGATCTGGGCCGTATTTCTTTATTAAATGAAAAACAACACTACAAACTACATCTATATAAGAAGGATATTTTTGCTTCAATTCTTACATATTTTGCCGAGAGTTTGTTCCAAGAAGGGTCACATCTTCTGCCCTTCATAATGCAGCAGTAGCACCCGCCTACTACATTCTCTGATTCGCCTATAATGAAGGTGATTGATGGAAAGATCGTCCAATCACCTGCCAGATATTCTATTGAAAGTTTCTGCCCATTCCCAAACACTTTCTTTGGGCTCTTTCCCAGATAGACTAGTGAAATATATTGAATTGTGCATTTGGTGTGACAGGTTATCATGTAACAGCATGGTATCAAAATGTGCCCCAGAGAATAGTCCTGTTTTATATTCAGTAAGATTAGAGATGGGTAATATTGACCACAAATCATAACTCAGTGTTGTTTAGCTACGAAGCAATGACATACTGCACATCTCAATATTCTGTCTGTTCAGAGATAACAAGTAATTGTCAATATCAGAGATTTAGGGCACACTGTTGATTTGTAACAAGGTCTACCTCTTCAGTCTTAGAAAATAATCTCTCACGAATATTAAAAACCATCTTTGTCTAAATGAAAATTCATAAATGCACTGTCAAATGCTGTCAGTTGCATGAAGCAATATCCCTGACATGCAGGAATTTTCTCACCATTTCTCTACAGAGGCCATTTTATTTTTAAATTTCAAATATACTCTTTAAAAAAGTTTTAAGACATAATTCAGTCCATTACATTTATCCTTTAATAATCCCAATTGGTTTTGTGTTTTGTATTGCTGGAAAGCCTGATTAGTAACCTTAATAACGAGGTACATCTTGTAAGTACTGTCTATCTGTGGAATGAGCAACACAGCTAAGCGTGTGGGTAGTGGCCCAAATAATGAGATCAGACCATTACTTTAACAGCCACATTAGAAATGTTACAGAATCAGCCGATTACAACCTTTAAAATATAGCAAGAATCGAATGATTTCTGACTAAGGAAGACAGAGAGACTTTGGATTTTTTCATCTTTGGGGCTAAAGACGGGGATTTCTGTTTGTTTTATTTAACAGTAGGGAAATCTGGCATATTCACTCATTGATCTCTTCAACACAGTGTAAAGGACGTTAGTCATGTTCTGACACTGAGATGTAGAGCTGAACAAATCAACAGTGTGTGTTATTAGTGAATTAAATGTTGGTATTCTTGTTTTACATCTGCTTTTATCACAAATCAGCTGTCACAGTGTTATGACCCTGTCAGTCTCAGAGAGGTGGAGAGGGCATACTCAACTGAAAATGATCCGCATCTACAAAAAAAAAAAAAAAAACATAGTTCATATATGTGAGTGCTCCTGCAACTTTCAACATCCGTTAAAACAACAGTTACAGCCACAGGCAGCTTAAGGTTTCAAAACTTTAATATAAACTGTCATATGAAATATCAGCGTGGTTTATATTATCAGGGTGTTTCATGAAGCAACTTTTTTTTTATTTTGAAGATTTTTTGGGGGGGCATTTTAGGCCCTTTTTGACAGGAGAGAGAGACAGTGGATAAGCTTGTGAAAGGGGGCGAGAGGGTGGGGGGACACAACTGTGAGTGTAAGCATGAAATACTGTAGTTAGCAACGTTGAAACCAACAGCATCCACTGAAGCAGTAACAGAAGCGATAATGCGATGTCACAGAGGAGACAATAGCACACAGTGTGATGTTCAACACCAAAAACGCTGCTCGCCCGTTCAACTAGCCTGCACTCACACTGCTCCTGCAGCAACTGGGCTTGAGCCTTTAAAATTTAACATGTTTGGGCATCGTATAGAATATAGTGAATTGTCCTGATGAGTAGAATTGTTAATGGCGCTGGTATCGATAAAACTTGGTCAATTCCCGTCCCTAACCACAATTAAACTGTCAAAAACATGAAGAGTTTAAACCTCAGTTCAAACCCACTTTTCTTTGTAAAGTCATCATCTTGCTCCAGCTGAACAGAATGTGCAGACTGGAACGGCACTAAAGTGTGTTTTATTTCCAGGTAAACACTGTTGATACAGCGGTCATGGAAGTCTCTTCTACGTTAATGGCTTCAGGAAGAGAAAATAACTTAAAATGTCTCCACTGATCATGCTCAGCTTAGAGTTCACAAAAACTGTATAAAGGCAACGTCTGGACTCATGAAGACATTTATCATGACGGACAGCTTGATTTGCAAAGGCACAAATTGTGTGTTTGACCTCGGGTGAGAGATTCAATGTCAAAGTAGATAGCAGAAAATATAGCCTTCCTCTGCTGTTTGTGTCAAAATAAGAAGTATTTTCCTCTGTTCCAAACAATCACCATCTTTGGTCTGGAAATTTCAGGCTGAAGAATATATTATTTATTCCTTTTAGGACAGTTTGCTTGCTTTGTATCCATGAATCAATCAAAGTCCTGTCATTAAACACATATTAAATATTAAACTGATGTTTATAATGACAAAGCAAATTTAAATAGATCAGAAAATTACAGTTTATGGGTCAGGGTTTTTTTTAGCCTGTTGGACAAAGACATTTTATAAGTTGAATATTTCTAATTGCCCTCTTATAGAATCAGAATAACAAATACTTTATTAATCCCCAGTGGGAAATTCAGTAGTTTCAGTTGCTCTTATACACAATATAGCAGTAGGAATATCAAGCAAAGACATTAAAATTGATAGGAGCATGAAAAATTAAGTAAGACATTAGGAAAAAAGTGAAAAATTAAGAAAGCAGGTTGCAAAGTTGAGTCTTCCAGCTATATCAACTTCCTTTGAAGGAAAAATTAAATAAAATAAGTAAAATTGGGACTATAAACATGGCTAAGGAATTTACACTATTAACATGAACAATATTTACAATATGAATATTAACATGACAGCACTGTTTGACAGTAGACCGAACGATGACAGCAGCAATAAGCTCTGCAAAACCAAAATGCCTGTTTTCTGATTGATTTTATATGCAAATCGAAAAAAATATATAGCTTTCAGAATAAAGGACCTCAGCATCAGCATTGGCAAATAATTGCCTTAAAAGTTAATTACTGACAGATATTTGAATTTTTGTGGATATATACAGCCAATATTTTGCAGGTACAAATTTTGGCCATATATTATCTGTATATTGGCTGTAATATTGTCAGAATGTCAGCTGTACCATCGTGGTTTACCTCATCATCACTGTAAGCCCATTTTTTAAATCTAAATTTGTAAAAGAAACTAATGTTGTTTTTCTTTTTTCACATTGGTTTTTACACAAATGTACTGTAAACATTACAGGAACAGGTCCATTTTAGTTAAGTGGAGGCTCTGTGCTCTTGACAAAATTGGTAAATATTGGTATATCCATATCAGATATTGGTAAAAATTCAATATTGTGTATCCCAAGATATTTTCTTCCCTAACATCCATCAATCATCTATACTGCTTATCAGTTTTGGGGCCTGTCCCATGATTGTTGGGTGAGAGGCGGGGTACACCCTGAACCAATCACCAGCTGATCGCAGGATCACATTAAGACACAGACAACCAATCACACTCACACTACAGTCATTAGAGTCACCAGCTGACTTAATGAGCATGTTTTTGGTCTGTGGGAGAAAACTGGAGTGCCAGGATGCAGTGGGAGAACATGTAAACTCCACACAGAGAGACTCTGACCGATTTGGGGATCAAACCAGCAACCCTCTTGCTGTGAGGCACGTGCACTACCTGCAGCACCACAGCACCGCCCTCTTCCCTTACATTTCAGGTTTGATGTTACAATTTGGGAGCTCTTAGTTTACATAACAATAATTCTTGGACTGTAAATAAAAAATAGGATATAATGATGCTAATAAGTGGATGTGTCTTCCGCTTTGTGGCTTCCACCCTGATCAGTGCAGTTTAGCCTTCGTCCTGAGTTTGTTTTTAAGACATGAAAGTTGCTTACCCAGCGTTCCAACTTTAATGGACTTGGAGTTTGTATAGGACATTTATAGACAGTTAGGAGAAGCACTGACTTAATATTTTTTGTAATTAATCTGAAAACTAAACCTGAAATATAGATCAAATCTTTTTTGTACTCTGTAATATCAGCAAAAAACATATTTCCAACTAGAAAGCACTCGGAGAGTGCAAACCTCCGCCAAGGTAGCTCACATAATGCTGTTACATCTATAAGCAATAGTTCAATGATAAAGTTACCATCATAATATGATTCCTTGACCCTGAAAACCCACAATTAGCACTCGGGATCATGTTGATATCATTATTAGTTAGACAGTTAGTGAGCAAAAACTATTGTTTGCTAATGGCGGTTATCTGGATCACCACCAAAATCAAATCATTTTTAAGTTGGGCCATTACCAACATCTCCTGAAAATTTCAGCAAAATCTGTCCAGTAGTTTTTGGTAATTTTGCTAACAAACAAACAGAAACATTTTGGGCCAAAAACATAACCTCCTTGGCGGAGGAATCTAGGAAATGAACAGCAAGTCAGGACTTCCTTTAAGCAGGCTGAAACCTTGAGCAGACTCAGACTCAACGGTTCTGTTTGCTTTTGTCTCCATCATCAAAAAATGACAGACCTGAGGATGGACTCTGCAGCAGCTCTGCACAACGAGGACTCCAACCAGCCACCAGCATGTTCACATGAATACTGCTGGAAGACTTGCAAGAATATGAACCTCTTCTTTAACCTTACGGTGTCTCTTTACACATTAAATGTGTCCAATCGGCATGAAGAGTCACAATGTCAAACACTTACACCTCTCTGTGTGGATAAATGTGACAAACAGCCAAAAAGAGAAAAATAACCTGCTATTGTAAGACTACAAAATGGGGAGTGATGGGATTGGCCCTGATGTATTCATGAGAAATTGATCTTAAAGCATGTCAGCCTGTCTCCTCGCAAAGACAAAGTCAGACTGTAAATCCTGCAGAGCATGGAAATTTCTTTGGCAATTTGAAAAAGAAACAAAAACACTGAGAAAATGTAAATTTGTAGCTCCATGTTTTTTAGAGGCTCAGACAACAGACGTTGACACAAACCAAGACATGCCTGTTTGCAAATTATGTCTTATATGTTCTGGATACAGAGTAGATATATTCCAGTATGAAAGTCCAGTTACTGTTTGTTTTCAGTATGAAGACCCTCGCTTCATTTTTGTTTTGTTTTTTGTTTTAATTGCTTTTGTGCTCTTGTGATTGCCGTCAGTATGTTCTTGTCTGATTGTCAAAGCACTTTGTAAACCACTGTTTTTAAAAAGTGCTATACAAATAAAAGTTATTATTATTATGTCACAGCAATTAATCTGTTTAACACTGAACCTATCTCTGATTGATGTCAAATACAGCCTATAACATATGTTACAGTGGTCCCCAAACTTTCTACTGACATAGAAAGTGTTCGGGAATGAGCAAAACCTCTCAAAAGCATATCCACCAGATGATTGGATGATTTTTCTGTCAATCGTATTTATTGCTCACATCTGGCCCCAAAAAATATGTCAGTATCAAAAAATATGAGGAGAGGAACGATTTAAAACAACCATAAAAATAGACAAGATTGGAACAATTTTATCAAAAATGACTTCATGATTGATCCATTTGTCTAAAATCCACCTGTTAGCCATTATAAGCAAATATTCAGATGATAATTTTCATTTTTTTGAGTGTCAAATCCAGTGATTGACAACAATAGTCTCAGAAAAATGTTGGCAAAATATCTCAGCTAACCAAAGTGATGATGGGGAGTGATCAAACTTTTAAGGGCTAACAATTACATACATTATAGAGGAAATAGAAATATAAAAAATATATATCATGTTATGAGATCGAACATTTAGGTTACTTTAACCTATTTTAAAATCGGACCCCCACAGTGTCGTCAAGAAACAAGAGCCTCTTTCACAAATATAGTTGATGATCTTGTGCTACAATAAATCAAGCAGAATGTAATTTTTCGTGACATCTTAACTGTGAACTTTTTCTTCCTTTTATTTTTCAACATCTTTATCTTTAAACTAAAGTCTAACATGCCACAAAATTATATAGGCTAAAAACAGGCCAATCCCTCCCAACAGAACAGTCTTTTGTTAATATTATTGTTGGCATTTTTAAATTATAATCAAATCCTGTCCCTTATTGTTTCTTATCAGTCTGTTAAGATATACAAGAAATTATTATATACAGAAAATTGTTCTGAAAACATCTGCTGAATGCTTATTTGGGAACCTCTACCTGCTGCATGAAACTCAGATTTATGTTTAAAAGGCAAAACTGTGTTAAAATTGGTCATAAATTGGTAAAAAGGTGAAGGAGCATCAGTGTGGGTGCATGTAAAGTTTAGAAAGCGCTGTAACAGCATGTGCTGATGAGCATTTGATCGCAAAGTCTAAAATCCTCTTCCTCACTCTGTTAATTATGCTCTGAAAACTCAATAATTCACTTTTCTGAATCAGTTCACATTGTACCTGCTGCTAAACTCCACGCTGCACAGAGAGAGGCCTGTGGGCTGGAAGACTCACACCGGGCCTTTTACAGGCTGGTAAATTTACTGATGCAGGATTTTACAGTGCAGCTTTCAGTAGTTAAATCAAGGGCTGTATGAGGACAGATTCCTTTTAGAATTAGAAAGATTTAAAATATGTTTTATAATGAAAAGCCGTGCTTTTTAACAAAAGAGAACAAACATAGATGGACTAAATAACAGTAAAGTGTCAGTAAAGAGGTGTTATTGGGCATTTCTTTGACAGCTTTATAGAAAAAAGTCTTATCAACTGACATTAATCCTCTAGTTTCTTTATATAAATGCCAAAATGCTTGTTTGGGAGCCTGTTCAAAGTTTGATAAGCTCCACATTTGTTGGCTGGGTTAGTCTGGCTGCTCTTACCAAGTGTAGACAGGATCATCTGAGCCAAAGCCAACATGGAGCTACCTTAAGCAACACCACTCACAAGTATATCATTTTTTATTTGAGGCAAACACAGGCCATGTTTTTATAAGATTACTATTCCTTCTGTTCCTTTAAGGGTCTCTTTTTGCAAGTGACATGATACAGCAAAGTATACAAATATGATCTGAACATATGTACAGCTTGTTGAACCAGGCTGTAAATATGTTTATTTAAGCTGTAAAAATGTTTGTTCCCCAAACACAACCATGTAACTTCAGTTAATTATATATATACATATATAAGAAAGTGTAGACCTTCCCATGGCTCTAGAATAAGCTGAGCAATTGACAAAAGCTAACAGGAACAATAGCATGCAAAATGTCTGATATCACAGAGTACAGATTTCTTTTCTTTGTTCACTGAGTTTCCTGAGAGTTAATTCTACGAACCACAATTCTGATTAAGATGGGACACTGTGTAAAACGTAAATAGAAATAAAATACAATGGTTTGCATTTTTTTTTTTCAAATATTCCCTCATTTTTACTTTCATGCCTTCAACACATTCAAAACAAGCTGGGACAGGAGCATCAGATGCTCAAAAAACACCAGTTTGGAGCATTTCACAGGTGAACTGGTCAATTGGACACAGGTGAGTGTCATGGTATGGCAAGGTAAAGGAGCACTTTGTTAACAACTGTGTCAGCAAATAGTCCAACAGTTAAACAGTTTAATTTTCAATGTACAATTATATCATATATCATGAACACTCAGAAATGCCGCCAGCTTCTGGCGTGGGCCTGAGCTAATCTGAGATGGACTGACGCAAAGTGTGAAAGTCTGCTGTGGTCTGATGAGTCCACATTTCAAATTGTTTTGGGAAATCATGGTTGTTGTGTCCTCCAGGCTTAAGAGGAAAAGGACCATCCAGACTGTTATCAGCTCAAAGTGCCAGCATCTGATGGTATGAGGGTGTGTTAGTGCCCATGGCATGGGTAACTTGACATATGTGAAGGCACCATTAATGCTGAAAGGTACATACAGGTTTTGGAGCAACATATGCTGCCATCTACCTGCCTGCAGTCCAGACCTTTCCACCATCAAAAATGTTTGGCACAATATAAAGCACAAATTATGACAATGGAGACATCAGTCTGTCGAGCAACTGAAGTCGTACATCAAGAATAAGTAAGAAAGAATCCCACCAACAAAACTTCAACAGTTAGTGTCCTCAGCTCCCAAACATTTATCGAGTGTTGCTGAAAGGAAAGGTGACGTAACACAGCGGTAAACATACCCCTGTCTCAGCTTTTTTGGAACATGCTGCAGGCATCAATTTCAAAATGAGTGAATATCTGCAGCAAAAGAAAAACACTGAAGGCTGTTAGTGTGAAGATTAAGTATCTTGTCTTTGTAGTGCATTCAGTAGAGTTCACGTCAAAAAGGAATAGAAAATTATTATATTCTGCTTTTATTTACATTTTACACAGCATCCCAACTTCATTGGAATTTAGGTTGTGAGTGGCTTGAAATATTCAGAGTCACTTTGGTGTCTTTATTTTCTAAAACTGTCAGAACAGGAAGAAAGTAAAGTAAGTAGTCGTCAGCTGCTGTCTTGCTTCAATGGGTCAACTGAGGTGAGCTGAAACAGCAAAATATCACAAAATAACTGAAATTAAAAACTGTGAAGTGTTTATTTTACACCTTAATCTAAAAGAGATTAATGCATAAACTCTGACAGCCCCAACATATCTCATTTACTCATAATGTATATATGCTTACTTAAAAAAAAACCTAATAAATTTAATGTAAAAGCTTTAATCAATGTGTTCTTTGGCTGAATGCCCCTTCAGTGTGCATGTATTTTCATGAGGAATGGGAATACAGTGAGTAAAATTCTGCTGATATATTGTTGGTACATCAAATATTGTGTGTTTGATGCAAAAAAAGAGAGAGAGGGAATCTAACAGCATAATTTCCATAGCGAAAAATGATGTCTGTCAGTGCGCTGTGATGACAGTACGGCACAGAGTATGGATAGTCATGTACCAAATCCCAGAGGCTGGTAATCCCTGAATTTTAAAAGAGTTTTGAACAGGCAGCTAAAGCCACCCTTAAGCGGAGTCTCCAGATGCTACTGTTTGTAAATCTGCCAGTTGGAAAACAGTATGGATGTCTATAGAAATCACAGACGACTCAAAATCTCATCAACAGAGAGCGCAGGACAAACAGGGAGATTTGCTTACACCGTGTGGAAGAGTCTGCTGGTGCTGGAGGAGCCGGGGCATTTCCATATTTCCAAAAGGGCGGAAAAATCTATTAAAGCAAAGAATTAAATACTTCATCTGGCAGATCCCAGCGCGCACATGCCAGGAGTTTGTATTATGAACGCACCGCTAGTTGAAACTTTTGTTTTACTCGTGTGCGCTAATCTCCACCCTATCCTGCTCAAAAAATAATTTTGTTAGACTTTTTCATATTTATTTAATAAACGCCTAGAGTGCAAATTGTAACTTTGTGTGTCGAGAATTAATGGGAAAAGCCCCGACTGTTAAATCGTAAAATTTGACTGAGAAAGTTCCCATGTAATGCATATCAAACATTTATTAAAGCCACGCAGAATAATTGAATTGTTCTGCTGGTCTAGGTCTGATTTGTTTAACTAAATTCTTTGGCTGTCGAAGTGTGATACAAGATTTCCTGCAAATTCCATTAAAGACACACAGGTATATCTGTCTTTTGTGTGTTTGTGCATCTCCAAAGCACATAGAAAATCATCTTTTTGCCTCCCCTCTCGTCTCCCTATCTCTGTCACTGCTTATCCACATCTTCACTGCTTATCTGCATCGAGCCCCTCAGTGAGATTTCAACCACTGTGACGCGTGGTGAAAGCAGAGCCTGTCACTTCGCTGTGTCACAGTGATTCAAATCGGAGAGGGAAAAAAGGAAAGAGCAAACCAAAGGGGGGCAAAGTTAATATAATTTCATTTCTGACCCCTTGTGGCACAAAGCAGCCTGGATACACAGTAAACGTATTGAAAGTGAATGCATTAAACCAGCTTCTTCAGCTCATGTAAATGTCAGCTCAAAAGAAAAACAAAAACACAAAGAAGAGAGAGTGTGCTTGAACTTAATGGACACCAAATGGAGCCTATAACGTCAGTCTCCTAATATATACAACGCTGGTGAAATTTATTTAAAGTTTGGTGTATATCTAGTAACTAACAAGAGCTACTGATGGGTCAAGAAGTGTTAGAATGACCCGTAGAAGCATTACTTTTTTTAAGTGGTGAATGTTTTTTTATGTTATTTGAAGTCATAGTACCCAGGACTAAGTTGTACCTGCAAACTGATTCATCCTTGAGTTAGGGTGGACACTTGTGGAAAATTAAAAGACAATTCATTCATTTTAAAATATATATGTACAGTGCCTAGCAAAAATGAGTACACCCCCTATTAAAAGTAATGTATTAATCAACATTAAAATGAACAAAAGAACAATTTCCAAAGGTTTGACAAAGCTGAGTTTAACATAACATTTTTTTTTTTTACCATAAGATGAAAATAAGGGTAATATGATAACTAAAATTTAGCTTTGCTCCCACCTCTTTGATTGGGGTGTACTCATTTTTGCATCCCGATCTTAAATTGAGAAAAATACTTTTTTGTGTGCAACTTATAAAATCTTGTTTGGAATCAATGGCCCACATTTGGGGGAGTATTTTGTGGCATAGTATGCCATAGAAAATGTTGAGTTTGACATATCTGAAGTGGTGTACTCATATATATATATATATATATATATATATATATATATATATATATATATATATATATATATATATATATATATATATATATATACATACATATATACATATATACACACATATATACACACATACATATATACATGTATAGATATATATACATATATACATATATATGTATATATATACATATATACATATATACACACACACACATATATGTATATATATATATATATATATATATAAATATATATATATATATACACATACATATATATATATATATATACATATCTTGTCATTTCTCACAAGCATTTCTTTGAATAATGATCTTTAAAGAATTGTATTTGGTATACTTTTTGCAATAAATGTATAACTTCAATTGGCTTGAAATATTTCTCATTTGAAACAAAAATATATATGTGTTAAAGAAAAATTGAAATAGTCGCAAAATCACAAAACTGGTTAAGAAATGTTAATTGCACTGAAAAAGAAGCTTCAACAGGTTTTAGCCTGAAAGATTGTCACTATTTTCTTAAAACAACTCTATAAATGTTGATGTGCTGTGTCTTAAAAGGCTTTATATTCTCTCTTTGTTAGATAATAAACAATTCAAACTGTCTTGTCAAATGTTGCCTAACAAATTTGAACAATTTGGCCCTCTGGCAATGAGGAAAGTATTTATGTGGCACTGCTTCATCACTGAATCTACGGTCTTATTGTGCTTTCACATCGAACACGTTTGATTCAGAACAAATAAACTGGTTTGCATTTTTGAAAACATTGGTTCTTTTGGCATGGTGTGAAAACTCACCCAAAGAACCGAACTCTGCCGAAAAATGTGGTCTTGGTTTGCTTGGTTGCTCTGGTCCAAGCAGACCGAGGCCAGTTGGAAATTTGGAGGGTTTAAAAGCCATCAAGCAAGGACCAAACATGGCAAACAAACCAAGAGGGCTTGAATGTCACTAAATATTACAACAGTAAGGAAGCTAACGTGACGATCACCGATAACATCAAGCAGAGTGCAGCTAACTTTAGCATTGCTAGCACTGCCAGCCTCCAGACCTCTTTACAGGTTAATGTCTACAAATCAATGTGGAGTATGTTTACACATCTTTCCGGTCAATATGCAATAATGATACCAGCCTTATTCAGCTTTACCTTTGATTTAAGGCACAAAATAATTCAGAACTGCCCCATGTTAAGATAACTAGATAAAACTACATCTACCCAATGCGAACTGTATTTTGTAGTAGTATGTAGTCCATCTATCCATTCACCAATTTTCTTTACCACTTATCCCTTTCGGGGCCTCGGGGGGGCAGTGGGTGGGGGACTGGAGCCTGGAGACTGGAGCCTAACCCACCTGTAGTAGCATGACTGCCAAACGGCTGTCATTTTGTAGTATGCTAGACCTGGCAGAGCTGTTTCTTCTTCTCCTTCTTTTTGTTTCCTATTGCATAAAGTTCATTACTGCCACCTATTGGGCTAAAGTTTGGAAGAGAGAAACTGTCTTTAAAATGCAAAATCTACGTTAAACATAAGAATAATCGTGTCCCTTTTACCTACGCAAATGCAGCTTTGTGCTTTCCCTCCCCAAACCAATAATTTAGCTGATTTCTGATTCTGGTCATTAAAAATAAACAAACCATAGCTTAGCTGACAGCTAGCGCAGCAAAATTTACTTTTATTGAAGGACTAAAAAAGTCTAACAAGTGATTTATGTGGTTTTTCATGATGTTCAATGAGAAATGTGTAAAATCCGTGTAACAACTCTATTTTTTTTATTTTCGAGTCTATTCTAATCTATTCTAATGTTGATATTGCTTCCAAGAGAAACGAAGAAAGAATGAAACAATGCTGCAGCCTGACCCACAAACCAAACTAAATCAAGCTTGCTAAACTTAAGGTGCAAAAGGGACCTTAGGATTCAATAATCACCTATTATTTGGTTGCACTGTTTGTTTGTCTGAATTCAGACTGAATCAAAAAGTATTAACGTGAAGGTCAGGGAAGTAATCTGGATATTAGAACTAAAATAAATTTCAAAAAATCACCTTACCTTGAAATTTGTATAATTTTTTTGTTATAGCTATTTAAAAAAATGTATAAAATTAGAAATCAAAATATTTGAATTAGTGTGCAAATAGGACCATATTTGGAAAACCAGCAGAGCTATGGTGAAGTTACTCTACTGGTTAAATTACATGAACTTCACTGCAGCTTAATGCTGAATACACCCACTTTAAAGAGAGTCGCTCTAACACACACATTAAAGCAGCCCGGGAGGAACTTGGTGTTTTAGTAAGCTAAGTTTCACACATGGACTGGAGGTGTCCTTGCTTTCTACTGGTGTAATTATCACTCCAGGAAAAGTGTTTCATTAGGAAAGCTCCACTTACAGACACATTACTCACAGAGGGATGGACACAGACACCCCGGACAGCACACACACATCCACACACTCACAAAATGGAGTCTTTACTTCATCACCCTTGTTCTTGTCCTCAGTCTGATCTGTTTTTCTGGACTTTTTCACACCTCTGGGTTGTTAACTCAAGTCTTTTTTCCCTCATAAACTCTTCAGCCTGCCAGTGTATTAAATAGACGCTAACCATGAAATCAAACAGTTTTATATTTTTAACTTATTCAGTAAATTTAGCACATTTAGAGTAAATCTGACCATTCAACTCTCACTGTCTCAGAGCTCAATTGTCCTCACGATCCCTCCTCCAACTCCTCTGTTTCTTTTCTCTGTACCGTACCCATCATCCTCCTATCTGTCCTTCCCGCCCCCCTCCCCCAACCCTGCTGCCCTCTCTCTTGCCCGGGAGGCCTCCAGGTCTACAGGTTAATGAGTCGTGAAGTGTGAAAACTTCCTGAGACTCAACCGGAGCTAAATGCCGTTTCCAGATGTGGGTCTACAAACGTCTGGATGTCCGCTTGAGATGAGTTGGAGAGGGATGGGTGGGGCAGGTTAGGGATGGGAGAGGGGTAAGCAGAAGGTAGTGTATGAGTAAGAAGATAGTATTACACAGAATAAGGATCAATAATTAAGAGACAGGAGGGGGAACATACATATTTGGCTGCACTAATCTCATTGTTTTGTCCCAATAAATATGGGATTTTCTGGGTATCTGTTTTGTTTTACATGGGGATAGTATTCCTCTCACAGCCTAATATTTGAGGCCAGATGTGAGGAAGTCTGTCTCTTTTAGGTGTCACAGTGTGGGAAGAGTCCATTATTCTCTGGGAGCCAGTTCTTTTTGTGACAACTCGTTGCTATATCCAGTCTGTGGTCACTGAGTCTGTACTTCTGAGGACTTTTTTTTTAGTGACTTATATTTTACAGCATTTAGGGGATCTGCTAATTTCTACTCTATGTAAAGGGCCAAATAACATTTTACTTTGCTTTTTTCTGGGGGTCCTTTCCAGTGTTTTATTTAAGTTTCATTTTATTGGTTAGTAACTTGGTTTGGTATAATTGGGGGAATGTTTTGGTCCTGATTGCTTTTTGAGGGTTGCTTTGGTCAAGAGGCTGTACAGGCCAGGTCATGGGATGTGGGAATAGCTTTAGCCTGACATTGAGATATCTGAAAGTAAAAAATGGTGCCCCACAGGATTCAGTCCGGAAAACCACTGTTAGTAATGCTTTTTACAATACTGGTCAACGTGCTCTTAACGCACATTCTACTTATACTGTATGCTGATGAGAGTTTATTATTTGTATTATTTATTGCTTCACTTAAACACAGTGTCCAAACTCAGTAGTCCCCAACCCCTTTTCTTAGGAGCTCCCCCCAAGTTGCACCTAACTACAGTTGAGCCCCTCCTTTAGATCTACATGAAAAAATGTGTTATGAGTTAGACATTAATTCTTGTGTAGAGAATCTTCAAGGAAAGTGGGTGCTGAGTAAATAAGTTTTTAGTTCAGCTTTACGTAGTTTATGTTAACAAAATTTTGACAACCACAAAGCTCACAGTGCCTTGCACCCCCCTGAGACCCTAGGTGGGGAATCAAGGTTATAACTGAATGCAATGCAAGCTAACATCAACATCAAAACCCAGCTTTTAACATGGAATCATATGTGAGTGCCTTAACTGCCTGTGAGCGACACAGCATGACACTGTGTGATGCTGTGCAACATGGTGCAACATTTTGCCTTGACGCTCCTTTCTCTATTTTCCTCTCCATCACTTGCATCAACGCAGACAGGGAGTGAAGAGGGAGATTAACAAGGTGCTGAAGGGATTTTCTTTGTTTTCTTTGTTTTCTTTGACTTTCCTCACACAGCAGAGCTCGTTAATCTGTTTAGCATAGCATAGCAGAGAGAGTAGAGCACTCATCTATGTCTGTGAGGGACACGAATCACCTCCATTTCTGGCTCTGTAATGCTGTATGACCTCCCAAACTCTCCTCTGATTTAAATCATATGTTGTTTAACTACTCGCAAGAGTCCCTGGAACAAAACGGCCTCATCACCGAGGACGATGACCGGGAGTACAGAGGACTGACCCAGGACTTTATGGACTGGTGCCAACGGAACCACCTCCAGATCAACGTGAGGAAGACCAAGGAACTGGTGGTGGACCTCCATAGGCGTAGACCCCCCCACCCAACACCGGTGAACATCCAGGGCTTGGACATTGAGATTGTGGACTCTTACAAATACCTGGGTGTTCACCTGAACAATAGACTGGACTGGTCTGACCACACTAGTGCTCTCTACAGGAAGGGCCAGAGCAGACTGTACCTGCTGAGGAAGACTGAGGTCTTTTGGAGTGCAGGGAGCTCTCCTGAGGACCTTTTTTGACTCTGTGGTGGCATCAGCCAAATTTCCCTGTGTGGGACGAATAAAGGTTTATTCTATTCTATTCTATTCTATTCTAAACTCGTCTCCTTTCTGCGAGAAAAAAAGCTAAAGACCGAGAAACAGCTACATTTCAGTGTCTAAATCCTCTTTCGTTGTCATGAGCAGTTTTTTGCTGCTATATTATGACAACCTCATCTACACTGAGGTTGTATTGTGGAGTATTCTCTGTATTTTGATGGAAAATGAAGCATGAAAAGGAGTGGATGTGAGCCTGTAGGAGCCAATGAGTGTTACTTCATAAATAGGAACCAATCTTTGTCTGGGTAGGTGTTCTGCCCGGAAGTAAACACGGAAGTTTTTGACGGCTGAAGAAGCCAGTATGATGAATTGTTTGTTCATGTTGGAGGACTGTCTGATCCTAAGTGTTTATATCAGCACAAAGAAGCTTTGGAGCAATTAATGCACAGGTTATTGCAACGCACGCTATTGTTTTGGACTCTCTTCATCAGATGCGTTAGTTAAACACCGGTGAAGCACCTCAGGGGCTTCAAGCATTGGTTTAGCCTCTATAAAGCCAATACAACACATACACATTACAATCTATCATCATGAGTCAAATTCTGTGACATCTGTCTTCATAGAGTGGAAAATATAAGATTACAAAGTTATTAAATCCTTTTTGGGTTCAACACAAATGCCAACAGCAAATCACAATTACAATTCTTCTAATTAAAAATAACATTAAAAAAAAACAGTGTTAATAAAAAATTTTAATCAGTAGACTCACCAAAGTCAGAAGGGTTATCCTCTGGGAACAGTGAATACTTGCTCAGATTTATTGGCAACTCAGTAAGTGAGAAATTTTAACCCGGGCCAGAGAGCAGGACAGGCAGAAAGGCCAAGATTTGATGGTCCCAGTTGTCACGGCGCTAATGTGGCAGAAAAATAAGAAAAATCCTCAAGAACAAACCTTCACTCTTAGAAACATCTGATTATACATCTGATTTATGCGACAGACTCCAGAACAAAAGCTCATCATCACTCACTGCACATCTGCAAGCATTTGTTTGTGAATATGTATATACATGCACGTTTGATTCAGTGTGTGTGTGCGTGTGTGTGTGTCCATAATCTGGCGTAAATAATGACATCTCTGTCCCCCATCTTCTCTGCTGCCAGCTCCTCTAATTATTTATTCTTGGACGCTGTGAAGGTGTCAAAGCTCACACTCCTGCCTCTAAAAACAGCCGTACACTCGGCCTCACTGGCAGACGGAGGAGATGAAAGAGCCCATCGTGTTTGTAGAGAGAGTAACTCTGGCATATTTAATAACAAATCATCACCATTTATTATTTTTGTGTTTTGACAATTGTATTTTCTCTGATAACCTCAAACGTTCAAGGAAGACGCTGGATCTGCTGTCATCAGGCAGATCCATTTTTCAAAGCTTTAGCTGATCAGATAATTGCAATGAACAGTCAGCGTAATTTGAGGAGAAAGAGGTAGTGGCTACAAGGGTTGGGTATTAAGTAATGAGACTGCGCTTATGGGGATAAAACCACATTGTTCACAGTCACACTGAGTGTTATATATTAAAGGTTTGGTATTCACGCACAAATGCAGTAAGTTTCCTATAAGTGACACCTTTTGTTCATTGCTAGCCACCAGTGACGTGCGCCTCGACACTGAAATATCAATCCCCGATACAGATACCATAGGTTTAAGTTCTGGAACTGATTCTCACATTAAAATATAAACATTTTAAAAAACTGGCGTAAATGTGTGGTGTACCATCAACAGAAATACAGTGGAAAGTAACATTAGTGCAAACATGTCTAAATTATTATTATTTATTTGTTTAAAATGTATTTTTAACATTTTATTTATTTCTGTCTGATGTTTCTTCATTTTATTGCTTTGCATTTTCTCGTATCTCTTCTTTAAAATTTTATCAATCATCTTAATTTTATCATTTCTTTTACTTTAGCTTCTCTAGTGAGCATTAGTCTCTAAATCCTCTTGACATCCTTCCTGCTATCATTACAACTACAGTGGAATACTGCTTAGTAGATGGACCTCTGCTGAGTGTTTATTTGCTTGGTGATTGAAGAAAATTATTATAATTATTCATGTATGTGTATATATGCATGTTTGTACATGCGTATGTGCGCATATATATGTACTCAGTGGAATTTCCATGCTACTCAAAATTTTTATTGATGTTTCCTGTAAATATGTGGGGTAAGGGTTCAATGTTTAATCATGTCATTGTGGATCTCATTACTGCCGTAAGAGGGCAGGTCCGAACACTTTACTCTCATGGACAAGCTACGACTGCCAAGGAAATTGGGGAAAATTTAAGTGGCTCCATCCTTAAATATTAAAGGATTGGGTAGAACTAAAGCAGCTCAAACATTAACCAATCAAATCAGGTCGACACAAAAACAAATCAACTGCAAGCAAAAACTAAACATCCTCACAGTGAGAGCCGCTTTAAGAGAGACTGATTCATCAGTGGAAATGTTCCATCATCTGTTTCATTTGGGTCAACAAATGACATTTACAGCAGTGTTTGTGTGTCTGCTCTTATGAATAAATGTTTGTGTTTGCATGTGGAGCTGATTTAAGAGTCTCTACGCCGAGCGTGAACGAGCTCCGAGGGGTTATGAAGAGAATAAGTTGAAAACAGGACACAATCAATACCATTTACCCAACAGCCTGTGTTTGTGCGTGTGTTTTTACCCGAAGTGTGACTGCATTTAACATGTCAAGTTGAGGAAAAACAACCAATTGCTTCTCAGCACACGCTTTATTGACCTGAGGAACACGCACACACACACTGCAGGGGTATTGACTGGTTTAAGGGAGAAACAGGTTTAAGGCAATTAGAGTAGTGTACTGTCCGACAGAAACCTCCCATGATCCTTTTCACAGCAGTCAGTGGAGTCCCACTTAAATGTGACTACAATCAAGTTAATGGAGAGATGTGAGAGGAAACACACTGTTGAACAGGACTGCTGTTTTATTGTTTTATTGTCATTATCAGCACACTAACAAACACACTCACTCACTCTGAAATGATTCTCTGTTGTGTCTGTGGCTTCAGAGGGTCAAGTGTGTTTGTTCTGCTCCAGTCTGAATCATGTGATGGTTTGAACATACTGTTTTGCTGTTGTTGGGGTTTATTTCAGTTTATCTGGTGGAAACACCTAAAGAGCAATTTGCAGGTTAAATTATTTTTGACATAAATTCAAAACACTTTCTGTTATATCATGTGATTTTTTTTTAATTGTAATGTCTTTTAACAGAATGAGGCACAAATGTTCATGAAAAAGTGTCTCTTTTCACATCCACATCATAGTACGTCACCAAATCAGGACGTTGTGTTAAGTGTATATAAAAATGGAATACAATGACTTGCAAATGCTTTTTGACCTTGAATCACATGAAAAAGACAAGACACTTAATGTTAAAATTGATCAACTTTTTTTGTTTTTTGTCAATACTCACTCATTTTATATTTGATGCCTGCATCATGTTCCAAAAAAGCTGGAATAGGGGAATGTTCACCACCTTGTTACATCACCTTTACTTTTAACAACACTTTGGGAACTGAGGACATTAATTGTTGAAGCTTTGTTGTTGTACTTTCACATTTTTGCTTGATGCACAACTTCGGATGCTCAACAGTTTGAGATCTCCGTTGTACTATTTTGCACTTCATAATGTGCCACATATTTTCAATGGGAGTCTGGTCTGGACTGTAGGCAGGCCAGTCTGAGCCTTTCAGTGATGCTCCTTTATATACTCATTAACCTGTTCACCTATGAAATGTTCCAAAAAGGTGTTTTTTCAGACGTTCCTCAACTTTCTCAGTCTTTTGTTGCCCCTGTCCCAGCTTTTCCTGATCATGTTGAAGGCATAAAATTCAAACTTTCAATATCTTGTCTTTGCAGTGTTTTCAATTGAATATAAGTAGAAAGGCCTGACAAATCATTGTATTCTGTTTTTAGTTACGTTTTACCAAATGTCCCAATGTCATTGGACTTGGGGTTTGTACTTGGATGTTTTACTGATTTGGGAAATTATACAGTAAGTATCAGAGCAGTCTACCAAGCTTACAGATTTTTGTCTATGCCACAAAGCCTTATGAACAAAATAACAGAAAATACCTCATCTTAGGTGCTTCCTAGACGCTTCTTTAAAATTCTTTTTCAACACAACAACAACCTCTCGGATTTTTCTACTAGCATGCATGTTAACTGTCCAAACAACACCATCAACAAGTCATTACTTGTCAATTTATATCAGTTGAGCTGAGCCACTGATTCACAGAGGGTCAAGAGGTTAACAAGCCCATTTGAGGAGAGCAAGACGTCTGAATATTTTGTAGTCACTGGAGATCAAGAGCAGGTCAGGTTTTCACATGTCTTTTCATGCGTTGTTCCTTGCTATCCATCCTTTAAAGGGATATGCCAACTTTTTTTTTCTTTTCGAGTCTTGCCTCACTCCCAAGTCCATGATAAGCAGATAGACACCATTCTTAGGACTGTGGGTGCAGTAACAAGAAAGAGATGGGCAAAGCTCACCCATCGCTATTTAGCTTAGCTCAAACACTGGGAGTCAATGGGAAGTGTTAGCCTGCCTCTGCCCACAGTCAACTGATAAACTCTTCAGCAGTTCTAAATGGTCCTATGTGCTTGATGTGACTCTTTTTTTTTTTTTTACCGGGTTATGTTACGTTATCTTCTACTCTCATCATATTATCTTCTTCTACTCATAAACAGAGGATTTGTTTTGTTGACCTACTTCCGTGGTGGTTTGCGATTGAGATGTGACTTGATTCTCTTGAACAGCTCTTTTAATATAACAATGAGAGTGAGCCGTCTGTTTACTAGCCAACCCTAAATATTCAGGTAATTTGCATAAATGAATGGCCGGCAAACGAATGGCTCACTCGCAACTGCGAACTGGCTCTCATCGTTCACTTAAAAGAGCTGTTTAAAAGACTCAACTCGTTTGTGAACGCCACATCTCTATCCAAACCACTGCGAAAGTAGGTCAACAAAACAAATCCTCTGTTTACTGGTAGAAGAAGATAATACTATAACAGTAGAAAATAACATAGCATAAAGCAGTAAAGAAATAAGTCACAACCTGTGTTGGACAAATTACTTTAAAAAAGTAATTAGTTACAGTTACTAATTACTTTCCCAAGAAAGTAAATGAATTACGAACGGAATAACTCCTTCATAAATGTAATTAGTTACTAGGGAGAGTAATTGATGCGTTACTTCTTCGAAAAAGCTTTTGCTACTTGAACTGTGTGGCTCTGTCTCTGTGTCCTTCCTTGTTGTTACCTGTCCTGTTACAGCAGCGCTCACATAAACAGCGGAGTTCTCTGTGTTTTTGGTCACTAGGTTTTAGATTTACTTACAACAGACAAACACTTTGCTTTAGGACATAATGTACACTTCACATGTGTGTTCTTGCCTGTTACCTCTTGTACTTCCATCCTGAAAACGCCAGTTTTAACTCCACAGACCGCTCCGGACTCGACATTGCTGCAGCTAGCCGTGTTGCCAGATTTTGCGATTGAAATAAGCATTTTTAAAGAGAAACCTACATGAAGCGTGTTTTAATTTTTATCCACGTTAAATTTCAATTTCAAAGTGATATTTCCTCTTTTTTGTCTCCTAATTTACTTATTCAACATCCTTTTGTTTGGCGGTGGAACATCCTTTTCTTTATACAGAAGTGAAGGGAGTGGTTACTGTTTGTAACTCTATTATTGCTAAACAGTCTGTCTAACCTTGATTTTTGTAACCAAAAAGACATGTCAGGTTTTGATCTAAGTTTTATGTTAATCCTCTACTGCTTTATTATGGTGAAAACAGTAGTAGCTACATTAGAAATAAATTTAATTCTGGCAATAAGGATTTATTTTAGGTGGAAACATCATTTTTACAGTAAAATTTTCATTTGTGTTAGGGTGGGACAAAATAATTTTAATAACTTCTGAATTGGGTTTAGATTGATGGTAGATAATGCACCAGATTCATCCTGGGTTTGGGGGCACAACAAGCACAAATGAGCAACTGTACTATTGGAAAAAACTGCAACCCATAACTCCCAATATACACATGCAAGTTAGAATACGAAGAAGCCAAAAGTCGCCTATATTAAGTGGACCTGGCAACTCTGGCATCTCGTTCTCTAGTGTGTCTGGCTGAGCGAGGCAGGTCAGATAACAGCTGCTTGACATCGATGCAATTTCATTTCACATTTCACTGTCGGTAACGGTAACGGCGTTATAACCTTTGAAATAGTAATTAATTAGATTACCCGTCACTGGGAAAAAGTAACGGCGTTAGTAACGCTGTTACTCCCAATACTGGTCACAACAAACACACCGGACCGTTAAGCGTTTCTGAAGAGTTTACCTGATGACTGCAGGCAGAGGCAGGCTAACAATTCCCACTGACTCCCAGTGTTTGAGCTAAGCTATTTAGCTGTGGTTGAGCTTTGCCTGTCTCTTGTTACTGCACACACAGATGAAAGAATGGAGTCTATCTGCTTGTCATGAAGTCTGGAGTGAGGCAAGACATGACAACAAAAGAAATGTTGCTGTATCCCTTTAAAGTTCAGCTGCTTTTGCTTATTTTAGCATTAAAGGAAGCAGTAAAAAGTTGAAAATCAGGTGCATGCTCACAGTTTGATCACATTTTGTATGATTGCATAACTGTGAAATTTCTGCAGTAAAAACACTGGACTGTACTCAACCACTGAACTCCTCAAACCAAAACCTCTCACTCTCAGCTTCACGTGGTCAGAACAGAGCAGCCCATCAGCCCGGTCACTGACATTTTGAATGTGGGGTAAGGACACAAACTCATGAAAAGGGGTCTGTGATCAAATATTTGTGGTGCTTGACATAAAACAGCGCAGAGGCTCTTCATTTGGAGAGCTGCGTGCGGTACACAGTCATTTCATCTCTTTATCTGACGGCATGTTCAAGTAGCTTTATATTACCAGAGCATGTTCACAGCTCAGCCAGAAACACACACACTCAGGGAGAGAGGAGGCAGCGACAGACAGCTACATACAAATACAAGCTCTTACTGCTGTAATCCTATCAGACTGAGCTGTTGAGCTTCACGCAGCCTGTGAGGGGTCAACACGAACTGTGACAACATGAAACTGAGAGGAGAGACTGACTACTGTAACCATGTTTTTATGCACACACAAAAGTCCTGAAATTCTCCTGAAACTTTTGGATTAATGTGTGAACATACACGGCTAAATTTGTTTGCTCAGCGCCAGCAATTAGAGGCAGAAGAGGGTCTACGCATGCCATCATACATCCAGATTATTCTTCTCAAGAACACTCTAAACCAGGGGTGGGCAACTTTATTTGCCAAGAGGGCCACATAATTTTTTTTTTCAATGCCTGAGGGCGGCACTGGTACATATTGTCAGGCACTCTCAATGAGGAAAAAAATATATAAATTACCCAAAAATAGCAAATAAAAAGCTTCAAAAAAGGATTATACCAACATTAGTATATTTTAACCCAAACACAATCAAAAATTAATGATTTAATGAGCATGACACATGACTAAAGCTAATTTAAGCTTCTTTTTATTGCAATAAAAGAATAAATGTTTATCAATTTGAAAGCACAAATAAATTACCTTTCCTATTGTTTCCAAACATAGTTTTTACTAATACTATATATTCTATTTTAATGTCTCTTAAAAGATATTTAGAGATAAAATCATAGCAAAGTAGGTTCCTTAATGACCTGTAAAAAACAAAGCATGTACCAGCAATCTAAGGTTTGTATAAATATTTTGTCACTTATCCTAATTTGTGCGTTAACCCTTTGACTGGCATTGTAACCATTCGGTTGACTTTTTGCCGCCATACCACTGTAAAGCTCTAAAAGCCCATCTTTGTCTGTTTTTCCTTATTCCCCTCTCTGAATAGTGTTTGTGACACCACTATGTATTGACTGAGTGGTGTTGCTGTGCATGAATATTATTGTTTGAAAACCAGAATAAATAGGAAGTCAGTCATTGCTGCATAGCTCCTCAGCAATCTAACAGTAAGAGCATACATCAGAGTAAGAAAAACTCTTTTCACATATTTCCAGATCCTCTAACAATCATAATTTAGCTGAAGGAACTAAATTTGGCGATAAAAATCGTATCTATGATTCCTCAGAAAAATGGGTCAACCACTTCATATCTAAATTTTGCACTCTGTGATGTTTTCATACAAAAAAAAAAAAAAATTGTTGCAGAAACAGAATAAATCCATTCACACCCAGGATAACCCTTAACAGGCAAGCCAACCAGCTGATTGACCAACATATCTGCTTCCTAATTGGGTAATCTGAAAAATAAAACCTGCAATGTTGCTAAATTAAGAGGCAGGAACTCACCAACAGATAATTTGTTGCAAATGTATTTCTTAGTTTGGAAGTCAAAGGATTAAGTAGCACTGGTTACTCATGATGAGTTATATTTAGCAGTTTTTGTTTCCTTCATATTTCCAATTTTTTTGTTTTCTTGGAAATGATTTGTGGGCCGCATTGAATGAGATGAAGTGCCACATGTTGCCCCCGGGCAGCCAGTTGCCCACCACTGCTCTCAACAGTTCTTCAAACATTACTCAAATGTTCACATTGATTTTATAATGAACTTACTAGATCTGGTTTGTCACAGGTCGGAGGTCGATGTCGGGAGGCCTCATGTTCATCCCATGATCCTATCCCAATCTCCACCTTAAAGCCTTTGCTCTGAGCCTCCGCAGACTCTAAGGTGTGAGATCCATGAGAGCTTCATTAATTCATTTTCCTCTTTTTTAAAGATTATTTTTTGGGCATTTTGGGCCTTATTGATAGGAGAGAGAGTGATAGTGGATAGGCCTGTGAAGGGGGGTGAGAGAGAGTAGGGGAAGACACTCTGCAAACTGGCCACAGGCTGGATTTGAACCCGGGCCGGCAGAAGTATCTATAATGGGTCATGCCTGGTTGCTGACCACGCCACAAAACCAGCACCCCTCATTAATTCATTTTTGACACTACTGATCCCTTTCCGGGTCACAGGAGGCTGGAGCCTATCTAGTCATTGAGCAAGAGGCAGGGTACAACCTGAACCAGTTGCCAGCAAATCACAGGGCCACATAGAGAGACGGACAACCATTCATGCTCACACTCATACCTAAGGGCAATTTGGAGTCACCAGTCAACCTAAGGAGCATGTTTTTTGTCTGTGGGAGGACGCTGAAGTGCCCAGAGAGAACCCACACATGCACGGGAAAAACATGCAAACTCCACACATAAAGACCCTGCCCGGCCTGGGGATCGAACTGGCAACCTTCTTGCTGTGTGGCACGTGCATGAGGGAGAGCTGGTAAGATTTTAGTGGTGATTTGATTCCAGATTAGGATAAGAACTTTAATTTTTTTAATTTACAAGGTAGGACAGTTTTTCATATTTTTACTAATAACTCAAAATCTTTCAATTGATTTTCATGACATTTTCAGGGACTGTTGGTCATGGCACAAGGAAGAACTGATTTGATTTTGGTGGTGATTCGTGTCCAGGAGGTGATCCAGGACTTTTTTTTAGAAGGACAGTTTTCCTCATTTTCCACAATAACTCGCCTGACAGTATTGGAAATGCTTTGGCGAAGGTTTGTGCTTTCGGAGAACTTCTAGTTTTGTAATAAAAACATGCCATGTCATATACAGATAATTTAAAAACATAAATACAGTCGAGCTTACAATAATGGTCGTCGCTCCACTCTCACTGTCTCCTCACTCCTGTGTGTTGTCTCTGGTGTGTTCGAGTGTTTTGCGTTCCTCGGAGAGAACCTGGTTCACTTTGTGTTTTATAAACATCTGAGAAAAACACCCACAGATCCCAAGTGTGGGCAGCTCCCTGTGCCCTCACTGTCACTGTGCGTTGCTCTGTAACAACACAATTCACACACGTACACTTTGGACATATCGGCATAAACACACACACAAAAACACACACTAACCTGTGAGTCGTCAGGAGGAAAGAAAAACCAACTGAGATGCTGAAGTGCAGCCGAACATTTCATCCTTATTACCCCGTTATTCTCTCTCACACACATTTTACTTCACCATTTCTGTTTTATCATTCTCACCTTTTTCTCATATTTCTTTCTCACGAGGGGCCTCCCTCTCTCTCCCTCCCTCCTTCTCTCCCCCTCCTCGACTTAATCTCTCCCTCACTCTCCCTCTCCTCTTTCTCCTCCTCGCTCTTTTCTCCCCCTCAAGGTGTCTAAGCTGTGAGACATTTAATCGCGGCGGTAACGGTTTCATATCTGGAACAGAAATCAAATAATGCCAGATGATTTACTCCCCCTAGCAACCAGGGAGCAGGGCCCTAGCAACCGACCCAGCCAGCAGGCCAGACCTAATCAGGTTGAAAATATTTCAATTATTGTGTTGACTCTAGGATGTGTGTTTCAGGGCATTATGAGTGTGTGTGTAAAGATGGGCCCGCTGCATATTAATGACGCCGGCCTCTATTGATCCAAGGATATCAGACGAGGAGGGAGAGCATGTCATGTCATGAAGAAGTGATCAAGTGCTGTTATGATGGAGACATTAGACGGATACAACAACACATGGTCATCCTGGCACTGGCGCTGTAACAGTTGGCATGCTCCGTGTGTGTGTGTGAGGCAGAGCTGGCAGAGGATATCAAAAGAGCGAGGACAGGATCCAAACCACGGGGTGCCAAAGGACCAAATCGAGCTTTACTTTCACTCCGTCAGACACAGTCGCTCTCTACGCTTGTTGTGTGGGAGATTTAGAGAGTGTTAGAGTGTCTGTGTGGGTGTTTATGTGTGTTTACTGGAGAAGGAGGGAGTTTTCATGAAGGTTTGCCGAGTCATTCGATTAGTGTGTAAGTCTGTGCGTACATTAATCGGATTTGTACAATTAAGGCCTTCACACACCAAAGGTAATGTAAATAAGACTGAGAAGAAACTGATAAGGTTACAGAGGTGATTTTTGATGAGACTTTCTAGTAGGGGTGTAAAAAACCGCTGATGTACATGGATATATCGATTTGCTGACCAGTGATTGATCGTATAAGATGCAATTAAAGAATGATTCTTAATACCAGACTGGAGGATTATCTTAGCAGTTTATTATGGCCAGTTCAGTGGGAAAACTGACAAGGAGACAAAGGTTCTTCCTCAGTTATATAGCCTGAGGCATTTTAACATGTGTCATGTATGTTCATCAGAATCAGAATCAGATTTCAGAATCACAATCAGATTTATGGCCAAGTAGGTTTTTACACTTTCAAGGAATTTGTTCTGGTGTTCTTGGTGCAAGTACAATCAGACAAATAAGTAAAAAGACAATAATAAAAATAGTAAAATAGTAAAATAGTCAAGGTACATGCATCATTCATTACAATGAAATCAAGTCAAATTAGAATATAAGCAGATATAAACAGTAGAATAAAATATACAGTTATTTACCTAGTCACACGGTGGGTTAATGTAACCCAACTAGAGCTGGTTCAGTGATTAGTTTTTCACTGGGATGTCAGTGACTGAGAGGCTGCATGAAGTTCGTGTCAGGTAGAAGGTGGAGGTAGGGAGTGGATCATGAGCAGAGTTCATCAGTGATGCAGCAGACGGAAAGAAACTGTTGTTGTGGTGTGAGGTTTTAGTCCTAATGGACTGCAGCCTCCTGCTTGTGGGGGAGGGCTTGACAAGTTTGTGTCCAGGGTGAGAGAGGCATGTAGTGTCCTTCTATGGATACAACTATCTACTGACAAGAGCAGTGATCAGTGTCTGTGGCTCTCTTGTTTCTGACTCTGAGCCAGACTCACTGTTCTCTGTGTTATTTCTCTGCGTATATTCAAATGTGGTAAGCATGGATACATTAATTGAAAGAAGTATATCCAAGACCAAAATGACACATGGAAAACCAAAAAGAATATACTGTATACAAGCCATAAAATTAATCCTGACAGTGATCCAATCAGATTGATTGAAAATCAACTTCAGCTCATTTTTAACCCTTTAAAGCCTGAAAACACAAATTATAGCCAGAAAATTCTATTTTTTTAGAGCTGAAATGATTATTTCACTTTCTACTGAAATCCAAAAAAAATCAAAATGTCCATAAAATTTAACATAAATATTTTTTGTATCTCATTTGATACATTAGGTGTTTTTGGCAACTGGTAATCCACTCGAGGACATTTTTATCATTTATCAGATTGTATTCAGATTTTTTTTTTGAGTGATTTGTTGATCATATTGATTAGATAAAGGTATCATAAAAGTATATATCAAACATGGTACAACAGGTTTTAAGGGGTTAAGTAAACTAAAGTTGTTCAGTTAAGAGTATCTTTCATTACAAAAATTTGGCCCTTTGCTTTTAAGGACAAAATATTGTTGCCCTCACCGTAAGCAAAGTTGCTCATCCCTGATCTTAGACTGTAGAAAAAAAGGCAGAAGATGGCCTTAAAGAGACAAGCACTCCAACAGAGTATCGCAGACAGAGTAAGAGTAGAGGTGGATCAGGGGTACTCAGTTTGTGGAATATGGTAGTTCAACGATTGTGAGCATGCTCTATAATCATATAGAATATATGAAACGGCAAAATATAAACACTTTATAAAGGTCACTGAATAAACCTCAAGAGTTTACATTAGTGCATGCATTTGATTAGATTGCAAGAAACTTAATTAGTGCCAGAAACTTTAATGGGGGTATTTATGACCTCACCAACACGATGGTGTCAACATAAATGGTAAATATTTGACCATTTCATGACATCAGCCAACAATAGATAAAACTAGAAAAGCACTCAGAGAGCACAGACCTCCGCCAAGGTGATCCGGATCAGTCCCAAAATTCAATCAGTTCTTCCATATCCATTTCCAACAATTCCTGAAAATTTCATCCAAATCCGTTCAGAACTTTTCAAGTTATTTTGAACACAAACAAACAAACAAACAAACAGACAAACAACAGAAAGACAGATAAACGCCAGCAAAAACATAATCTCCTTGGCGGAGGTAACAAATAGATTAAATTTTGACTTGATGGCTAATCTCTAAAAGTGAAAATCATATTAAAATTTCATTTTTATGACTGTTTTCATCCAACCACCACCTTGAAACCATCCCACTGTTGCAAGGACATTCAGTGAGAGATGCTGGTCTTGTTCATTCTCAACCTTCTTCTAACAATTTAAGCCCTTTTCAAAATTCCCTTTGGAAACAGCACCCAAACAAAAATCCACTGCTATCAAGCCTTGAGACATTTACATGAGTTCTCTGATGGCTTTATATTGGTGTCAGTTTACATTATATTACAGTGATGTGAGAAGCATTTGAAGCATGGCACAGTGGGAGTGCCACTTACATACAAAGACATGCACATCCACCTGGTGCTACTTCCACTCGCTAGCTTCACTGATGCCACTTTTCATTCTCCTTGTTACATTTTAAGCCTGCATAGAGGGGGGATCACTTTGTTCCCCCTTTGTGCCTCTGTGGTGTGTATACATTATTAACCCCCAATTCCCACAGTCTACCTGTGTAGCATTCTGCATGCTCTGCACACTCTGCAGTAAATCACCCCAAATCACTTCAATTATTCAGTTTCAACAACCCGCATCTCTGTTCTATCCCAGCACATGCCAGCTGTGCAGCTCCGCACTGGTTTGCTGGAAATACGCAACCACTTCAACCTAACATCAACCTCCACTGACCCAAAACAGGAAAAGAAGCACTCAGAGTGTCCAGGTAGTTTCAAAATAAAGCAGAAATCATGGAATTAATATTGATGCAGGCAGAAAATCAACATCAGGCAGGAAATTTAAACTGCCTGATGCTCCTCATGTTATCTCATGATCCCTCAATGGCCTTGTGAAGTTGTAGCTCTCTCGTGGTCATATGATCTTGTGTTTCAAGCTGCTCAGTGCTGAAAATGTGGATCCAGTGGGCGAGGACGCAGCGTTGGTAAGAGCAGAGCCACAGCACAGGCGGGACGCTATACAAGCTGACTATTTGGAAATTGTGGGTAAACACTGTTAAAAGATTGTTGTGAATTTTACATTAACTTACTGGCAACACAGTGCCAGTAAGTTACTGCAAATGTCTTTACAGTAGCATCATTCTATTTTAATTAACAGAATTATTATTGTGTTTTCTATAATTGTTTTACTACTGTATTTTTATTCAAGGAATCATTACTCTCATTCAAATTTACAGCATTATTACAGTTTTATCAAAAAAAAGCATCCTTACTGTCTTTTCATTGACAGTATCATTATTCTACAACATTTTTTATTACATTTTAAATTACGGTAAACTTGCTGTATACTAATTTGTATTACAATATCTTTAACTGTTTTACTGACCATTTATACGCAAAATATCATTTTGTTAACAAAGAAAAAAATCACACACATATATGTTTTTTGTCCAATAAAATACATTTACATTTGTTTCACCCAAAAATTTGAAATATTAACTGACAGAAATCTTATCTGCCATTGGTCAGTTTTCTTGGGGGAAAAAAGGATTCTTCTCTTGATCCACTTCCCTTTTTGGTAATTTACTGTATGGACATTTTACAGAAGGTAACTGTAGATTTTATGGTAAAATGCTGTTAATGTTGCAAAAATAAGATTGTTTCTACACAATCTTTTGCCATTTACATAACTTATAGTATAGATTTTTTTACAGTAGGTAGCTGTAGATTATGGTAAAATACTGTTAAGTTACAAAAATCAGTTACAGTAAAGACATAATGACATGAGAATGTGACAATACAAATACAAATTTACACATATTGGTCATATTTGGCCAATTTTTTAAGTTGAAATCCCATGTTGTTCTGTTTCAGTTTTATTTAGAGTTCCTTATTAGAAATGTCTCAGACTGAGGCCTGATTATATACTTTAAATATTTCTAAATCTACAGAACAAACAGTAATAGTAGACTTATTAACCAGGTAATTGTGCCTTTATATTTTTCCACTTACAGATTTGTCTTTCCCACATTGTTTCCTGTTTTCAGTTTCAGATCTTTCCTCTTTAATTCTGTAATTATGAAAAAAATAAAGAGTGCAGAGGAACAATGTGAGAAAGAGAGGAAGTGGAAAGAAATTACTCTCTAATCTAATCTGCTTTTTCAACGTCTAATTCTCTGATGGTAATTACGGCTGACAATTGGCCTTTAGGGACGAGACGGGCCTCTGTCAGTGGCTCGGTGTTTGGATGGCAGAAGGTGACGGAGCAGACCGACAGACGCACAAACCATCAGACAGAAGACGTAGAAGAAGAGAGAGGAAGCTCGACAGAGGGAGAGAGTGAAGCCTGTGTGAATGACAGAGAGAAATGGATGTAAAAATGGGCTTTTGAGAGATTATGAATTTACATATCTTAATAGAGAAATGCATGCTGCGGCTGCACAGCTCATCTGCTGAATTACAGAACGTATGTGACCTGATTGTGTGTGCGTCTGTCTCTTTGTGTGTGTGTGTGTTTTTTGATGGTTTGTGTGAACAATAACAGACTCATATTTTAAGGGTTCCTCTCCTCTGAAGTTGTCATCAGTGATCAAAATAGTTTGAGTGATTTTCTGTGAAATGTCACTTTTTTAATCCTGTTTGAAGAGCTTTTCACTCCAAACTCACAGAGGTGTTTGAGCAGGTGGAGACCAGCACAGCTTGTTTTTTATAGATGTGAAGAGCTTTGTCCGAAAATGTTCACTATTAACATTTAAAAAGGTTACAGGATCGTTTTTAAAAATCTAAATGCTTTGCAGAAATGTTGTAGTCCTCTAAATCACCCGCACTTCACGCTTTGACAGTGATTTAAAAAGTTTGACTGATGATTTAGAAAGACACAGGTCTCATATTTAGAATGACAATTTACAACGGTTGTCTTGATCAAATGTATATTGAGCACTAAAAATGTGATAATGTCACATTGTATGAGGTCACATCGAGAGGAGGTCAGCAGAGAATGGGGCATTTTAAGCACAAAACACACAGAGACACCCTGAGGTCCTAAAAATCCTCACTCTGGCAGGTTTTCCAGAATATACCTTCACAGTGATCAGCCGACGATGACAAGCAGCCTACTTCAGCTCAAGCAGTTCAATAAGAGTAACAATCTGAACCCGGAAAACACCTGCAAGAACAGAAATGCAGCACAAACGAGTACAAAAACACTCCAGGCCTGCAGGGGGCTCTGTGCACGTGGGAAAGACAGACGAGAGAGAGAACAGCTGATCCATGATCGTCGGTATTTGGATCAGCAGCAGGCGCAACTTGGACTTAAGTCTTTGCAAAGTAATGTCAAGTTTTTAAGAAGATATTTTAATATTCATGCCTGGAGCACTTCTGCTGCCATAAATGCATTTACTTTTCATTCTTGTATTATTACATTTGCAGGGTTTGTATTTCGTTCTGACCTTTGGTTGTGTTTCTGTACTTGGATCTTTCTGTTGTCAGCCACTTGCCCTCATCAGCACCGTACAAAATGCTGTTTGTAAGTGGACAGAAGACTAAAACCTACATGAAAACCTGGGTTTTTTAAAATATCCTCAATTGTATGACAGCTGCTTTTATTAATGCTCACTTTAAACCACTCTGTCAAAGCACTAAAATAAAGCACTAAAATACATTCAAATAAAGGCAAGCCTACTCAACACTGCTAACATTAGCTCTCTGAAAACCAACATTACATTTTTTACTATTGATGCTGTGATCATCCTAACACAATAGACTGACTGTTTCACACCTCCATGAGACACATTCGACTTGTCCATTGGGGCAACAACCCAGACAAAGTGATTGGGAAGGGCAGAACTTTTCAAGAAATACTGAAGGTTGTATGAACCAATGCTGCCTGTCACATTCAGGTCAAACCAGTTAGAGAGCTGCAGACACCTCTAGCTTTAGTACAGGTAAACAACACTTGTAACAACCGCCTCTCTAGCTGTGTTTCCCATGAGCAGTCTGGTTTGGTTCGGCACAGTTTGGTGCAGTTCAGAGCGGTAAGCCCCGACCTTGTTTTCACTGCCAGCTACGTCCGACTCACTCTGCACTTCTTCCTTTCCAACAATGGCGAGTAAGGTGTACATCCCCAAAGTATGGAGCATTGTTCCATGCAGACGTTCTGTACAGGAAAAGTGGCAGAAAAGTTGCACAATTGCATCCACGCATGAGTTCCCAAAAGTTCTCTGTATGGATCAGCTTTTTTGAGTACCTTTCCTTATATTCACCAGTTGTAACACCTGTACTGAACCAAAATGAACTGTTCTGCTTCGTGGAAACACAGCTTTTGTGCTGAAAGCACTGATAAGCCTGATCATTTTCGGACAGGAAACAACAGTCGTTTCAGCTTGAAGCTTTTCAAGAACGATCTGACTGACATTAGAGAATCCAGCTGCTTTGCAGGGTTAGCTTTGATCAATAAAACATGCTTAATTTTGACATTTTCTGAGTGCTTTATTAACTTTAGCTTGATTTAAATGTTTTGCCTGAAATGGACTTGAGCTTGTAAAGCACCTTTCTAGTCTTTCTAACCTCTCAAAGCTCTTCCACACTGCAGATCACATCAGTATTACTAGCAAAGTCTTACCCTTTTATACCCATTTACATGTCTCTGACGCAGCAATAGGAGCAAGTCAGGGTTAAAGGGTTAATCCAATATTTTTTAAGTTGGCGTTGTATGATATATGTGAAAATAGTCAGTGAGGTGGCTGTGCGGAGTCCCAGCTGCGCAGTACCTGAGACAACCAGTAAGGTACTCTGCTGTTGGGGGTACAGTTATTTTACAGAATTGAGTGAGGTTTTTGTTTTACTTTAGGCTTTATTTTTCCTCCAGGAAGTCTCTGTTTTTGGCACTGTCTTACGATGCAGCTAATTGCTAGAAGTTCTTCTGCATGTGTGCACAGATTCTGCCCGTTGAATCTTAAGGTAATCCCAGTCATCCACAATAAAAGTAACTCCATCATCACTTAAGTTATAAAGCACTCATATATTAGTTTCCTCAGCCATAGTTGTGTCTTCCTGAGTCACAGGCGGAAGAGCACACAGCCACAGAGATTTCCTGGAGGACGAATAAAGCACTCTGAAATGTTTTCACCCAGTCATACAACACAGTTTCACAGCTCATTTTTACAAAACTGTTCCCATAAAAAGCAGTGCACCTTACCGATATTCTCAGCTTGTTCTCCTTAAAGGTGCAACGCTGCTCCCTCCCCTCCCACATCCTTCTTTCATCCTTTGTTTCCTATTTTTCTTTCTTATTTTGAAATTATTTCTAATACTATTGCTGTCTCAGCTATTATCTATTATCATTCATTTTGTTATTATTATGACTGATATAACTATTAGTATTCATTGATTTGAACTTCAACTTCAACTTCACTTTATTGTCCCCTAAGGGAAATTTGCTTTGCAGGCAGGTAAAAACATGAAACATAAAAACACAATCACACAAATCCAGATGCAACACTGAGATGGTTAAAACACAAGTACCCAAAGGGACAACTGAGCAACTGACAACTTGATTTCTTTGTATTACTGCCATAACCACCATTTATATTATATATTATATCTGAGTTATACACAACCACATACACACCTTGTTCATACTTTGTACCTCCACCAATGTATGTCCACGATTAGGGTTGTGCGATTTGTTTTCAGATCGAAATCGCAATTTCATGTGATCGCCAAAGCTGCAATTTTTTTTGCAGCATTCCTGACTGACCCAGGATCTGTTGTGTCAACTATTTTAGACATACTGTTTTACAAATTTGCCTTTACTGAAGTGCTGGTAAGCAGGTCAACAATACAAAGCCTCTGTTTAGGAGTAGAAGTTGGAGTATACCTTAATCAATGAAAACAAATTATTTATCATCAATATTAGATGATGAATAATGTGTTATGTCCTTTTGATCATTGATGACCTTACTGTTGTCTATACTGAAGCTTGATTTGAAGAAAATCGTGAATCGAACTGAAATCGCAATATCTGCCAGAAAAATCGCAACTACATTTTTTTTTCTAAGCTCGTTCAGCCCTATCCACGATGTTGTTTGTCTTTTATTTCACAATAATTCAAAAAAAAAAAAAAAAAAAAAAAGGTGCAGCGCTCTTTCAGCCACTTCACTGACTATTGTCAACTACCTGACACAACCCAAATTCAAAAATACTGAAATATCCCTTTACAGTGCTCAGCATAAATGAGTACACCAGATTTGTCAGAAAAACCTTTAGTTTCCTTTCAGATCAACATTTTCTATGGCATTCTATACCACAAAAATACTTTTTTTATGGTAAAAAAAAATTATGTTAAACTCAGCTTTGTCAAAACTTTGGAAACTACTTTGTTCATTTAGATATTGATTGATACAGTACTTTTAATAGGGGATGTACTCACTTATACTGGGCACTGTAAGTGTTTTGCAAGGACACATCAACATATAACTGCCATAGCTGGGCTTAAATCTGCAACCTTCCTACTACCGGTTAGGCGTACTACAAGACTAAGCCACCATCACCCCCAAATGCCAGGTCAAACATGACACCATTCAAGATCATGGGGCTCTTTTAAAAGACAAACCAACCCCCTAATTTCCTCCATTGCCCTCTTATTAATTTGGCCAGTAGAGCGATCAGAAGAGAAGAACTGTCCAACTAAGAGGTGGAGAGGAAAGAGATAAATGGCCACAAAGAGACAGAGTTGTATGTCAGACAGTTTTTACTGGATAATGGAGAGGTCAAAAGGAGAATAAAGTGTTGATGAGAAGACAGAAAAAGTCTGAGAGTCTTCTGCCAATCAGCACCATAATCACACTTTTCCAATTTCCTCTTTACGTTACAAAGACCCCCACCCAGCTATAGGTACGACTGCCTCACTATTTAAGTGTGAGCGAGCGAGTGAGAGCAAGAGTGTGTGTGTCGGTGGGAAGGGCAGCTAGGCGTAAAATTGAGTCCAGATTCATTAGGTTCTGTGAGCTGAGCTGCAGTTGGTTTAAGTGATACATTTCCTCTGGAAGTGGAGGTGTGGAGCTGTGTGGGTGGATGGCTGTTTTGAGGGGGGGTCAGTCGTACGTTACGGGTCTCTCTCTCTGTCTCACACCTGTGCACACACACACACACACGTGCAAGTATGAGACGATTTAAAGGCCTTTATTCTATTTTCTCCCTCCTCTGTCTCAGTGCTGAGTGACACTGTAAATCTGAGCCAATTTCCTCCTCTAATCATCATTAAAAAGCGCAAATGACTCCACTCTCCATTAAACACTCCCACACGCCTGCTGCTATTACCGTCTCTGCAGCCTTTTCCTCACGCAGCAGACTCCTGCTCGAACCCTCCCTTTATTCATGAGATAAGAGCCAGACATGAGCATATGTCAGCAGACACAAAACAATGATGCTCCACAAACAGAAAACACTGATAGACTGTTACAGCACAGCATGAACAAATATTTCATCTCTCAGTCCCAAAGCAAAAATATCCTTCAGTGTGGATTTGTCTCAAATTCTGACAGTGATATAAAAAATGTTCTGTGTTGATCTAGATGGTATTGATGCCACAGACAGACTGGCAGTACCAATCACGACGTGGCAGAGAACGTCTTGTTATTGACTCAGACCAGAGCTGTGGAAAGACAGAGTGGCGTCACTGAGGGGTCAGAATGCGAGAGGGTCACATGGTTCATGTAGCAGCCGAATAGTTCCAAACAAAGCTTGGCGGATCATTTAAATGAACTGCTTAGCTGCGATTTCTGGTTACTACTTAATAAAAGCAGTAATAATAATAAAAATGAATAAAACACAAACACAAAACCAATGCACAAAACACTAAAGTTACGCAGAACACCGATCACTGTAGAGACAGATGCGGAACTAAGACAGAACACAGCAAGCATCTCTCCTTCCTGCGAGATGCAAAGCCACGTGATACACAACAGCCAATCAGTGGCTGAGAAAAAAATACTGACACTCTGATAGGCTGAATTGGTACGTGTGAGATTAAAACTCAAAAAATGCTGCAGAATGCCGCGAAATGGCGAAAATGTACGCAATATCAAAATGAATAGGTCTTACAAAAAAAACGTGAAATACCGGGACAGCGAAAGTGAACCGCGATGTCACGGGGGTTTACTGTAATTAAAGTCCAATGTGACACTCATTCCACGCGCATGTGTAGGAACATTATTATTGCAATAATGTTTTTAAAATTGCTGAAATTTCCTCTGAAAAGGAAGAATGTGGACAGTAAACTAGCTGGCTTTACTTACGTTCTTGACTAGCAAACATTGCTTGACACTGTAACGTCACTAAATCTCCTTGTTTATAAAATCAGCCTTGGTGATTTTGAAAATTACTGACTCATTTTGTTTTAATATTTCAGACAAAAAACTTAAAGCATAAAGGAAACTCTGTCTTGTGAAGTATAAAATACCTCTGAGTGAATCGTATATCTATTGTGTATATATATATATATATATATATATATATATATATATATATATATATATATATATATATATATATATATATATATGTATATACGTATATGTAAGTGACAGCAGGGAGGACAGGAGGAAAATCATCCCATGTTTTTTTATAGTTGACTAGTTATCCATACTTTCTTATATTCAACGGAAGTAAAGCAGCAAAACAACGACCTACATGATATCTTAAAAACATTTTATACAATCCTGTTGTTTCCAGATTAACCACAAAAGTCTAATGCAAAACAGAATTCATCAAAGATGTGAGATGCAACAAGAAGCAGCCCAGTGACCACATCAAAACTAAGATTTTGTTTGAAATTGACGAGCTATCACACTTTAAATTACATTATTAATTGATTTAAATGTGCCTGTAAAATGGTCAGCATTAAAAAGCCACCTGTGGCCTCCTACCTGTAAACTGACCTTCGATGAATTCTAGAAACATAACTTCCCACAGAAATCCAATTGTCTTGGTTGCATTGTTTGGAACTATCGCGGGCTCTACGTCTACATACGCATCTATGGAGTTAACCCAACTCTCCCTTTCCACAGCTTTGATTTAGATGGGAAGAAACAGGAAATACACTTAGAAGTGCTGTGTTTTTAGTCATTTTAGTAGGCCTGATCCATTCTGGTAATGTTCAACTCAGGAAACTGCAAACATTTAGACCAGGGGATTGTGTGGTGTTCAGTGCACAGTGGTGTTCCTGGAGAATTTGTACAATAAGGGTTAAAACTACAGCTGAGCTGCAGCTGATGATTTAGATTTTTACTTACTCTATCAGAACTTCATAAACTTAATTTTCTGTTTTAAGTCATTTAAAAAAAAAATCACAGTAACCTCCAGTATTTTAACAGAATGAGCAGGTTGAAATAGAGATTGAAACAGACCCTGTTCTTCATTTTTTTTTTAATCTGAAAATGAAAATCTATGAGTACATCAATGGAGGGTATGCACTGATGCACAATATGTGTGCCAGTGATAGACTGTTACAGTACATGAACAAATATTTTATCTCTCTCAGTCCCAAAGAAAAAATATAATTTTAATTCTGACACGGATATTAAAATGTTGGTGTCAAGGATCAGAAAATAATTTTGCAAAGCATGTCATTCAAGAATAAATCTGCAAATATTATAAGATTATTTAATGCTGGAGAAAACTACAGATCTTGGGCTGGAGTAAGGACAATATGTCTCTGTTTTATTTATGAATTTTAATTAACCTGGTTGGAGTATTCTGTCCTGTTTTATTTATTTATTTATTACTTGGGCTAAACACGTCATGCATAATCTAATTTCTTTTAGCCCTGTATCGTCCTTGGACTTTGTTATTGAATATGAATGAAAGAGAGTGCAGTATCACCTGGGGTTATTTTACACCTGCGCCAAGGAGGTTATGTTTTTGCCAGCATTCTTAGTTTCTTTGTTGTGAGAAGCATAACTGAAAAAGTTATGAACAATTTGGATGAAATGTTCAGGTAATGTTGGTCATGCCTCACTAGAAAAGTGATAAGATGTTAGTGATCAAAATTATGGATGCAGACCCAGGAATCTTTTGTCAGGATTTGTAAACATTGCAAGTCAGTTTTCCAGTTTTTCATTTATGACTCAATAAGTTCTCAACATATTTAGATGACATTGGCAGGGAATGTTGGACACGGCACAAGGGAGAACTGAATGCATTTTGGTGGTGATCTGAATCCAGATGTGGATCAAGGAATTTTTTCCAGGATTTGTTAACAATGTGAAATTTTTCCACATTTTTGACAATAACTCACTCGACAATGTTGGAAATGCCACAGTGGAGGTTCTTGCTCTAGGATCGCCTCTAGTTTCAGTTATTTTATCCAATAGTTTGTTTCCAGTTCAAACGTCAATGAAATCTCTGCCACTTCAACGGCATGTCCTTGAAAAATCCTGAACCTCTTACAAGATGTAAACTTTTAATATGTCCAAACAAGAATTAAGAGACTTCAACCCCCTCTAATAACTTCCCTAACTTCTTGAAATTTCTGCAGCTGACTGGTGTAGTTTTGGGGCTGGCCTGCAGCAGAGGATGATGGAATTTCTTCACTGAATATTGTGCCTCTGACAGGATTATTTCTTGCTCCTGGCTTAGGCAATATTTTTACCCACAAAATTCATTTTAGACCCAAATTTTAGACCAAAATATATAGCCTTAGTATTTTACTGGTGAGCCAGAAAATATTAGTACCCTGACAGGTGAAGTGTTTTGAGAGTATTGATAAAAAATTGTCACCTTTTGCATCAGATCTGTTTCATTCTCCGACACAACCTCTTATTTTGTCAGTATAGACAAATGGACATTAATTATTGATACAGGCAGTTCACAAACAGCACTATGCAGTTGTAGCTGCAGCTGTAAGTGTGATTTCTCTGTGACCATCTTTAAAGCAGATGGAGTATTGACTCAGTCTTATGCCATATGACAGGCTGAGGTGTGAACTCTCTCACTCTCACTCGCTGACACATTCAGTCCTTAAGGAAAAGTCATAAAGAAGCTTTTAACTGATGGAGAGAGAACCCCGGAGAGAGAGCGCAGCTGTCCCGTCATTAGCCGCCGTTTGTTTTCACAGTTTGTTTGTTTGTTTCTGAGTGTTTTTGCACCTGCAGCGCAGACGTGAAGGGTCGTGAGAACGGCTCACAGAGACTGAATGGTCAGGTTAAACCATCGGAGGGAACAGACACTCACACAAGAGCCAAAAAAAGATCTACGAGGGAGGGTCACAAAATCAATGGTGCAGCAAGCAAGCTCTAAACCTCTGCTAACTCCTCCAAAATACTGTCTGGAAAAACACTGACTTTGTGCTCTAATGTACAATGCACATTTACATGTTCTACAATTACTTTTTATTTGGATTTGTTTGAAAAATATGCCATTTTCTGTCTCTTAAACTTGATTTATGATGTAACCCCCTTCTTTTACATTCAAAGATGTACAAAGTCTTTAACATGGTACAAAAAAGAAAATTACAAGTATTAAAAATGATTAAATAAAAGTGTTTCTCAATCTTTTCACAGCATTTTACAGACATAAAAAGGAATATGTACAGTAAAAAAAATAGAATAATTGACAATTTCAATCACTGACATCATTTAAGTAATTATCAGGGTAAGTAATCAGTCAGTAACATGTCTATGTATGCAAGAGGATCTCAATGGACATTTTCGGACTGGTCTGAATTTTAAAGTTTGATACAAGAACACACTTGTCACCCTTGGGTGCCTCAAAGTTCAATGTAATAACTGTTTGGTCCATGCACTGTTTGCATTTAGCAGTAAGCAAACAAGTGGTATGAAAAATGAAAGTTATACGGTAATATCGAGTGATTCAAGAAAATACTGATACTCTAATATAAAGTAATGTTTTGTTGCCTGATACTGTATCAATAACATTTGAGTTGTAGTTAAATTGCTGGCAGCCAACATACAGCCATTTGACGCAGCTTCTCCATCACATTTATCGTTTCTGTTTCTGTTACTGGAACAGAAAATAAAGTTTAGACATGTCACAGGGACCATGCTTTACAAAGACTGATCAGAAGCTTAATATCTATGTATTAATAATTTTGGGTTCTGATATAACAAGATATAGCATATCGTTTTTGCTGTATCGTCATATATACATGATATTGGCAGATCCTCACCAATACACATCCTGACTTACACATATTAGATGAGGTCATATAATGTTCAAATATAAGATACTGCTGCTTTCCAAAAATCCCATAGGTTAACATAGGGTGGAGTTTTAACCCCTTAAAGCCTGTTGTATCATATTTGATACTAACTTTTATGATACCTCTATCTAATCAATATGATCAACAAATTACTAAAAAAACATCTGAATACAATCAGATAAATGATAAAAATGTCCTCGAGTGGATTACCAGTTGCCAAAAACACCTAATGTATCAAATGAGATACAAAAAATATTTATGTTAAATTTTATGGACATTTTGATTTTTTGGGGATTTCAGTAGAAAGTGAAATAATCATTTCAGCTCCAAAAAAATAGAATTTTCTGGCTATAATTTGTGTTTTCAGGCTTTAAAGGGTTAAAAATGAGCTGAAGTTGATTTTCAACCGATCTGATTGGATCACTGTCAGGATGAATTTTATGGCTGGTATACAGTATATTCTTTTTGGTTTTCCATGTTCCACCTCTATCTAATCAATATGATCAACAAATTACTAAAAAAACACCTAAATACAATCAGATAAATGATAAAAATGTCCTCAAGTGGATTATCAGTTGCCAAAAACACCTCATGTATCAAATGAGAATTAAAAAAACATATATGTACAATTTTGATTTTTTTTGGATTTCAGTAGAAAGTGAAATAAGCATTTCAGCTCCAAAAAATTAAGAATTTTCTGGCTATAATTTGTGTTTTCAGGCTTCAAAGGGTAAAAAAAATGCTGTTTTTTAAAAGATTTGCTTCCAATTTTACAGGATAATATGGGGTCCATGTCTCTATCATCAAGGTAAATTTCACCCGGATCCGATACAGATTGACATCCCAAAAAAAATTTAACTTTATAATACGAAATCCCATTTACGACATTCGATAGTTGATATAAAACCAAAATATTAAGTGACGTTCCCAAAACTGGTACAACCTCCATGTACGTGCTGAGTTTGGTCCAGATCCTGGCACTATTCTGGATTTGGTGATCCAGACTTGTATCTTTTACAGGGGTTGTAGAAAAGCCACTGCCGGAGCAGAGCTGCTTGGTGGAGGTCTGCACTCTCTGAGTGTGTTTCTAGGTATTGCATTGAGACGGGTGCAAAACAAAACTACACAAAAATAAAAACATCGACCAGAAGACTGTCTTAACGGCTCCACATTGCTCTTTCATTGACTGCACGGTCAAATCTCTACCCGCTGCTCTGTTATAGTTTTCTTTCTCTGTGTGAGATTACATCATCTGCATGTTTACAGCTTCAAAAACTCTTCTTCCTTTTGCCAAACTATTCTTCTCAGTTGTGTTTTGCCAGTTTAGCTTGAACTGTTGGATAGCTTTCCCCCTCAGTTTTTGGTGGTACCCTACAATGACGTGCAGGGCATTTCCATAAGATTTAAAACAACACTCAATTAATACAACTAATATGACCTAAGATCATGCTTAGGAGGCTCAGTGTACCAGCGAGTAGTGTACCGACACTCTGATGTCGTACACTGCTGAGCTCAGGAATCCCTCATGAGTGAGGACACAGAGACGTATGTGAGTGTGTGTTTGTGCATGTTAATGCAACACAAGTAGGGGTGAGAGAAGATTAACAAGTTCTAATCTCCTCCAGGTTGGTGGCAGAGTCCTCAGAGTGTGTGTCAGTGTGAGTGTATTTGTGTGTAGTTCATTGATAACAGCTACCACCCGATAGGCAGTAGTGGGTCCCTCTGGTGTGTGGTTGTGCTAAAACAGTGTGAGCTCACTTCTGTGTGTTTAGTTCAACATTTAAGCAAAGGAACAGGCTAAGGTATGACAGAGTTAACACAACAGAAATATATAGGGTTGGAAATGTATGTTTTTATCTTCCTGCCAGCGTAGTGGGATCAAAAAATCTGCCACATAAATGTAATCTGATTTAAGTAGTCCGAATGATCAGAAAAGTGCTGTACAAGCTCAAGTCCATTCACAATTTACCACAATGCTGACCACTGAAAACAGCAGATTTCTTGATATTGCTATATTTTGACCAGGGTATCACATTACTCAGCCTCCCCTGGACCACGGGGTGCTGGAAAAGAGGCTCCGGCTGATTATCGAACCTCAGATTCAGTAGAAAAATGTGGATTCTGTCCAGGCTGAAGGACACTGGACCAGTTCTTTACCCTTGCATTTCTGCCAATCCAGTATACATGTACTTTGTAGACTTGGAGAAGGCCTACGACCATGGATCTTTTAGGGGATACTGAGGGAATAAGGGGTACCAGGGCCTCTACTGAGAGTCATTTGGTCCTTGTACAACCAAAGTGAGAGTCATGTTTGCAGACCTCAGAATCTCATCTCTGCGTTTTGCAGATGATGTGGCTCCATTGGATTCTTCAGCTGGAGGCCTACAGCAGGTATTGAGGCATTTTGCAGCTGAGTGCAGAGCAGCTGAGATGAGGGTCGGCACCTCTAAGTCTGATGCCATGGTTCTTTGCACTGACAGGGGGTGGTCTTGAAGGCGGATCAATACGTGACTCTCTGTGAGCCAAAGTTTCTCTCTTGGTGTTTAAAGTGAAAGTAAGGTGGTTACAGCTTGGTTGCTTTATTCTGATTCAGTTGAAAAAAAAAAAAAAAACTCCACAAATTTGCAGAATTCCTCGATCGACTGATGTTCACACAGCAGTATTTTGAAGCAGGCTGAGTCCAGCCAAAAAGGCCTTACGCCATTACGTCACAGCCAGTGTCCCCATGAGTTGTGCATTATGGGAGAGAAGTTGGCAGGTTAAACTACCCACAAAACTATAATATAATAACAATAATAGCAGATGTTAAATATCCTACGTAAGATGTCAGCTGGGATTGGCTCCAGCCCCAGGTACAGATAATGGATAGATGATGGAAAATTATACAAACAAGCACATGTCTCAGTGTGAAACAAGCTTTCAGAAGTATAAAACTGTGCACCAGGCTTTTCAATGCTCCTGTGGTGCAGGAAAGTACAGAGCAGCATTGAAAAGGATAAATTCTCCTGCTTGAATGAGCTGAACTGATGCAGTCTGGGAGTCTTAATGAGCTTTGAATCAGTCCATGTTGCTGTGCCCTGTGATGTTCTGCTGTGGAGATGGTGAGGAATATTAACCTGTTGATATTTTATTGGTATGTAGACGCTGAACACGAGAAGTGACTAAAGGATCCAAACAGTATCATTAAGTAGTGCTTTGTCATCAGCCTGGTTGCTGTAATGCTGTTATAACTCCTGTTGCTGCTTAAACTACCACAGCAGTAGTAAACTGCTCCAATGGCAGATTGGAAACTAGCTGAGACCACCTCTTTCAGGTGAACTCCATGCAGTTGTTGTGCCAAAACAGGGACTGATTGTTGTGTTCATATGTATGAAAACAGAGCCATATTAAGAGTCATTTTACCCTCTTGGAAGAAGATCGAGGCCGCCTTGATATGAAATCATAAATGTGTTTAATAACCTGTAAATGATATATGTCAGACTGATAAAACGTAATCAGTAGCAGCTGGACCTGCCTGATTCAATGTCTGTAATCAGGCAGACCCTTCTTGCCAAGCTCTAAACTACTATTGTGAGCGTCCCAAAGCAGCACGGCCCAATCAGAGTCCATTGGAGCAGGAAGAGGTGGGAGCTACGAGTGAGATGACTGCACATACAGAGATTAGCATAGATGCTAACAGCTTCTGTGGCAGTTTTATCAGATCTTGACCACAAAAAAACAAATGTCCACACCACTAACCTCTCTATAGTAAGGATATTTTCACTCCACTTCCAAACATGTTTTGAGAGTTTGTTTTAAAAACTGGCTCACGTTATGTAGCCCAGTAGCACCTTGTGGAGCCCGTTATGTAACAATGACCCAAATGTAACAATGACCCAAAGTGTTATAAAAAAAAAATATATATATATAAATAATAAAACCCAAAATGTAATAATTGGTCAATAATGTAACAAAAGTGTTGAGCCCGAAATGTATTAAAAAAAAATGTAATAAAACCCAAAATGTAATAACTGGTCAATAATGTAACTAGATGTTGAGCCCAAAACATAACAACTTTTTGCCCAAAATGTAACAACTTCATCCATTTTGGGTCAGTTATTACATTATGGGGCAGGCAAAATATATTTTTTTATTACATCATAGAGTGAGTCGGCTCAACACTTTTGTTACATTATTTACCAATTATTACATTTACACTTTTTTTTTTAACATTTTGGGTCACTGTTACATATCGGGCTCTAACACGCCCACCTACTCAATTATCTGATTGGCTGATAAAAAAATCAGTTGGCAAGTGGTGTGCTAAGTCTCTGTCTTTGTGGCACACCACACGCTACAAGAATAAAACGGATAAATCTGTCATTATTTGTCTTCATGTGTGGGCTCTCACAGAGTTAAATCAGTTAAGATTCCAATAATCTTAATGCCCTAGCATTACTTATATTTACCTGCCTCTATGGCCTGTATCAGGCAGATTTGTGCTGCACTGCACACAAACATCCGTGTTCGTCAGATCACTGGTATAAATTACCAACCTCGACACACACCACAATAAGTAATAGAAGATGAATGACTTGTTTCTCCTTCTGGTCCTCCTCTTCATATCCCCTCCCTCTCTGTCCTGTAATCACTCCCCTCTGAACGCTCCCTATATTATTCAGTAGCAATTCTCTTCTTCTCCTCCTTCTCTTCTTCTTCTTCTGGGGAGGGAGACACAATGAGATATGACATTTCATTTGAGTTTCTCGCCACCACGCGCCCTCGCTCAGAGAAATAAATAAATATTTCATTAGCGGGTTGAGAGGAGGACGAATAAAGATGCGCACACACAGAGTTACGGGAACACACAAACATGTATGATACAGGGGCGGGGTGGAAAAGCAATATAAACGCATTTACACATTCATGCTCACACTCAGGCCAGAGTCATTAAACAACATTGCGTCCTGCACATTCATTTACACACAAAACCTGCCGAAATACATGTGGGACAGCCAGAGCAAACATACTCATATAGAAAGTGATAATGCAATCTCATGCCTAGAAACAGACAAGATAGATAAGTAATGAAGATAATGCGTCTCCCTCTGCACCTCCTATCATCCCGCCTCTCTAGTTAGACCACTTTATCTCCCCCCCTCCCTCACCCGCTCCCTCCCTCTCTCTCAATCTCTCTCAGGTCTTACCTAGAGACTCTCGGCTTTATTGTCTTAATTAAAACAGAGCCTGTTTAATTATTTTAATCCACACTACTGCACAACAGGGACTCCAAAGAAGAGGGTGGACGAAGGAGGGAGAAAGAAAGGGGAGTAAAGGGGGAGGGGGCTGGGGGAGGTATAGCCCTGACATTTCAAATTAAGCTCTTCAAGTTCAAAAGCAAGAGTTCTTATCGTTCTCCCTCTCGTTCATTTTTCCCGTTTTCTGCCCTTCTCTCCCTCTGCCGGTCTGGCCTCCTTCTCACTGATCTCCACCAGCTCTGCTCCTCTCCTCCTCCTCCTCCTCCTCCTCCTCTCTTTCTCCATTTCCTTCCTCATTACCCGCCTCTTTCTTCCTCCCGCCTCTCCTCCTCTTCACTATACCTTTGAGAGATTAGCAGTTTGGAGAACAGGCCTGTCGAGGGCCTTTTTTCAAGTCTGGGACATCAAAAGAATCAGATTATTTCAACACTGGAACAGTTGTGTGTATGTGTGAGAAAAGGAAATGTTCTTATCTTAATATGGAGCCAAAAGCATGCAGATAAGTCCGCATACAGGAATCATAATTCATACATGAGGGCCAATCACACATGGATTGTTTAGGTTGCTTTCACGCCTAACATGATCCCTGGTTTCCTTCTTTGGAAAGTTCCGCTGATATGGGCCGATGTGAAAGCTCACACTGACTCTGGTGTGGACCAAGGAATTAAACTTTGGTCCAGCAATATACAAAGGTCTTGGTTTGCTTCTAAGCAGAACAGAGTTTGGTTCACGGTGGGTGTGAAAGCCAACCAAACAGAGCAAGGACTAGCCGAGACAAGCGAACCAAAAAGCAGGGCACTGTAGCTTGACTGACCAAATACAACAACAAGCAAGCACACAGCATTCACTGACAACATCAAGCAGGAAGTGGCTAATGTTAGCATTGCTTGCACTGCCAGCCTCTTAACAGGATCAAATCTACAAGTCCATGCAGAATGTGGTCACACACTGCTCTGGTAAATATGCTGTTTTCAACTGAGCAGCCTGAAGGCAACTTTATCTTTATCACTCAAAACACGGCTGAGCTTCTTTGAGCTAAACTATGCCATTACTATTAGCAGGTTGTGTATTTCCAGGTCATATGCTGTGTTCCATTAACATCGGAACTGGGAAGAGGGAGTGGGAATGACGTCATCTCCGAGTTATCGGCGTTCCAGTTACAAAATTGGAAAAAAACGTGCCAATCTACCAGGCTATTGTTAGCCGTTGTGTTAGCTGTTGTTAGCGCGCCCTGCATTGTAGTTCGCAACATACCACATGGAGAATGTAAAAAACACTATAGCAGCATTTCCATATATATCAAACAATACTATGTATACTGCTGATTTAGTGCGTCAAACACTGGTCAGAAGTGCTAATAAACAGAATATTACAGGAGCTTAATCACTGTTTACACTGGGGGCAGCCATCTTCGATTGTCAACTCGGGGGGTGGTAAGGATCCCTCGAGTTCCCAGTAGGAAATTCCGACCTCGCGGGGCCTTCCAGTTGATATTTCCCACTCTGAACTTGGAAATCTCGACTTCCCAGTACAACTGGAACACACCATTAGTGCCATAGTCAGTTGCAGTTCTAGGGGTTGTTCCACAGGGGCAGTGGCCCCATCTGAAATCTTATTTGCCCCCTGAAATGCCCATGTCCTGTCAGTCATCTGTTGTTTTGCTAGAGAATGACAATCAGATTATAGGTGAATGCAATTCCATGCCCAACCGTAGTATGCTAAATAGGCAGGTCCACCATCATTAAATCTGACAGAAAAAGACTATCATTTGAATGAACATAAAATATAAGGTAAAAGTGCATGTTTTTGAACACAAAATTTTGAAACATGCTATGAATACTATTTTATTTCCTTCGAAGTTGCTCACATCCTCAAATGTGTGAAAATGAGTTTTACTGTCTACACTTTTTTAATTAAAATGTTTGAAAACAGTGCGACTGGTCGTGCTTTATCAGAAATGTGACTGCATGCATGTTGGACAAATACTCGGCCCGTCTCTGAGAAATGTGACCCGTGATGGCTTAGAAAAATCCTAGATCCGCCACTGGCCACAGTTGTCCACTACATCCGCATTTTAGCAAGACATATTTCAGTTTCACAAATCACATGTCAGTTTACTTCCAGCAAAATAGTGGTCAACTCTACAGAAATGCTAGCTAAACTTACATTTGCTTCCACATCACATTTACTTCACTTTTTTTTAATATTGTAGATAACCCTAGTAGAATCTTAAATATATTTTTGTATACAGTGATTTGAGCATTTTTGTTCACTTTTGATCACAGTGTTTTAAGACAACTGTTAGTGTTGCTAGCCTGTCAGCTTACTTTGCCCAGCTGGATCATTGTAACATACTGTTTTCACCGCTTTAACATTTGGCTCTTTTTTTTTTTACACTTGTTGCTTGGAAGAGCTACCAAAGCTTAAAAAAGTTGATTGGTGACTCTAAATTGCCTTTAGGTATGAGTGTGAGTGTGAGTCGTTGTCTGTTTCTCTGTGACCCGGTTCAGGGTGTACCCCACCTTTCGCCCAATGTCAGTTGGGATGGGCTCCAGCCCCCCGTGACCCCAGAAAGGATAACCTGTATGGATGATGGATGGATTGATAGGCTATTTTTCAATTTTTTTTTGTGTAAAACAGTACGTCTAAAATTTGTGGACATGAATATATATATTTTAGGATTTAAATATCATCCCAGTTTTAATTAGCATTAAAATCCTCTGTTTTCAACCTCAACTGATTTCGCAGTATGGGATGGGAATTGAAAATCAGTTCTAGATGAGAATCAATAACCTGGTACACCAGATGGACTGTTTAATACATTTCACTTGTCCATCTGGGACTAGCCCGTAGAGAGGGTTACATGAGGACAGAACCTTTATATGAAGCATATAGGGCAGGTGACTGGACAATCATTTCATCAATCAACATTTATAACAGGCCAATCAGATAATTTAATAGGCAGGCACTACTGCATTACAGAACCGGAGTCACTTTGTAAAACAAACTCTCATGAACATGTCAGAAGTGGAGTGTAAATATCCTGTCTATAGAGAAGTTTGTAATGTTGATATTTATTTTTCATTTAATAAAGGAATTTGGTCCAGATCTGATAAAACTGCTACTGAAGCTGTTAGCATCTTTGCTTTTCTCTGACAGAGTAATCACTTCCTGCTGTCTTCACACTCGTATCTCCCACCTTTTCCTGCCCTAAAGGACTCTGATTGGACCGTCCTGCTTTGAGCCAAGCACAGTCATTGTAGGCTGGAGTTTGGCAGGATGGATCTGCATGGTTACAGACATTGAGTCAGGCAGAACTAGCTGCTGAGTGAGGTTAGAAAATAGATAGCTAACAACCAGCTCAAGGAATCAATATCATCTGTCTTTTGGCTAAACAATTCTCTTATCAGTCTCCTCCACTTTGCTCTGCATCAGAAACAGTCAACAGAAATCATAGGTCAAAGATGTGATCACTGATTGGCAGAAAAGGGTCGGAAGAGGTCAAAAGTGGGGCTCATTTTTAGTCAAAATGACATTTACTAATCAACTGTCAATGTGAAGCATTTGTCTACACAGCACGAAATTAACTATCAGGAGTGCCATATATTTTAGCCCATTGTCTCTAATAACCTTCTTTAGGGAATCAATAGAGGATTGGATCAATAGGCAGGATCAATAATGGTACTGGTATCATTAAAATCTTATCAATTCCTGTCCATTGTTTGTAGTCATAAATTTAGACTCTGTAGATTTGTCCTCTCTTTTCCTTTAATTGCATTGTAGCTCATTGTAGTCAAATGCTGCGCTATACACAAGTTTTGCTAGTTTTCGTCTTTTTAAGGCCGAGTTTGTCTCTTTTTATTACGTCCAGTGTTTTTTGTTATTTTGGGACACAGTGAGGGATTAAGAGAGCTGCATGTGGCCCCCGGGCTGCCAGTTGCCCACCCCTGCTTCATATAAATAAATGGTAAAAGTACACCACAAACAAGTGAGACTTTGCCCGTCTCCATCAGCGGAAGAGGAGCACAGCCTGAAGAGTTCTGCTCCCCGTGGACCACCGAGCAGGGAGACGGAGGGGTGAGGAGGAGCAGAGGTAGATAGGAGGTGGCAGGGATTGAAGGCCAAGAGCAGCACAGAGGATACATTACATAATTTGTGTTCCCTCCTCCGCCTCTCCTCCTATTCGCCGTCTGATTAGTCTGACCTTGATGCTGCCGCAGCTCCGCCCGCTCCTGTTGAACTCTGGGTAATGAAGCCGGCGCGTACAAATAGAGAAATAAACACCTGGCTCCCTGGGAATGGTAATAAGCTCGCTCTCTCTCCCTACTTCATGGTGTATCTTTATCTCTTCTTCATTCACATTTCCCTCCCGTTTGTCACCTTCTATCTGCCTCACTCACTTACTCTCCCCCTCCTCCCCCTCCTCCCCTCTCTATCTGTTTCAGCAGGGAGTCCAAACTCCCCAGATTTCCAGTTTACCTTCTGATTAAGGCGAGAGTCGAGCGTTTCTATCCCCTCCGTCTCCCTCCTCCGTTCCATCCCTCATTCATGCACTGCCACGGTAACTAGCCTATTATCTGACAGTTCCACTTCACTGGCCTGCCCAATAACAGCTTTCACATCCCTATAAATGCCCCCAGAGAGCAAGGGCGAGCGAGGGAAAGAGAGAGAGGGAGTTTCAGGGAGGAGAAAAAAAAGGGGAGTGTATGTGTGTGTGCCTGGTCGTGCATCAACGTATAAACCCTGGAGATTGCCCCGTGTTATAAACATTTACGCCAGGCTAACAGATCATCTCCCACACCCACGATTGGTCTGACTCCCCCCGCCACCCGCCCCCTCCTTCCCCTTCAGTCCCCCCGGCGGAATTGAAAGCCCAAGATTAGCGAGATGATAGCTTTTCAGATTGGCGAGGAAACACCGAAATGAGTTTCACCGGGCGAGTTTACGGAGGTTAGATTGGAGCGGTTAAACGGTGGATAAATTGATGGTTCTCTCATTGTCTCTCCACCAAGTATAGTGGCTAAATCTATTAACCGCCAACGACCCGATTCGGCACAGAGAGGAAGGAGAGGTAACAGGTGAGGACAAGGAGGAGCAGGGGATAATGGGAGGAGAGGTTTGAGTCAGGTAAAAATATTTTAGCAGAGCTGAAGAAGGTGAGCGGTCTCAGATATTTAAATATACTCTGACTACATTATTTACTGACAGACGTGTATTTCATAATGCACTTTAAAAAGCTCTTCAGCTCAAACTATAGCACCTCAGCAATAAAGAGAATCTGCCTGTACTGTGAGGCTGAAGTTAGACTGAGCTGCACTTCTAGCTATGCCAAGTTGCTTCCAGTGATTTGCTAGTTCACTAAAATAAGATAATGATTATGTAACTGATTTTGCAGTTTTACTTGCCCACAGAGCCAGCTGGCCCATTAGGCAAAATAAGCAAATTCTCAGTGAAACCGTAGTCTCCAGGGGGCGCCGCAAAATCGTGAAAAATTCACCTTCAATGTAATTATATTAAAACTATTAATAACAAAGAAAAGCACTCAGAGAGCACTGACCTCTGCCAAACAGCTTTCTCGCAACCCCTGTAAAAGATGCAATTCTGGATCACAAGATCCAGAATAGTGCCAGGATCCAGACCAAACTCAGCACGTACATAGAGGTTGTTGTCCTGTATGAACACAACAAGTTTTGGGAACATCACCGAATATTTTGATTTTTATGTGCATTATTGAATGTCATCAATGGGATTTCCAATTATAAAGTTCAATGTTTTTTGTGACATCAACCTGGATCCGATCCAGAAGAAATTTACCTCGATAGAAGAGACATGGACCCCATATTATCCTGTAAAGTTGGAAGCAAATCTGGCAAAGAATGGGATTTTTTGACATTTTTTGCATCCAGACAAATATCCGTATCACCAACAATATTCAGTGGTTTCTTCCTTGTATCAAACCACACCTCTGGTAAAATCTTCATGTAGATCCATCCCCTAGTTTTTCCATAATCTTGCTAACAAACAGACAAATAAACATACGCCGGCAAAAACATAGCCTCCTTGGTGGTGCTAACTATTAACTCTTAAAATTGAAAAGCTCACATTGCTTTAAATGTAACGCAATGCCCAATTAATATTACTACAAATGATCATACCAAATAAGATAATGTAGCTTATGTTTAGAGTTATTTTGCAAACTAGGTGGTAATTTAAATTGTTTGATGTTGATTGTTGTATTTATAATTTATTATTACTACTATTATTATTATTATTCACGGGACTTTATTTTGTGTTAAGGGTATTTTTATTGTATTTCAGATTTTTTGTATGTTTTTTGTATTTTTTAAGCATGTAAATTGGGTGACATGTTATCTTATCAATGGTAGAAACAATGCTATTCGATTTCTTTTGTAAGCGTAGATGAAGGGGGCGTCATATTAAATCTTATCTTGGGTGCCACATTAGGGCTGGCTCTGTTTGCCCAAATGTCAAAAATACCACTAAATCCAATTACTGTCATGGTTGGAAAGCCATGTGGTTGCCTTTTTTGATTTCTTTACCATGCTCTATGTTGATATAATTATATAATGTAATACCGTCACCGGCCACTCTATTAGGTTCGCCTGGCTAGTGCACTGTTGGACCACTTTTTGTCTTTGGAGCTGGCTGAGTAAGTGGCATTGGCTGAACAAGGTGCTGGAAACAATCCTCAAAGACCTGGTCCTTGTTGGCATGACAGCATCACACAGCTGCTGTAGATTTGTCAGCTGCACATCCATGATGCAGATCTCCAGTTCCACCACATCCTAAAGTTGCTCTGTTACCCCCAATCTCCATATAATCTGCCTGCGTGGCATACGAGTTGTGCAGTCCACAACAAATCACCCCAGTCTTGTCATTTGGTAAGTTTTCACAGCCAGCACAGAGCGTGCCAGTAGTGCACCTCAGCCCAGGATCGCTGAGAGTACACGGTGAGTCTGTTTTCAGTGGGATTTACTTCAACTCTGAGTCTTTCTCCACCAAGCAGATCGACCCAACACAGGAAAAGAGGTGCTCAGAGTCTTCTTGTCATTTCAAAATACAGCAGAAATCGAGTCAGTGACTACAGCAAACAACGTCAGGCAGGAAATTTAACTTGTTGTTTACATGTGGCTCTTCCTGTTGTTTCGTAAACTCACCAATACCTTGTGAAGTTGTGGTTCTTTCATGTTCTTTATGATCCTGTGTTTCAAGCATCCATGGCTGTCTCCACTGTGCAGTGGAGTTAAAAATGCTTCTGTGGGCGAAGATATGCACCGCTGGTCGAAGCAAAGCCCCAAGCGCAAATGCAACACTATGCAGGCGGACTATGTGGAAACTTGGGGTTGGATTGAGGTCTGGTGACTGTGGAGGCCACTGGAGTGTAGTAAACTGTCAATTTCAGAAAATCAGTTTGAGATGATCTGAGCTTTGTGACATGGGGTATTATCTTACTGTAAGTGTCCTTTAGGAGATGGTTACACTGTGGTCATACAGAAATAGATGTGATCAATAATCAGGTAGGCTGCAGTGTTTCAATCAGGGGTGTCTAAACTATGGCCCTGGGGTCAACTGCAGCCCTCAGGCCATCTTAAATTGGTCCTCAGTGATTTTCAAAAGGTAATATTAAATGTGGCCCTCATGAGAACTTGACTGATGAAGAAATTTAAGTAAAATTGAGCTTCTTTGCTCATATGGTCCAGCTTAAAAATCTCCTCATCTTCAACGTTTTGCAGCTACATGCAGTTTGTTTCTGTTTTGTGTCTGAACTAAAAGAAGAGCTCTTAGCATCTCGGAGCATTTTTCTCATACCTATCCCGACCAGGGGCAGACCAGTGTATTCAGGGTCAATCAAGGTTACCTGAAATCTGATCAGCCACCCCAGAATCCCTTACTGTAGAAGCAAGTTTTTCCAAGCAGAAAATAGTTTTATGGCTATAGCACATGTTTAAAGGGTATGCTTTAAAACCATATGTATCATGAGATAACATGAAACCTGGTGAGATACAGTATCTATATTAAATCTGACAGATTGCCTTCGAGCATTTCCAATGGTTCATACATTCATCCAGCTAGGTTGGTGTTTAAATTTCATTACCATTAATCAAATATCTCGTAATATTTAACTCCAATAAGAAAGAAAGAGAGAAAGAAAAAAAGAAAGCATACTTTATCAGCCCCTCATGTGAAAATTCAATTTTTTACACTGTTTTTCACACACATGGCGGAGTATGCAAGTGGCAGTCTATTATTTCCATTTTTGGAGCTTCCCCACAAGTATTTATGGATTTAAGGAACATTTTTCTTAAGGGGGAAAATAAACCCAAACTATTTGCCCAGTTTATCTTTGACTTCTTTGATTGTTAATAGAAAAACAAAATGTATGACAGTGTATTTTTGGTTGTCCAAAATAGGTCGCAAAAAATTAAAACAGTGGGAGATACTGAAGATACCATTACTTCATGTTATGCTGGTTTAGAAAGTCTATGAAAAAACCCAAATGTGTTTAATTTTCATTACTCTGTGTTAGCACGTTAAAGGAAAGAGTCCTTCTCAGTGCAGAACATGAAACACTACACACACACTCAGAGATATACACACTGACTAATCCTTCTTGGAGAATTAACGGCATCAAGTCGTGGTCGCATTAGAAAGTTGATAAATTACATTTGATAAAAGTCTTTTCAATAGACTGGGTCAGTTCAGAGTGTGTGTGTGTGAGGCGTTTGAAGAGAAACACTTTAAAGAACTTTAATGAGTCCATTTAGTGATGATTAAATAGACTGACAGTCAAATGATGAGGACTTGGTTTAATAAGAGCTATCTTCATAATCCTCCAATCTGTAAATATCTGCTCCAGTAGATTCAGCAGTCTCGCAGGGCTGGATTTAAACTTTCACAGTCGTTCTCAACACTTGAAAGAAAATAAAGAGAGAGAGGGCCCCTCATTACTGACCAAAACTCACGCTAACTTGCAGTGGTCAGCTAGGACAGGATTTCACAAGTTAGATTTCCAGTAAAACTGCATATCAGATGTCAGTCTGTCAGTCTTTGCTTTCATCTCCTATTTGTTTTTTTCACTCAGACACAACATCCCAAAGACCCGTTTCCACAAATGCACCTTCTCTGTGATATGGCGTGAATCTGATCTCTGTTACCTTGTTAATCAGTGTTAATTTTGACAGCACTTTTTAATTTTTATTTTCAGTCTTTTGCCTCAAATATCTTTTAGGTTTAGTCATAATTTAGTCATCTAAATTGTTTTAATTTTAGTCTAGTTTTAGTTGATGAAATTTCACAACATTTTAGTCAACAAAATCTACTGTAAATTTAGTTGACTAAAATATGAGTGTAAAGTGTAAGGCATTTTTTAATATTCCTTGAATTTCTGAAGTCATGTTTTACACTTGGATCCCGCCACCACGAAGCTAAGGCAGTTGTGATTGGATGTCCGTCTTAACTCATCCAACCTTTCCACACAACCGAAGTAGCCGTGATTGGATTAATTCCTAACTTGTCCCTACTTTCTACATGACAAAATTAGGTCTGATTGGATTTAGTCTCTGTCAGATACTTTAGTCTAGTTTTTATCTGTTGACGAAAATGTCAGTTAATTTAGTTTTGGTTTTTGTCACTGTACACTTGTTTTTTTTAGTTATAGTCTAGTTTTGATCATTGGAAAAAAGGTTGTTGACGAAAACTATGACAAAATTAACACTGTTGTTAACGAGTCCTACTGTAGTTTAGGATTGGTGGTCTGGAACAAATACCTTCCTCATTGGTGCAGACAGAAATGTTTAGGTGTTAGTGCCCTAAACATCGTTAGTCAAACATTTTTTCTGCCACGTCCACTCTCCTCTTTATTGTACTTGATTCTTTGGTCTGTAAAGTGTTTCATTAAACTTTGGTGAACATTTAAGTCTGTGAAAAAAATTCACACCCACAAAAATAGCCTTTAGATAACTGGTTTGCTGTGGATTAAAAAAAATAAACTCACTGGCACTCTCCTCTGTCATCTGGCTTAAAAGGAAATCTTTAAAATGTGTGTGTCAGTATGTGCCTGTGTGTACTTATGTGTGTGAGGAGACGGAGTGATAGAGGAAGAAGAGCTGGAGAGCAGAGAGCATGATGTCTGGGATGTTTTTGAGACGCTCTGAGATGAAAAAGGTGAGAAGGGCCACAGGAACAGTTTCCCATGATCCCTTCTGACCTGACCTGTGCTGGGCCAGACTCGGGTGGTGGTGGTGGTGGTGTGTGTATGTGTGTGTTGGGGGTGATTTTGGTCCTGGTCTTTGCTGTAAACATTGTGTCTTGTGGGCAGAGGTTGAGTCCTCCTCAGAAAAGCTTTTTTTCCCCCCACATCTGGACTTATTTCATCGGCTGTGACACATTAACTTCATATAAATCAAACTGGAAATCCACATTATGGCTGCTATCAAAGTGTGCCAACCTAACACACATCACCAAGAAGAAATCGAATCTCCAGCTGTATGTGTGCATCTGAGTGTATTAAAGCAGCCATAGTATCTCAGTGAGGATAATAAACCCTGAACCAATCACATATCAGTTTCATCAGGGGAGTTCCCAACATCCTTCGCTCTAATTGGTTATCATGTAATCCACTCTCCCTGAAGATTTCAGTCTCTCTGTCCTTTATTCCTCTTCTTCCACTTCCTCATATATCATCTTACTTTTATTTCAATATATTTATTTATTCTTTCTCACTTCATAGAAAATAAGTTAAAGGAAATGCCAGATACTATATGTGAAATTTATAAATTAAATTAGTCAACTCAATATGTCAGTTATCCAGGTCATGCTACCCAATGCATACCCATATGGCAACTGGACAGGTTAAAATTCCTAAAGATGTGTCACTTCTTCTCTATAAGGCTTCTTCAGCTCCTAGAGTTGACTGTGGAAGAGCTCTACTAGGCCCCATTTACAGGACAACATTGTCACCAGAAATGGAGAGGTTTTTCCTTTGCGTTTTCAAAAGTGCTCTACGTTCACACAGGTGCAATAACAATGCACGTTCACAGGGATCCACAAGAACGACTGAAAACGCAGTAGCATGCATGCCAGGCCAGTAGTTGGCGATGTGAGCTTGTTGTTTGTTCCTAGGTGCGCGTGCAACCTTTCTTTCTGAAAAGCATTGAACATGCGCCGTGTGACACCGTGTTCCCTGACAAGGGGATCTCTTTTTACTCAGAGACGAATACAAAAACATTTTCAGAACTTTTCGCTCTGGACCCCGGTTTCAAAAGTTTGTTCATTCGGGCACTCTGGGCACCATTCTCGTGTAATTAAAAGGCTAAAATTCAACGAAATCTTTCCTTTTTTCCGTTATTGTGTAAAGGGGCCCTTACTTTTTACCTGTTCTTAAGGCCATACTGGTGAGCCGTGCATTCTTTCATCTTGCAATCCTGTCATGATGGCCTGCAGAGGAGGACGTGATCTGATGCGGCTGAGCACGCCTCCACCACTGCACATAGGTGGAAGGCCAACAAATGGGCCTGTGAGTATGCTGAGGACCAGCTGCGATGCACTTAATGGACACACAGCCTGGTCTTTGTTATTAATGTTGCCATTGGCGGGGAGGAGCCCAAAGTGCTTCAACAGAAAAGCTTTGCCTGTCCTCCATTTTCTGCAGGTGTCATTGAGATCAAGAGAGCACAGATCTAGGCACCTTGATGTGCTGCAGAACTGAATATTTTACCACCAACTTTGAACAGATTTAGAGTATAAGGTGACAGCCCTAGTGTGCAAAGGCCTTAAGACAAAAAAAATTCGAATGAACATATTTCATTAACAGAACATCTATAATCATCTTGGCAAATTTTTCCAGGTTATAAGCAGAGCAATCAGGCAGCAAAGCAGCAGCCAGTAAGCAGAGCTACAGTGGTTACAAGTGGCTTGTAGCTGCCTGTGCTAATTAAAAACATAAAGATGTAGATTTCCTAACAACTTGTAAAGCTGGTGCCGGTTATTTTGTTCTTTTGTTTTTTTATTTTAACCATTCAGCCTTCTTGTTGCAAACATCCTGTAGTAACACTGTTTAGTTTTCTCCTAGTCCAGCTTGTCAGTTTATTGTTGTTTATTATTTTTCATTGTATTTTAAGCGTTATGCATGTAATGTGTATTTGTATGTATTGATGTTGTTATTGTAAGTAACTTTGTTAACTGGCTCCCAAGACTATAATGCAGCAGAGCAAGAGCCTCTCTTTCTACGACATTTTCCTTTTTTATGAGTAGCACCACCCTCTGCCCTTCTCTTGACCTCCAATACTTGCATAACCAAGGCTGAGGTGAGCATATATTTAAAATTTCTTGAAAAGATTATCTAAAAATTGGTAAAACTTTGCAGGACCATTAAAAACAAATCTCACCACTTTCCTATTTTCTCAGATTTCCCATGATTCACCTGCATTGATCCGCTCCCACACTTCTTACCTCTCTTTCTCCCTCATTTCCTCCCTCTCCCCACTTTTACTCTCCTCTTTTTCTCTCCATCTCCTCCCCTGTCTCTCTCTCTCTCTCTCTCTCCCCCTCTCTTTAGGGGGAGTCATTGAGTGTGTAATCACTTGGTTACGGTGTGTCAGTCTGCGTCTGAACCCACCATCTGTCCTCTGGGCTTCCGTCTGGGACTGCAGACACACACACTCACACTCATTGTACAGATACACAGACTCACACAGGCGGGCCAAGCTCATTCACACCACAATATGATGACAGCTGTATCACCCACCTATTGACATGAGCTGTCAGAGGGGCACTGACTAACATAACACATTATGACATATCACACACACTCACAGAGGCTGAACACACCAGCTTCACGAGCTGTAATCATTCTTTATGTCACAGCCTCGATCAGAAGATTTGTAAAACTGTAGCAACAGAGGTATGAGAGATCAAGAGTTTACATTAGGACCTTATCTCATATCAGCGAAGAAACAAAAATCATTACAGCTGTGGATCAATAAAACATCTTGCACAAGATCACCAGTTATTCCATGAAACGATCAAGTTTAGACACCTTCCAAATGTTTTTTGATTAGTTTGGTTCTTGTGATTCTTCACCAGAACGGTTTTAATGATATGCAACCTGTCAAGTACAGTCCCATGTGTAAATTAAGTTCATTTACTCCTGATCACACATCGATACCCAGATAAAATTTTATATATATATATATATTTACATGTATATAGATACACATACATACATATATACACACATACATATATATATACACATACATATATACATATATACACACACACACACACACACACACATATATATATATATATATATATATATATATATATATATATATATATATATATATATAGTTCACCAAAAGTATTTGTTGATCGATCACCAAAATTTAAATCAAGAAAAAGATTTCTCTACATTGACCTCACAGGAGTAGCTGCAAAGTTTATACTATAGTTGATCAAACCTGTGTTGCTGTTCTGGCCTCGGGGCTTGACTGTATTTGATAAAGCTAAATATGCTAACACATTTGTCAATGAATGGGCCGCTAATTTGTGCACATTTCATGATTCAAAGACATGTTATGTGACTCAGTAAGATTAATCACTCTGCTCTGCTCCCCATGTCTGTGTCAGTGCTTGTGTAACATGTTAGAATGTTTCACCAGCAACACATGGCAGCCATGTTTAGTGCTTGAATGAAAAGTCCTGTACATTTTTAGCTGTATGAAGAGTACTTAAACACCATTATTAATCTGTTTGTCTTACCTTTGTTGTTCACCTGCTTCATGGTCATCAGACAAAAACACCTGCACACAAACTCAGAAGCTCCTTTACTTCTTCTTCTTCTTCTTCTTCTTCTTCTTCTTCTGTGGGGTTTATTGGTGGTTGGCAAACCAACTTATGGTGCATTACCGCCACCAACAGGACTGGAGTGTGAACAAGAGATTAGGTAGTAAATAAAAAAAAAGATTCTGTTATTTAACTCAGTTTCTTTAATGAACTTAACAGTGTCATGCTGTATCTTTCCTGCTGGTTTCCCCAGAAGCCCTGTTAGTGTAAAATCATGGTGTTTTGCCTCCCTTAATGACTGACTAATATCCTCTGGATATCATATTTCCTGCAGTGAAGTAGTACATGTTCAACTGTTTCTGGCTGGTTACATTGTGAGCAATATCCAGTAGGGTGCTTGCCTATTTTGTGCAATGTGTGATTGAGACCTGTATGACCTATTCTCAGACGTGTTATAATGCTTTCTTCCCTACGTTTGAAGCCCACCTTCAGCTCCTTTACTTCCTGGTTGTACCATGTTTGAGGAGCAGGGGGTGGAGGGACTGTGAGTCTGAGGCAACAAAATGCTTCCACAGAACTGAGGCTCAGCAGCAAATTCAATCTGAAATGCCTCTTTGATAGGAGCAGTAAAATAGGACATTTATTCATTTCTGGTCAAATTTAGTTTGCAGATTGGATGCATGTAAAAAGTGGAACCCCCCTCTGGTGGACTGAACAACAGAACTTTGCTTTATGTTTATACTAGATTAGTCAACAACAACAAAAAATCACATTTATATTCATATTAAGTATAACAGATACTTTTACCTCCCCCAAAGAGGTTATGTCCTTGCCGGCATTTGTTTGTTTACAAGATTACACAAAAACTACTGGACCGATTTTGCAGAAATTTTCAGGAGATGTTGGTAATGACTAATCTTAAAAATGATTAGACTTTGATCCAGATAACCGCCATTAGTGAACAATCGGTTCTGCTCAATAACTGTCTAACTGACAATGATATCAACATGATTTCGAGTGCTGGGTGTGGGTTTTCAGGGTCAAGGAGTCATATTATGATGGTAACTTTATCATGGACCTATTGCTTATAGATGTAACAGCAACATGTGAACTACCTTGGCAGAGGTTTGCGCTCTCTGAGTGCTTTCTAGATCTTAGATTTATGATGAACAAATCTGTGGTTGTTCAAGATACTTCCTCTCATGGATCTTTTTGGAGTTGGATAATCATCATTAACATCGCATTTACAAACCCAGATTCCAATCAAGTTGAGACATTGGGTAGACGGTAAATAAAGACAGAATTCAATGATTTGAATATCCTGTGTGACCCATATTTTATTTAATGCACTACTAATGCAGTTTACAAAAGTAAACTGTTGATCATCTTTAAGCACCAACATCCCAATTTCCCTACAGAATTTGTCAATCAAATGCAATTTGCTCTTGTTTTGTGCCTGAATGTGGAGATAAGGTGTCAGCAATTCAAAATCCTCAGCAATGATTGGCTGTTTGCTCTGTCAAGTTATTGATGATGAAGTAGTGTTTTGATATAGTTTTTTTTTTCTTGAAGCATTTACAATAAAAAAGAAATCTCATACAACATTTGATTGTCTTTTTTTACTTTAATACACTAAAGTATGCCAGTCATTGTGGCCCAATTACCATCATATTGTTTGTATGTGGCCCTCACTGAAATAAATTTGGACAGCCCTGGCTTACAGTATAGTCTTCAGTGTATTTGCATGTGTGTTTCAACTTACAGCAAGTAGGCCAATGCTGCTGTTTCAACAATAGCGAAAGTAGAAAAGAAAAGGCAACAAAAAGAAGCACAATAAAACTGTAGACGGTGAGACAGCCTGAGAAAATGTGCAGAACAAACCAATTATACCTCATCACAGCTGCACTGGAGTAAAAAGGCATCAGTGCATGAAATAGTCTATTATGATAAGAATTAAAATAGTCTATGAAGATCAGATGTAGAACAGAGCGGTGTGATAAGAACTAACAGAATGTGGTACATGATCAGAGCCTCTGATAGCAGGTTTCACAGCCAGGAAACGCCTGTCAGAGCCGACGCTTTAAAACAACGAAAACAGCTTTGATCACTCAAGTGGAAAGGAAAGGCATTGCCAGTAATGTTTGGATACTTTATGCTTCTTTATTTCACTGAAAAAGGAAAAAATCAGGAAAATGTCTAAAGACCATCTGAACAAAGTCCTCATAACTGAAGTGGGGTACACACATAAAGATTACTGGGCTGTTTTTGTCCCGACTTTCCCCCTTCCTGACCAAGGATGGCACATGCCCGATTATCCTCTGTCTTTAAGATTATCCTATACGATCGTCCTGTGGTCTGAGGTGTGTTAAGAGTGAATTTGTCCTGACAGGTCTGGGCCGGCAATCGTAAATATTATACTTGTTCAATATTTACAACCAAAAATCTTCGTATGTGGGGAAAGCCGACGACTCCCGAGTCATGACTCCATGAATTGTGACGTGGAACAGAATGTAGCCAATCAAGAAGCGAGCTGACTGAGGAACAAGGAAGCAGGAGCAAATAAAAACAAGCACGGCCGACCTGAAACATAAACATAAAGTTCGGTGGACTTAAGAAACGGAGGACCAGCTCACATGTTCACGCAGTCTCCAGGATTTTTCCACAGTCTTCTCTTCTATTTAGTTTCAGATTTTCCATCAAAATAGTCCCAAGACCACCATCATTACCTCTTCTTGTATGTCCTCTCCCATGTTGCGTGTTGTGTTTTCCAGTTGTTGCAATAGACAACATTTATGATCGTTAGATCATGTTTGATCACGTGAGATTTCTGTCTTGGAGGACTAGATTCTAGATCGGTGGTAGGGCAGAATCATTATGTGTGGTGTGATGTGTTGAGATTATCAGAGCACACCACACACAATATGATCAAAACTGTTCAATGCCTGATTTTTTATCTTCATGTGTGGGGTCTCTAGCAGATAAAAAATCTCTTCAGATTTAGAAAATCCTTATGTGTGTACCCTGCTTTAGACTGTGTCAAAATGTCTCTCAGGATATATTACAAAGATGACTACAACAGCTGATAATGGTTATTTGCAGTCATCATAGAGAATAAAATACATAAAGATCATTCTGTATGTTAACATATAGTTAGCAAACGTTTGTTCATTCTATTGGTCTGATGCACCTACATAATATGTTCGATTTGGGCTTGGATTTATACTCCGAACATCCAAGTAGGGACACATGCATTTTTAAAGGGATACACCAACATTTTTTTTTTAAGACCACCCTGGACGTACTTTGTTATGTTGACCCACATACAAGAACGTCCTTTGTGGTTTGCGTATGCACCCTGCCATTTAGTTTTATATGTATTTCTTTCAAAAACTACATAAAGTGCTAATCTTAGTCTAAAAATAGATAACGTAGCATAACGCAGTAAACTTTACATAACTTTTCATCTGGCAATCAAGCATTGCCCTCAAGCTTCAATTGAAATTCTGGTGATGCCCAATGGCCATAAAAAAATTTCGTCTCTTCACTCGACCACTGCACCCTCTTCCGCTCCATTTTTCTCAACTTCCTCGACTTCTGCTCATTTTACCAACACCGTGTACAACACACTCATCGATGATGTCAAAGTTTGCAAGCTGGAACCAACTTTCCTTGGTTCACCGCTGGAACCAAGAAAAGTTGGTTCCAGCCGTGAACCAACTTTTTAGGTTTTGAACCAATTTTTTTAAGGTCTAAACACACCAGCCGGTTCAAAATTAAGTCCAGGGACCAGAACCAAAACAGAGCCGTGCCGGTGTGAAAGCCATCACAGAGTGCATAAAAACAGATTTTAAGCAGTTTGATCAAACAGCTAATGAAGACATTTTCTGCGGGTACAACCTCCCACTGAAGAGAAGAAGAGCAGCTCACAGGAAGAGTTCAATAATTCATGTCGGTGTCTCATCGCTGAATATCTGTACGAGAGACACATTACATATCTGTGTGTGTGTGCGTGTGTGATAGATGGCCTCTCCAGCTCTGACAGATGCTGCAGAATCACTCAGCCACGCCAGCCCGGCTGGTTACCGGGGGCAGCCCTGTAAATCTGACATTATGGGCTGTTGACAGGAGAAACGGTTGTTATCATAACCCACAGTGAGTTACAGGAAACGCACACATCGCTCAGGTTTTCAGCATGACAGGAATATAGCATTACTCACACACTCTGGGATGGACTGAGTATGTTTGGAGATGATTTGGATTTACAGCTCAGCACCATAAAACAGTGTAGTGAGTGTGTGAAGTAACACTGTGTGTGTGTGTGTTGGGGGTCAGAGGGAACAGGGTCTCCATGTTTTATATCGGGGTAAGAGGGATGTGATAGAGGGAAGTGATGAGTGTGGGAAACCTCGCGATGAGCAGGTCACAGGAAATAAGATATCTTACCTGCTCCTCTTTAATCCTCACCATGAAATCACCTATACGCACACACTCACCTATACATAACAGAAACACTGGACCAGATTCATGGACAGATCCTATGCAGCCCCAAAAAACCCAAAAGGGTGATTTTGTGATTAGATATAGCTACGTTATGAAATAAAGGCGTGGGAGCATGTTTTTGGTCAGTGGGAGGAAACCAGAGCACCAACAGAAAACCCAAACTTCTGCCAGGAGAACAAGCAAATTTGTGCAACTCACATTAGCACCAACATCCAAAAAAATGTACAATTTACTTACACAAATGTAACATTTTCAGGATGGGAAAGGATCTAAGGCAGTACATGCATGGTGATAATCTTCAAGAAGATGAGCTTGCAGCTTCTGCAGCTTCTGTTGTGAAGAACATTCAAACTCTACACAGAAAGGCCCCGACAGACTCAGAGAGTCAAACCAGCAACCCTCTTACTGTGAGGCACCAGTACCACCTGCGGAAACACCATGCAGCCCCCTTGGTCAGGTCATATGTGGAAATCGGTCTGGTAGCTCAAATTAACTAGTGATCCTTAACTGCCCTTGGATGTGGGTGTATGTGGCTGTCTGTCTCTCTATGTCAGCCCTATGGTTTGCAATATAGATTAACCTCTTTTTACTTTTCATTTTGCTGACATTTGAGGTATTGCGTTATTACAAAGCTGCCTTTGCTGCCTCTATTTAAGGGATATTTATGTTCTGTTTTGTTTTTCTTAAGTGGGGTTACTAAAGGACCATGGCACTAGTAAATATAATTGCCAATAAAGCAACCTACTAGCTTTGTCCCTGAGGGGATATAGCTAGCTAGCGACATTAAATCTAACTCCAAAGATATTACGAAGAAGGGTTGTTCCTGAATACTTCTTGAGTGTAAAAACAGACAAAAGAAATGGTCAATATTCTGATTTCACTGCATTCTGTCGCCTGATATGGGCCTTCACCAACTTTGGCATGTTGTTTTAAATACGGACTTCAGGACTCATCCCTCTGTAGCAACAAAGCATTGTGTTTGCAGTGCCTATTTCACCAATCAGGACTACAGCACATGAAAGCAGTTTTAAAGGCTTACCAAAATTAAAGAGATCTGCAAAAAGGTCCAGGAGAAGCCGTGTTGCTTGGTCCTTGGGCCTCCTGGTTCATGGACATGGGCTCACAATTGATGCCTCTGCACCACCAGGTAACTTTTGACCTGTCGTGCTCCTCAGTTTATACAAGATGCTTTTTTTCGTAATGTGTTTTATTCAATACAAAAATAAAAGAGAAATCTCGTATAAAAATGAGCAGGAATAAGAATAATATGAAAACATGATCTTCCCCCATTTTTACAAGACACTTAGGCCCTGTTTACACTACAAACGTTGTCACCAGAAACGGAAAGGGTTTTTCTTTGCATTCACATGAAGACGCGAGAATGACTGAAAAAGCTGTAGCATGCATGCCAGGCCAGTAGATGGCGATGTAGGTTTGCAGTGAAACGGCCGTGTGAAAAACACGCATACGCTTTCTGGTGAAGACAAACATTTCATACATAACAATGGCGAGTGGATGCATGAAGACGCATGAGTTAATTGTCTGGACGACAAATCTGTCTTGATATTTTTGTCTGGATAACAAACCGAGCACAGTAAGCAGCACACATGTTGCTCGGTAGACGGCCGAAGCTGTTGTTGTTGTTGTTCCTGGGATGCAACCTTTAGCTGAAATAGTACTGCACATAGGGCGCACGATTACTGTTTACATAGAAAACGGATACAAAAACGTTTTCAAAACTTTCCACTCTGGTCCTTGGTTTCAAAAGTTTGCGTATTCAGGCACTCCGGGCACCATTCTCGTGTAAAAAAGGCGAAAATGCAATGAACACTCTCCGTTTTTGGCCATTTTTGTTGTCGTATAAACAGGGCCTTAATAACAAGGTACAAAACAAAAAAACACAACTTTAAAACAGCCACAGTACAAGAACGCTCTCACATACCACTTTAAGACATTGGGATTTAATTTACACTTTACCAGACAGACTAGATCAAATCTTTTTTATATTTCTTCATTTTTTTCCTTAACATGATTTTTTAAATTCTACTCTTAAATATAAAGTTAGATAATCTGGATTCTCTGTCAAGATTGTTTCATAAACTGACTCCTTTCACACTGATGCAACATTTCATCAGTTAAAGATTTTGTTTCCTTTATACCGGCTCTCTTTTCTCAAATGTCTTCTGTATGTTTGTTGGTAAAGTTTTCTTACAAGCTTTCTCCAGCCCTCTTTCTACATGTGTCTCCATCTGCAAGATCTTCCTCTGTGTACCTTTTGTGCCAGCGACTAACAGCATGTTGTCGTCATGTGAATCAAAATGTCTTATTACCTCCACCAAGGAGGTTATGTTTTTGCCGGCGCTGGTTAGTCTGTCTGTCTGTTTGTCTGTTTGTGTTCAAGATAACTTGAAAAGTTATGGATGGATTTGGATGAAATTTTCAAGAAATCTGTGGAATGGGATAAGGAAGAAATGATTAGATTTTGGGTCTGATCCGGATCACCATCCGGATACAGGAATTTTTTAAAGGATTCTGTAACATTGCCAGATAGGACCATTTTCGCCAAAGTGGACTGAAGCTGCTTGGCAGAGGTCGGCGCTCTCTGAGTGCTTTCTGGGTTTTAGTTTAGTTTTTCTAAAGTTGGAGTTCATTGTTTCTTCCGATAACCTGACCAGCTCATAGCGGAGGGATACAAAACCCCTACGCTGCAACACACAAAACTTCTTATAACAGGGGCTTTAAAGAATCTTACTGTAGCTTCTACTTAAGCAAATATTGATTTTTGTGTAGTTTTAACCTAAAAATGGGGTAATTACAAGACCTTCAGTAGCAATATTGTCTGTTCTGTATCACCAAGCACTGTTACCCGGCTATCTCCCCTCAGGGACAAAGTTGGCTGGGTGCTTTAGTGGCACTCATATTTACAAGTGCCATAGGTCTAAAAAAAACCCTGAACTGTCCCTTTAAGGTTGTAATTTGGGGCTTTTTGTGGAGCATTGTGCAACTGTGCTTGCTTATTCACAACATTCAGAAATATTTCTTGTACTTGCTCTGTGAAACAAATGAATGTTAAGTCCATATCTGGCATAAATGTTGTTTTTCTCTTGTCAGAGTTTAAACTGTTTGTTTTCTTAAGTTCATCACCTCTTGTACTGCAATTGGTCTTAAAATCAGCGTCCTCATGTTGCCATTGCACAAAAAACCGCCCACACACGCACATATTTGTACAGCACACATGCGTCTTTCCTTCAGATTTCATGCCATGATTTTCCTTTATGCCAAACCAGAATACTTCCTTGTTTTCTGTCTTTTCTTGGTCTTTCGGTCCCTCTGTCTGGGTGTTCCAGTAGTAATGGTGTGTGCTGTGGGAGCAGCAGGAATGACCATTACTGTCCATGGATCACTGGTCAAGGCCTGCACACAGCAGACTCACATGAGAGAGCCAGAAGGAGAAGGAAGGAGCGACGCGGAGGTCAAAAAAGGTACAGAAAAGAGAAAAATATGGGGCAGAGAATGAAGTGAAAGGAGGGCAGACAGAGTGGATATTATTTCACGCAGTTCTTATAATGAAGTCGTTCCACAGAGGTTGTGATGATGGAGGATTTCTAAGTGATAGCTGCGTTAAACCGCCTGATGGATTTGATGGGAATATAATCACACACACTCATATGTATGTATTTATCTAGCTGTGACAGAATCTGGAGGGAGATACATCCAAACATGCCTCAAACCCACAGAATTATGGGTACTAAAATAGGGAAGGATCCGAGCATATGCCTCTTTTTCATTTGAGACGTCAAACGTTTCATATTTTATCTTTTCAGCTGCTGACTGATGAATCAGGCAGATTTATAACGGCGGGGCTGATATTTTATGGGAAGAAAAGATATTTAAGGTCAGATGTTTTTCAATTTATACTGTATATAATAAAGACAGTGAACTGTGGAGAAGGACAGCAGTGGATGATTGATGAAAGGCTTTCCCACTTTTGATTTCAGTTACACATACTGTTTAAAGACCGTGTAGTTTATTTTAGGATAATATGTAACCCAGTTACATGAATTATTTTAGTTTCAATCATGCTCATGGATTCACAGTGCGAACATATAGAAAGAGTTGAGGCTATGAATCTCAGTTATATCCAACTTTAACTTATAAAGTTAAGTAAAATAATATTAGTGGTGACACTTGGCATATTTTTAGGAAAACCTAATAAGAACACTTTTTTTCACTAAGTAGTTATTGTTAAGAAAATTTGTATATTTGTGGGAAAACACAGAATTGGTATTTTTCATGAAGAATTGTCCTATTTCTAAGAAAGGCATGGAAACTCTATTTGATAGAATTATTGGCATGATTTATAAGGAAAAATTTCAAACTGTACATATTTTAAAGTAAATAGCGTGTTATCATTTGGTAAGATTTCCTTAATATCTGTTGAAAAAAGAGAAAACTGAGCTCAGTTGTGATCAGTATATAAAAAAAACTTTACGTCATCGTGTGAAATAAATGACATGTAAGAAAAAATAGTAAAAACAACTTTCAAGGTGAACATGATATTATGATCAAAACAAACTTAACATGAGATAAATATGTTGACAAATTTTATTTATTTTCTTACACGGAAAGCTGGATGTATTTGGTAGGATAACTGGGTTTTATTTGGAAAACTTGTTATCATTAGTTGGAAAATGTGGTTTAATTTATTTAAAAAAAAAATGATATCACTCGTTGAAAATAAACTTGTAAGAAAACTTCAAATATTTGGAAAAAATGCACATTTGTTGGAGAAAAACTCAGTAGGAAGTAAGAAAACTTGATGTCCTTTCTAACCGGAACTTGGCATTAAAGAAAAGCTTTACATATGTTAGAAGAAAAACTGTAGAAAAAAAGAAAACACAACTTTTCGTGAGAATCCTTTTCCCAAAAAGTGGTAAAGCTCTGTTTTATCAGTCAAAATATTTTGCAATATTAGTAGGACTTCACATTATTGTATTTACTTGACATTAATCAGAGAACTTGCTCAATACATAAGGGCAGACTTGGTATAATTGCTGAATAACTTATTATGATATAAGAGAAAAGAATTTAGTATGTGAGGGAAAACTTGACTGTGTTCGAGCAGAACTTGTTATTTGAATGTAAAATTTTTATATGTATTAAAAATGTATATTATTTAAAGGAACACTGTGTGTCGTTGTTAAGAAAACTCTCAAACTTGACTTTTGTCTGTTATCCAATTTAAAACCAGTACAATTCATAAATTGGTAATATTAGTTCAGAAACTCTGGTATCATTAGTTTGAAAACATACTGAAATAGAAAAAAGAAATATACTAAAATGGAAAATTTGGTACTTTCAAAGGAAAATGCCATTATAAGAAAAGTTAAAAAGTCAGGTTCTTTTTTTATTTTGGTAGTGACTGTGCTTCATTTGTCTGGCATGTTTGTTATTATTGAAAATGCAATTATTGTCCTGTTAAAAAAGTTTTAATTGTAGGGAGTAAGTATAATTGTGTAAAACCTCAGTATGATTCAAACTAAAAACTGGGTTTTATTTTGTCAAAACCCCTAAAAACTTGATTTTTTTTTTTTTGTTTTGTTTATTTTTCTAAATATCTGGTTTAAAAGGAAAACTTAGTTTTATTTGTTAAGGTTGCTATTATTAGTTTGGAAACATTGGTGTTGTATGAAAGAAAACTGTCATTGTTGAGAATACATAAAAACATGCTGTCTTTGTTTCTTTTAAAAAAAAGTATGATTTAAAGTTGTTTTGAAATCCTGGTTTGATTTAAAAGAACAAAATTGTGTCATTAATAACACTTACTGTTGTGTTATCAAAAAAATTAAGTGATTTTTCATAAAAACTTGGTTATGTTGGTCATAAAAACTCTCTTTTTAAATAAAAAAATATGTTTCATTTGGTAGGATACTTTTCATTTTTTACTTAGAAAATCTGCTAATATTAAATCATAAATTTATGAGAGTGGTTTACAGAAATGGCTTTGGTTAGTTCACCCATTGTTTATAGTCAAGACAACTTGGTAACTTAACTTCTGCATGTCAGTCTTCATGAATAATTGTGGTCTTCATGTTTTGGCATTTGCCAGAATTTAGTGGTTGTGCTACCCCATCGGCAATTTGCTGCTTTGACAACTGAAGGAAATGATGTTTATAAAGTTTGACCTGTGGGTGATCACCATGTGCCAAGTCAAGCTGCATTATGCTGTTTTTTGCTCTATTTTTTTTATTATTTTTTTTTACTTTGGTAGGTTTTCATGTTTTTAAGAAATATTAATTAATCCGTCCGGATAAGAGTGCTCTAAATGAAGAGTGTGACCCTTAAAACGCATTGTATCAGGAAGTGAAACCTCAAAGAAAACAAGAAAAAGGCCTTTGAGAAGAGAAGAAAAAGAGAAGAGAGAGGGGGTGAACACAGTCCAGAGTAATGCAGCCCACCTCACCCTTAAAGCAGACCTGTAATGAAAGGCCTGCACCGGCTGCCATCACTCGGGTCTTCTCGGTGCCGCAGCCTCAGTGTGTCAGGTTGTACGGGCGCTGACCTTTCTGTTGTAACAGGCACAGAATAAAGGGAAGTGCCACACAAAGAGCTCTATTAACTGAGAAAGCAGATATAATGGGGAAACAAGATGGGCCTTTAATGGGGACAGGCAGGCCTGTCAGCATGCATAATGTAAGAGTCGTGTTAAAACAACACTGCTGCCCCGCTACACACACACACACACACACACACACACACACACAGAAACAGCCTTATATATGAGAGAACCAAGTTATTAATTCACACCGGGGTCTTCATCTCTGAAATATTCTCCATGCACGGCGCACATTTCTCCTGCGCGGATGGGAATCATTGTTGTGTGTAATTATGAAGACAATGTTGGGAGGGATTATCAAAGAAGTACGGGAGGAAGATAAGAAAGCGGCAGATGAAGAGGGAGCGGGGACGAGAAGAAAGGGAAGGAGAGAAGGAGTGAACAGAGGAGGAGGTGGTGAGAACCACGATTACTCCCTCTCTGTGTTTGTGGAGCTCTCCCTCCTCCTCCTCCTCCTCTTCTCTGTATTAGCATGATAAAGACGTGGAGGAATAGGGCAGCCGGCAGGTCTTTGGACATGGAGACAATGCTATCGCCAGAACAGGCGTCTACGGCGAGGGAACAGCCACTGAGGGACCCTACACCAACAACACACAGACACCAGGCTGCATACATGAATACACACAATTAGCATGTAGTCACTGATACACGACACAAACATGTAAACACACACAGAGCTGTGGATTAAAAAGTCCATGAGGAGTTAGACAATGAGAGGTAACATGAAATCGAAGACAGCAGAGAATCCAGGCTGTGACAGATGGATACATGGTGAGCACATATGCAGACGGAATAACCCTTTAATGTGTAATTTTAAAGAGCTGAGCAGGTTTGTTGATTTTTTTTTCTTTTTTGGTCCTTTAAACTTGATTTTGCATTTGCAGCACACAGTTGAAGTGCTACAGGCCTAAAACTCCTCCTCCTGATCCTTCAGTCACATGCCATGAGTGGCTGTTTATGATTAAACAGATCATTTATGCAAAATGACAGAAATTTAAAACAACTGGTTTGGATTCAATCCATGGAAACTAAAAAATAAAATAAAATAAAATAGAATGTCTGTATTTCAGAAAAAAAATCAGAATGCAGACTTAACCCTGAAGTTGCACATTACAGAGCATTTTTTTTGTCTTAACTCAGGTTCATATACAGAGTCCCCCTGATCCAGCTGTATTCTCTCTCTGTCTGAAATGTTGTGTTAGAGCTCCTGCCCCATTTAAAGCCCTCATCCCCATGTGGACCCCGTCTACTCTGTGGTAACTGGTCAGTTCAGAGCTGCCCTGTTCCATGTTGTCAACAGCTCTGCATTCAGTCTCCCATCTCTGTTCTACTCTGGGTTTGCTACCACCATGGCCACAATGGCCTTAATCTGATGATGAAACAATGGTAGGATGTCACACTGATAGGTCTTTTTATGGAGGGCAGGGGAACAAGACTTTTCAAGCAGCTGCTGGAGCTTCAGAGGGAGAGAGAAGTCCTGGTACCAAAGGCTTTTGTCATGTTCATAGAAGCGCTCCATCACACAGCAGAGGCATGTCGACCACACTAATGGACATGTTAGAGCGCTTTCACATCTAACATGGGTAGTGTGGGCTGAAAGAACTCTGGCTCGCTTCTGGCTAGAGTGAAAGCTTACATGAACCATGGTGTGGACCAAGGAACTGAACTCTTGTCCACCAAAAAATGAGGGTCTTGGTTCAGGTTCAAGCAAACCACAGATCAGTTGCAGTGAGTGTAAAAGCCATCCCAACCAAACAAGGACAATCATGGGAAGTGAACCAAAAAGCTGGGCATCGTGGCTTGTATTTAGTCAAACACAAGAACATCATTAACTAACAACATCAAGCAGGGGTGGGTTAACATTAGCATTGCTTGCACCACCAGACTACGGTTCTCTTTACAGGCTAATCACTTGGCTGAACACCCTATATACAGCTTTATCTTTAGTTTATCACTCAAAATACTGCCCTGCTGCTTTGTGCTTAACTATGTTATAACTCTAAGCCAGTTGTGTATTTCTGGGTCATAGTGGTTACATTACCCAACATGTGACAGGCTTTGTCCGCATGACAAAGTGCAGTATAAAGGTAAACCAAACCAAGTGAAAAATTTAACAATAAAGCAATTTCTTCCCCTGAAGTGAAGGGAGTCTGCCGAATTTTAGGTGTGAAAGCAACCTTAAACACATGGTATATAATATGGGCTCTTTAATATAAAATAGGCTCTTATAAAATTATCATATTAACAGTTTTTCCCCTCCCACGCATCAAATGTTTTTAATTCTACAGTTTGTAGATAAAAATGCACCATCCATTGGTGAGGCATAGTTTTGCTGTATCACTTTTAACAAAAAAAAAAAATGTTTTCAGTATATGTGATGCGTCATCATCAAGAAAAATGTGTATTCACCACTGGTCTTGAGAAGAATTGTATGTTTTTGGAAGTAAAATAAGGAGGTCAGGCCAAAAGACTCACTGAGATCAGTCAGTCTGGCATGAACAAAAACATTTCAGTCACTTCAACAATCTTTCTTTCCTGTCCTGATACTTAATTTGAGCTTCGCCAGGTCTTCTGCACCAAAATGCCACTTTAAAGTTAACTTTGTGTATCTGCAGACAGGACAATGTACCATATTTTATTACCTGGGGTGCTTTTTAAGATATGAAATCTTTTTAATGTGATGCGTTGCCTGCTCCAGAGTGTGGCAGGAGATGCAGTGATCCCTCCTCTGTGCTGCAGGTTGTAGTGTCATAGTGACAGCAGAGCCTCTTTACGGTCCTGTGAAGATGAGAGCCACCACTCAGACAAATGCATGTTTGATTCTGTTCTTCTTCTGTGGTAGGTTTTACTGTCAGGAGCCTTCCTCTTCCTCTTCATCGGTCTGTGTCATCGGAAACATCACTAACCAAAACATCAATAAACCGATAGTCTAATCAGTCACATCCACACACACAAACCTAAACTCCATGGATTTTGCACCTTCACAGATCTGGAACGTTCCACCGGTCAGAAACAGAGCCGCAGGCCCAGCGGGACGCCTGGCCGCCCCGCCGGAGGAACACCAAGCCGGGCCACAGCCCTCGCTTCACCTCCTCTGTTTTACTGGAGGAAACAAAAACATCATGGGTCAGAGCGAGTGTACACTCACACATTTACACCAACACACACTGTCACACTGTATGTAGTGTGTGTAAACATACTGTACACACCAGCATGGATCACGGCCAGTTCATGAGCCTGTGACGGTCGCCCAACCGGAACACACACACGGGCCGCACGCCACACACACTCACACACTGTCCGTAAAAACACACAGAACTGTACAAACATGAGGAGCTCATGAGCGGGAACGAACACAGACAGAGCAGAGGCATTCCATCTGATGCTTTCAAAGGCCTCATTTAGACGGTCACCTCAGATTTTGATCATAAGTTCGGCTCGTCAGTCTTAAGGTTTATTAATTTTATCTTTTTACCCATCTCTTAACTGTCTTGAGACCTGACACACTAGACCAGGGGTGTCCAAACTATGGCCAAGGGGCCAAATGTGGCCCGCTGCCCATTTTGAATTGGCCCCTGAAACAGTTGAGTGAAAAAAGACATTTTGATTACAACCGGAAATACCATCAATCATGCACATTTTCTGCCATATTTACTTTGTCAAAAGCCATGTTGATTTTGACAGCACTTTTTAATTTAGTTTTAGTCTTTTGCCTAAAATATCTTTTAGTTTCAGTCATAATTTAGTCATCTAAATTGTTTTAATTTTAGTCTAGTTTTAGTTGATGAAATTTCACAACATTTTAGTTGCAGAAATCTTCCGTAAATTTAGTCGACTAAAATATGAAGTGTAAATTGTAAGGCATTTTTTATGTTTCCTTGAATTTCTGAAGTCATGTTTTACACTTGGATCCTGCCACCATGAAGCTAAGGCAGTTGTGATTGGATGTCCCTCTTAACTTATCCAACCTTTCCACACAACCAAAGTAGTTGTGATTCCTAACTTTTCCCTACTTTCTACATGACAAATTAGATCTGATTGGATCTAGTCTCTATCAGACATTTAAGTCTAGTTTTTATTTGTTGACAAAAATGTCAGTTTAGTTTTAGTTTAGTTTTCACCAGGGGAAAAAAGCTGTTGATGTAAACTATTGGTGAAAATAATTAGTTGACAAAATTAACATTGGTCACAAGGTCTCATTTACAAAGTATATTGCAATATTCATCTTCAAGCACCAACATTCTTGCAGTTTATTCTTGTTTTGTGTCTGACAGTGAAGATAAGCCATCAGTGTCTCCCATCTCTTCTGCTCAAAAGGTCAATCTCGCCCTGACTAGGTGTGAATCCAGTGTTAGCTTGGGTTACAAGGGCCCCTGGTAGGTGATAACCCACCACTACACCCTAAAACTTTAACTTAAATACACTAAAAGTGAGGTGCAACAAGTGGCTCAGTCATCCATGTATTCCTCTTTATGCAGCCCTCGAGGTAAAAAGTTTGGACACCCCTGCACTAGACGACTAGACGGACCGTTCAAACTATTTCACTAATCCATTTGGGAAAAAGCCTGGCCTATAGAAAGTGTTTGGGGAGGGCAGAAGCTTGTAGAAGCATATCTGATAAGTGATTGGACAATCGTTCTGTCAATCAACATTTATTATGGGCCAATCAGATAATGCAGTAGGCGGGTGCTACTGTGTTACAGAACTTGAGCCACATTGTTAAACAAACTCAGGTCAAATATCCTTACTACTGAGAAGTTTGTAGTGTTGTTTGTTTTTCATTTAATAAAGAAATGCAGTCAGAATCTGATAAAACTGCTACTGAAGCTGTTAGCATCTATGCTAATCTCTATAAGTGCTGCTTTGGGCCAAGAACAAACATAGATTGGATCTTGGCAAGATGGATCTGCCTGATTACAGACATTGAATCAGACCGAGCCAACTCTTGTGCAAGGTTAACTGTCTTGAAATCCATCTAATAATCTATTTTTTATATTATTGAATTTACATTTATGCACATTAGTTGTTTCATACTTTTAAGCGATCTGTTACTTGCCAGTTGTTTGTCAATTTGAATCTTGAGAAATTTGAACTGAAACTGAATTTGAAGGCTTTGCTTACTAATAAAATCTAAATCATCAATTATAAGTTTAACCTTTGAAACAGAGAAAAAAATCAAGACTAGAGGAAACATCACATGTACCACATCTTAAGGATCTTTTTCTTACTCAAGAGTAAATGCATATCCTTGATGTGACAAAGAACCAATTACTATACCGGTAACTATACCGGTTCGGAGTGTACCCTGCCTCTCACCCAATGACAGCTGGGATAGGCTCCAGCCGCCCTGCGACCGCGAAAGGGACAAGCGGTGTAAAAAATGGATGGTTGGATGGATATACTATTGTATGCCCTGTCTTGAATGATGAATAAATAAAATGAATCACAGGTATGTTCAGGTTAAAGTTCATATCAGAGCAGTGTTCTGTGTGACAGCAGGTTGTGGACAGGTCCGTCAGTCAGTCACAGCAGCAGATAAATTCAGCTGTCCTGCAGGTGGTGATGAAGACTGACAGGCAGAGGATAGTGTCAGTCATCACACACTGTCTCCGTTTGATGATGTCACTGTGCTGCTGATGAAGCAGATACTGAAACATCAAAAAGAGGGGATGAGGGGTGAAGACAGCTCTGTTTCTTTATGAGAGAGAAGGATGGAAACTGAATGGATGGATGTTGAAACTACGTGATTGTGATTGTGATTACAGATTGATGGCAAATTAGAGAGTAAAAAAAAAAAACATAAAATATGATCAGATATTCTCTTCTCAAGGATCGTGGTAAGTTCTTCCAGCATCCCTTTCATTGAAGCAGAAACTAAAATGCGACGCAGACACCACCAACTACAGAATGGTCAGAGAGTATCATCACTCTAGAGATGGCAGAAAGGCAACAGTGACTCGAATAAGCAAAAAATAGAAAAATATAAAAATAGAATAGTTATAGAAATAGATTTATAATAAGAAAGAAAGACAGAAAGTCAGCAGCAGACCTTGTAAAAAATTAGTGCAAACAGTGCAACTTGTAAAGTGTCCATGGTTGCTATTTTTATTTGAGTAAATATATATTTATCTTGATATAATACATTTCCATGTTTCTCTTATCAAATTATAAGTCACAGTAACTGCAAAAATTACAGCACTACTACAGATTGGTGCTGGAATGAGTTCAAAAACTCAGCAGGGAATTAGCCTTTAGCACTCTCTGGTTCACAGGCCCATCACTACATGAGATTTAGAATACCTGTTTTTGGTAAATGCTTGAAATGAGATTTTAATTTTTAACCGTGAATAATAAAACCCATCTGATAAGATAAGATTAGATAGTCCTTTATTGATCCCCAGAGGAGAAATTCAGGTGTTGCAGCAGTACAGGTGAAATAAAGGGGTAAAGTAGCATGCATTAAAGTATGCGAATAAACAAAACAGAGTAGAATAAGTAAAGGTGCAAACAGCGAATAAACAAAAGTAGAATATTAGAAGCATTTACAATTATTGAAATAAGAATAAAAATTAACAGAATAAGGTGTCATTCAGGAAAAACTGAGGCGTTCTGTGCAGTACATGGAGGTAAGTGACAGTGGTGTTAAAGTGGCACAGTGTGAAAGGTAACAGCAGTTATGTTACTTTAATGTCTGCTTTTGAACTTTAATCTGTTGCTGTGTGTTTGAAATGATGGTTGCTAACATTCTGCTAAATAAGACCACAAAAATGACCAGAGACCCGACTGCAGGCATTCCTGTTTGTTTTTCAATAATCAATAATTCATACACTATTGCCACAGCCATGAGGACCAACCTGATTAGGTAATTTGATCAAAGGTAACACCGTAGCGTTATAGACTGGAATTATTGTAGCTGCTTCTAAGTTGAACCGCCGTGTTGTAGTTGCATAGTAGCTTAATGATAGCTTTTCACTCTTACAAATTACGTTTAAGATATAAAAATAGATTGTGAAAGGTGGTTTGTTACAGAACATGTAAGTTTAATCATCTTTGTTTGCAACAGACCCGATCAGTAAAATTCCATTGGCTTTAAGTATGCATGAGGTCAAGGAAACCAGCATGATGCTAACTTTTGCGTTGGCCTACAAAAATATCCCTGCGCTCTGTTGCCACAATGTAACCCTCTTGGTAGCCAGAGTTGCCCATCCCCGAGTTAAAGCTCGAATTTGGTAGTTCATATTTCCTGGCTTTGGTTTTCCTTCTTCTCCTCTTGATCTTCACTGTCACTGAACTCTCTCTCTCTCCTAAATGTGCGCTCCTCTTCTCTGAGGTTTGTGTGTGTTTATGTGTGAACAGTAGAAATGGTATTAAAGTGTGATAATTGGAGATCTCATCCTCAACACCTGTCAGACCAGTCATCATACACGTTACAGATTATCCCTCCATGATTCGTTCATGTGCTCACACAAAGAGCATTTTCAAACCGTCGTTCCCATGTGCACATTTCAGGTACACACACTCACACACACACACACAAACATGTTAGTGAAGTCCCAGAGCCGAGCAGATATCAGACAGGCATTACAGCTGTCATTATCACATGTGCGGGGTTTGTACACACACTGATAAGTATTATGGGTAAGAAGGCTTCCTCCCTCTGAGACGAGGGGAATGGCAGGCAGCAGAAAAAAACACACTGTAACAAACAAAGTCGCACATCTCTCAGCTTACTGTTAAACACACACACATTAAACACACACATACAACACAGTCCTGCCAATCTGAAACACAACCCTAATCCATCTTTTATCCCCCCACCATCTCCATCCTCTCCTGAAAACCCTGTCTCTCCTCTCTCTGTCTGTCTGTGTTGATTTGTGTTGATGTTTCTATTTCATATGGATGATTTTTTACAGGATGGTGTATGAGTGTGTTTTTGTGTCACATATTTTCATCTCAGGCAGATCATTGTTAATGCAAAATCTTAAGCGGTACAGGATGTTTAGTATAATAAATGAGACTGAAACTGATCCAAAGAGCATTGGTTATAAGACAGAAATGTGTTTTTAGATGCTCTCTAAAGTCTGATTTCAGCTTTGAATAATATCATTAAAACATATACCAAAGATACTCCAATGACAGAATGTTGACAGCACAGTATATTTAAGTTAGAGCCCTAAAAAAATAATTAAAATGTATTTTATCACTGAATATTGAAAGTTCAAAGCAAGTAATTGCATTTTTAATTTCATGTTCATCAAATCATTTCTATTTTTTTCCCAATCATGACTACACTGCTGCGCCAGAGTGATCTGAAACTAGGTCACTTCCACACCTAAAGTTCAGTGAACTCAGTTTGGGGGTAAAATAGCAACATTATTTTATATTATCTTTGCCAAGCAGACAATAGCCTGTCAAATGTTGTGTAATCTAGCCTCCCACTACTAGTTAGGGCTGTAGCAGTGGTTGTTGTTCCTGCCATGCAGCCCACTGTTGCACTACGACCCAGAAATACGCAACCAGCTTCGAATAATAACTTTGCTTAGCTTGAACCAGTTCTGAAGTATTCTGTGCCATAACTTCAAGATAAAGCTGAATTTAGACTGCATTGGGTGAAGCTTGCATATTGACTGGACCAAGGTGTGAACATGCTCCTCATAAATTTGTCAACCTGTTACGAGGACCAGAGGCTGCCGGTGCCAGCAATGCTAAAATTGGCTGCATTAGATGTTGTCAGTGAATGCTCATTACCTCCGCCAAGGAGGATATGTTTTTGCCGGCGTTGGTTTGTTTGTTTGTTTGTTTGTTTGTGTTTAAGATAACTTGAAAAGTTATGGATGGATTTGGATGAAATTTTCACACCACCCAAAACAAGTCGAACTTTGGCCTGGACCAAACATGAAAGCATCCTTAGACCCTGCTTGCAAAATGCTTTTGTTAGAAAATAATTAGCTTATTGCCTTGTGATTATTTACTTAAGCATCACAACATTTTTGGTGCTTTAGGATGAAAACATTTGTAGACAGATTCCGTGCCATTTATGTTGTTGTCACAGGTAGAGCAGAGTGTTATGAAAACAGGCACTTTCGCATGTGCACATGGTAATCATGTGTTAAAGCTTCACCACACTTCTGCTGACCATGGCGCCACGCAGCATTCAGGTTTATCTGCCTTGACACAAACCAGCTTATTTAAATTAAGGAGTCTTCTCAGAAAAAAAATGCACTTCATAACATCTATTTATTTGTCAGCAATTCATTGTTCTAGTTTCATCCATTAATTTAACTTATTTAACAAGAAAAGTGCTTCAATGGTTAGAACACTTGCACAGTATTCTGGACACGCCATCAGTAAGAGGTAGCAAAACGTGGTAGCTTTTAAAGGACTGTCAACAGGGAAGCATAGTGGAGCTACACCTTCAGACAATAGCAAGTAAGAACCAGTCTCTGTGCCTGAAAAATTACATGTCAACAGCCTGCTTCACTTCAAATATTTAACATATCTGTGGGCTCTTGCTTTACAAGGAGGTGAATCTTTTTATATCTGTTTTTATTTCATTGAGAATTTATGGTTTTGATTAATTAGGGACATGACTGACATGGATACAGGTCTGTACATTGTTGGTCAGATGGCCCTAAGTCTCACCTCAACACAGTCTCTCTGTCTAAGAGTAGGTTGATCCAAAGTTTGGCTGAGAGGGCTTGTGCAGTATAGCTGCATCCATAGATCAGATTCAACAACGTTCCAAAGGCTCCTTTGATAATTAATCTATTTATATTATATGATTATTTTGTTGTATAACTATCATCATTGGATTGCTGTATTTTTACATTATAGTTATCATGGGCTGTGTTTACATGTATTGTTATTGGACTGTTTCATAAATATATATTTTACTTTATTATTACACTCTGTAGGTCACCTACTACCCCCTCATGTCAGTATAAATGTATTATTCTGCAATAAACTTGCGATCCACTTCAGATAATCTCCAATGAGGACCCTTTTACATAAAGTGTCTTTTTTTCTAACAAAAATCTCTGCCTCATTCTCTGTCTCTCTCTTTATGTCTCTCTGGTTCTTTCTCTCTGTTTTTCCGTCTCTCACTCTCCCTCTCCCGGGATGAGGCCCTCCTGACTACTATTTATCTGACCTCTGAACTTTGGGGTTCCTGATTGTGAGCCCGTGTGCAATACTCCTGAAGCAGATGTAAGCTCACAAATACAGGAGAAGTAAAACATCAGTCAAAAGCATAAAAGCTTTTGTGCGGTTTAGCGATATTTAGCAGTAAATATATAAATATACTCTGCCAGTAACACATATCATTGTTTGACCTTGAAGATAATGTTTTACCTTTAATAATAATGTCAGTGGGGTCTTAATTAATTGCAGTTTCAAATGTGTTTCTACTTGGGTGATAAATGATCTAATTTCATGACCTGTAATTTATGGTATATAAGAAAACCTAAAAATAAAACCTCATGCACAACACTTTCAGTAAAATATTTCTTTTCTTAGATTGCCAACTGAACTCTCTACAAGCTGAAATGACCACTCATGTTGAGCCTTAAATACTGTGTAGAAGACGTCATTTACAAATAAGCTACAAATCAGAGAATTATGGAAAGAAATGAAATAAAGTACTTTGTAGCCCAAATGTTTAAAATCAAAGTGCACAGTAGGATTTGCTTGATTTAAGACAGAGAACACAACATGATAGTGATCCATAAAAAAACTCCACTGACTTAAAAATCTGTGACTCTAAAAAGGAAATAATAGATGTGAGTGATGTTAGAAGACACATTTGTTCCTGGTTAAAGCGAATGAAGAAAGAAAGAAGCAGCTGCTGTTTAGTGTCCCTGTGAGGACATAATCAATTCTATCACCTGGGGAGCAATAAATCAATGTCTCCTAGAAAATGGCTGCTGGACACACAAATGAAACATGGGTTTCCTTGTGAGACAAAGTTATATGACATTTTACAATATCAGCAAAAATAATAGAATGAGATGTGGAAAATGTTAGCTGTTTACTTGTAACACTTGTTTCTGTTTTTATTCTGCAGCCCAGCCTCACTCTTACAGTAATCTATAAAGAAACATTTTAGTCCTTCAAGGTAAAAATCCAACACACGATGTAACCTTGTAATTCCTACACTTCAGATTTTACCTTTTATATTACTTTTGGAAGGATGAAGTCGGTGAGACCTGATTAACTGAACAGTAACTTAGCATCTCATGTTTCTTTTCTATTTGTCTCTTTCTATTTAGTGATTGACTACAGGATGTGTCACAACAGATTTTGTAAATCCATAATGAAAACATGTTAAATGGAGTTAGAACAAAAAAAAATTACACATTATTTTTAAGTGTAAAATAGCTCACATTCTGCTTTTTTGAGTTTTATATGTACACTGGTGTTTAACAAGTTTCCTCTGCATCGTATTGTCATACTGCACCCACCACCTTCTATCTGAAAGCCCCTTTGGGCACAATGTATGTCCAGTGTTGGGCACATAATAGCAACGTTAAACTCAATAGTTAAAAAAAAATACACAGGATCAAATAGATTTGTAAAGCACAGAGCTACATATGTCATATTTGTATACATACTAATGAATTTAACAGATAATTATGCTCACAGATAATAAAACAGACTGTACAGTGTGTTTTACAATAAAGAACAGAGCCAAAGATTACTGCAGGTAAATGATAAAATAAATAGTTAAAGCCCACAGTTAATTGATGCACAGCAAACAGTGGTATCATAAACATATATATGTCTGATCCTGTCTGTTTTAACTGGAGATTTAACAAATTAATGACGTTTATGCGCAAGTATCTGACTTGCCTTATGGATATTTGTTTATGCTCTGGATGCCTTAATGAAAAAAAGCACTTAAAGAGGAGCATAAACATCTTTCATACAGTGTTCTGGGTGTGTTATCTGAGTTTAGTGGCACAATAAAAGGGACTGAATCAAACAATCTAGCAGAATTTCAGACCAAACAACTAAACCCGCTGTGCAAAGAGCAAAATGCTAGCCACCTGGGGCACAGTGATTTACAGGGAGTGAAAGCACATATCTGATTGGTTCGATCTATGATACGCCAAAAACACACCCATGTATAATCAAGGAACAAAATCTATCCTCTTTATGCCCTGTGCCTGGTATTTCATGGAGAAATTCATCCTCAAAATAGCAAAATATAGACCAATGCACCCCAAACCACTGTGCACCACACACTTCAGACAACGCACTTCAAGCCATCAGGATAGGGCTTTCTATGCTTTGATAAAATGAAATTAGTTTGTAGTGTTTGGAAAAGATAATGAAAAATCCATTAACATAAACAGAGTTCTGGTGCTTCAGCTCTTTTTAACCCTTCACACTACATCCAGCTTATGAAACTTATGCCTCTGACCACCTACTGTAATGATTAGCTCAAAACTGTTTTCATGCATCCACACTACGCTGTCGTGCCAGGGCACCAGGGTCTCTGTTTTCTCCCCTCTCTCCCCTGCTTCCCCTCGTCTCTCATCCTCACCGCTAAGGGTCAAAGGTCACAGGGTCTTCGGAAGCGTCCTGTGTGGTGATGTTAGAGGGCGATGTTATGCTCCCCAGCGGGACAACACTACAATCACACACTCGCACATCCGCACACAAACACACTCTGAGGCCCGGCTGGTCGGTCGGCCTGCTTTGGGGGAACTAATTGTTTTTAGATGAGGCAACTTGAGGAGCTTCTCCGGAAGGAAGGGAGGACAGGAGCAAAGGACTGTGGGAGACAAGGAGGCTCTCAGAGGGCTATAAATTAAGGATGTGCCAGATACTCGGTTTCCACATGGGTTTTGGTGCGAAAACTGCAGACACTTTATCGCTTTTTTTCTGTCTCTGGGTGCCCCTCTTCTAGGCCACACACACTCACGCACACACACTTGAGCCTGAAATGTATTGTGATGCATTTTCTAAAGTGTCCAGTTGTCCATCTAGTGAAATTTCAATGATACCCACCTCTAAGAGCCACTCTGCAAAACAAACCACTCAATAAGCTGGAGGTAATGGAGACTGCAGGTCAGGCTTTACAGCAATATCATTACCATACACACTCTCACACTCACACACACACCGTCCCATTGTCTGGGCAGTACTTATTAGTGCTCGTGCTAACAGAGTTTGTCCATAAGTGACCTTAATTAAGTGGCTAGCACCATTAGCAGCAGAGCTAAGAGGCTAAGAGCAATCCATCTGCATGTGAATGTGTGTGTTTTTATGATAATGGCTTTGTTGAGGTGTGTACTGGAATACTAACGACGGGTGGCATGCAACCCAAAATGGATAAATAGGCAGCTGAAGTCGAGCGCTGAAGAGGCGATGGTTTAGATAAGTTACTCATTGTGAAAAAGACAAAAACAGGGAGCAATGCCGAGGGCTGATTTAAATGCAGGTTAGCCCCATTTACACACAAAGACGCTCTCACACACGGGCGCACACACAAGCACTCAGCGTTTAAAGCACCTTTCAGTTTGCCCTATCATTTTTCATTAGTTATGAAAACAAGGGCTCTAATCTCATCAGCTTTTCAGGTACTGTAATTGTGTCATTGAAACATTAATTATGACTGAAAAGAAGAGTTATGAAAGGGTTTAATCACGGTCACTGATGGAGAAAAACTCTGATTTTGTGAAATTTAGTGCAATTGTGGGTATTAATTTAGTTTCTACCAAAGTGTCACAATACTAAAATTTAAACTTTGATAGGATACATGTAATAATTGAACATTTTTTTTAATGCCAATGCCACAAAATCTAAGGCCTAGGCATGAACTCATATTGAGTTATTCTTTTTAAAATGATCAAAAACGGCAGATTTCTTAAAACAATCCTGCTGGTACAAAAATTTTGGCAACACTTGTGTACATTTAGGTTGTCAGATTTCTTTAAACCCTTGAAAACCTTACCTTGCAGTGCAGCTGGATCCATCTGATTCAATGTATGTAATCTGACAGATCCATCTTACCATGCTCCAATCTAACCATTAAATTCTGTCTTCATTATTTTGACCGTTTTAAAAGTCCATTCAAAATGCTTTTCATTAGCATCCTCTTTTAAAAAGACAAAACCAGTAGAATTATTATATTTTTACTGTCAGGGACAAACTTCCTGTCGCCAAAATTTCTACTTCTCAGGAAATGGAATAAAACCACTCTGCTATTGTACAGATGAATATTGTGTCATTAAAAATAATTTTATTGACTAAGATTTGGTTTAAAGTTGGTAAAAATCAAAAACCAACGTACCAGCATGGAAGTTCAACCAATAGCACTGTTTTTAGAAAATCAATGTCTGTTATCAGGCAGATCCACCTTGCCAAGCTCCAATCTATAACGACTGTGAGCGAGACGGTCCAATCAGCGTCCCTAAGAGCAGGAAGAGGTGGGAGCTATGAAAGAGACAACAGGAAGTGACTGCTTGTATAGAGATTAGTATAGATGCTAACAGTTTCAGTAGCAGTTTTGTCAGATCTGGGCTGCAGTTCTTTGTTAAATGTAAGAAAAAAAAACGCTGAAAACATTTCTTGGTAGAAAGGATATATTGTTGTTCCACTTCAGACATATTTTGGCGAGAGTTTGGTCAACAAATAAAGGCTTACATTTTGTACTTTAGCTTGACTACTACATTATCTGACTGTCCCGTAATAAATGTGATTGACAGAATGATCGCCCAATCACCTGCTGCATCTACTTCTGAAAAGTTCTGCTCCCCAAACACTTTCTATGGGCTCTTTCACAGATGCACTAGAGAAATATATTGGACGGTCTATCTGATGGCGCTTCTTACATGAAAGATAATGTTGCTGCTGTGGAAACAGCAAAGCTAGAAGTGCCCCTTAAAGATGCCATCATGATTTTAGAACTTGTTAATGTTTTGTGCTGCTTAGTTGTGATGGATGACAAGTATTCTTATACTTGTCAAAGCTTCAAAGCTTTCTTCCTGCGGTCACTTTGGCCAGTTCATCCTGACAACCATCCATTCAGAGTTTGTTTCCATTGGGAGGTGTGAGGATAAAGTAGCAGGGACTCACTCCGTCCACACTACTCCCAACACAATCATCTGTTTTGTTTTGAGTAAGACATTCAGTGTATTCAGTTTACAGCAGTTTAATCCATCACAAGTTAATTCAGTTAGCCTTTTACAAACATCCAATACCTGTCCTAAATTGAAATTTATTCAGATAAAAAATACGACTTTTGAAGAAAACAACCATGTCTTCTTGAATGTCTTACCTTTTTCATTTTCTTCACTGTTGTTGTTGGTGATGATGATGATGATGATGATGTAGCTGTAGCTAATGGATTCTCGCCCTGCTCACTCGTAAAGCTGCTCACCTTGGGTCGAGAGGTCAAAGGTTGGTGCTCTCTCTTTGATGTGACCCTGACATCCTGGGAGGAAGAGGAAGAGGAAGAGGATTCTTCATGGATTAGTGGTAAAAACACCACATACATACGGTTTTTCACAGACAAAGTCACTGCGTCTCACATCATGTCTAAATAATCAATCACAGAGCGTTTCCTGAACACACACTCACAGAGAAGAGTTATGACCTCAACACACACAAACTCACGCATACCAGTAAATTTAATTATGGACCCTGTGCATGTGTAAATGACAATATTTAAAGAAGCTTTGTCTAATTTAAAGAGGTGTTTATATAATTCAATTACAGACACCAAAGTCCACCCTACAGTAAAAATAAGAATAATAACAACAAAAAGTAAAATAAACAATCACGTCACAGTTTCTTAGGCATTATATAGGCATGCCAAAGAAGGCAAACTACAGATTATTATTAAAGCCCTACGATGTGCGTCTACAGACTGGTTCTCAGTGATTGCAAGAAATATCTTCTAATGCTTTGCAAACAAGTAAATCAGCATTTTGACCTGAAAACCAGTGTTGTTATCCCAAGATGATATGACAACTAAATATAATAGTATCAGGCAGACTACATTGAATAAATGAGTAAAGTAATCAAATGAAGATAAATGAAATGTACCATACTGTTATCAAAAGTCTTACTGACTAAATTAAGTTAAAGCAACAATATGTAACTCTATCACTTTGATATGTTCATCTTAAAGTTGATCAGTTTCAGTAAGAATGGCACCTCTCCTATTTTTTTGTCATGCAGTTTATGTGCTCTCTGTCAAGACAGCTCCTAAGCTTTACCTTTTTTATCCTCATTGCTGTAACAAACATTATAACAGGCTAACTCACTTCTTTATGGCATAAGAACACTATAACAATGATATGGTATTCAGACTAAATACACACACACACACACACACACATATATATAATAAAGTCTGGCACTAACCCCATGGCCATTGTGCAAATATTCAAACCCAAATTCCATTGAAGTTGGGATAATGTCATCTCATCATCTATGTCCACAATATCATTTAAAAACTCAGAGAATCCGCAGAAATATCTGCATGGTAGCAGCAAGGCTGAAAGACAACACTGAATGCCCTTGACCTACAATCCTCCAGGCAGCACTGCATTAAAAACCGACATCATTCTGAGAAGGACATCACCACGTTGGCTCAGAGACACTTCAGAAAACCAGTGTCAGTTAACACAGTTTGTTGCTACACCTTCAAGTGCAAGTTAAAACTCTACAATGCAAAGTGAAATCAATGTATCACCAACAAACGCCTACTTGTATAGGCCTCACTTCATTAATGAAGTATTTCTGATTCTGATTCTGATTCTGATTCTGAGATGGACTGTTAAAGTAGAAGTGTGCTGTGGTCTGACAAGTCTACATTTCAAGTTGTTTTTGGAAATCATGGTCATCGTGTCCTTAGGGCAAAAGACATAAAGGACCATCCAGATTGTTATCAGCCCAAAGTTCAAGAGCCAGCATCTATGATAGTGTGGGGGTGTTAGTGCCCATGGCATGGGTAACTTACACATCTGTGAAGGTACCACCAGTGCTGAAAGGTACATACAGGTTTTGGAACAACATATGCTATCATCCAAGGGACGTCCCTTCTTTTTTCAGTAACACCATGCCAGGACACGTGTTACAACAGCGTGACTTCATAGTAAAAAAGTGTAGGTACGGGACTGGTCTACCTGCAGTCCAGACCTGTCTTCTATCGAAAATGTGTGGTGCATTATGACCCCAGACTGCTGAGAAACTGAAGTCGTACATCAAGCAAAGACGGGAAAGAATTCCACCAAAGTTTCAACAGTTAGTGTCCTCAGATCCCAAATACTTATAGAGTGTTGTTGAAAGGAAACATGATGTAACAGTGGTAAGCATGCTCCTGTCCCAGCTTTTCTGGAACATGTTGTAGGCATCAAATTCAAAATGAGTGAATATTTATACAAAAACAATGCAGTTTATCAGTTTCAACATTCACTATCCCGTCTTTGTAGTGAATTAAATTGCATATGTTAGAAATTATTTGCAAATCCCTGCATTCTAATTTTAATTACATTTTACACCACATCCCAGCTTCATTGGAATTGGGGTTTGTAGTTGATGGTCTCTGATTTGGAGCTTGAGGTTGAAGGTGCCAAATGTGTTTTTCTCATTGAGGAGCTCCTCTCAGCTGGAGCCTCTGAACACACACTCACACTTTAACATCCTCGACGCCGCTCTTCATGCACATTCTCAGCTCACCTCTCACCTTCTTCTTCAAACTCATTCGACAGATTTAAATTCATTAGTGAAGCAACAGGAAAAAAAAAACAGTCACTGCGCCTTATATCACACAGAAACAGACGCACATGAGGTCGCACACGCAGACACACAAACCTGAGCACACACATTAAGTGGGGCAGATTACATTCTCCCCAGGACTTGACTTGCATTAAAGTTTAAATGTGTTCAATTTGGACGGTCCCAATATTAGAGTGGAGTATCATTACCCGACTTATTGGATGAGTCTGAGCAGAATAGATTTCTACTGATGAGATGAAGAGGCCTCGGGCACACACACACACACACATACACACACCAGTCCCTCCTCTACCTCTCTATCTAAATCTCACATAGAGTTGTCTTCTCATGAACTGTAGACTAATACATTCTTACAGATATTTGAGTCTCTACTGAACAATTTATTTGATTTTTTAACCAAAAGTTCACACTCATTATAATTTCAATCTTTCAGTCTAATAATTTCAATAATGAATGGTTTAAAGAATGACTTAGCCATAAAACACACATTTACACATTCATATTTAATATTTAATTTACATATCATTTATTATTTTGAGATGAAGCTTCTTTCGGGGAAGTTCATCACTTTTGTTTAATGCAGGGAGACATTTCAGTGATTTTTATAGTTTTACAGGATAAATTTGTATGGAACTTCGAGGCCCTTCTCCTGGTTTGGCTCAAAAATCATTATTGTTGCTTTTAACCCTTAGATGCAGGAGTAACTGGACCCCACACTGACAAGGAGGTCAAAAATGATTCCTACAAGAATCAATATGAATCATTTGTATTAGTTGCAGTACATTTTGACCCACAGAAGAATGAATGAAATAGGTTTATTTTCCACTTTATAACAGTTTTTGAACATTTTCATAGTTGAAAAAAAAAAGTAATTAAACAGAAGAGCAACAGTGTGTGTGTGTGTGCAGGGGGGTGTGGGTGTGTGTGTGTGTGTTTGTTTCTCTCAGCGTCCAGGTCTGTTTTGAATTTCTTGTCTGCTCACTGTATGCAGATGTGACAAACTACCTGTTTCTGGCTGTGATCGTTGCACACAGGTCAGGTAGCATGCACTTCACACACTTCTAGACTTTAGACAGGATAAGAGCAGTATGTAGTCATATTAATAATTGCACACACACACCAACACCCACTCTTCAACCCAGACACATTAACACACATACAAGCAATGCATGCAGTAACATTATCTAGCTTAGGACCTGTTTACACGACAACAAAAACGGCCGAAAACAGAGAGTTTTTGTTGCATTTGCACCTTCCGCTTACACGAGAACGGAGCCTGGAGTGCCTGAATCAGCAAACTTTTGAAACCAGGGTCCAGAGTGAAAGGTTTTGAGAACGTTTTGGTATCCATCTCCATGTAAACAGGGATCAGTGTTTTTAGGGGAAATGATGACGCACAGCGCATGTGCAGTACTCTTTCAGATAAAGGTTGCGTGCGCACCTAGGAACAGCAACAACAAAAACAGCTGCAGCCAGCTACCGAGCAACATGTGCTGTTTACTGTGCTCAGTTTGTTATCCAGACAAAAATATCCACACAGATTTGTTGTCCAGACAAGAAACTCCTCTTGCGTCCACTCGCCATTGTTGTTTGTGAAAAGTTTGTCTTCACCGGAAAGCGTACACGTGTTTTAACACCGCTGTTTCACTACAAACCTGCATCACCAACTTCTGGCCTGGCATACACACTATCACATTTTCAGTCGTTCTTGCTGATTCGTTTTTACATCATCTCTGTGTGGACTCAGAGCCTTTTAGAGAACACAAAGGAAAAACCTTTCCGTTTCTGATGACAACATTGTTGTGTAAATGGGGCCTTAGTTAGCTTGCTAGTGTTAGCTAACTAAACAGTGGACTAATTTAATGATACATACTAAAAACACATTGTTTTACTCAAAAGCCATCAAATGAGTATTTTGAAAAACATTTTGATATAACTTTTTTCTGTAAAAAAAATCTCCTGATCGATGAGATTCCATAGGGAATGCACAGAGGTCATTTTTGACCCAATTATGGAAGTTTGGGGTAGTAATACAAATATTACAATTTCTTTAAAAGTATTAAAGGTAGCGTAAAATTTTTAATGAAATCATATCAAAACCATGTAGCCTAAATATGAAATAATTACAACTTTTCATGACAAGGATATTGCAAGAAAATTACCTCATGGGGTCATTTTTGACCCCATCATGCATCTAAGGGTTAATGTCCCTTGTCCTGCAAAATTAATTTTCTTTGATTTTAATGTTGTTAGAAGGGGCTTAGGGAGCAGAGGAACATGGCTACGTTCACACTGCAGGCAAAAGTGGCTGTAATCAGACTTATTTGCCCGTATGGTGACCAATAACTGATTTTTTCAATAACAGTAAAATCCAGTTTTTCAAATCAGACCCAGGTCACTTTGGCAGGGTTCACAGTGCAGGCCTTAATGCTCAATTCTGGGTTTTGTTCATCATATCAGGTTTTTTTGTGTGCCAGGACTGTTTTTAAAGTCTGTTCCATGACCTTTAACCCCTCATCCCATTGTTTGGGCAGCCAATCAGCACAGAGCTCATAGCCTCCTGTAGCCTCCTTGCTCCCTTAGATTAAAGCGTTTCCAAAGGGGAGGGGAAAAAACTGCATCTGATCCTCTACAGAGACACTTTTCATTTTTTATTCAACTGAAATCAATTTTTTTGCTCAATAGACACCCAAGACATGACGTAAATAGTCAAACACACCAGGACATGGGACCTTTAAATAATAGGCCCTCAGATCTTTGCGGTCTTTTGCTCCCCAGATCAGAGAATAATAAAATCTGCCCTTTCCTATTTCTCTTAATCCGTTGTTTAGCCTCTCATCCTGTCTTCTCTCTTTCACAGATTCAGAGTTTTTGGGTTTAATGAGGTGAAGTGTTGAGCTGTAATGTCAGTGTTTCTCTGTGAGTGTGTGTTCACAGTCATGTTATGGTTGGCTTGTTATTTTTGTTTTTCTGCTCCTCTAATTAAATGTTCTCCAATGATAAATGTTTCACTACAGCTCTGGTGAATATCTTATACTTCAAACTTTTTCAAGAGCAACAAAAGTTTAAGGGCCCTATTCTGACAGCATAAGACGGACTGCCCTAAGCCCATGTTAAATAGAGATTTGGAGAATGTTCAACTATTTAATAAAATATTTCATGAACTAAGACTAGCTCATCCAGAACACGGATGAAATATGTTGATTCTTAGACTTAAGTTATATTTTTCTCAAACATTCCCACAACAGGGAATACCCATCCATTATCAATACTGCTTGCCCTTTGGGGTCGCGGGGGGCTGGAGCCTATCCCAGCTGACACTGGAGGAGAGGTGGAGTACACCCTGAACCGGTCACCAGCCAATCACAGGGCAACACAGAGAGACATACAACCATTTATGCTCACACTCACAACTAAGGGCAATTTAGAGTCACCAATTAAGCTAATAAGCATGAGTGTTTTTGGCCTATGGGAGGAAGCCGGAGTCCCCAGAGAGAACCCATGCATGCACAGGGAGAATATGCAAACTCTACACATTTTGGGAGTGAAAATGTGGATTTTTTTTGTTATAGAAAGAAAAACTGGATATTTGATGCAGAATATAGAGATAAATAGTCAAGATACTTTGACAACAGCATATGAGAAGGACATTCATCCATCCATCATCTATCTATGATTACCTCCACCAAGGAGGTTATGTTCTCGTCAGGGTTTGTTTGTGTGTTTGTTTGTTTGTCAAGATAACACAAAAACTATTGGATGGATTTACATTAAAATTTTTCCAGAGGTGTGGTTTGGTCCAAGGAAGAAGCCATTACATTTTGGTTCCTATCCACATATTTATCTGGATGCAAAAAATCCCATAAGTTAACATAGGGCCGTATTTTAAAAAATCATGTCTCTGACATCACTTGATGGATTCGCTTCAAAATGTACACAGAAATATATATATAATATAACTCTATCATCGCGGTAAATTTCATCTGTATCCGATCCAGATTGAGGTCACAAAAAAACATGGACGTTTATAATTGCAAATCCCATTCATTTCTCCTCGGCTGCTGTGAAGGTTCTGCCCCCTTTACGTCATTATTGGAATTTTTTGCGAACTCACATCAATGTTTTTCAAGCCTATGTTACTACATTACCCAGCTTCCCTTGCAATGCCAGTGGAGGACTTCTTCACATGGAGAGACATGAGCGGAGACTCGGCCGTCATATCGGAGCACGTGGTGATCCAGAATTGCATCTTGGCGGGGTACACCCTGAACTGGTCACTAGCCCATCACAGGGCCACATAGAGAGACGGACAACCCTTCACTCTCACACTAATACCTATGGGCAATTAAGAGTCACCAATCAACCTAATGAGCATGTTTATGGTCTGTGGGAGGAAGCCAGAGTGCCCAGAGAGAACCCATGCATGCAAGGGGAGAACATGTAAACTCCACACAGAAAGGCTCTGACCGACCCGAGGATCGAACTGGCAACCTTCTTGCTGTGAGGCATGTCCACTACCTGCTGCACCACCGTGCTGCGAATGGAAAATCTAGCAATGGAATTAAAAACTGTAACACAGTTGACTTTTGTTATAATATCAACAGAGAGGAAAAGAGTAAAGTGAAGGTTTTTATGTCCTGAATTGCTCAAATTTCACATATTTGTCCTTCTTCATGTCATCTTTGTTTACTTTTCTGCCTTTTCTGATGTCGTCAGATTTCACCATCTCGATCAGTGTGTTTGTGCTCAGATTTGAAGAAAGTCTCGATCCTCTTTGACTCTGAAACAACACACATATCGACACACACTGTGACGGATCGGTTGGATAATAAAGAGAGGAAATCTTTCCTGGGACAGAAAAATGGGCCCTTCTCAGCCGTCTCTTTGAGTTTTTATCCACTTAGAGTGAAAGTGACGCCTCTTCATCCTCCACCGCTGCTCTGTCCTCCCTCCTCTTCCTCCTGGTCTGTCTCACACTCCTCCTGTTAAAATAATATCTCCTCCGGTCTCTGTTTCCTCCTCCTCCCCCTCACTATTATCTTTTTGTCTCCCCCTCCTCCTCCTCCACCTCTTCTTTCATTTGTTCTCCACTCTTTCGTTCCCTCTTCTCACTTTGAGCGAAATAGATTTTCAATTACGTGCTGAGTGCCTGGAAGCTTCTATATTTCCCAACCTGACCCCAATACAGCCCCGGTGACACCCCACGCACCACAAACACTCACACACACACACACGTATCTGGAAGCTTCACACACACACATCTGATACACTTCCTCCTCCACTTACAGCCTAATGGAGTGGAGACGAGGCAGGAGAAGGTCTTCAGTGTCTGCGTTAACTATCTGACACACACAGAGCTCGCTGGAGCCGTTTTCACACATGTGCTCCTGAAAATGTCCAGAAAATTCAGACAAAATCTCACACCTGTCTGTCAGAGCAGTGTGTTTTTTTGGTTCATCTCATCGTCTTTAGATCTTTTTCTATGGGGCAAGAAGAAATGGGGGAAATTCAGTTGTCTGTGTCTCACTCTTTGAGCAGGACTTTGATAAAGATTAGAGGCGAGAAACTGTCCGCGTGGACGCCACATACAGTGTCTCCTCTCAGGTAAAGCAGCCTTTAGGTCTAGGTTTGACACAAGAAACAACATTTTATTCTTTAATAAATGATACCTTTGATTTGTAAAGACACACTGATGTAAACCATTATGGTACACTAGAACAATCTGCCAATACTACAACCAAAATACGGGATATTTTTGGACAATTTGTACGTCCAAAATATCTGCAAAATGAATGTTCACTGCTGATAAAAATTTTAAGATCAGTTGAAAAATTGCAAGAATTAACATTTTGCACTGCTGGATCTTAAGAAGGTTCTAAGTAGAGCTTCAAAATGCAAAACGAAGAAATGGGAGTGAGCCAAAAAAATTGAGTAAGGAATTTATTGCAAACAACAATTAAACTGAAATAGGTTTTTCATCAGCTGATCTGAAGTTTAAGACCACAGCCTTTAAAAGTCAAAACCTTCACATAATGTGGATTCAATGTCATTTTCTGTCAGGTATTCATACTTACATGACCTCCTGAGGGCAAAGGCGAAATAGCTTTCCCTCTTTGAACGCGGTCGTGTTGTTGGGCTGCATAAGCAAGGCCTCTCGTAGCATGCCATTGCCGCTGAGGTTGGACGCAGTAAGACGGTCATTTTAAACTTCTTCAGATCCTGAGGGTTATGGAACAAAAAAGTCAAGGGGTAGACCCAAGAAAATTTCACTGGCCCTGAGCCAGAGGATCCGATTGGCTGTCCGTCAAGACACGGGACAATCCTAAGGTTGTTACTGGTGCCGACTGCAGTCTAATAACCATCAGACGACATCTGCGAGAGAAGGGTTTAAGAAAAAAAAATGCCTTCAAAGGCCTCGTCTCCTTCAACGCAAAAGAACTGCCTGTTTGGAGTTTGCACGAGAGCACAAAACATGGGACATTGTTGATGGTCCTGATGGCTTCCAACGTTACTGGCATGACAAGTAGATCCCACCTGAGATGTTTTCTGCGCGGCAGTGTAGAGGGCGCCATTGTGATCTGGGCTGCTTTTTCCTTCAAAGGAACAATGGAGCTTCAGGTTGTGCAGGGGCCTCAAACAGCAGGTGGCTATGTGGAGATGTTGCAGTGGGCATTCCTCATGACTGAGGACCCTCGTCTGTGTGGTAATGACTGAAGACCCCGTCTGTGTAGTTATGACTGAAGGCCCTGGTCTGTGTGGTAATGACTGAGGGCCCTCTGTGTGGTAATGACTGAAGACCCCGTCTGTGTGGTTATGACTGAAGGCCCTGGTCTGTGTGATAATGACTGAGGGCACTCTGTGTGATTATGACTGAGGGCCCTGGTCTGTGTAGTTATGACTGAAGGCCCTGGTCTGTGTGGTTATGACTGAGGGCCCTGGTCTGTGTGGTAATGACTGAGGGCCCTCGTCTGTGTGGTAATGACTGAAGACCCCGTCTGTGTGGTAATGACTGAAGGCCCTGGTCTGTGTGGTAATGACTGAAGGCCCTGGTCTGTGTGGTAATGACTGAGGGCCCTCGTCTGTGTGGTAATGACTGAAGACCCCGTCTGTGTAGTTATGACTGAAGGCCCTGGTCTGTGTGGTAATGACTGAGGGCCCTCTGTGTGGTAATGACTGAAGACCCCGTCTGTGTGGTTATGACTGAAGGCCCTGGTCTGTGTGATAATGACTGAGGGCACTCTGTGTGATTATGACTGAGGGCCCTGGTCTGTGTAGTTATGACTGAAGGCCCTGGTCTGTGTGGTAATGACTGAGGGCCCTCTGTGTGGTTATGACTGAGGGCCCTCGTCTGTGTGGTAATGACTGAAGACCCCGTCTGTGTAGTTATGACTGAAGGCCCTGGTCTGTGTGGTAATGACTGAGGGCCCTCTGTGTGGTTATGACTGTAGGCCCTGGTCTGTGTGATAATGACTGAGGGCACTCTGTGTGATTATGACTGAGGGCCCTTGCCTGTGTAGTTATGACTGAAGGCCCTGGTCTGTGTGGTAAGGGGCCCTCGTCTGTGTTGTAATGACTGAAGGCCGTGGTCTGTGTGATAATGACTGAGGGCCCTCTGTGTGATTATGACTGAGGGCCCTCGTCTGTGTAGTTATGACTGAGGGCCCTCGTCTGTGTGGTAATGTTTTTCAACAGGACAATGCTGGACAACGGACTTAAGCTTATATAGCGCTTTTCTAGTCTTTGACTACTCAAAGCTGCTTTACACCGCAGGTCACATCTACCCATTCATACCCATTCACTCACTAAGAGTTCTGAGTTTCTATGTTCAGTCTCAGCTAACACATTCATGCCCTTTCATACGCCACTGATGCAGCAGTGGGAGCAACATGGGGTTAAGTGTCTTGCCCACATCGCCATGTGCGCCCGGAGCTGGGCTTGAACCTGCAACCTCCCGATCACTGACCAAGCGCACTATCCAGCTGCACCACCGACAAAGGACTTCCTCCAGAGAAATAATGTCACTCTTTTGGACCGTCTTGCATGTTCCCTGATCTAAGTCCAATTGAGATCATTAGGGGATGGGGGTCAAGGAAAGTTTCCAAAAATGGACATCACTTCCAGACAGTGGATGCCCTCTGTGAAGCCATCTACACCACTTGGAGCAACATTCCCACTAGCCTCCTGGAAACACCGGCATCAAGCATCCTGAAACAAATTTTTCAGGTGATTAACAAGAACCTGCTTAAGATCCAACAGTGCAAAATATAGATTCTTGCAATTTTTCGACTGGTCTTAAAATTTTGATCAGGAGTGTATCAGTTGATTCCGATAATCTATTTTTTGTCAGTTATCTGCCAATACTGATACTGATACTGATATGCATCTCATACTTCAATGCAATATTCATGACTAATGAATGTGTGGAAGTCATATTTAACAGACAACAAAAAAAACGTTAAAAAATACTGAATATTGATCAGACATAGTGAATAAGTCAGAGAAAATGATTTCTGTTGGCTGTTGCCCAGATGGATCATTCAATGCATTTGACTGGTCCATCTGAGCAACAGTGTGTCAGGGTACCCACATTATAATGCACATGAAATATAGAGCATTGTCCCTGCAACATGGATAAACTTTAAATTTAATCGTTTTGCCCAGTGACAGAAATAATAACAGTAATGTTAAAGAGAGACAAAGAGTCCAATGGCTGACTGTGCTGCCAACTCAGCTGAAGGCTAAACTACAAATCAAGAGAGATGTCCTGAATTCCTATGAATTATTAACTAATTAAATATCCGTATCAGGCGATTATATCAATACAGTATTCATCCATAAAAAGTGTGAAATCTTGTTTGAAAGATGGTTTATTATCCCCCACAATTGGTGCAATAAGTTCAGTCAAATGTTTATACATTACATTATACATATACATTTACATTTTAACCAAACCGCCTCTTTGTACAGAAAATACACAAACGTTCACCAAAAAATAATAAAATAACATCTTCCTTAGTGCATCCAAAGCTGAAACCTGCACTATGTTTGCTCCTTTCAAGGCCACACAAAATCAAACAAGAATCATGTTTACAAACAAACAAGAACAATAATGTTAACAACAATAACAAAACAAATGATAATTAAAAACAAAATATGATCAGTATAGGCCATGAGATGCCTGATCAGGGCAGCCCCAAGACGTACATCAGCTTTTGTGTCTGACAGTTGTTTTTTTTATTTTTAAAAGAAAAACCACCGAATGAGGCTGCAGCTGAAGTCACGTAGAAACAAACAAGAGAGAGCGTACATTTTTTATGCTGACAGTATAATTGATTTTAACCTCTTCAAACATCTGAGTTATTGAGGCTAATTTAGAATTCAAGACACACTTTCAGTACAGCTGCTTTCCACACACACAAACAGATTTCATTAAGCAGCTCTCTCCTGGGTGTTAGTGACCGGTTTTCCGTATTAAACAGAGCTGGAGGTCAGAGGTCAACAGCCTAATGCCTTATCTCTGATTCACCACGGCCGACCTTATTACTGAGGGCTTAGAGAGCAAACACACACACACTCAGGCATACATGCATATATTGTCCTCACACACACTCACACAGCATGTTCTCCACATTAGAGGTGCTGAAGGTGAGTCCATGGCCTCGGGGCGTGTTGTTCAGCGTGTGGAGCGGCACACGCCGGGCCTCGTACCACATACACGCTGACTGAGTTTCCCCTGTGCCGTATTCTGCCAGAGTTTAACCATAAAAGAGGGGGAACAGCAGAGGTTAGCACTTAAATGTTTCTGTTACAGGACGCTGAGGGTCTTTAAAGCTGCTTCTTCACTCTGCAGATGTCTGACATGGATGTTGAGAGAGAAAACACGCAAAGCAGCTGAAGTCGAATTACACTGAATAAGAGACAAACATTGAAACTCTCATATTCATTTGCAGGCGCTGTTTTCAACTTGTCCTTCATTTTTTAAAGCCTACAGAAGAGCACGAGAGCAAAGCAGGAGAAAATGAACTGAGAAGGTGATTTATTTTTATCGAACACTAAGTCAGGTTGTTGAAAAAAGTAAAATCTTTGAGGATAAAGTTGAAACATAACTTTGTGCATGAAGATGTCTTTATTCTTAAAAAAAAACTACTGAACCAGTTACATATATATGTTCATATACAGTGTCTTAAACACTGGGGTAGGGGGTGTTGTTATAGCTACTTACATATGTTAACAGATTTGTTTATATATATTTATTTACTTTATCTAATTTTCTATTTTTTAATTAATTAGATTTTTTGTGTGCATGGTTGTGGTTTTCACCTTTGTGATAAGGTTTCATAGATGTGTGTATCTTTATATTTTCCTTGCCTATACATGTGAACCATGACCTGTATTTTTATAAATATGTGCTGAGGGTACGATAATATTACCAGTATTTACGTTCAATCACCCACGAACAAGTTATTTATTTATTTGATAGTTCTAATTTATTATCATTGTCTACATTATTTTTCTTCTTCTTTATTTTATAAACATATTTGTTTCTTTTTCTGTATATTTTTTTTTCTGCCCACTGTTAGACATACTTTTTCTTTTTTTTTTTTTTATTGTACCCCGTATTTATATACATTGTTTGTAGAAAAGGAAAACAAAAAAACAAAAACAAATAAAAGAGTTCAAATATTCTGAAAAGTGTTCCAACATTATTTGTAAAAGTTTCAACTTTTCTCCTTAAATCTTTTTTCCTCTTTAATTTCACAGTTTCCAAGTGTACAAAAATAATCTTTCTCCCCTGATTTTTTTTTTTCAGGGGAGAAAGAGCAAAAGCTCAATCAAATAACATTTGTTTAAAATAAGTCAATGAAATTAATGACCCTGACGAAGGCCACAAGCTGAAAAGTTTTGGTCTAATAGATTTTTTTCCTGATCTACAACTGTTGCTGGAGATCTTTTGATTTCTTTAAAATAAATAAATAAACGTATTGATTCAAGTCTGGAAACTTTCTTGTTTAATTTCAGTTTTCTTTTCATGAAAAAAAAAAAATCCCAAGAAGTGTTAATTATTCCAGCTTATAAGTATTTGAAATGTTACCAAATGTTCACTTGGTGAATCAAATTGAAAAACATTTAGAAAAACATTGGCTTTTAAATCTAAAAACTAAAAAAAAAATCTACATTATATGCTTAATAAATATTGAACATTAAAATCATGCTTAATCTGCCTTTAGATAACCTAGACTTTCAGTTGAAAATCAACATGCAAAAATTCTTCAAAATTTAAGGCTGATACATAAAGCTACAATTTTGGCAGAAATGTCACATCTGCCAATGCTAATATTTAGCATTTTAATCAATTATCTGCCAATACTGAAGCTGTGTCAGTAAGTCTGTACAGTGCATCGACAGTAGGGATGCACAATGAAGGATTTTTCCCCAATATCCAATACACTGATATTTCAAAACTTATTATGGCTGACACCAACATCAATACCCGTATATAGAAATAACTGAAAATTTTTATTTTTTATTTTATTTTTTATTAAACCTACATTATGTGCAAAAGAAAAAGTATAAACAGAACCTGTTAAACCATGCAACAAACAAACAGGCTAATATTTAACTGAAAAATTGTGCTTAATCTGCCCACGGGGGCTGATACTTTCAGTTTAATTAATATGCAATAGTCCTCCAAACATAAAGCTGATACAAAGCTACAATTTTGGGAGAAATGCCAAGATTTTTTATATTTAGCACTTTCATCAATTATCTGTCAATACTGATATCCCGCCAATTATCTGATGCATCCCTGATTAATTAGAATTTGAATCCAAAATAAAAAAAAATAAGTATGTAAATCAAAAGCATTTAAGGTTTTTTTCTTGCAATACTTGTATTTTTGCCATAAAGACATGACATTTACACATTTATCACTCTTGTGTGAATCACTAAAGACCAAATTTGGATTTATAAAATAAAACTACAACAAAAATCAGTTGGCGTGAAGACAATTTAAGATGTTTTATTTTTATTTTTTTTTATCATTTTTTCTAAATTTCACTAAATTTTGGGCTGCTTGGAGAAAACTTTTCTACATGTTGACAGCATTTTTAAGAGAGGCGAATTAGCGACAAAAAATGACAAAATAATAAAGACTAAACTATTTCCCTGCTGCTAAGATGTGCCTGTAATGATGGTCATGTAGGGATTAATCCAGCATCAGCATTGATCGGGGGGCTCCGTTGTAAATGCTGTGTGTGTTAAAGTGTGTGTAGGTGTGGTGCTGCTTTGTTAAGGCCTGAATGAGTTGTTGATGGGTGCAGCAGCTTGGCTCTCTCAGGGGATGAGGGGGGAGAGGGGGGAGGATGGGTAAGTTGATAATTGCAGGGGAACTTGGACTCAGTCTGTTCAGCCCTCTCCCCCTCCTCACAGACACCAGTGCTCCCTTTGAAGGGGTGGTCCCTTGATTAGGCCACTTAAACACTGAGCCCCCCACCCCCCCACCCCCGCTTTGTGTGTCTGCTCAGTGCGTCTGTCACCCACCAGTCTCCCCCTTCACACGTCCAGCTCTGCGTCCACTACTTTTCATTTTTTACAGTTTGTCTCTTTTTCACCTCGTTTTCCCCTCGTCCCCTCAGATTTCTCTATGTGTGTGTTTGTGTGTTTCTCTGTGTGTGTGTGTTTATGTGTGTGTGTGTTGGGGGCTCCTCTCAGGTCTCAGCTGCTGTTGTGTGTGAGGGTGAATTACACGCTGTAGCCGAGTGTTGACAGGAGCAGCTGGACATCAGTGGGCCGTAGCGCCGGCTTTGTACAATGCTGTGTGCGTGTGTGTGTGTGTGTGTGTGTGTGTGTGTGTAGCTGTGGACCACTCCTCAACACAGAGCTGACACCTTCTGGCCAGCGAGAGCAAAAACAGTCTGAAAACACAAGAGGACCAGTGTTCATATGTTTTTATGTTAAGTTGATCTTAAAAGGCAAAACCTCTCAGAATCACTGAATTCATTTCATTTATTTATTTAATGTATTGAATAATGTGAATATGTTGGAATTGGCAGATAAGCTAAATCAGAGAGGGCATAAAGAGGGGACAAGTTAGGAAGATTAAGGGCCTATGACTGACAGGGGCCTCATCAGTGTATCAGTTTTTTTGCAAAGTAATTTATCCCATAAACTGTCTTTAAATGTTAATTTTCTCTTCACACTCAAAAATGTCACGCTTGTCTTGTTTTTGATTTCGAAAAGGTAACACACAGCATAATTAGCTCCGAAACTTCCAACTAAAAAGAGACATTTTTGAAGATTTATTGGGAACATTAGTTTTGTCTATGCATTTATTTTACCTAGGAGCATGTTCAAATATTCAGTTTAAAAAGAAAAAAAACTTGCTTTAGAACAAAATTTATGGATAATTTGCAAAGTTTTGAACCTTTTACACTGTTACAAGATCAGATCTTCATGAGGACTGAGTATTTGATAAATAAAAACACTTGAAAATGCATAAAAAATATGCATGCTTATGAAAAAAGTATGATGGAATCTGCCATGACAGCATAAAAACTGCAATATTTTCAAGACAGAAAAACTCTACTTGGCCGTAAAGAATTTTTTATTCAATTGTTCAAATGAAAACAATAAACACCAAGTTAAATGTGCTTAGATAGCCAGTATTTGCTCTGTCACTTTCATCAAAAAGTAGCTAAAAATGTACAGTACACACACACACAGAGCTTAACAAATTTATTAGACCACCTGTCGTAAGAACGAGAAAAAATAAATGTTTTTTAAATCTTGAAAATATTGTTTAATTTTTTTAAAACTGACAATGTTATTGTTGCTGGACAAACATTTTAAACAGGATTACGGGATTTCAAGATGAATTCACTTTTATACCCAAATCTGAGCGGCTCACTGGGCTTCAGAAAATCAATCAAGCACAACATTCAACCACTACAAGTTATCTTTCTGTTTAAGGATGCAAGTAAATAATTACAATATGACAACATAATCAAGAAATAATAATGTGCTTGCTTTTTATCTGTTTTCTTGTAGAACATAAAAAATGGAAAATTCATGGATAATAAATATTACTATATTTTAGCATTAAAAACATTATCTCAGTTGAAGAGCTTCTAAATACTGGTGTATTAACCACTAAAGAAACAGCTAATTTCTTAAACCATCACCCAACGTAAGGTTTCTACCACAGGTGCCCTAATTAACAGCACTGGTAATTAGCAATATTGTTGAAGTTACTTATTATGGCAGCTACATTTGTTCCTTTGTCACCTTTAAATTGGACCCCGGCAATAAGGATAATTAATCTGTTGCCCATTTGACTTTGAATGCATAGGGATATACCAGAAAGTTCTGTATATTACATACTTTAAATCACCATTCATTTCATAATTTTCAGCTGTAGAGTGTTTTCCCCACTGTTTGAAGCTTGTAATTGTCTATTAAAAATGTCCAACATCATATTTATTTATCATTTTGCTTTACAGATGCTTGGTTTGAGAAACTGCACAGAGCTGATTTGGGAAAGGGCCCATCTGATAACTTTTCATGGGGCCCGAGCTTCAGTTCATCTGTTGTCCTGAAGCAGGTAAATACAAAAAACAAGCTCACAGTCAAACACAAATGACAGAACACAAGACGGCACACTAACAAACTCAAACCTTTACAGACAAAATGGAGGCATTCTGTATAAGAAATAACAAACCCACCAACACAAAATGTGAAATGAATCATGAATGAGGACTTATTTATGAGGTCTTCTAAAACTTTAAAAGAAAGCAACACATCTTTAAATTTTGGTAACCGTCAAAGTCAAGGATTTCATACTTGCTAAAAATATTGCAATAATGAACTGAAAAGGTGTGAATTCTTGAGGAGAGATCCATGACTTTTATTTTACATTTATAGGACCGGAACATAGAACAACCTTTTATCAGCGTGTCAAAAAACTGTCTGCAGTAAGGTTGCTCATTTAAATACCTTATGCTAACATATTGAACTATAGAAGTAAATACATACTAATGAATGCCACCTATGATAATGCTCACAGATAATAAAACAGGCTGTCCAGCCACTTTTAAAACACAATATAGAACAGAGCAAAGGGTTTCTGCAGGAAAATGAGAAAATAAATTGCTCTTAGTCGACAATTTTTTGATGTGCAGTAATCAGGTTTATCATAAACACAAGCAAGTGTGATCCTGTCTGTTTTAACTGGAGATTTTATAATTAATGAGATTGTGCATTTATGTTGGCCATTTTGATCATCTCTTATGCTCATAAATATTCTAAACTCATAATTTAAACTGTTATTAACTGTTTGCATCTTAAAGCCTTTAGAATTAATCCATTGTAACATATTTTGGTCATACGGTGTGTTGCTTTCTGAACCCCTCAAGAGAAAATATAAAAATAGTGCACTAATCGTGATGCAGGAATGAGTCCAAAAACGTGGAAGTGAGCTAGCATTTAGTACTTCTTGGTTCCCAATCCCCGAGAGTAGATGGGATTTGGATAAATGCCTGAAATAAGATTCGTGGTGAACACATGTACATGAGATTTTGATGAATAATGGGAAATAACAAAATTCATCTGATGTTGCCTGCTTTTGAATATTAAATTGTTGTTGTGTGTTTAAACGACAGCTAACTAACTGCTAACAAGGACTGAAAAATGGCCGGGGACCCAAAGGCAAGCATTTCTGATTTTTTGAAGAATGAATTATTCATACACTGTTGCCACAGCCATGAGGACCACCTTGATCAGGTCACTCATTATGAGGAAAATCTCAAACAAAAGCTCACAATAAGCCGTTATGCAATGGAAATATTGTAGTGGCTTCTAAGTCAAAGTGCCATGTTAATAATAATAATAATAATAATACGTTTTATTTGGAGGCGCCTTTCAAGTCACCCAAGGGCACCTTACAGAAATAAAAGCTAGAGGCAATGTTGTAGTTCCTCAGTAGCTTACTAATAGCTTTTCACTTTTGCTGATTATGTTGATGCTTTAAAAAGCTATGTACAATGGGTTTGTTTGTTAAGATTATCACAAAGAGCAAAGCAAAATCCAAAACACAGTGACAAATCCCATAGGCTTTTAGCGGGCTTGCAGTGGAAGGAACAAACACGGTGTTCACTTCCATGTTGGCTTACAAAAATACGTCATCCCTGCACCACTATATGAGTAGTTTTTTAGTTTTCTTTTAAGTGTTTTGGACAAGAGTCTGAACGTGGGCCGGTTAAAAAAGTTATGATGAAACTTAAAGGACAGAGGAGCACAGGTGGTCGTTGGCAGTCTGACAGTGCACTTGGCTGGTAATCGGAAGGTTGCAGGTTCGAGCCCAGCTCTGGCTGTCACATGGCAATGTGTCCTTGGGCAAGACACTTAACCCCAAGTTGCCCCCACTGCTGCTTCAGTGGTGTGTAAATGGGCACGAACAGGGTGAAAACGTGTTAGTTGATTCTTACAGACAACTGATAAAGAAACTACAACAATCAGTGAGTGAATGTGAGAGTGGATGGGTGTGAATGGGTAGATGTGACCTGCGGTGTAAAACTGCTTTGAGTAGTTAAAAAGACTAAAAAAGAGATATATAAGCTCAAGTCCATATACTTTTTACCATAGGAGAGTGAAAAGAGGAGGCATGTAGTGCTGGTTGTGGAGGAGTGAGTCGGTCTCAGGCTGGTCGTGATTCCAGAGACAGAGTTTTGTCACAGCAATCTCACACTCGGCCTCTGTAATGACTCGCCTGGAGGCACAAATGATTTCCTTCACTGGTGCTGATGTAGCTGGAGTCGCCACAAATCCAAGAGAAAAAATTTCTTGGTGGGAGAAACGATAAGAATAAAAACATTACGAGCAAAACAAAAGTGAAACCTTCCTTGTGATTTATATTATTCCACTTTCTCAAAATGATTTAAGTTTTACTGCCTCTTCAGATTTTAGTTTTCATTATTTTGTCCAGGTGGTCTTGCTGTAGTCGCTGAGATCCAACTGTGGTCAATGTGTCACAATTTTCCATCCACAACCCTTAAAAATAACACTCCGCTCCACCTCCCTCACTCTCTCTTTCCTTCCTTGGCTTCCTCTCTTCCTTCCCCTCCTCTCGCTCAGGGACGAGTCATAAACACATCATCATCATCATCATCATTGCCGTTTGAGGGCAGAGAAGGAGAAAGCAGCAGTGACACGGTGATTTATCCACCAGTCACTTCTCAGTGGACGGTTGGAGATGAATCAACACAACAGACAACTACAACTACTGCCTGGTGGTTTTACGACTCCGCAAATTGGCAGAGATTGAAAATATAAGAGTAGGTCAAAAACACATGCCAAGGGGTCTTCTAAGGTAGGCATATACATGAGGGCGACTGACTTAGACCTCCAAAATCTAATCAGTTAATCCTTGAGTCAGAGTGGATATTTCAACAATGTTTGAAGTGCACCCTGTGAAGAATCCTTGAAACAATGAGCTCACAAGCAAGAGTTGAAAAAGAGGCCATGACCTTGACCTCCAAAATCTACAAAAATCATCCTTCAATCAGAGTGGACATCTGTGCAAAGTTTAAAGTTTTAATCTCTCAAAGCTATCTTTGGATTTTGTATGTGTCGTGGGGTTCTTCCGGGTAAAAAGATGGCGGAGTCAGGAAGATACGTTTTTAGGGTTTTTTTATTCCACTAATCTCTCAACTTTGGCAAAAGTATATACAAAGTGACAAAAAAAACTATTTACAAAAACTATGTACAAAAATAAGCTATGGTTCAAACTGAAATGGGTTCTTCAGTAACCCTAAACTACAGCTCAACAACCAGCAAAACACAGACAATATCAAAAAAAAAAAAAACATTCGCAATCAATCATTCCTTCGACTCTCCAATACCTACAACGTACCATCGACTCTCCACCACTGACATGGACAAAATGGCTGCCTTATAAATAAAAAGCCCCTCCCAGTGGGCGTGACACAGAAAGAATAATTAAGTAGAATATCAGGGTTTCCATCCAATAGATACAACCAAAATTGAATTAAAACCTATTCACAAATTGAGAAATACTGTATCATGTATATGTTTTTATTCAGTCTCCAATACTGAGGATCAAACCATAATTGGGGCAAACAAATCAGGTGATCATTTTCCCACTAAGTGCCTTTTAAATACCAGGAAATAGATGCCCCCCTGTTTGGCTGACACTCCTCCTGACAGAGGACAACTTACTATGTAACATGTATGAATGCATGTGTAGACCGGCAAGTGTGCATCCTCGTGTGAACTACGGGCTATCTGCACTCAGTGACGGGGCCGCTCCGTCACAGTATTCTCTCATAAGAAATGAAAATGAGGTCAAGGATTTCATACTTGCTAAAAATATTGCAATAATGAACTGAAAAGGTGTGAATTCTTGAGGAGAGATCCATGACTTTTATTTTACATTTATAGGACCAGAACGTAGAACAACCTTTTATCAGTGTGTCAAAAAACTGTCTGCAAGTAAGGTTGCTCATTTAAATACCTTATACTAACATATTGAACTATAGAAGTAAATACATACTAATGAATGCCACCTATGATAATGCTCACAGATAATAAAACAGGCTGTCCAGCCACTTTTAAAACACAATATAGAACAGAGCAAAGGGTTTCTGCAGGAAAATGAGAAAATAAATTGCTCTTAGTTGACAATTTTTTGATGTGTAGTAATCAGGTTTATCATAAACACAAGCAAGTGTGATCCTGTCTGTTTTAACTGGAGATTTTATAATTAATGAGATTGTGCATTTATGTTGGCCATTTTGATCATTGCTTATGCTCATAAATATTCTAAACTCATAATTTAAACTGTTATTAACTGTTTGCATCTTAAAGCCGTTAGAACTACGGGCTATCTGCACTCAGTGACGGGGCCGCTCCGTCACAGTATTCTCTCATAAGAAATGAAAATGAGGTGACATGACCTTGATCTTTGACCTAACACTTAAAACTAGTTTGTTTTCAGTGGAGCTCAGTTTGAGCAGAGTCCCTTGATGTCCTCTTGAGATTTTAAGTTCGCATGCAACGGATGAACGTGGGATCATACTTTGACCTGTGACCTCCAAAATGTATTTAGATGATCACTTAGTGACAGTGGACATTTCTGAAAGGTTAGACGAAAAGCCCTGAAAGCCCTCATTCTTGAGACACTGCATTCACAAGCCAAGGGTGAACATCAGGCTTAAAGACCTTGATATTTGACTTCACTACCTGGAGCTTGCATGTACAGAGCATTTTTTGCTACATTATTTTTTATAAAAAGTGCTGGGGGTTAAAATTGGGGGTTAGATTCATTTTAGCTTTATTAAAGCCTCTCCCTGAAGTCTTCAACTAACAATATTTTTTCAGTGAAAAACAGGTTTATCCACCTGGAAAAGAGCCCATAGAAAGTGTTTGGGAATGGGTAGAACCTTTAAAAAGCATATCCAGCACGTGATTGAACAATCATTCTATCGACCACATTCATTACAGGCTAACCAGATAAAGTAGTAGGTGAGTGCTTCTACTGTAGTCTGAAGGACAGAATGTGAGCCACTTCGTAAATTAAACTTTCAGCAAAACATGTCAGAAGTAGAGCGAGAAAATTCTTTCTAAAAGATACCTTTTTTTAGTGGTGTTGTTTATCTTCCAATTGATAAAGAAATGTGGTCCAGATCTGATAAAACTTCGTCTGAAGCTGTAAGCATCCATGCTAATCTCTGTACCAGCAGTCTCTGCTGTCATCTCACTTGTAGCTCCAACCTCTTCCTGCTCTAAAGACCCCTGATTGGGCCGCTCACAATTGTTGTAGTTTGGAGCTTGGCAAGATGGATCTGTCGGATAACAGACATTGTATCAGGAGGGTCCATCTGCACTGCAAGGTTAATAAAGCTCTGAGCTGGGTGAAAAAGACAAGATAGGATGTCAAAATGATTTAAGTTTTTTGACTTATGGAGCAACTGACACTTTGTTGGCTCGTCCCCAAACAATCCAGATGTGGAAACACCACAAAGTTTTTTAGATAGTAATGTTGGCATGATGTAGTATTGACACTGCTATTCTTTAGCATTAGCTAACAAGAATTAACTCTGAACCCTTGTTTCCACTGAGTTGTCTGGTTTGGTTCAGTACAGGTTTTGTTTGTGTTTCTACCATCACTTGAGGGTGGGGGAAGAGAACTGGGTTGCGCTAGCTATGTAAATGTCTGATGTCACAGCTGTGCAACATGGTCAAGTGGTCAGATGTACAGCATGATTACAAAGAGCAACAGTGGTGGACTTCCAACACTACAGTGCTATGTGGAACATTTTGTTTCAGCAGCCATCGTATGGGAATTTATGATTTTTGTGACCAATCAACAGACTGCAGTGCTTTTAGCTACACCCTTTAGGGTCAGTTCAGTACCCTTCAGAAGGGTGCCAAAAGTGGGATGGCATGCCTCAGTTATTTGGGTACCCTATCTCCTCATTTGACAGTGGAAACACCTGTAATTCTGTACCATACCAAGCTAAACTAAACTGGGACACTCAGTGGAAATGCAGCATAACTTACAACTTAAAACCAATACTAGCATTCTGAGACTGATTGGAGTGTGTAACAATTTTTATTCTCTTTTCACAAAATAAACACTTTTTTGGTTTACCATGTGAAGACAGCAAATGTTAGTTTAGAAAAAAATAGTGTTAGATGTTAAAATATTTGTAGCTGTTTCAAAAAGTTTTTGGTCATCTGTCCTTCCAAATCTTTGTCTGTATTCTTTCACTGAAGCTGTTCATCATATTAATCAAATACATATAAAAGATAGTCAAATTGCACAGTATAATGAATTGCTAGAACAACTAAGTTACATTAACCATGGCAGTAGAGGCTTAACTAGTGGGTCAGGTATTGGCAAGAAGAATACAAACCAACACCAGTATTATCCTAAAAGAACAGCATCTTAGCCCCAAAGCTTAAAGTTTATCTAAAGTGGTTGAATCATTGGCTTAAAACCATCCCCCTCCCAATTTAGGCGAGTACCACTCTGCTGAAAGATCAGTGAAGCATGTGGTAAACACAATGTGTGAAGCCATCGTCCCCACATTTATTCTGGATATTTACTGTCTATAGCTCAGCACAGGATTTGGCAGGTGGGCAGAGAGGGAGGGAGGGGATAGAGAGGGAGAAAGGGAGCGGGGAGAAAACAGAGAGAGAGGGAGGAAGAGCGTATACATCACTTCATCCTTAATTAGCTGTCATCAGCTTCTCTCCTCAGAGGAACCACAGACTAATAATTAATGATCAAACTCTACAGTACAGTCACTCCCATCCTCTGCCTCCCTCCCTCTCTTCCTCTATCTCAGGAAGAGGAATTAACAAAGAAATGAGATAACAGTTGATTTGGTTAGAGAGTAATGAAAAATGACTGGAGGTAAAGCTGAGAGCCGATGAGGGGGCTCGTATATTTAATAAATGACTCATCGAAAAACCAGCAGAAAAGAAGTAAAGGGCATTTCTCCACCCAGATGTTTCCAAGGTAACCTGTGCTCCCTGCCCTCCAAATTATCAGAGCTTGTTTGGTATAAAAGGAGCCATGAGCGTCCTCTTTATTAGTCCGGTCTGAAACACACAGGGCCTGGATTAATGGACTCATCTTATCGTCTGATGGTGTGAGGTGGACTCATGTTTACAAGAGCGAAACATGCCGGGAAGCACATTTAACATGTTCACATGGCAGACATCTTTATCTCTTACTGTGGCCTGGGAGGGGAGTTTAGATTCTGTAATCACATGAAAAAGGTTTAACTGCTGTGTCACAAGTTAAAAAACATCATAACAAACATTGGAAGAAAACCTTTTCATAAATTTCTCTACCGGAAAGTCAGTAAATGGGCATAAACTAGGTAGTATTTCTAAGTTATTGATCAACTGCTAACTGTATTAGCCGTGACAGGCAGCAAAGTCACTATAGCGCTGTAGGTAGCTTAATTACATTTTTATGTAGCATTGCTGTTGTCTGTTTTCAAAAATATCCCCGTCCACACAGAAAAGCATAAATGTTCTGTTAAATGCTGTTAATTACCTTGCAACTATGTCCTAGCTTTGCGCAGCTGCTGGATCCGCCTGAGTCATTGTCTGTAATCCAGCAGATCCATCTTGCCAAGCTCCAATCTACCATGAATGTGAGCAGCCCAAAGTGGCGCAGCCCAATCAGTGTCCTTTAGAAAAGGAAGAGGTGAGAGCTACGAGCAAGACAACAACAGCAAGTGACTGCTCGTGCAGAGATTAGCATAGATGCTAGCAGCTTCAGAAGAAGTTATATCAGGTCTGGACTACATTTCTATATTAAATGAAAGCATTTCACGATAGAAAGAATATTCTCACTCCACTTCCAACATGATTTTTCTATGCAAAAGCAGATTTATTTTCATATCTATTCCTACCACAGTGTCCAATTGGTGTTATGGTTTAACTTGTGGCTATGTTAACTGGTGATAGCAGGCATGTTAAGTAAGTATTTCTTGCTTTATATTTCATTTCGAGACATATATGATAATTTCAATAAAATCCTGTTATTAAACACTTTTATAGGTACTCCTGTTGGTTTCATCAACTGTTATAATCACGGCAGCCATGGACACTAGCAGCCGTGGGTCACCAGTCAACCAGTCACTTGTGAAATAACAACACCGGATTTCGTCCCAAATGCCAACAGTGTTTGTATCGTTGGAGTGTTTTTAAAGCAGCACCATAGTGAGGGAGTGACAGAAAGTGTGTGAACACGTAAATCGTCCAGTTATCAACACTCAAAACAGCAGTACTTTATAAACGTCCACTGCAACATGCTAACAACAGCGACAATGACACACTGAGTGACATCGTGTCAGCACAGACTGTGGTGTTTTAGACCTAAAACGTCATTTTCCCTGTCCACAAGGAGACACCCTAAATGGCTTTTTTAAAAATCTTCACCTTGGCCAAAGTTTTCCAACATACATGTTTTCAGTGACCTAAAACCTTGTTTACATGTGGACAGAAGCCCAAACGCACAGAAAACCTGTTTTCAAAAACCCCCATCGCCTACGTGTGGACATAACCTGTGCTCCTGCTCAGAGCAGAGTCAGGTCTTTGTGGCTGACTGGCCTTGACTTAGACCTGATGTGGTGAACTGATGTATCTCTGTGAGGGCTTTCACACCGGCACTGCTCTGTGCCGGTTCTGGTTCCCCAACCTAATTTTTAAAAAACTGGTTCAGGACCTGAAACGTTGTGGCTCACAGCCGTAACCAAAAAAAGTTGGTTCCAGATCATGAACCGTGACATTATTGGTGGGTGTGTCGTTTATTTGTGTTGATAAAATGAGCAGGAAGTCGAGGACATAGAGGAACACACGCACACTTCTTACATACCAGATACCAGACATCGTCTATGTCTCTTCATCATCAACAGTCGTTGTGTGCTTGATTGCTGGATGAAAACAAAAACCTTAATTAAAGCAACAAACACCTTTAGAATATCAATGTGATCCACTATTTTGCAGGTCGGTTGTTAACTTCTGCCTGACTAACATGGAATAACGCCATCCCAGTGCCGTTCTGCTTAAACTTGTATGAAAACAGGCTGGTTCCTTGAATGCACCAAGGTCCTGAGGATCCAGCACGGTAACGGTTCCAGATCCAGAATGTGCTAGTGTGAAAGCCCTCTGTGTGGCAGTGCTTGGTGCTGACTCAGCAGATATTGTGAGAGCATCTCAGTTTTTCTTGAGTTGTTGTTTTAAACATGAAAAGTTTGCTTAAGAACTTTTACAGACGTGTGTTTGACTTAGTTGAAAATTTCTTGTAGCATCAAGGATGTTTGTGACAAAGCTGAAAGTTAAAACCTTGTGTCAATCAAAAAAGTGTGACTTAAAAACCTCCCATGTTAAATAAGTCATCAGCTGCATGGAAGCAGTGGTTTGGTTTCATATTTTTAAAAGTAAAATCAAGCAAGTAGCCATCCTATTTGGGCTTCATTTTCCCATCCCTATAAATCAGTCACCATTCTCGTGGTTATTCCTCAGGACTAACCTTAAGAAACCTGGGTCTGCAATTGCCTCCCATTCCCTAACCTCCTGACACAAAACAGAAAAAGAGAGATGGGAGCGGCAGCCAAGACTCTCATAATAGCCGCAACTATGAATAATGGCATATCTCTTGGAAATAATTTGGATGGATGGGAAAATATGTAGAAAATGTACCTATTAAAAAGGAAGAAAAACAAAAATGTTAGAGTCCATTTGCAACTGTGATTGAGCTTGTTTTGAGGCAATTTTAGATTAATTAAACAGATTTAGGTTGTAAAAACATTAACATGTGAACATGCATTTTAAAATTGATTTTCAACCAAACAATTCAACAACCTGTGTCCTGTATGTAAACGTGGTGATCATCTTTACAGTCGCTTTTCCTTCAGTGTTGAAATGACTAGTGATATCAACCTCATTTCTTCAAGTTATAAAGCATTAATCCCGGCACAGGAAAATGTCTGCCTTGTGATTTTGGTCGGTCGTGTTGTTTTAACAAAGCCTGTGCGCCCGTGTAGACACGAGCAGCTAATTAGAGAGGAACACAGTGTAAGTGGGCATATGTGTACGAGAGGACCAGTCAGCCAACACACGACAGGAAAGCGCCGCGGGGGGACGCAGGCGGGCAGGCGACTGACCAGCTCTGCCGCCAACATGGAGCCGCCACAGAGGCATGTTGTGGTCTCGGCGCCCCAAGCCCCTGGCACGCTTCTCCAGAAACCCTGTTTGTAGAGGCAGGGAGGGGTGGAAGCTTGCTGGCTCTACAGACCCCACCACAACCTGTCCTCTCTCCAAGACCGGACCCCACTCTGAGGCATGTTTGTGTGTATGTGCGCTCCTTCTTAAGCTGCTCTTAAGTGCTTTAATTGGATTATCCTTAATGAGTAAACAAACAGCTACAGCGGCTCAATAATAAGCAAATGAATGAGCATGTCAGGAAGCCCTTTGCTGTCTTCTTCTCCTTCTTTCACTGTCATCTCTCTCTGCCCTGCCCCCCTCTTCACTCACATTTTCACTCATTTAGTTCCTCTCATGTGTAATTATCCCGATTAAGAGTGACTCAAAAACACTGCAGCTGCTGGAAAGGCGTGTGTGTCACACTCAAATGAGACAGGCGTTTCTTAAGTGGCTGCTTTGAAGTCGGTGATGAGCCCGTGATTAGTCCTGTGATTCATTGACGAGAGGAAGAAAAGGAAAAAGACGACAGCGAGAGAGAAAGAGAGAGAGAGGCGAGCTCCTGCCGAGGAAGGAGAGCAAAAATAAACAAATGGAGAGTTTTGAAATGACATCTGTGAATATTATTAGAACATTAATCTGCTCTGATGACACAGATGCTTAAGCCATCTCCTTCTGTTAATGCAGGAGAAAGAGGAGGAACATCAGAGCGGGGAGGAAAATAAAGGAGGGAAAATGAGAAAAGTGATGTTAAAGAGGGGGACAGGGGAAAGAGGCGGTTAGGAGGCGACAGTAAAGGAAAAAAAGGAGAGGATATGGGTAAAAGTCAAAGAAAAATGAATCCTTAAGAAGAGAGGAAAGCGAAGAGGAGGGTATTTGTCAAGAATGAACAAAGTTCACTCTAAAATGTGTCTCTTAAATAAACACGAGGGAGTAATAAGAGGCAGAGAAGACAATAACTGTTTCTCATAAACTCCTATGACTGTAAAAGGGTAAAGGTCAAAAGAGAGTGGAGTTGTTCAGTGGAAATTCGGTAGGTAACTTTAAGAGGTAGGGATGCCCCGATCAGGCTTTTCTCGGCCAATACCAATCTCCTGTTTGTGAGATCAGCCAATATCAATCCTATTTAATGTTCTTTTTTAACAACTGGTTCGCTGAGCAAAGCAAAACAAAAACATCTTGAGGAGAAATGCTACAAATAATTTGAATTACACAATAATGTCTCTCTTTTTCGATAGCTCGTGTGAATGTGTGTGTATGTGTGTGTGGGCGCAGGTGTGTGTGTATGTGTGTATGCTGATGTCTGCGAGTGTGTGCGATAGGTCTCTCTATTTTTTTTGGGGGGTGGGATGGACGGGTTTGTTGTTTTTATGCTGTTTTTAGCCTCTGTGAGGCACTTTGTGTTACTTTTAAGTATGAAAAGTGCCTTATAAATAAAGCTTGATTGATTGATTGATTGAATAAAAAAAACTCATTAATTACTTGTTTTTTTATGTGAAGAGATGAAATTATTGAGACAGACCAAAACTATAAACTCAATCCAACAGGCAAACCAGGGCAAATAGTTTGCCATCATCTACAGAGTGTTCATATGATGAACTCGTGATGGCATTTCCTCAGTTCCTCACTCCTGCAGTTCTGTTTCATCGAGGTCTTAAATAAAGTTCTTTTTCCTTGTTTTAATCAATCAATCAATCAATCTTTATTTGTAATAGCCAATCAGGAATCCCTTTGCAATTATATTTACTAGTGCCATGGGCCTTGAGTAACTGTTGGCAAAACAATGGTAAAATGTCACACTGGCAGGTCTATTCAGGGCGTTGGGGAAATAAGCACTTCAGGCAGCTACTGGCGCTGTAAAACAGAGGTTCAGATGCTGCAGACTTTCTGTCTTGTGCGTAGTCACTTTATCACGCAGAGCAGACAAGTAAAACACACTGGAGACATTTGAACTCAAATAAGCAAAATGTTTTGGGTTATTCCTTGAGTGAAAGTTAACATTTGTTCAAAGTTAATGAAAATCTGTGGCTGCAACTTAAGATGTTGCTTTCACAAAAATGTCCCAGAGGGACTAAAGAACAAACAACCACAATGCCATAATGCCTGAGGAGTAGCTGTGACAGAAGAGAAGACATAGGAAGGAAGACAAAGGGAGCAAAAGAGGAGATGAGGGTAAAAACTGGCTAAGACCGAAAAAGATAAAAGGTTAATAGGAGACGATGGGTAAGGAGATGAAGAAATTAGGAAGAGGAGCAAGGAGGAGAGAAACTAGGAGAGAGCAGAGGAGGAGAGGACAGGAGAGAAAATAAGGAGCAGAGGAGACAAGGTTAGTTTGAAGGTTAAAAGAGGAGAAGATACAACCAGTGAAGAGCGTAGAGGAGAGGCCAGAGCACTTTGGCCATTTAATTCCAATTTATGGTGCCATAAAAAGGACCATTTCCTAAAAAATCTATATGAAAAAATCTAAAGCAAATCATTTCATCACTTACTCTGACCTAATTGCAGCCATATGCAATTTTAAAGGGCTGTTCTACCTTTTAATGGTTCCCCAGGGGAGCGAGGGGTTAATTGCTGCAGCTGGTGATGAAGCTCCTCAGGACGGAGGAGGTGAGAGTCTGTCTCTGTCCATCACTCTCTCAGTTTCTCTGTCCTGGGGGAAAAGCTGTCAAACAAGGTGTTAAAGACACTATCAGACCCTGAAGGTTAAAAAGGCTAAACTTGAGTTTCTGACGTCAGATTTGATGTTTTTGTCGACCTACTCTCAGCAAAAAATAAGTATGGTCCAAACTGTCATTAATAGTCTCCTGATCACAGTAAAAGTGTTGTGCTTTTATTCTGTTGTTAAGGGCAGTAAAACATAACATGAAGTAGAGGTTTTTTATGAGGTCTGAGTGTAAAATGATACTTAGACTGAGAAAACATTTTGTGTTGATCAGTGCTGGACTCTGTCATCAGTTTTATTAATTTTAAAATGGTCTTTAAGAGTCAGCATAACACTTCTTTCCTGTTGTTGTCACTACTTAAAGTCTCTGCTCTTGGTTGGTATTAGGGGATTTAACTCAAGCATTAAAACACTGCTTTTGGGTTGTTGTCCACCGTACTAAAGTAAATTTAAAATGCTTTAAAATGGTGCCACTTTGGCGCCTTTTTAGCCTTTACGTCCTCTATCTGGGTCAAAGTAGAAGTAGTTAGTAGTAGTTTTTTTTAACTCCACTACATTTCTATGAAGGGTCTCGTTACTCGTTACTTTTAAGTATAGCTTTGAAGTCAGCGGACGAAATTTCTTTTCTCTCCTAAAATGCCATTTGTTCAAGCAATGATGCCGTACCTGTACTCCATGCATGTGCTACTCAAATCGGGCAGGTAAACATTGAGCTAACGTTGCTCAGATAATGGTTTGTCTTGGCAGTAATGATGGCTATGGCAAGTACCACACCGATTCCACACCAGAGCACCCAAGGCCATGTCTGAAGTCTGATTCAATCGTGTTTCAAAAGGCATTTCTATAAGCTTAGTGGCATATTTTACAAGCTTTTAATTCAACAGGTTCTATAAGCAGGTCAGTGCATTCAGTTGGTTGTTTCAGTTATTAGGTTCTGTAAATTCAGTGTGGCAACAATACAATTATGCGTTGACATTAAAACAAAAAATGTAGTTTTAATACTTAAGTATTTTCAAAAGCAAGTACTTCAGTACTCTAACCTGAGCAAAAAAATGTGTTTGCTCTCACCAGTGAAGGAGAAGTGACTCAGACGAGAACTGAGCTCTCCAAAAGATGTTTTAATTTGAGAGCGCTAGGTGCAAAAAACAGTGGACATTGAGGACATTTATGGGCTCAGGTTGTTGGAAGATGAATACACTTCAATACATTGGATTTGAATTAAAAACAGGTATTACTAGTGTCAGGAGGTTGGGTGATAGGACACAACAGAAGTTATTCCAGAGGAATAACCACGAGATATCCCAAAGGATTTATTGGGAGAGGGACGGAGAACACAAAGAAGTGACAACAAACCAAAAACTAAAAGCTATTGTTTGGTTGTGCTTAGAGAAGATGAACAAGACCAAACTAAGGGCTTCTGGACACTTTATCTTCACTCTTTTAAAAACTCAAAAACTGAACCGAAGTCCTCCTAATTCACAAGAGAATTCACTAAAGCTTATAAGGGTTTTCTCATGAAACAACAACCCAAGAAAAACAGAGAAGCTCTCAGTACCTCAGCACAGACTGATGCAAACCAGGAGTTCATCAAATCTCACCACACCTGAGCCAAATCAGGTCTATCAGTCCCACACACACCTGGCCCTGCTCTGAGATGATTTCCTCAGTGAGATACCAGAGTGAGCCCCCTTACAGCCAGCACAAAAACAGCAGCTGGATTCATAAACTAACTGTTTTGCCAGTAACCAGAGGTGCCAATAGAGCACAACACTCTGCAAAGGCATTTCTGACATTTTTAGCCGAGTAATCAGAAAAAATGTGGGAAAACTGCCCTATCTCACAATGTTATCAAAACCTTTAAAAAAATCCTGGATCTGCATCCAGACCACCATAGAGATGGACAACCATTCACACTCACATTTATACCTAAGGTCAATGGTTGACCTAATACACATGTTTTTGGTCTGTGGGAGGAAGCCAGAGTGCCTGAAGAGAACCCACACATGCACGAGGAGAACATGCAAACGCCACACAGAAAGGCCCTGACCTATCCGGGGATCGAACCAGCAACCTTCTTGCTGTGAGGCACATTTACTACTTGCTGAGCCACTGTAGCCACCAACTTTAAGTTCATGCTTAGCTAATTGAAATCAACTTAACTTTTTGCTTTTGAGGTTAAAACATTAATGCAAGGATACAATTTTTTTGATGAAAGCTTTATACACATGCTGTCGAGCTGAAGCCTCTCATTACTGTTTTTTTTAAGAAATGCAAAAATGGGAAGGCTCCTTTGGGGAAATTAAGGTTCCAGTAGCATTGTATTGTACAAGGTATAAAAGAACACAGGATATCAAAAAGTAAAAAACAATTAGCAGATATATAATCTCTCTATATGTATATATACATTAATAAATCTAAATAATAAATAATAAAAATAAAATAGAACAAATAAAAATAAACAAAAATAAAATAAAAATATAGAGCAATGAAATATCAATAGTAAATAAATAATAAAAAATAAAATGCAATATAATATAGCTGCTAACTACTACTGATTTTACTTGGTTTAGTAAAACCCACTCACAATATTAATGTCAATAGTCAGCAGTCATCTTTGCATCATCTTTCAAAAGGTATTTACATGCATATATAAGTTATAAAAATGAGTTAAAAGGACCCAAAAAAGCCTGTCAAACTGAACTCAGATGTCCACCAGAGTGAAAATCTTTAATAGATGACGGTTTTTGTTGAGGAGGATTGTTCAGGTTGTCTCAGTTTGGTAGATTGATCCAAACAGGTGGGTTCTTCAGAGGGGGGGATACTGACGACATTGTGAGAGAGGATATAGCAAACAGGAGGAGGGATGGACCTCTGAGGTTTGTCAAGGTCAGGAGAAAGTCACGCAGCACAGGAGATGAGCTGGGGATGGAGAAGCGTTTCAAGATGGAGGTTGTTTGAGGCCTCCATCCCCGCGACTGATTGCGACACAAACAGAGACAGATGAAGGCGAGGGGCGGCGGTGACGAGGGGAGACAGCGGCAGAAATGGAGAGAGATTACAGGCGTAGATGGAGGGAGAACAAAGAGCAGGAAGGAGCAGGAAGGAGGACATCAGGGGAGAGGGAGAAGTGAGACCAAGGGTTGAACCCGCCTCAGCTGTGAGGGGCACCTGTTCACGGTGGGACCACATCCTCCCGCCGGTCTTAATCAAATTTACCACAGAGACAGACTGTGACGACGCCCCCCTCCTACAAGAAACCAACTGTGTGTTACATCCAAATAATCCCTACCTCTAGCCAGGCTCTCACCGCGTGCCACTTCCAAAGGTGTCCCACCTCTAATCCACACCCACGCCAGGATGTACCGAATTAATCTTCACTCCAAACTCTAATTAACTGGCCCCTGTTATCAGCGGCTCCTGCATGGGGAGATCTGGACTGTTATTACACATCACAACATTATGGTCAGACTCTGCAAGTTCAGGAAACATTTACTCTAAAATTAGATGTTAGAAAAATGGGAAACTTTTACATTTACTGCTGGAAAACTGAACAAAAAGAAGAGGAATAAATTAAAACAGCCTCAACCTTTTAATAAGTGTTATAAAGACATTTAAGAGCAGGTAGTGCGCATGCCTAACAGCAAGAAGGCTCCTTATTCGATCCCCGTCTTGGTCAGGGTCTTTCTTTGTGAAGTTTGCATGTTCTCCCTGTGCATACGTGGGTTCTCTCCGGGCACTCTGGCTTATCCCTGCTAGGTTATTTGGTGACTCCAAATTGCCCTTAGGTATGAGTGTGAGCATGAATGGTTGTATGTCTCTATATGTGGCTACATGTGTTTATTTTGTTGACTAATTATTTTCATCATAGTTTTCGTCAACAACCTTTTTTGCCCTGACGAAAACTAAACAGTAACTAATAAAAACAAGCGCACATGGACGAAAATGTTTGACAGAGACTTAATCCAATCAGACCTAATTTCATCATGTAGAAAGTAGGGACAAGTGAGGAATATATCCAATCACAGCTACTTTCTGTGAGGAAAGGTTGGATGAGTTTAGAGGGACATCAATTCACAACTACCTTAGCTTCGTGGTGGCGGAAGAAATCCAATCAGAGCTGCTCTCTTTATGAATTGAAATATTCATGTAGAGCAAGTTCACTAAGACGCTCTGCCATATAGCCTTAATAAAGGTGACTGCATTTCACATAAAAGTTAAATTTGTTTCTGTTAATTTACACACTCAAACTTTACGAGCATTCAGTAACGGGTAATTAGATGTTTCATTTTATCCAAGTGTAAAACATGACTTCAAAATTCAAGGAAACATAAAAAAATGCCTCACACTTTACACTTCATATTTTAGTTGACTAAATTTACATTAGATTTCGTCGACTAAAATGTTGTGAAATTTCATCAACTAAAACTAGACTAAAATTAAAACAATTTAGATGACTAAATTATGACCAAAACTAAAAGATGTTTTAGGCAAAAGACCATAACTAAAACTAAATTAGAAAGTGCTGTCAAAAATAACACAGATGTTACCCTATAATGCAGAAGTGGGCATATTAGGTGACCGTAAGACAATTAAAAAGTAACTGTAATATAACAAGTGAAAAAAAGTTGTCACCATTAGGTGGAAACCTTATATCTCAGTTGTTCATGATTTAAGTGTTTTTCAGACATCACTGCTCTTGGTCACCTTTCATGGCTGTGAATGGGTTTTCCTTAACCAGGTAAAAAATAAAACCAAATTTGCAGTCATGATAATATGTGCTTATATATTTGAAAGTTAGAAACATTTTTGCATTTCTTGAAAAAACAGTAATTTTGGAGATGAGAGGCTTCAGCTCGACAGCATATGTATAAAACTTTCTTCAAAAAATTTGATGCTAGCATAAATATTTTGACCTCGAAGCAAAAAGTCAAGTCGGTTTAAATTAGCTAAGCATGAAATTAAAGTTGTTGGCACAGTGGTGCAGCAGGTAGTGCATGTGCCTCACAACAAGAAGGTTGCTAGTTTAATTCTGGTGTGGGTCAGGGCCTTTCTGTGTGGAGTTTGCATGTTCTCCATGTGCATGCATGGGTTCTCTTCGGGCACTACAGCTCTCTTTTCACAGACCAAAAACATGTTCATTAGGTTCATCAGTGACACTACACTGCCCTATATGACTGTGAGCATGAATGGTTGTTTGTCTCTCTATGTGGCCCTGCCATTGTCTGGCAACCTGTTCAGGGTGTACCCCACCTTTACCCAATGTCATACGTTCCAGCCCCCTGTGACCTTAAAAAGGATAAGCGGCATAGATAAAGGATGGATGGAGGACAGTTAAAGTTGTATCAATAAAAACCAGCACCAACACTTTATACGAGAGGCCATAAATGCGCACTGTAGTTGGTTCAAAAGTCCATCAAATCTGGATATAAGCCCCCTCTAATATTTTGTTTTTCATTTGTTTGCAGTTGTCTCAGGATGAAAGTTTATTTTCAGATGCTGTAAATTATAATTTGTTTTCTAAATCACTGTAGGACTGAAGAAGACAGAAATCATGATGGATGTGCAGATTAATCCCAGGCTTTGAGTTTCTCCCTCACAGAGATGATGGATGCTGTTAAAAGTTTCTGTAAATGAGAAAACAACTGTTCCAAACAATGTAAAAGGGCACATTTGAGGGGCTTGAGCAGACCTTGGGTCCTATTTTCATGATGCACAACCTCTGTAAGTGTCCAATAAGTGACGTCCTTGGTTCACTGCTAGCTATGGCTTGAAGTGTACATGTTTTTTATAAGATGTCAGGAAATTAGCAACTTAGCATTAACTTAATATTTGTGGGGAAACTGAACAAAACAGCAGCCAAATCTATCTGCGTGTTTCAGTGGCTCTAGAGATTTCATGAAGGCAGAGAGGATGTCCAATTACACGTTAATAAAACAAAAAACAAAGGTCAGATGTTCTGGCACAACTTCACCAACTTTCAAGGTGCTTGGAGAGAAAAAAAACTTGAAGAAATGAAAGAGCTCCAGCAACACTTGTAGTTCAGGAAACAAGCACACATTAATGACAGAATTAATCAGGGATTAACATGTAAGCTCACAGTCCTACCACTCAGTTTAAGAAGAATGAGAGCAGAAATGGTCTCCACTGGTAAAGAGACAGTTCATAAAATTTTAAGTGAAAAATTGAACTTCACAAAAGTTCGAGCAAAGTTGTCCCAAAACTTCTGACTCCTGATCAAACAAATAAAATTGTGGAGACATTTTGGAACAAACCAAAGGAAACATTTTTTTAAAGGAGTGATTACATGTGATGAAACTTGGATCTTCCAATACGATCCTGAGACAAAACAGAAGTCAGTGCATCATTTTGGAGGAGTGGGTTCCAGAAGGGTCTAATGTAAATCAGCACTATATTACAAACAGGTTCTAGAAATAGTGAGAAAAAATCTGAAGAAAGAGACCACAGCTGTGGAAAAACAGTTTCATTCTTCAACAAGACAACATGCCAGCTCACACTGCGCTCTCGGTAAAGCAGTTTCTGATGCAAAAACAAATCCCAGTGCTTGATCTTCCTCCTTATTCACCTGTGAACAGAGCACTGTCTGAAAAGACCTGCTGCACTGCTCTGATCAGTTAAAGACCTGAATGCAGCGAAGTGTTGATGCAGACGGGGAGTGCTGAAGGAGAAAGACACTGAGAAATGATTAGGTTCAAGAAAATTATATTAAAGCATTAGTCTAGTTTTTAATAGCCATACATCTTAGTGTGGAACAGAGGTCTCAACTCCTGGCCAGTGGGCCACTCACAGCCGGTCTACCACTTCCCCATGACCCCCCTGTGGGTTTAAGAATAAACAAACTCCTATTCCAATGAAGTTGGGACATCCTGTAAAATGTAAATAAAAACTGAATATACGGATATGCAAATCATTTTAGACCTATATTCAATTGAATGCACTACAGGAACAAGATATTTAACATTCAAACTGATAAACTTTACGTGTCTAAATGTCAAGTTCTTGATGCACAGCCAGCTCATAACAAAAAGAGGATGGATTATGTTTATGGACTATACACATTGTCGAAAGAGTTGGATGAAACAATGTGATTTCAACCATTTGATTATCAAAAGAGAATTTGGGACATTTTAGAAGCCAAAAACAAAGATGCTGCCATATGTCACACACCCTGTCAACCTAACTTTGGATCAACCTACAAGAGACAGAGTGGATGAGTTGAGGCAGGACTTAGTGCTGCCTGACCAACAGTGATACTGCATGGGCTTAGTACTGTCGATCATGTCCCCAACTATTGAGGAACCACCACCCCCACCTCCACCATACAATAGTAACTTAATAATAACTTTATTTATATAGCACTTTAAAAGAACTTTAAAAACGAAGGTCTAAGGTGCTTTGGCAAACAGACAGGAACATACAGACGCCAAAGCACAAGAGCTTAAGCACAAAAGGGACTAAAAGGACAATTTAAATAAAAAAAACTATTACAAATGTACACAAACAGCATGATAAACCCACGCAAAATAAAAATAAGGAGACAGAGTAGGAGTGCTTCTGGTGTCTCTCAGACCAACAGTGCTCATGAAATGGAAAAATTTGAGGGAACGTGAGGAAAACTGAAAACCCAAAAAGTGGGCACAATCAACCCAGGCCAAGGCACCTGATACAGTCTGAAAAACACAAAAGTCCCCCAACCCAAAGGGCCAGAAACACCAAAGCGACAGCACATCTGCCCTCACTCAATGCATCTCTACACCCTGACCAATGACAGCTTTAAGACAGAAGCCAATTTTACTTTCAGCATCTCTTATTTTCACATTTGTGTTTCTATCAGGCCATTTCTTTATTTCCTTATTTCCTGAATAACAGACTCTGTTTGACAGAGTGAGCCATATGTAATGAAATCATTCTTCTGGTAGAGATGAGTCAGTCCATCACCCCTCTCCATCTCCTTCCATTTCTCGTTCAATCTATCGCTGCCTCTCCTCCCACTCTCTCTTACAGGAGAGAGAGGTGTCAGTTTCAGTGAAACAACTTAATTCTGATGTCAATGAATTAATTAGATGTGTTAATGAGCTAGCGACAGCTAACCCAAATTAAATTAATACCGTAATGGCCTCAGACAGAGAGAATTAGCTCCCATTTCAGTAAACGCTTTCTGGAGTGTACACAGCCGCCAAGGATACACACACACATACGCGCGCACACACACACACACACACACACAGAGCTCAAACAACATCCATCCCCCCGAGCAGATCATCATCCAGATGTAATTAACTGACTAATTACAGGAGCTCTCTCTGCTCCCCTCCCCTCTCTCTCTATCTCTCGTCTCTTTCTGCCTGCCTCTCTGTCGAATGTTTTTGACCCTCTGAGACACAACTTTGTCATATTTCTTTAGAGTTAAAATACTTTCATTTATGTTTGTTTTGTTTTGCTTATTTAGCCCCGGCATGCAGCTGTATGAAGCTCTGAGAGGTCTCTGAATGTCTGGTTGTCTCTGTGTTCTTCCTTCCTCTTGTAAACACACTTAAAGTCTCATTACATTCAACAGGCCCAGCTTAAAGGCTGTTTAGTCTGTTATTAGCTCTAATGGTGACTCCTCCGCAGTCGCCACGCTCCAGCAGACCTGCTGACGGGAAGAGCTGCCACCAGATTACTAATCTGATCTCTGAGGGACTAAACGGCTGCTGTCTCTGAAGTTTGCAGGCCCAAGATTACAGTTCACTAACAAGTTGGAGGTTTTTACTTGTAGTTAAAACTTTCTCTTGGATGAGTACGTTTGATTGAGAGGGTTTTCAAATGTGTTTCCATCAGGTCCGTTGTTGCACTATGACTAGGAAATACACAGCTGGCATCAAATAATAGCATTGCTTGGCTCAAAACAGCTCTGAAGTTTTCTGTGCCATAAAATAAAGATAAAGCAGCATTTAGGCTGCATGAGGTGGCACTTGCATTTTGAGTGTGGTAATATGTAACTGTAATATGTCTAGCTTTGTAGATGTCAACCTGTGGGTATACACAGTGTGAATCCAAGCCAATGGTATATCAGTAATGGAGGAATTTCCACTTGCACTGAGGGACTGGATCGTTCATGATGCACGACCAACACACACGATCATACTGTATCATCTGATGGTTGTAAATGACTGGAGCGCTAACATTGCATGAGTAAAATAGGGACCAAAAATTGATCAAAGTCAGCAACATTTCATCCATTGGTACTTGCGTATGGCTCAAACACACGTAGCCACACATGCAACATCACCAGTCAACACAGTAAGAAGGTAAATAATACAAAAATACTCCAGTGTCTAGTGTCTTCTTGTCTTCTAAATTTGAAAATAAAATCAAATAAAGCACATTACAATTAATCTCAGTCCCCATGATTATATTTACTTGCTTAAGTTTGGGGCTTGAGTTGGGGTAGAGTTTTGGCTTAAGTTTCAATGGTCATTGAAACGTAACAACTAGTTGTTTCTCAGTGAATATTTTCTAATAGATCAAACTTTCTCTATCAGCACAACAGGGGATCTTGATTTAATAAAGGTTGGTAAATGGTAAATGGTAAAGGGACTTGAGCTTATATGCTACTCAAAGCTGCTTTACACCGAAGGTCACACTTACCCATTCACACCCATTCACTCACTGATGGTTTTGAGTTTCTATGTCCATCAGTATAAACTAACACTTTCACGCCCATTTACACGCCACTGACACAGCAGTGGGAGCAACTTGGGGTTAAGTGTCTTGCTCAAAGACACATCGCCATGTGTCGCCCGGAGCTGGGCTCAAACCTGCAACCTCCCCCTCACTGACCAAGCGCACTATCCAGCTGCGCCACTGACTCCCAGGTGACCACAGTTTTTGGAAATCAGGGGTGTTACGCATCATAGATAACTTCGTTTCGATTTTCCTGATGGTAATAGCAATACTGAAAATAGAAAAATAACCAAATAATGGAGTACTATAGAGATTAAAAAAACATTCAGTAACTCATTACAATACATAAAACACAGGACAAAATTGTAAAAATAAAATTAAAAGCCACTTTAAGGAAATAAAAATCATAAAAAAAGACAACACACTACTCTACACGATACACGGCTGAATTAAAAGCCAACAAGTAAAAGTCAGTTTCATGACAAGATTTAAAAGAAGGTAATGTGGGGGACATTCAAGAGGTAGGTTGTTTAGGGCCCACTTCAGAAAAGGATCGACTCCCCTCTCTTTTAGCCCGGCCTTATGGACGAAAAGGAGAAGCTCTCGACGGGGTGTGGACCTTTCAAAGATCAGATGTATCGAGGCGAAAATCCATTCAAAGATTTTTTCCAAAAAAACCATAAGATCTTCAAATTAACTCTAAAATGAACTGGGGGCCAATGGAGAGAGGCCAGGATGGGGGTGATATGTTCCCGTTTTTTAAGTCTAAAGCATGGAGTTGAAATTACTTTAACTCTCAGTTAAGACGGATGCACACATAAAGATTATCGGGCTGTTTTTGTCCTGACTTTCCCCCCTTCCCAACCAAATGCCAGATTATCTTATGTTTTGTAAGATTATCCTACAAGACTATCCTGTGGTCTGAGGTGTGTTAAGAGTGAATTTGTCTCAATAATCAGCGCTGAAACAGGTCGGGGCTGACAAACGTAAATATTAAACTTCTTCAATATTTACGACCAAAAAATCTTCATGTGTGTGGGGAAAGCCGACGACTCTTTAGTCTTGACTCCATGAATTGTGACGTGGAACAGAATGTAGCCAATCAAGAAGCGAGCTGACTGAGGAACAAGGAAGCAGGCATAAATAAAAACAAGCATGGCCGACCTGAAACATAAAGTTCAGTGGACCTCAGAAATGGCACACAGTCTCCAGGATTTTTTCCACAGTCTTTTCTTTTTTTTAATTCAGGAGTTTTCCATCAAAAATAGTCCAAAGACCACCATCACTCCCTGTTCTTGTATGTCCACTTCCATGTTGCATGTTGTGTTTTCCGGTTGTTGCTATGTTTCTTCTTTTTCGTTTGTTAGATCATGTTTGATCACGCAAGACTTCTGGCTTGAGGACTAGATTCAAGATTGGTGGTGGGACAGAATTGTTATGTGTGGTGTGTTGTGTTGAGATTATCAGAGCACACCACACACAGCACCATCAAAGCTGTTCAATGTCTCTTCAGATTTAGAAAATCCTTATGTGTGTACTCCACTTGACTCTTTTTGCCTTTGTGTTCCCACTGTGTTCTGTCTCACCTGGATGTACTGCAGACTGACTGTGGACAAAAAAAACTGAACCGGCTAGAGTCCACTTAGAGACCCAGCCACTGTGCTTCAGCGCTCTGTGTATGCACATGTACAGTCTATTCTTTGTGTGTATGTGCTCAGTGTTGCCCGTCTGCTTTAGCATGAGCATTTTCCTGGGGTGAGACTCTGCAGGGATCGAGCCTCTCTCACAAACACCATCTGTCAACAACAGGCTCACCTGCTAGCAAACATTTAGCTCAGGAACCATCTCGCCTGCTCGCTCTTGTCTCTCTCTCTCACATAAACACAGACAAAGCAGCACAATTCAGCGATGTCAAAGGGAAACATATTGTAATTTCCCACTTTGACGACTTGAAAATCTCACCTGTTTCTCAGCCTCCTGAATCTCTGCAGACTACAAGTGGATGTGTTTCTACGCATGTGATGGACAGAGAGATGGAGGGGTAGAAACACACTGAGGGTTTAGAAAAGCACAAACACAACATTTGACACCTTTTTTAAACATGAAAATGGTTAAAGGGGGAGAGAAAAAAGCAATATGCAAAGAGGGGAAAGACTGACTGAGGATGAAGGTGAGAAGGAGGGAGATGAAGACAGGAGGGGGGAGATTATTACCTGAGGTGTCTGACTAAATTAACTTCTCATCATCACTAATTAGCCCCTTGTTCCTCTGCTCCCTCCAGGTGAGCGTTACCTATATTATTGTGTTTGCACCAGGGCAGCGTGTGAATGTGTGTGCGTTTGTCATTTCGTTTGGGAATTAAAGTCCTTTCTAAGAAAAGGCACCTTTCATTGTCTGGCCCATTGTGTTAGTGTTACTGAGATAATCAGACAAAACAAATATTCAGAATTTTGATCACTCACTCACTCACTTCATATATTAATAAGAAAACTATCAAAACATGAAATTATACTGTGGCATAGGGTGACCAGACATCACTACACAGCAGGGACCATCAGGCTTGCGACCTGGGTCCCCGCAAATATCCAAAAAAAAATGCTAATATGTGCCAATTCTGGACAGTCCCCGTCCCTGTTTTAACCAACTGAAATAAAATACCAAAACATTTCACAATGCTTGTGACACTAATTTGTCTGTGTATATGTTGATCAATTTTGTTGCTAAAACTTTTGCCAGTTTAACCAATAAAAACCTCATAAATGCGATGCACGTTTAAGCTCGCTGCTGCTTTGTCTTTACATATGTCAAGCAATCTGATCATACAGCTGTATTTTTCCTACATCAAGGATGTCAGCATTTTCTGTGGAGCCTCATTCTCTTTAAACTAGTGTTTAAAGAATTTTGAATGGATCATTTAATTCTTGCCCTCTTATTGTGCCACTAAACTCACAGAATACACACAAAACTCTGTGTAATATTGTTGATGCTCATATTCAAGTGCTTCTCTTTCCTGAAGCATCCAGAGCATGAGAAAGGATCCAAAAGGTAAGTCAGACACTTCTGCATTAATGTAAAAGCAGAAAAAAAACCCTCATTTGTTACTAAAATATCTGGTTAAAACAGACAGGATCAGACATATTTCTGTTTATGACCACTGGACACTGGACAGCCTGTTTTATTATCTGTGAGCATGACTATCCCTGAGATTCATCAGTATGTATACAGATATAAGAACGCTTCTCAAAATAGCAGAAACATGGTGTGCTACAGATTGGTGACTTTAGGCTGTAAAAGAATTGGAAAAAGCCATGCGACATTGGTTGTTTGATTATCAATGAAACCTCTGGAACCCCTTTTCCACCAGCACGCTTTAGCCCTACTCTACTCTAATCTACTCGGCTCTACCGGTTTGCGTTGCGTTTCCACAGGTACGGTAGCTCCTAAAACAAACCAGTTTTTAGTACCTACTCTGCTCTGGTTCTAAGTGAGCTGAGTCGATACTAAAAGGTGACGTCAACCGACTGCTGGCTACTGATTGGTCAGAGAATGTCGTCACCGATGAGTCATGAGCACGACGAGCTAGCTAACATGCTTGTGGTAGCTACCATTAGCTTACCCTCATACGTCTTTTCTTTGCAGCTCGATCGCTCTTGTCCTCGGTATTTCTTCTCATGGCCTGCAGCCTTCTTTTGCTTTCTTCTTTCAATGCGTTTGTGACAAAAAGCCACAGATCAAGCAGCAAGTATACTATTGACTCCAAGTCCTCCATTGTTTTGATTGTTGTGTCGTGCTCAAAATGACATGAATGCAGTGTCGCCCAGCTGTTTTATGGCGACCCCGCCCCCGCTGGGCAGGGAACCGGGCTGGTGGAAAAGCAGCACAATGCGGGTAGAGTAGAGCCGGGTAGAGTCGGGGAAAGCCGAGCCGAGTAGAGTAGGGCTAAGACGTGCTGATGGAAAAGGGCCAATAGAGGCCATGTTGAAGCAGTACTAAAGTAGCGAGTAGCGGCTCTGCATGGATGTTCAGCCATGTCAATCATTTCCCTATTTCAAAATCTATAAAACTGTAATAGAGAAAAAGACACAATAAATAAAATCAACTCCTTTGCAATGAGATCAGATGTTTTATATGTTTAGACTACAGCTGTTTTTTAACTAGGCTATGAAGGCATTTTATTGGCCTTAAAAAGGTTTTGCAGCAAGGGGACACTCAGGGTACAACAGATTTTCGTACTTTTGAATTTGCCTCCATTTCTAACTCCAAACAATGGCTCCTTTGTTTTACTGGTGACACTTTTCTACCAACGCACCTTTGTGTGATTGCCCCTAATATTCATTATAATCGCATCCAACACCCTCTCATGGGAATGTAAACTTCCTTCTGGTCATTCAATAGTTTTGTTGCACACCTGAAGCTTTTTTTCTCTCCTCATGTCCCATTTATGACTCTATTAATTCTCACAGAATAAAGAAATTTACTATATCTGCATGAAACAGGAACATACTGTATATTTGAGGATAAAAGCCTGAGAAATGAATCATCTTCATCCGCACATGAAGTTTCCATTCAGAAAATCCATCTAGAGATGGAGCCCCTTAATTAGTTTGCTACATCTCTCAGTAAGAAAGAGGTTTAACGTTAAGTATTTCTCACATTACCTTCAGTGTATTAGTGCGTGATGACAATAGACACAGTGAAGCTATATATTCCTACTTTCTCACCAGCACATTTTAAGAATGTAGAATAATCTGATTATTCAAATAGATGTTAATTAGAGTGGTGTCTTCAAAGATGGCATTATTCTCCTAAATAAAAGCGAGTCATCTCTGCAGATTCCTCTAACATTACAAAAGAACCTGCGTGGACATAAAAAGAACAGCTCAGTCCCTGTTTTGTTCCTTTTACGGTTTTATTTTGCCCAAATTTCCTTTGTGTTCCCTCAGTGTTCCTCAGTTGGGACATAATTTGAGGAGAAACAATGGCGGTGGATGAATAACCTGATATAATACATATTCATGGCGTTGGAGAAGCTGTTGAGTTGATCCACTTGTTCAGACACAACAAAGGTAGCTTCCTCTCCTCTGTTATCCTCTCTGCTCTCAATCCCTCCTTCACGCCTCCTTCTATACTTTGATTTTTTTCCCTCCCTAATTATCTTTTTAAAATCCCTCCTCTGTATAAACCTTTGTCCTTTTCTCAAGTGGAAACTATAAACAGACCGCAGCAGAAATCTGAGCAGAAAAAAGTGGAGGTCGAAAGTAGACATGTGTGGGGTTAGTGTTGCTCGTGCTAAAAAGGAGGAAGAATCTGTACCTGCTTCAGCTTCAAACCACCTCTGTTTTCATACATTCACTCCTTCCTGCAAAGTTTACACCAAGGTTGGCTTAAAAATTCCAACACAGGGAAGTGTCTTGGTCGTGTATAACTGGGCTTCGATCAAAGAACTTAAAACGCAGTTTTTGATTTGCAGACAAAATCCCAAAGTCTGGATAAACTCCTAAGGCCTTGACAGGTTTTTGGGCGCACTCATGATCCTGGTGTTCAAGTGAAAAACAGACCTTAAACTTCACAGTTCTTCAAGCTATTTAAGTCACAGATGTATTTCCATCATCTTAATGAAATCCTGAGAGACTTGCTGGAGTTAGAGCATGCTCCAGTGTCATCAAGTGTAATTTTTCTGAGGTGATTTTTCAATGCCCCATTTAAAGATGTTTGGAGTAAAATGATATAAAAATTAAAGTACATTTTACAAAAGTTGTGTCATGGAAGCCACATCAAGTTACCACGACCTGATGATCATTTGAGTCTTGAAAACAGAAGATGGGGGTCTAACTGGATACATCCATTTCTGGAAAGGAGAGCAGAAACTGGTGAGCTCTGCACAACAGACATTTTCATCTATACATCTTAAAATTAAATATCAATGTTTTTTTGTTTTTTTTTTTGCTTTCTTTAAGATTAAGTAGTTTGCTATCTTGAATGATTTTAACTGTGACAAATGTGCCAACAATACGTTTTTTGATTGCTCAAATGTGGGTTTGTCAGGCACAAAACTTAAGTTGGAATTCATGTAAAAGGGTGGTGACATCGTAGGAAACCATGGAAGAGAAACACCTCAGGGAAGCATCAAGAAATTTTATGGCTACCCTCACAGTGTTGTTATTCTCTACTTGTCTAGAGTTTCTGAAAAATTCAAAAGGATCATCCAGAAATACAGCATTCCCGCACATTTCAAGTCTTCCAACACAGACAGAAGCTTGCAACGACAAAATACACAGACACCATAGCGCAATGTGGTCTATGCTATTTGATGCAGTAAGGATTACAACAATCTGTACATCAGGCAAACCAATCAACCTTTATATTACAGTTCTGGATTCCGTTTGTAAGTAATCCAAACAACACCTCCACCCAAGAACAAAGGACCAAACACCATGTGACATCGGTCATACCTGCAGGGCAAGTAAGGCCAATAACCCTCCCAATGACTCTACCGCTTTCCCGCTAAAATTAGCGTGTAAATGCGGGTTTTTTCAATCCAGGTAGACCTGCTAACAATCTGCAAGTGACGCCTTTCCAACTGCCAGTATACCTGGGTCTAATCGGCAGCAGAAGAGCCGTGTGGCTGTTTTTTTTCCTCTGGTGCGTCAAGCTGATCATCAGTGCGCCGAAGCACGACCATGTAAACAATGGAAAGGAGCATGCAAGACATGGACACGGTGGTCAACTGTTTTCCATACTTCGTACTTTTGTCCCTCTTTAAAAATGTACAAACTCAACGCAGACTGAACGACATTCGAGCGCTGATGATGCGAAGGAGGATGGAATTTGTTGGTGAGATGGCAAAGAATCGCAAAAGTTACAGACAGAGGGGACGGGAGGGATATTATGCCGTGGGCACGTTACGCTGGGTGTGATGTTCCCACTAGAGCCAGTTGGAGGTGAGCCGATAAAAACCTGTGTCGCTTGCAGGGTCAGTTGACCCGGGTCTAAATGCCAATTAGAGCCTTTCCCACTGCCGACAGGAGCCGATTGTTATCGTGTTTAAACAGGTTTTTTGGTCAGTGGGAAAGGGGTATAAGGTGACCACTCAGATCACTTGCATATTAATGGTGGACACGTTTCTAGCATGTTTCTAGGTCTTCCCCAATCAACTCTTAGAACTGAAGGAGCCTTTTGGGGGAGAGTCAAAGTGTCTCCAAGCATCTAAACCTGTTCAGCTGCCACTTGGATCAGTGTTGGATAACCATGACCAGGATGACTGAGAACGCTGAAAACCAGAGGGTTCTTTGAACATTAGTGGCTGTAACAACAACTGATCATGGGCCAACGGTAACCACAGCCTCGTTAAAGGCCCTGGACACTCACATGGGAGATTTAAGCACTCTGGTTGATTAGACCAAGGGCAGTTGAAAACAGGTGGAGCAATAGTGAGCTTATGATATAATAAGTTGTAAGGACCAACTGAAATGATATCTAGTCCTCCGACCAATTCAGTCAAACAAACTTTCCACATCGACACATTCCTGAGACAGAGGCTTCTATTTCCGCTCACACCTGTGTGGGCGTCCAGGGCCTTCGAGGAGAGTGGTTAGCTCATTGGCTAGCTAGCTATAAGGATTTTGAGGTTTTCAGCAATTAAAGACGTCACATTTACCTTTTACAATAATGTGACTAAAAGGTAAGGATGTATCAAAGTACAATTAATTCACTGGATTTGTCGACAAAATAGTTCCTTGAGTCTAATCATCTCCTTTTTAAGGTGTCAAGTCCCAAATTTAATTGTCAAAATGTAATACAGTTTACCTAAACAAAGTCAATAACACTGAGTGACAGTATTAGACGTAGTATTATGGTTTGGGAGAGGGAGGACATAAAGGTTAAGAGTAGTCACTGGATGAATTAAATCTAAGTGTAGTTGTGTAGTTAGTGAAACTGTACAATCACCAGTGTTTCAAAATCTCAGTCTGAGACCAAAAACTCAGAGTTGCTGACATATTGTCTTCAAATATGAGAGGGTGTCAGACTACAGTGTTCATTATGTCTTTTAAAAGTTGTTGTCTTTTTGTATAGAGGTCATAAACATCATACTTTGACTACTATATAAAATACGCTAACGTTAGCAGCTCTATGAGAAATAACAACAGACAAGAACAGCTTCAACAGTCTCATTGCTGGAACAATCGTAATCACAATAACATTGTGTGATAATCCCTCTAAATAGGAGCCAGGAACTAAATCGGTTTGATGACGTTGGTGCTCAGCTTAGTTGCCTTTCACCGGTTTGTGCGGTAATCCTCATTAACAAAACACTAATCCTTTTCTCCGTGTTGCCATGTTTGGTTTCATCCCTCCTCCCCTCATCTCTCTGACATGTAAAACTTAGACTAAACTTCTCGTCCCACTTTATGAGAAACACTCTAATCAACCGAGTCGAATTAAAATCCTGTCACTGAGAGGATCCAGTAAAGTTTCTGAACATTTGTTTAGCTGTGTGTAACAAGCTCATACATGACCAAAACCTCTTGGTTCTTACAGAAACAACACTCTTTATGTTCATTCAATCATGGTACATTATGTATCATGGCTGCTGTGGTCCTACATACAGTAACATCCATGTTAAACAGAGGACACAGAAACATTTTCCCACTTTGCTTTAGTAATGATGCAAACAAGTTAATTTGAGGGTAACGCATTTTTGTAGAATTTCTTCTATTTTTCTTTTCCAGCTTTAGCTTTTAATTAAATTATTTCTCTCTGTAGCACAAAACTGTGTCAAATCTGCAGAAAAAAGACAAAACATTTCCATTTTTGATACAAATATAAGTTATAAGAGGTTGTCAGTGTGTAGCTCAGTGCTGATATGCTAAAAAAAAAATCACCAAAGGCCATAATATAGAAGACAAATATATAAAGTCAACAATATGTTTGTAGAAGAGCTTATAGAGCACCGACCTCTACCTGTTTGTACAATCCAGAGCAGGCTGTGGGCTCTGAACAAGCAGAATAACATTAACTGTGATTTCCACAAGTGCTTTATTGTCATTGAAACTAAGAGCTCATATATTCAAAATTAATTCTAATTACTCTAATTATTTGTTAATGTCCTCATTTGCATTTTTTGAGGATGACAAAGTAAAAAAGGACACCATTCAAGTGTTATTTGGTGATTTCCGTTTTACCTCTATTTGTTTTCAGTGTTGAACTATATTGGAAAAAAAGATATAGGGATATCTTTTTCTTTCAAAATACATATGGAGGCGCCTGAATTTTCTCCAATTTCCTTGGCAGGGTTTTGGCTGGTCTGCAACAGGAAAGTGACAGGACACACCCAAACTCTTGGCTGTAATGAGTAAAGTAATAAGCACATACATCTTTTTTTAAGAGAGGAATTTTTTTCAATGCAGCAGACGAACATCAATGTTGCCCAATCGTGCACAGCTTGACATTTCCCCCTCTCTTGGCAAAAGTTCTATAACAGGTCAGTGTGTGAATGCAACTTAAAGGTTTCTGCCAGACTTTGCACATTTGTCTACCATGACTAAAGGATGAACTGTAAAGATTTTGGGGGTCACAGGTCAGAGCAATATCTACCCCACATGATCAGCTCTTGCTGGTGAACTTAACTCCCCCAGAATTCTTTAGGGATTTCTGTTGAACTTTGCCCAAGTGAACAGTCTGTCTTGACAATTAATCTGACTACATTTAGAAAACACAAGGTCATTTGGTGTTGTGTTCATGTCTCTCATATCAATTCCATAAGATTTCTGTAAATCACACCACCTCAAAAACCATTTCCATGACCCACCACTGTGCTTTCACCGTTGCTTTTCACTTTTTTAATGGATATCTATAGGCTCTAGTTATCACCGCCAGGGAAGTTATGTTTTTGACGATGTTTGTTGGTTTCTTTGTTATTTTGTTAACATGAACTGGTCATGGCACAAGAAAGAGGTGAAAAGATTTTAATGGTGATCTTAATCCAGGTCCAGTATTTTTTTAAGGATTAGTTTGCATTGTGAGATGGGGCATTTTTCTATTTTTGCTAATACCTCCATAAGTCTCTGGATGATTTTGAAGATATTACTAGGAAATGTTGGTCAGAAATGTAGGAAGAAGTTATTAGATTTTGGTGGTGATCGGAATCTGGATGCGGGTCCAGGATTTTTTTAAGAACTTATTAAAAGTGCAAGACAGGCCAACTTTCCATAGTTTTGACAAAAACTCGCCCTGTTGTGCTAGAATTGTCCTGGTGGAGATTAGTGCACTCAGAATACTTCTAATTTCCCATGTATCAGACTCTCCTCTGATAAATTTTAAGTTTACACACTGCCTCTGACCCAACTTCAGCTCCTCACCCACAATCCTTTGCTCCGTAATTATTCAAAAAGCAGACAGGACTGAGAGCTGTGATTCGCCAGCTCTCTTCAATTAGTGTTGTGTTAATTAAAGAGCATCATCAGGTTCTCGTTAGTGATTAAACACCCGAGTGTGATTACTTAACTCTGCAGGACTCCTGACGAATCATCTGCCCCCTGATCCCTGCGATGAGTGTACGCCAGCGTGTGCGTTATTGAGTGTGAGTCTGAATGTGTTTGTGTATGTGCATTTGAATTTGAGGGAGGCTAAGGCGTTAGCAGAGGGAACAGATTCTCCCGCTCACGCTGCATATCAATGCTTCACTGAACACTGCATATGCAAAGCTGCGAGGACTTGTGCGAGTGTGTGTGTTTGTGTGTCCGATTAGAGGGGGATTTTTGTTCACTCGCTGATGAGGTGTCTGAAGAAAGTTAATTGCCTATCAAGAGAGCAAGCCAGCGCTGCCTGGTGTGTGTGTGTGTGTTTGTATTTGTGTGTTTGTCTGATGCTTTGTGTGTTATTCTGTGTCACTTTATGAGCTAATTGCCTATCAGAGGACTGCTCAGGTCCCCGTCTTTTGCATGGAGAAGTCTAAGTGAGTAAATGTGAATGTATATTTGTTCAGTGGAGTAAAGAAACAAACAATGCATTTACTGAAAAACCTCCGAAACAATAACACTCTTCATATTATGGATTTTAATTAGTGTTTAAAAACCCTCTGAGGGGACTTGGACCAACAATAAATCTACTCTAACAATGTTTCTGCAACCACAGCCTCTTGTTCTGTAACCACAGAACTTTTGCCCCAAAATAACTGCAATACATGACATAAACAGTCACCTAACAGAGACTGACTAAGAGAAAAGACTTCTAAAAGCACTGCAAAGCTTTTAGAGGAGGTTCAATATCGTTATAATTCATTTTCAATTATCTGTTGGGCATGGGGGTCAAATTTATCCTTGAACTGTAAATATGGATTTGAAACAACCTGAAACAACAGAGGGCGCTTCCATCGCTTGCTTGACCTCAAGAACAGAAAATGCACTTCGAGAAATAGGAGAACAGGAAAAGCCCCTCCGTGGAACAGGTGGGAACCTTCAGGGCTGAAAATGGAGGCCCATGTGGGAGTGCAAAAAACTGCAGTACCCTGAGTGTCCACTTGAGGCTGGCTGCAGAAACCTGATGCCCAAATGATTATATGCAGAGAAGAGACTTTTTTAATGCCTTGATATACATCTTTACAGCCTGGTTAAAAAAATACATTTATGTGCTTCACTGTGAGGGGGGAATTTTTTTGTAACGCAAGATTTTCTTCTACCAATCCCTATTTGTCAGACAACCTTAAATCCTGCCTCAACACAGTCTCTCTGTCTGTAAGTAGATGAAGCTAAATTTCGTTTGAGATGACGTGCAGTATGGCGACATCCATCAGAGGGTATTCAAATAGCTTAAGTCACATGGTTCATCCAATTCTTTTACAGTCTATGTCATGAAAGCACTTTGGGCTCCACAACGCAGCCTCGACAAAAACGAAGACTGGGCTGTGTGTCGATTATTTGTTCCTTATCTGTGACAGATCTGTGGGCCTTTTTGTCAGCCTTCCATCCACTGCACTACATCAATATCTCAGCCCTGTGTGACCACGTCCTTATCTGTAGGCCTAGATGATGGATGCCTGGTGATTGAAATATTTATTATAGTTGATACATCACGTTTCACCTTCCAAAACATGGCTGACAAAAATACCATAATAAATTAATGAATAAAACAATCCAATCTGTGCTATTTTTCATTTAATTGACCTAAATCGAAGATCTAAAATTTGGTTCCAACTTCCAACTTCCGTTGTGGTGTTATATCTACTCTCATTTGTGCTTTGGCATCTTTTTTCATTAAGGCTTTGTCCTGTTAGACTTGCATTATGTGTCTCCTTCTTGTTGCATTTGTGTTGCAGGTTCTTGCATTTGTATTTTCTGTTGATGCAAAGCGTTCTGTTTATGTATTCATGCGGCACTTCCCAGCCCCTGTACTGTAGCAGTTGTGCATGAATACCAAACCTTTAATAAATAACACTCGGTGTGACTGTGAACCACGTGTTTTTTTCCTCATAAGTCTCACTATCAAAGCCATACCTCATATTTATGTGACATGTATACTTACTTTTAATTTCAAAAACAATTAAGACAAAGAAATTCATTTAAAAACATACTTTCCTTAAAATATGATGCATGAACATCCTCAACCTTTTAATGTGTTTTGTACATCTTTGTTTGCATGTGTGTTTTTTCAGCCAAGTATTTCACCTCCAGAGGACCAAGATGCTAATTAAGATGAATCCACCTCATGCCCACCCCCCACCCAGCACCCCCATTCATCACTGTTATGCAAATATGTGTGTGCGTGTGTAAAATGGCATCTCGGGCCTCACAGATCACAGCTACACCCATCCCATCTGACTCATAGTAATATATAGCATTTAATAACACCACATACACACACACACACATGCAGGAAATCAATATCCATGATTTAATAACGCAATGTACTGATCCAAATGGTTTCACAGGCCTTATTCGTGGCCACGAGAGCATCGCCACGATGACAGGCAGCAGAATAACAGATCTACTGCGAGCGTGCTAATTGAATGCATGTATACAGTGTGTGCGACGTTCTTTATTACTGGCATGATGAAGTAGGATTTAATAAACTAGCAAAAACACACTCATAAAGTGGCACACACACACTCAGCAGGTGAGCGTAGCTGAGTTGACACTTTGTCAGCACACTGTAATTTGACATAATGAATGCAAGCATCGTTACTGCTGTTAATTGGCCAGACTAATTATACTCCGAGGACGTCATTAGAGAGAACCTGCCGCTCCAACTGTGTGTGTGAGTGTGTGAGTGTATGTGTTTACGAGTCAGAGAGGGGCAGACGGTGGGAAAAGTGCAGCAGACTGGAGGAAGAGGAGCTGGATGAGATCAGGAGACAGGGAGGAGGAGGAGGAGGAGGAGCGCAGGTGGTCAGAGCGGATGGAGGGGGGGGACAAGGAGGTGGAAGGAAAGAAAGAAGGTCTTGATTGGGCGCTGTAAGAGGTCAGATTTCAGGTTACAGGGGTGATGGAGGAAGACGGGAGCTTGACATGTTTGGAAAAATGTCAAGAAAAGTTTGAGATGTCTTCTGTCAAAGTCACTCTCAAAAATAACCTTTTTTTAAATGGTTGTGTTTTTGTGTCTTTTTGTTCAAATTTAAAGTTCTAAACAACTTAACACTTCCAGTTGTGACTGATACACAAACCCTGATTCCAATAAAGTTGGGATGTGTTGTAAAATGTAAACACAAACTGAATACTTTGATTTGCAAATCCTTTTTGACCTACACTGAAAAGAATACACTATAAAAACAAGATATTTCACGTTCAAATTGATAAACGTTATTGTTTTGCAAATATTTCCTTTCATGAATTTGATGCCTGCAACATGTTCCCAAAAAGCTGGGAAAAGCTGGGGCAACAAAAGACTGAAAGGCTAAAGGCTCAGTCATTCACAAGCAAGGATGGGGTGAAGTTCACCACTTTGTGAACAACTGTGTGAGCAAATAGTCAAACATTTCTCAACATACAATAGCAAGTAATTTAGAGATTTCATCATCTACAGTCTATGATATCACCAAAAGATTCAGAGAATCTGGAGAAATCCCTGCATGTACGCAGGAAGGTCAAAAACTAACATTGAATGCTGTGACCTTTGATCCTTCGAAACCACGTGGGCTCAGGAACACACCAGAAAATTACCGTCAGTTAACACAGTTTGTTGCTACATCTACAAGTGCAAGTTAAAACTCTACCATGCAAAGTCAAAGCCATTTATCAACAACACCCAGAAATGCCACCAGCTTCTTTGGACCCGAGCTAAACCTGAGATGGACTGATGCAAAGTGGAAAAGTCTGCTGTGGTCTGATGAGTCCACATTTCAATTGTTTTTGGAAATCATGGACATGGTGTCCTCCAGGCCGAAGAGAAAAAGACCATCCAGATTGTTATCAAAATAAAGTTCAAAAGCCAGCATCTGTGATGATATGGTGGTGCGTTAGTGCCCATGGCATGGGTAACTTGCACATGTGTGAAGGCAGCATTAATGCTGAAAGGTATATGCAGGTTTTGAAGCAACATACTGCCATCCAGGCAGCATCTTTTTCAGGGACATCCCTGCTTATGTCAGGAAGAAAATGCCAAACCACATTCTGCACGTGTTACAACAGCGTGGCTTCAAGAGTGCATGTACTAGACTGGCCTGCCTGCAGCCCAGACCGGTCTCCCATTAAAAATGTGTGGCACATTATGAAGCCCAAAATACAACAACAGAGACCCTGGACTGTTGAACAACTTAAGTCATACGTCAAGCAAGAATGTGAAAGAATTCCACCTACAAAGTTTCAACTATTAGTGTCCTCGGTGCCCAAACACTTATTGAGTGTTGTTGAAAGAAAAGGTGATTTAACAGTTGTAACAGTTTCCCCTGTTTGAACATTACATATCTTGTCTTTGCACTGTATTTAATAGATATAGGTCAAAAGGGATTTGTAAATCATTGTTTTATGTTTTTATTGGCATTTTACACAACTTCTCAACTTTATTAGAATATGGTTTTGTACTTTTCAAGGAAGGAATATTCTGCAATGGTCAAAGAAAGCAGGCTTACTTCTATAGGCTGGCAGAGCTTTTGGCTGTGTGTTTATACAACAGCTGAGCAGTTGGAGTAAATTCTTAGAAACATAATCAGCTCACAGTCCATCTTCAGAGAAAAAAAGATGGTTTTGCGTTTACAAACTTGCAATTTTCTAATGCTGAACATGCCAGACAATCCGTCATTATTGGGATCTGATTCCAACACTGGAGGAAAAGGAGACGGAGGAGCTGCAGGTCCACACATACACACGTCTTCACTGAAGACAGAGGCATGAAATTACATCACAGGAAAGGGATACAGATAGAAAGACTGAGAGAACAAACAGGCCTATCAAACGACCACAGACCCAGATAACAAGATAAGACCTAATCAATCAATCCCTGCACACGGAGAGAGATCGCGCTAAGTGGCTCATGAGTCCTGCTGCAAATTAAATCTGCACACTCCTTCAAGTAAGAGCGAGTGGAGGGAGCAGGAGTTGGCGAGAAGAGGAGAAAGAGAGAGGGCGGATAATAGAGGGTAATTTCATCAGCGCTGCCCGTGATGAAGCTTTTACACGCCGGTTTGAGAGGCCAAACTAAAAGGCTGCAGGTTTTGGTGATATTGAATATGAGTGGTGTGTCATGATTCGATTTGTAAAATGATAGCCGGGAATTGGATTACAGGCTCTAATGCGGAAATCTGAAAGGGTGTCAGACCTTAAGGGTTCTGTGTGTGTGTGTTCGAGTGTGTCTTGAGATTTTCTTCCTGCATGAGAGGGAAGACTAACACACTGAGATTCACTTTAATTCACTCACTCCGGTGTCATCTATCTTCATCATGATATCTTCAGAGTGAGTCTGAGTGTGTTGTTTCAGTTTACAAAGACGTAACATCACCAAGAAGCTAAAACAGAAAATAATCCAGAAAAAAGCAAAGTGAAGATAGAATAAAGCTCATTGGAGACCAAAAAAGGAGATGAAGTAGATCTGTGTTTAGTCAAACAGCACTGCCAGTGCTATTCTACATGATAAATCTTCCTCTTGGTTTTCTGTCTTGACGCCGCAGTGCCAAAGAGTGTTTCATTTGGAGTGGCTTCACCTTTTTAGTTACTGGAAAAACATCATCATGTGGCAGTAATTACGACAACACAAATGTTTACTCTGCCAACAAGTCTATTTGAGCAAGTGCTGCCAAATAAAACTGATATATTTACAGAGGAAACGCAGAGTCAGAGGAAAATGTGCCAACATTAGTTAAGAAAAACTGTGCTGGTGATGGACACAAAGTGGAAGATTTGGTTGCCTGAGTTGTGTTGTTTTATTCAGGTGCCTCACAGAGTAAGTGATGAAACATGTAAAAGATTACGCTCGCTGATGAGAGACACCAGCCTAGTCACACTGTCAACACTAGGTCTGCCTATTGATGGGTGAAAACATCCCGTCTAAAATCAATGCAGGCAAAGTAAAAAACAATAAAAAAGAGAGTCTTCCCCTATTCTCTGTCTTCCTTTCTAAGTCTTCCCACTATCTCTCCACTAGAACTGTTACTTGCAATCCTGTCAGTTTCTCGTGCCAACATGTGCCTGCAATATGTCATAGGCCAGCTGCTTTGCACATAATCGACACACTGCCCCCTCTTCTTTAATTTGCCATCAGCCATGTGGAGCCCAAAGTGCTTCCACGTCGTAATCTTCATATGTTGACATTCCTGAGTAAATTTACTGTTTAAATACGGATATAGTTTGAGTACGGTTAAACAAATATTGCAATATCAAGTTTAAGGTGACAGCCCTACTCTCCTGCAAACAATAAAGGCCAAAAATTATCTTAAGAAAAAAAAAAATCTTGCCCCTACTCTCCACCCTCTTTCAAAGTCTATCTCACAGTCTCCTAATCATGAATGAAATGAAGAAGAAAAATGAATAAGTCAAATAAATGTTTAATGATTTTTAAGATTCTCATAGACATAAAACATGATAAATACTGAACTGAGAAATCAAACTAAACAGTGTTTCTTGCATTTATGTTACATTATCTTTATTTAGACTAAGATTAGCACTTCATGTAATTTTGTAAAGAAATATTTTTTGTGTGTGTCTTGCCTCACCCCCAAGTCCATGACAAGCAGATAGACACCATTCTTTTGACTGTGCATTCAGTAAGAAGAAAGAGACAGGCAGAGCTCGTCCACTTCTAACTAGCTTAGCTCAAAAACTGGGAGTCAGTGGGTAGCGTTAGCCTGCCTCTGCTTACAACCATCAGATAAACTCTTCAGCAACTCTGAACAATCCTGTGTGCTTGCTGTAACTCACTTTTTTTACAGTGTTATGTTAACTATTTTTAGACTAAGATTAGCATTTTTTGTAATTCTTAAAGGAAATACATACCAAACTAACTGTTTCACTGTCTCAGCTTCTCTTTGTGCATGCTCACCTTCCAAAACATGTAGTCCCTCCTCTGTATATTCTGGTTCAAATAGGTGAGGTTGTGGATCTCCGTCAGTCCTGAAGAAATCATCCTGGTTCTCTCTTGCAAAGTCGGCAATAATCTTTCCAGTCCTCTTGTAAACAGAGGCTTTGTTTTGTTGACGTACTTGCAAGCACATACGCCGTGATTTGTGCATGCGTCCTGCAGTTTAATTTCAAATTTATTTATTTCAAAATTACACAAAGTGCTAATCTTAGTCTAAAAATATATGACATAACGTGGGGAAAAAAATGAGTCACAACAAGCACACAGGACCGTTTAGAGTTGCTGAAGATTTTATCTGATGACTGTAGGCAGGTTAACACTACCCATTGACTCCCAGTGTTTGAGCTAAGCTAATTAGCAGTGGGCGAGCTTTGCCTGTCTCTTCCTCGTTACTGCACACACAGTCGAAAGAATGGTATCTATCTGCTTGTCATAGACTTGGGAATGAGGCAAGACACAAAAAACAAAAACAATGTTGGTGTATCCCTTTAACAAGCCATTGACTGGGTGTACCTAAAGTGGCTGGTGATATAACTCCCTAAGAAGCACAGACACGTACATCATGCAGAAACTCCTAAAAAAAAAACATGAACGCATAGGGTGCGAGCATCCAACAAATCAGATTTTTTTTTTTCCAAAAGAGGGCGATGACGCACAGGACAGGCCTCATTACTAAAAAAGAATTGATACACACAATCACACGTACACACACACTCCAATGAAGTCTGAGTGTTTGGCAGGAAGCAGAAGCGGGAGATTCATGAGTTTTAATATGCAGAGCAGCTGAAAAGTGGAAAACCAGACACACAGTTACATCCACACACCAAATATGAAGATGTTTTGGTGTTGGTGTGGTGACAGACAGCAGCTAACACACAACATCTCGCTCCCAGCAGAGAACACCGAGCGCTCACATCATTAACACCTCCCGCTGTGTACTGCCGGGCCGCCACTGTCTGGAGACACACACTCAGGACACCAACCAAAAAGGTGCTATAAATGTGTGTATTTATGTCTCTCCCTTGTGTGTGTGTATGTGTGTGTTAGTGCCAATGTGTGTGTGCATCTCCCAAAGGCCTCGACTCATCTGCTAATTAGTCAGGAGCAATTAAGTCTGCTTAAACTAACCGCACAACAGAGGCAGGCTGAACACACACGCAGGTAAACAAATAATCACAAACAGAGTAAACGACTCACTTTAACGATAAAATAAAGCAAAAGAAGGCGTCCAGGAGAAACAGCAGATTTAATTGGTTGTAAAGAGAATGAAGACGCAGACAGAGAGAGAGGAAAGAGTCATAATCAGAGAAGAGGAAGAGATAATCAGAAGTCCCAATGGACAGATTGAAGCAGAGCGGATTCTATCACATGCTATCTCTCATTTATATGCTAATTCACTCTATTAACAGATAGAGAGGCTAATGATTGCTGTTTGTTCATTAGTTAGTTTTAGAGAAAATGTTAAAGACCAAAACAAACCAGCTGTTTTCCTTCAAAGACAAACAGGCTCATATCATCTTTAAGGGCTCATAAAGACAGGTAACAAAAAAGTGACAAATACAGAAAATAAAGAGAGAGAGAGAGATGTTGTCGATGTAATTTGATTTGGATTAACGCTGCAAATCATCTCCTTTCATCCCTCGCTCCTCTCCTCTCCTCTGTCATTTTAGTCTCTTTATGATACTGATAGCCACTCCAGTGCTTCTCTTCTTTTCTGTTTTAAGCTCTGCTGCTGCAGCTGGTCTCATCATTTCGTATTATTTAACAATACATTTGAGATCAGGTACTCACATTGTTGACCAAAACAGAGAATTTAAGGCAGAGATGGGACACATTTATGTTATTCTCAGTTTAAGAGGGCCGTGTTGCAGAAAAAAGGAAACTATAAACAAAATGATCATTTAACTAATCAATCAATCTTTATTTGCATGGTGCCAAATCATAACAAATGTTATCCCAAGACACTTCACAATAGAGATTAAATCTGTCAAAAACTTGCTCAAAGTTAAAATGTTATTTGACACTTTTTAAACATAATAATAATAACGTAAAATAATAATATGTTTTACTGTTTTTATGTTGTTTTTTTTGTAGAACGTAAAATTAGAAAATTAAAGGATAACAATAATCATTATATTTTAGCATTGAAAATATAATTTCAGTTAATGACCTTCTACATTCTGATGAAATAACCATTACAGAAACATAAAGACCAATTTTAGTGATTACCTGTGTTGTAAATTTAGGGCAGCTGTAGCATAAACCTAATATTGGGTGTTGTTCTGATAAATGTGTTAATCACTGTATATAAAAAAAACACATATACATATTTTAGGGATAAAAAATATTGGGTTTTTGCTGATATCCAATATGCCGATATTTTTAAATTCATTATCACCTATACCGACCAATATTTCTTAAGAGCACAAGCTCTGCACTTAACAAAAATGGACTTGTTTCTCTTAGTGTTACAGAATATTTTTGTGAGGAACAGATGTAAAACAAGAAAACAGCTTTTAACTCAAAAATGAAACCCTTGCTTTTTAAATTTACTCATACAGTGATGGGAAGGTGCATCAGTATTATACATTTGTGTAATTTGCCAATATTCCAGCCGATATATGGCCGATATGCGTGGTCAATACATCAGCTGTAAATATCTGCAAAAATTTCAGTATCAGCCGATACAATACTTAACTTTTAGGCTGATATCGGCTGATAGTAGGCCTGTGCTCAAAATATCGATGCAGCAAAATATTGTCACGCAATCCTTGGGGATACCTTTATCAATACAGATTCTACAGAACTGATACAGCCTCAATGTTGTGACAGTTGTCGTCAATATACTTTGTGTAATGTCAACAATGGCACAGTTCAAAGTAGAAGGCAAGCTACACGATGAAGCACATGATCCAAATTTGAACTTAGGTCTACCATCTTTGAGGACCTTAAAAAAACCTCACACATTTGTTCCTTCGGACCAAATCTATCCCCTTCCTAAAAAGTGCTAAAAAAATATTATTTATTAATATTTTTTTCAGCCTTAAACGACTCAAACTTTTAAAACTACTTGAGCCTGAAATATTCATATCAAGTTTTAATTATATTATGTATAATGGGTTATTATATTATGGGGTTTTTTTAACCCTTTAAATGCCAGTATGTTTACTGAAAACCATTGTTTTTTTATCGTAAAAAAAAAACAAAAAACAAAGATATTTTCCAAAATATACATTTCAATGACTATTAGGTCATTATTTCTGTTAGGCCCTGGGATGGGTCAATGATCAGCAGAACAATGATTTTGATGCATTGTTTATTTTTCTGCAGAGTACAGTTGATCCTCGGGACCAAATCGTTCCTTTCCTAAAAAGTGCTATAAAGATATTATTTATTAATATTTTTTTCCACTTTAAACGACTCAAACTTTTGAAACTACTTGAGCCTGAAATATTCATATCAAGTTTCAATTATATAATGGGATTTTTTACCCTTTAAATGCCAGAGTCTTAACAGAAACCACTGTTTTTTAATCATAAAAAACAAAAACCATCAATAATTTCCAAAATATACATTCCAATGACTATTAGGTCATAATTTTTATTAGGCCCTAAGATGGGTCAATGATTTGGAGCAGCATTGATTTTGATGAATTGTTCATTTTTCTGCAGTGTCAGACTGAAAGAAAAACCTCACACATTTGATCCTCTGGACCAAATCGGTCCCCCTCCCATAAAGTGCTATAAAGATATTATTTATTAATACTTTTTTCCACTTTAAACAACTCAATGTTTTAAAACTAATTGAGTCTGAAATATTCATATCAAGTTTTAATTATATTATGGGTTTTTTAACCCTTTAAATGCCAGAGTCTTAACAGAAAACCACAGATTTTTTATCGTAAAAAACAAAAAAACATCAATAATTTTAATAATACACATTTCAGTGACTATTAGGTCATAATTTTTATTAGGCCCTGAGAAGGGTCAGTGATTGGCAGCAACATTGATTTTGATGCATTGTTAATTTTTCTGCAGTGTCAGATTAAATTTAATAATCAAAGCCTATATTGATATATGATGAAAAATGGCTCCATCTGGTGGACAAATATAAAAATTACAACTAGAAAGGTTCTACCTCAAAATGAAATTTTAACATGAAGGAATTCATTTGTTTGTGTTTGGATAAATGTGGGGTCAAAAATAGCATTAATAATGGTTTCAGATGGGACCGATTTGGTCTAAAGGATCAAATACGTCAGGTTTTTTGTTGCTCAGCCATTTTAGGCAATTTTAATGAAATTACACAATATATTTTTTATTTTTTTGAAAATGATTATACTTTGGCAAATTTGAGCTCTACTCATGCAACACAGCCAAACTTATTCAAAAATAAAAACTCAAAGTGGCACGAAATGTCCTAAGGATCTTTTAAGGGTTAAGTTTCTTAAGTCCTAAAATCAATTAAAACTCATCCTTGTTCTTTTTCTTCTTGTAATAAAAAACAAAACTTGTGGGGAATTTTGTTAAAAGCGTAGTCAGTCTTCACAATCCAGTGCATTGGGATACATATTGTATCGTGGCCTCAGATTCGGGATACGTATCGTATCGTGAGGTTGCTGGAAATACCCTGCCCTAGCTGATACCAATATCAAACCGATAATATCGTGCATCTCTAACATACTTATACATAAACATGTATACATACTTCCAAACCCAACTTGAATCCACAGCAGTACAGTAGCAGGAAGAAAACTCTGTTTAGCAGCAGGAAATCATGAGCAGAACCAGACTCATGTTGAACAGCCATCTGCTGAAGTTGGTGGGGAGGTGTGAGTGGGTGGAGGTAGGAAGGCAGGCAGACTGTAGCATCCAGTCGTGTCAACAAGGTTTTTTTGTGTTTTAACCTAAAAGAGAGTTAGATACAATGCTCTTAGTGGAACCATTGACTGCTAGCATCAGTACCTGGCTATTTCTCCCCAGGGACAAAGCATAGTGGGTGCTATAGAGAGGATCATATTTTCTAGATGGTGGCATATGGCACAGGAGGTGGTAGCGTCTCACAGAGAGAAGGTTCTGGTTCAAACCACGTCAGTCAGGTCATGTTCTCCCTGTGAATGCATGGGTTCTCTCTGGGCACTCCAGCTTCCTCTCACTCACCAAAAACATGCTCAGTAAGTTAATCAGTGACTTCAAATTGCCCTTGAGTATGAATGTGAGCATGAATGGTTGTCTGTGTCTCTATTGGGCCCTGAAATCAGCTAGAGACTGGTTCAGGGTGTACCCCACCTCTCATCCAATGGCAGAAATGGATAAGCAGTATAGATAATAGATGGATGGATGGATGTTTTCTAATGCCATCAAGCAACCCCATTAAAAAACAAACTATCCCTTTAATTTTTGCTGTTTGGTAATCAAACAAGAAATCATACAAACATGATGACCTCAAACTAGAGGTTGTGACGTGGTAGAATTAATAGAAATCCAACAATGATGGACGACATTTTCTTTTCTAAAAGGAGATAAATAACAGACATTTGTTCCCTTCTGTATTACATTCCGCAAAAATACGTTGAGACTGAACTTTGACAACACTTGATAATATTTCTTGTTTTAAATAATGAATAAAGAAAACCAGTAAGATTATAATCCTGTTTCAATGCAGATCATTAAGAATCACCATATGTGACTTTTATAAAGTGTAGGTTAAAAATGCGAGTGGAAATATTTACTCTGTTTAATGGGAGCTGTGATTCATGGAGCGCATATCCTCTCTGTCTTCAACATGAATCATTGTGAGAAAAACACGTATCCATCCATGGAGGAGCTTAATCTGTCCGCACACACACACACACACACACACAAAGATCATTACCCTGCCTTGTCACAGACACTTAGAGAAACACAAAGACCAACGTCCCGAGATGATTTTCCCGCCTGTCACCACCATTAAAGTGTGTGTGCGCTTCACTGTACACGTGTGTGCAGGAGTGTGTTTGTGCAAGCGGAGACCACATGCAAAGGGTTTCCACGGGCGACATCCAGGGGCTGCTGAGGGGTCCCCCTGAGCTGTGATTGTTTTACCAGGGCTGTCATCACAAAGGCTACACTCATACTCACACAGAGATCTTTGTCAAAACACAGTGACAGACAAACTACAGAAAATGACAAAAAGTCTTCAGCCCAAACCTCAAAAATACGATTTTGTTGACTCTAAAAAACATGCACTGCTACTAAAGAAATGTGTCTACACTGAACATGGGAATATAATAGAAAATGTTCAGCTGCACAGAGTTTGTTTTAAGTTTATAGATTCTATTAAAAGAAGAATATTCATAGAAAAAGCATCTGGCTCTCACTGTTGGACTCTTCCTATCCTGATATTATCATCATGCTTTTCTGTGTTTTTTCCAGGCATTTATTTTCCAGATAATCAACTGACATGAGAACTGAGGAGAAAGCTAGGATCACCAAATCTAGCTTTGTTCCTATCGAGGTTAAGGATGGGAATCGAAAACCAATTCCAGCTAAGAATCCACAATGAACAGCTAAAGGAGCTGATATCATTTGTCTTTATGCTTTGCAAATCCAGGAGGTCATTCTCTCATCAGAGGCAGTCAGCAGATACGACAACAAAGAAGTCAGAGATGTGATCATGGCTGGCAGGAAACAGGAGTGGTCCAAAGTGGGGCCTAATTTTACTCAAAAGTGTGCTAACTGCACAAAGTCCAGCATGGTAATAACTATCAGAACAGTCATGTTGATGTTACTGAGCCTGAAAAGCTGTCAACAGGAAAATCCACAGGAATTTGTGAGAAAGTTGTTAAAGAATTGAAATGTTAGGCAGAATCAAAAATGGCACTGGTATCAACACAAACTTATCAATTCCCATCCCTAACTGAAGTTTATACATGTATGAATAAGTTGACCACAAACTCCAACAAAAGATGTGTTGCTTTGACTTTGGAAATTTTAACTTGGTACAATGTCAGCGCAACTGGCATGTTTACATGCATTGAAAGGAAATGTTAATCAAACAAACAAAAAATTGACATTTCCACTTTAATTAAAATCCTACATGAATTTCTTTTACTGCATTTTCACCTTAAAACTTTTTGAGTTAAACTCCCAAAGCTGGATCTGAGATCATAAAACCTGAACTGCAGACAAAGGCACAATCTCAAAGTACTCTAGAGTTGAACTAGACCTGCATGATATGAGAAAAATGTGATTTGACATAACACTGTTCAATACTGAGATTACAAAATGAATTACACTTATAGCATCACACATTGCCAAGAAAAAATAAAATTAATAATGTAAAAGAGAAAAAATGATGTTTTTTTTCTGTCTCTGTCATTAAATTATCATCGGCTACTACTAGGGATGTACTGTACAATCCACACAATATCGGTATTGGCAGATAACAGCTTGACGAGTGGATTATTGGTATCGACAGCTGTGAATCGTGTCATATCGCGCAGGTCTGCACTTGAGGTTTAAGGATCTCAGATCCAGCTTTCAAGTTTAAAGGTGAAAGAGCAAGTACAGTACAGTATAGCATTAGTGTCTGTCTTGTCTTTTTCTGAACAGAGAGAGAACTGAGCTGTGACACTGTGGCACATGTTCAGGCTCACGTCATGTGCCTCACAAAACCCCACTTCAAAAAACTTGAACTATCCCTTTAAAGAGGTCACGCTCTCATCAGAAACAATCATCAGAAATCATGACGAAGTCAAAAATCATGGCAGACAGGGTGCAGAGGCGGTCAAAGTAGTTGACCACTTACTGCACAACGTTCAGTAAGTGGAAACAGCAGCAACTTGCAGAAGCATTTATCTATGCAGCATGGCAATGAATAAAAGAGGTGACATGTTTGACAGTGTAGCCTCTGAAAACCTCTGTAGGCCAGCTTTTTCCCACAAAGAAATTCAGCAGGATTCAGAAAAAGAATCGGTAAAGAACTTGATCAATAAGCAGAATTGCTTATCAATTTAAATTCCTAATCAAACCCCTCAGAGACTTCAGGGTTTTACAGTAAAACAACACTGTGGACTTCAGCTCTTAGCATGAGCTACATGTTTGGGATTAGGCCAAAATTATATTTGATTTTAACATCAAGCAGATGATTCAAAGTCCTCAAGCTGAGCTGATTTATGACCTTGTGTCTGTCCTGATTAAATTTTTAAAGCTTCCTTAGATTGAATAGTTTGTGTAATATAAGTAATGTGAACTGATATTGTAGTGGTTTATATTATGTGTATTTATATATGTGGATTTTTTTCTGCTTTTGTTTCTATCTATGATCACTTCTGTCAAGGCAGGTGGAGTCAAAGACCAAAAAGTGAATCATAGCCTGTTTTTTTTTTACTTGTTGCACATTTTCAGCTTCAGCTTCTGTTAAGAGTTTTGAGAACAGAAATCCTTCTTGGAAACCAGCTGAGCCCTGGAGCTCCCACCACTGAACCAAACCTCCTCCAAACAGTTCAACAAGCTGCAGAGAGGCATGTTGTGTGTTTCCCATGAATCACAATGACAACCACAGCCAGGTGATGCTAACGACCAGTGTTATCCTCTCTTACCATGAGGTGTCTTCTGGTCCTCAGGTTTGTTGTACATCCATGTTTGTAAAGTTCGGACATCTTGGTGTTAAATCTCTCTGTTAAAGGTACTTTCCTGTTGAACATCACTCTAATGCTAATGCTACTGCTGGGTAGCGGTGAACAGGGCTTTAGCATCCATGTCAGTGAGGAAGAGAGGAGTTGAGCTTCCTGTCTGTTTTCATTTCTTAATTTTTTTTTTACTTTTAAAGTTTGACAAACCATGTAAAGGAAATATAAATTATGACAATAGTAACTTATTTAATGAAGTTTAAGATGTTTAAAAAGTGCAACATTCTGTGCTCCATTATATATATTTTTTTTTTGTTTGTTTGTTGTTTTTTTTTTTTGTTAAAATCTTTATGTCTACCCCATAGACCAGGAGTGGGCAACATGTGGCCTGGATGCCACATACATGCCTTTTTCTTACTTACCAGTTGATTTAGAATTTTCAAAATTGCAACCATATATACTCTTAAAAACAGTTTGGAAATATCACTGTGGTCTCTGTCTCTCCTTTAATTATACCAGTTAGTATTGTATTTTACATCTTTGTTAATCCTGATCAGTCACCTGCACAAGATACAAGTGGAATAAGCAACACAGTTAAACGACAGTTCCCGTAATAATCTGCCATAATCCCCTCTTCTCCTAGAGGAAAGCCCACGTTTCCACAGTGAGGTCAGGGTGAGGAGGTGGTCTCCTTGGTGTGTTGTCCTCCTGAGATGCCCACTTCACAGTCTGTCTTTGATTTCATTATTCCCACAGAACTTGGTCCTAAGATTGTAAATGGTTCCAGGGCTGACACCAAATAATGCAGAGAGAGAGAGACGCAATTGACCAAATCAGTGTTTCCAAACTGTTTTTTAGGAGTATATTAAAAATAATCTGCCATTGAGTATGCTGGTCTGATTAGCCACGACACCATGTACACAGGCATAATACAAACAACTTAATAAATGCAAATGATTTCTATAATAGTCTTTAAAAGTTGTTTTATTTCATTCCTTAGACTAATTTATTTGATTTGCTATAATGGTTTTTGAAAAGATCTTTTATGAAGCATTTTAATGCATTAGGAAAAAAATTGAATTAAATTAATGTAAATAACAGCCAATAACTTTGACAATAATAAGATTTTCATGACTGCTACTTTGGTCAGGTCACTTCTATAAGATATTTTTTTATGCTAATGGCACTGATTGATAAAACTACGGTAAAATACATTAATTCATACCAGCTCATTAAGTTGGCTTCAATTTTGCGCAAGGCTCATTGACTTTAACTTAATTATTTGGTTTTGATCTTAAAAAAGCAGCTATACTGTATATTTTGATAAATGCAAGATAATTATTGTTTTGTTATATAAAAAGTATTTGTTGATTGTTGATAGATTATTGATCTTTTAGTTTTAGCAATTGTGCCCTATGACACCGAGAACAGAAACATTAATGTGGCCCTCTAGACTGTAGAAAGTATTGGACAAAGCCGTGTGATGTTAGCTGTTTGATTATCAGAGGGATGTTTGAGACACTTTGGAAATCAACCCACGGACGATGCCGTACTGTCAATGATTTTTCAACCAGACTTTAAATAAACCTGCAGGCAGAGAGACTGAGTGGAGGCTGTTAGATCAATAATGCCACAGCCTGTAGACATGTCAATCATGTCCCAAACTAATTATGTCCAAAATCGGAAATCCATCTAAAGGAGCTTTAAGGTTGTTGATGTGTCACTATAGACCTTAAAGAGCCCATATCATGAGTTTTGAGTTTAATGTGTGCTACAGTGTATTTAGCACTTCTATGAACAAGACAAATGTCTGCAGCATGAAGACTTCTCCCTCATTTTGACAGTAGCTGCCTGAAACAGCTTGTTCCCGAATAGACCTACCAGTGTGTCGTCAGCACTTTAAGCCCATTGGAAACCCGGTGCAGAGCAGAGATGGTACAATGAATTCAGAGTTGTTGACAACATGGTGCAGCACAGTGCTGCATAGACCAATTACCAAAGATCTGTCCTGTCAATCAGTCAGAGCAGCTGTGGTCCATGTGGGAAGGGGAGCCTTAAAGAGGCAGGAGCTCTGAGAAAACAGCTGTATTAAAGGGATACGCCAACTTTTTTTTTCTTTTCATGTCTTGCCTCACTCCCGGGTTCATGACCAGCAGATCGACACCATTCTTTCGACTATGCATGCAGCAACGAGGAAGAGACGGCAGAGCTCGCTCACCACTAATTAGCTTGGCTCAAACAATGGGAGTCAGTGGGTAACGTTAGCCTGCTTCTGCCTACAACTAAACCACAGGGCACAAGGGGAAACTACCCCAGACATGCTTTGTTTTGTTGACCTACTTACAAGCATATCTTGAGTATGTATTTCTTTCGAAAATTTCATTAAGTGCTAATCTTAGTCTAAAAATAGATAATGTAAAATAACTCGGGAAAATAATGAGTCACAACAAGCACACAGGACCATTCAGAGTTGCTGAAGAGTTTATCTGATGACTTTAGGCAGAGGCAGGCTAACACTACCCACTGACTCCCAGTGTTTGGGCTAAGCTAACTAGCTAACTACTACCCTTGCCTGTCTCTTCCTTGTTGCTGCACGCACAGTCGAAAGAATGGTGTCTATCTGCTTATCATAGACTCGGGAGTGAGGCAAGACATCGAAAGAAAAAAATGTCAGCATATCCCTTTAAGGCGCTCTGCATGTAAAAACTAGAAGGTTTTTTGAACATTAGTGTTTGTGACCATACTCAAAAATGGAAATGTGAACCCGAGTCAAAATTTTACAAAAAAGTTTTGCAATGTCAAACATTAGAATTATATAAATGCTAAAACTCAGATAATCATTTATAATGATCAATTTCCAGTTATGAATAGCACCATATGAAATACTGGTTTTATAGCTCTATAGGTAGAAGTAAAATAATGTAAGACAACAAGAATAATCACTGACGATACGAAGATGATTGACGGAGAAAACTAAATAACATCTGTGCAGACCAAACTTTACATTTATAGGTGGATGAAAGGAAGCAGTGGTTGAGTAAAGAGTGTTAAATCATGAACACAACTTCCTGTTAACACTAAACCTGTGTGGAAAAGAGCAAAAAGAGGATGTTAGTGTATGCTAATGTAGAGTTTGTACTATTCTGGCAGATTAAAGAGAAACAAGCTATAAAAATGAATCCCATCATGTTGGAGCAGAGTCCAGCTTCACCGTGAATGTTTGATAGTCTGTGAAGGACATGTGAGGCCCTCTGTGTTATGTAGATGAACCACCTCAAACATATATTTACAGTCTGTACCAAAACACCCCGCTCTCCCCCGATATAAACAAACCTCATTGAGTCAGTGTTAAGGCACATTTTCACCCTGAAGATAAACACGTTGAGGAGTAAAGCAGGAACATGATTGATTCAGACGCACAGCGGCGCAGCAGTGATGGAACATTTTATCATGCTTTAAGAAAGGAGTCAACAAACACTTTCACACTTAACAACAGGAACAGATGTTGCCTTCAGAGAAGAAAGGATGACACACTTTTGTATTTCCACACCAAAAGATATAAAGGAAACAACAACTTGGAGCTAAAAGTCAATTTCCCTGCTTTTTTTCTCTCTGTTATTGTATTACGTCTCTCCGCTCCTCTCTGCTTTAGTAAATGGATATGTTTGCAGCAGCAGAGGGAGATTGTTCTTGTGTTCTCGTGTTTCTGTTTGACCCTCTGTGGCTTGACTGCCACAGATTACAGATGTTTTTACAGCTTTACTACGCTGTCCTTTTCCTGCATGTTCAGCCCAAATCTCAATCATGTAAGTAAAAATAGCAAAGTTCCAAGTACATATCTTTTCAAAAATACATTTGGAAACTAAGACATTTTGAAAACAGGAAAATAAAGCAGCCATTAAAATATTTGAATCAATACATTTTAATTGAAATTAATATATTTGATTTTTTTTTATATCCAATCATCAAGGCCTTCACTCGTTATTTAAACTGAAATTTTTCAGGTATTGAACAGTTAGACATACAGCTGAGCAGTTGCAATTTTCAAGAAACATCAAAAAATATTTTTAACATTAACAGAGTTTAAAATGATTCTGAATGAATGAATACTAAGAAATAAATACCATGTCTAATGTTCAGTAAAAGGACTGTTTTCAGTAAGAACCACTCACAGTTACATGTATTTAATCCCATATACATCTGTGCCAAACAATACATCTAAATGGAGGGTTATCATTTTATGTTTTATTTAATCCAAGGAGCTGTTTTATTCATAATGGCCTTTTTTAACACATAAGTACATTATTTCATTGTCATTTCTTCGTACTTGTTGACATTTTGCTGCTGGCTTTATGTATGTATGTATGTATATATATATATATATATATATATATATATATATATATATATATATATATATATATACACTATAACTGAAGCATTTAAAAAAAAATAACATGTATCAACAAATATTGTGTTTAGCATTCAGCTAAGATATATTGATAAGAAATTTCTGGTTGGTTTAACTCAACCCATTCTGGATACACAAAAAGTCCAAATAGATTAAAAAAGAGTCTTCTTAACAGCAGATATGACCCACGAACAACTTAAATGGTCTTTTTTTTTGAACATTAGCTTTACCAACAACAACATGTTTGGTATCAACATGCCATTATAATTTAGTGCAACATCTACATTATCGATGTGTGTGTGAAATATTCTCTATTTCTGAATTCTAAGGTGCTATAAGATAGGCCTCATTTACTGTCTTTAGAGATGCTTGATTGTTGGCTTTAAAAGTTGATCATTTTTGTTAACAGGAATGACAGTTTTCTGGCAGGCACTTGACAGAAAAAAGTCCTCACATACCAGCAGAATTTTTTATCGACTAAATGGTTACTTTCACCAAAGAATTCTGAGAAAAAAGCCAGAATCAGACTTTTTCCATGAAATTATTTTTCTCAGATTTTTGTGATCTGACTTAAATCTCAAGACTCTGACTCATTCCAAAATTTAAGTGGGGTCTCCAAAGCAAATTCTGACTTAAACCTCAGAATTCTGGGGGGGAAAAAAGTCTGAATTTGGAGAAAAGGAGAAAAATCATAGTCCTGACATTAAATAGAATATCTGACTTGAGTCTCATAATTCAGACTTGAATCTCAAAAAGTCACAATTTTGTCCGTCATCTCAGATTTTGAAAAGTAAAAAGTCAAACTCTGACTTCAATATATGAGTTTTGACTTTTTTTTCAAAATTCTACCTTAATAAAAATAATTAAAAATAAAAATAATATCCTTAAATTTTCTATAGTAAAGTAGAGCATTAACTTTGTGTAGATTTTAGCAGAACTATCAGACCTGCCAATGCTATGTTTTTGTTTTACTCTACATCCTCATGTCAATGTCAATGTCAATGTCAGCTTTATTTATATAGCACATTTAAACAGCCAGCGGCCTACCAAAGTGCTTTACAGTAGAAGAAGCAGGCACAATAAAAACAGTAAAAAAAACAATAAAACCAATAAGAGTAATAAAAACCAATAAAAGCAATAAGAACAAAAACAATACAGTATAAATAAATGATCATGTCTTAATACTTGAAGTGTTCTCGATAAAGTCAGAAGTTTTAGACCTTACAGACAGTTTTTATGTTGCTGTTGAGGAGGATACTTTTTGTGTTATTATAAGCACATTCTCAGGTTTGTCTCATGTAACCCCTGTACACCAGTTATTTAATCTGAAGGATTCATTTAAAAGAGACACATTTTTGTTCAGTGCTCTCTGTCGCTCATTATCTGTGAATTACATGAAATGATCTATTTGTAGTGACTGCTGAGGCCTCGGCGAAGTTTCAAATATCAGAGGGAAAAACATCAAATCCGAATCCTTTTTTCACAGTGAAATTAGAACAGAAAATTCACACATCAGACTTTATTTCAAGATTGATTTCTTCAACCTTTAGGACGTTTATTACCTCAGATCTGACACTGGACTGTGAGCTGCAGTGACTCTAAAGTCTCATGCTGCCTCCTGGTGTTCAGGCTGAAGAACTGCATCAATAGTTCAAAATAAATCAAATATAATGAAACACAGTGTAAAAATAAAATCAGACTAGACAGAGGATGGTTTGTGTTTTACCCAGTCTTCAAAAACATTTACAAGAACAGAACTTGCAAACAAATTTCTTTTTGTTCTACGTAAAGCTGACTTTTACTACCATATATCCATAATTCAGCCTTTTTTTGCTGCCACATATATTGTTTTTTTTTTTATATCATTGGTCATCTTTTTTTCCTTTTCTTGGCTATTTTTTCTAATGGAGTTTCTAGTGCATATAACTATGATGTGTTTTCTTTTAAGGTTTATTTTATTCTTGAACAGGCTCTTACGCTCATATAATTATAGTTCTGATCTGAAGGGGGTGGGATGGAGTGAAGTGGTGTGGGCTGATGATCAGGCATCTTTGCGCTCATGTTTGTACATTGCCATTACTTCAGACTTTTGCTATGGTAAAAATCAATTTCAATCAATCAATCAATCAATTTTTATATATAAATGTTATTTTTAGACACTTTACAAAAGAGTAGGTTGATGCCATACTCTTCTTGTTTTATATGCATCCTTTATTTTCATCTTTTTTTATTCATTTATTTATAGCTAATTTTTTATTCCAAACCCAACATGAATCCTCCAGGAGAACAGCACTTTCATACAACTGGCAACAGTTACAGAGACAAGACTTAAGCATACTGTTTAAAAAATGTTATTAAAAAAAAAAAAGAAAAAAGAAACAAAGAAAGGAACTTTACACAAGACAATATGATCAGTTCATATATTTTTTATTGATTTAATTGATTAAATTAAAATAATTGAGTTAAAATCTAATACACTGTTTCCATTAACAATGACTTTATACAAAAATACATTTTTGACAAAAAAAATAATATTTACAGGGGAAATATATACACATATAATCTTAATTTTGTGTCTTGCCAACTATCATAACTGCTATTAAACCTGAGTTTTTTCGTCACAGACATTAAGTTTGTTTTGGTGCATTTGTAACAAACAAGTTCTGCTAAAAAAAAATATTCCAGAAATGTACAGAATCAGATCCAATATGGACCAGTTCTACTATCTTCAAGACAAACATCTGGTCAAGTCATTATTAAAGAAATTCTGGAAACCACAAACCAGATTTGACATATTTTACTAAGTTGTTAGAATACTTCGTTATTGACTGTATTAGAAAATGATTCAACCTGAGAGTAAAAGACAAAACCCCAAAACTTACAACACATTTGAACACTGAATAAAAATAGACTCAAATAAAAGGTTATAATGATTGAAAAATTATCAATATGATGAAGATTTTGTGTAAAGAGTCTTCCAATATGCACATGAAGACTTAAATACGCAGTTGAAAGCTTTGCATTGAAAGCAGAGTCAGGCTTTTGTTGAAAATGTATTCAACACAACACCAGAGGAAAGCCTTTAAATGAGAAGAGAAATGCAGTCCAGCGTGTAGCTCGAGACAACAGGGTCATGAAGAGTCACTGGAGACTTGTAATGTGGACTAAAACATGACCAGAGCGCACAAACAGCTGTCTGACCTCCGCTCTTTAACACATATTAGCATCTGGAGTGTATATATAAGGACAAAATGTGTAAGACAGAGTGTGTTTGACAGCGTTAAGTAGACAGATTAAGACTAGAAGGGTATTAAAGCGAACAACTGGAGCACTGAACCCAATCACATCACTGCTGGTGAGTCATTAACCCCTCAACATCATCTTCCTCTGAGCAGGAGTGTGAGTGTGTGTGGCACAGGCAGGAGAGACGTCAGATCGTGATTGATGCCGTCGACAGAGGGAAGGGCGCTCTTCTATAAGCGCTTAAAGTGACATGTCAAACGCACGCTCTCTCTCCGTGTTATCCCCTGAATCACAGCCCGAGTACGCTGACATTAAGACTACAGCAAGAGCAGCAAAAATGTTTGAAAACATCAAAGTGAGACGAAGCAGCGCCGTGTTTTTCTGCAGAGCATCAGCCCTCCTTCTTGTTCCCCCAGCCGAACAGTTTGGACATCGGAGACTTCTTCTTTGGTTTGTCTTTCTTTATGCCTAAAAGACAGGGACAGGAAAGAGGAGCGGAAATGGAGATGAATAGTTTCTTAAAGTATCATTTATAAGAAGTAAAAAAGGACAACTATAAGATACTAAAAAAGCACACAGAGAGCACAGACCTCCGCCAAGCAGCTCAGTTCCACCCATAAATTGAGATTTTCACCCAACATTATAGTCCTATATTTATTTTATACGCACATTGTGGAATGCAAAATATCAATCTGCAAGAAGTGTGATTATTGTTGACATAAATATCATCCAATAGAGTGACTTAGTTGGCAGTGGGTCTTGTAACTTGTTGACTGAATCAATTTTAACTTCTTCCTCTCCACTGTGTCTGTGAGCAGAACTCTGCATGCACAGCTTTCAGTGCTGATTGGCTGATCTGCGTACTCTGTGCGTAACCAGAGTGTGTAACCAATCGGATGGTGCTGTGGGTGGGACAAAGTGGAGACAGCAGACAGAGCGGCTTGAAGAACTCCTCCCCTGGCAGTGCTAGGGAAGCTGGGAAATGTAGTGACATAGGCTTGAAAAACTAGACGTCAGTTTGCAAATAAACTACAATTCCTATAATGCCGTAAATGAATGGGATTTGCCGTTATAAACTTAAATGTATTTTTCTGACGTCAGTCTGGATCGGATCAGCACCAAAATGTATTGGCTCCTTCTTTGGACCAAACTACACCTCTGGTAAAATTTTCATGTAAATCCATCCAGTAGTTTTTGTGTAATCTTGCTAACAGACAAACAGACAAACATACAGACAAACAGACAGACCCCGGCTAAAACATACACTTTGTTTTGGTACACTATTTCTCTACTTTAATAACACTAATTCATATTGTATTTTATATCCTTGTAAAGCCTGATTAGTAATCTTTACAAGGTACAACTTGTAAGGATCATGCACTAGAGAAATGAACAACACCGCTAAACGTGTGGTTAGCGCCCCCAGAAATGACCCAAAATCCCCTCTTTCCCTTAAAGAAAGCCTGTGGTTCCTCAGTAAAGTCAGGGTGAGGAACTGGTCTTCTTGGGGTGTTGTCTTCCTTCTATCCTTGACTTCACCAATCTGAGTTTGTAAATGTTACCAGGACTGACGCCAAATAATGCTGCCAGTCTGCGTACCAGAACACTAGCCTCCAGCTGAAGAGGATTTTGGCACATTTTTGGGGAGCTAATCACATGTTTTGCTGTGTTGCTCATGAACAGAATGCACAACCTTTACAAGTTGTATCTTGTTGTAAAGGTGACTAATCAGGCTTTTCAACAATATATTATCAAAAACAGTTATAGATTAGATCAGATAGAACTTTATTAATCCCTTTGGAAGACTCCCTTAGCAAAATTAGGATTCCAGTAGCAGTTCAGCATAACAGATAAAAAGATATATTAAGGATAGATATAAACAAAAATACAATAAGTCTTCCTGTTACTAAGGAGTTGTACAGTCTGATGGTCTGAGGGACAAAAGAGTTTCTCAGTCTGTTTGTCCTGCAATTTTTTCCCACACCTTTTACATTATAAAAGGGGAGAAAAAAATCAACCGAAATAACATTTTCAGCTTTTTTTGAGGGGTATATAACAGTATCATCTATCCATTATCTATATACTGCTTATCCTTTTAGGGGTCACACGGGTCTGGAGCCTATCCCAGCTGACACTGGGTAAGAGGCGCTGTACACCCTGAACCAGTCGTCAGTCAATAGCAGGGCCTCATATAGAGACAGACAACCAGTCATGCTCACACTCATACCTAAGAGCAATTTGGAGTCACCAGTCAACATAATGAGAATGGTTAAGGTCTCTGAGAGGAAGCTGGAGTGTCTGGAGAGAACCTATGCATGCACAGGGAGAAAATGCAAAATCTACACAGAAAGGTCCACATCAGGATAAAACCAGCAACCTTCTTGCTGTGAGGCACTTGCACTACAGGCTGCACCACCGTGTTGCCTCTAATAGTATCATTTTATAATAATTATCCCTAGAAGTGTAAAAAAAAACACCCTATTGCTCAGTGTTAACAAATTCTTAAAACAAACTCCTGGATCTGAATCCCAGTTTAGTTCATCACCAAAATCAAATCAATTCTTCCTTGTATCATGACCAATATTCCCTGAAAATTTCTTTAAAATCAGTCTTGAAAGCTTTTTGAAAGTTCTCCAAGAGCCTTAAAGTTGGTGATGTTATGGCAGAACATCCGAGTTTTGAGTTATCAGCTGACGGACAGAGGGACAAACAAACAGATGGACAAACGCCAACAAAAACATCACCTCTTCGTCGGGGGTAATGATAAATGTAACTATAATAAATCTTTAACAAAGAATAAAAGCTTAAAATAAGCATCACTCAATTTTGCATTGTCTGCCTTTACAAAAGCAACATCGGCTTTGGAAAAAAATGTCTGCAGCACAAACCGACAGTTTGAGAGGTCAAAGAGTGACTAAAGATGGAGCTGGTCAAGATCTGGGCTGATATCAAGAGAATAAAGCCTGAGATAGAGACCACACTGTTTAATTTGGATTTGGGTGGAGAGGGGGGAGTTGACACTCATTGTGGGTGGGTGGTGTTCTGCTGTTAACACCAGAAAACAAATTAAAAAAATGAAACAAAAAAATATTCTAAAAAAACAAAAGGCTTTTTAACCTTGGCTGCTCACAGGCGTTATTTCTCTTGCTGAAAAAACAAACATATTTCACCTCCAAATAGATATTCAAGTGTTCAATATACATGATTGGATAGATGGATAGAAGTACATTTCCTTTGACAAACCTCAATTCAAGTGAAGGTGGGATGTTGCGTAAAACAAATAAAACAGAATACAATGATTTGCAAATCCTTTTTGACCTACATTCAATTAAATGCACTACAAAGACAAGGTGTTCAAACTAAACAAACTTTCAGGGACGTCCCTGCTTATTTCAACAAGACAATGCCAAGCCACATTCTGCACATTTTACAACAGCGTGGCTTCACAGTGAAAGAGTGCTGGTACGAGACCGGCCTGACCTGTCTGCCACTGAACATGTGTGGCACATTATGAAGCTCAAAATACACTACTGTTGAGAAACTTAAGTCGCCCATCGAACAAGAACGGGACAGAATTTCACCTGCAAAGCTTCAACAGTAAGTGTCCTCAGTTCACAAACACTTATTGAGTGTTGATAAAAGGGAAGCTGAAGTAACACAGTGGTGAACATGCCTTTTGTTTTAGGCATCAAATTCAAAACGAGTGAATAAGTTAATGAGTGAATTTGCAAAAAACAACAACATTCATCAGTATAGCAAAATCAGAGTAGCACCATACAAAATACTGGTTTTATAGCTCTATAGTTAGAAGTAAAACAATGTAGAAGAACTAGAAAGCACTCAGAGAGCGCAAACCTCAATCAAGGTAGCTCACATAATGCTGTTACATCTATAAGCAATAGTTCTATGATAAAGTTACCATCATAATATGATTCATTGACCCTGAAAACCCACACCTAGCACTCAGAATCATGTTGATATCATTATTAGTTAGACAGTTATGGAGCAAAAATGATTGTTGGCTAATAGCGGTTATCTGGATCACCACCAAAATCTAATCATTTTTAAGTTATCACATTATCAACATCTCCTGAAACTTTCAGCAAAACCATCCAGTAGTTTCTTTGTAGTCTTGCTAACAAACAAACAAACAGAGAACAGACAAACAAAAACATAACCTCCTTAGCAGAGATAAATATGGGGTTATACAGGAATAAAGGATTTGAAAATCATTATATTGTGTTTTTCTTTACATCTAGGCAGCATCCTGGGTTTTGTAAATATGTTATTTAATGTAAATGTTCTTTATTTATACAGCCCCTTACAACAACTCTTTGGTGAACCAAAGTGCTTTACAATAGAAAGTAAATAAAAAGGAATAAATAAAAACAATACATAGCAACAAAAGCAATTAAAGCAATAAAAACAATAAAAGCAATAAAATAGAAACAAATACAATAAAATAAAGCAAAAGTGTCACCACGCTACTGGGTATTAAAAGCCATCCTAAATAAATATGTTTTCAGTCTAGATTTGAAAAGGCCAGACGGTCAGAAATAAGACGCATTTCGGCGGGGAGCTTGTTCCAGAGCCTGTAGTAGTCATATAGGTACACCTGTGCATGTTTACACACGTCAGTTTTGACAGTGTTACCTTAAAAAAGCCTGGGCACTGCTGTCATGATTACGGGTTAAGCAGACTGAGATGTTGAGATGTTGTAGTTTGATGGAAATTTCTTTAAGTTTTAATTTTTTAGACTTTTCTAAACAACACGGACTGAGCCATTCAATCGGAGGTATTTCCCCGCTCACTGTTGAATAAACTTTAATTCATCTTTTACTCACAAACTTTGGCATTAACTTCATGAATACATTAAATGAAAATGGCTGGTCTTTAGCCCGCAGTCTCCATTCACTCTCTGTAACGTGACGACCTTTTGCTAAAGTTCAATAAAGCTCCACAATTTCGGGGGGTTTTTCAGTCATGAATTGCAAATGAAGGTGGCTTTAACTCTCCTCTATCAGGGGGTCAAATGAAACAGCTACTTTATCCGTTTATTTAATAGAAACACCACCGACAAAAACAGGGGAGGGGGCATTTGTTTGATGCTTTTTCCATTAGCAGTCATTAGATCAAATGAAATAAAAACACTGCACAGAGGCATCCTTCAAACTGCAGCACATACACACACAGGGACACATTTCCATAATCCACAATGAGAATTCTATCTGCTTCAATAACAGGCGTCCATGATGGAAATCATCAGCTGGGTCATTTAGAAAGCTGCTACGCCGCAGTGACCCAAAGGTTGAGATAACTAATGAACGTGTTTGTGTGAGTGCGACTGTCGAGGTTTAAACACTCACTGAAAGTCCTCATCATCTTGTCCAGCTCCTCGTCCTCCTCTTCCTCCCTGAGAAAGTCAAGCAAGAATACGGAAAGTACAGATTACCAACAGTATGAACCCATGTCTCTGAGTTTAAAGACATGGACAGACTTTGCTCTGACTCTGTACTGAACTTCATAAGATTTCAAGTCAAACAGTACGGGACAGTGACACCTGGATCAAGTCATGTTTTGGTATGTTTTAGTTTAATGGCAGTTCACTGTGTATGTACTTTTTTTCTGATGTAAAGAAATTACTAAAGGTTCCCACAAAACCAGAATAATAAACTTTAATCGTTTTCATTGTTGTTTGTTACCATGGCAACAAAAACAAGTCCTAGACACTCAATAATCGACACGCTTTTATGCTTAGCTATCAAAAGTTGAAGACACATAAGCAAAAGTTTTGTATACTAAGGTATCGTCCCATGGCCTCAAGTAAAAAATTTTTTTTACAAATAAATACATTTAATTTTTTTTGCCTATAAGTGTGTAAGAAGTAACAGACATTTAGTTTAGTGCTTCTTGCCGCTGCTGGGCTTGTGCTGCAGCCAGCTTCAGCTTTGTATGCATCAATAGTGTCTCCTCTCCAGGTAGATTATAATATAATATAATACTTTTTCTCAATTTTCTTTAAGAGTGCATTTATATATCAACAGTTCTTTCTTTAGTATGCTTTGAGCAATCTTTCAGTTTTTGCTTTTTCACGGTGAGAAGCTCAGATTCACTGACATATCTGAAGTATACACACCTGATTCTGTCCTCATCCAGACCCTCTATGATAGCATTTCTGTCGTTGACGATCTCCATCAGTTTTTTCATCAGCTCGTCTTCTCTCCTGCGTTCCCAGGCTGTTTTCAGATGTTCTGTTCAAACACAAACACACCTGAGTCTCTGCTGTTTGATCTGTTTTATGCTGTGTTGATTTTGTTTTACTTCAAATCCTCACCTGGTTTCTCCATCAGCCTCCTGAGCTCCTGTTCAACACTGGGCTGCTGTTCCTCCAGGTCTTGGGTTCTACCACTGAAATCACAGCGTGTTTAAGTGTGAATGCACGCGCTAAAGCAGTGGCTCTCGAATGGTGTGCCTTAAGACAAGTCCAAGTATACACCATGTGATATTACCACAGCTGAAGAGCAGCTGATGGTTTAGATTTTCATTTACTCAGACAGTACTTAATGTGCTTCATTTCTGTGTAAAAATGCAGGAGCTAAAAATAACCATAAAGTAATAACATACTCAAGCTCCTGTTAAAGAGGCTGTTTGCAAGGGGTATGAGTATTGTGTGCCTTGAGATTTTGGTTGGATCTTTGTTGTGCAATGGGCAAAAAAGTGTGAAACCAATGTACTTAAGTGCAGTATACCTGGTACTAACAAGCATTGATGTACTGCAAAATGTAAACAGGATCTAGAAGTAAACATAAACACAGTCTCCAACCTAAAAGCAGGAACAAAGAAATGCAGACACTCAGGTTAAAGATGGGCAGTTTTCATGTAACATTATTTCATACACTGAAAACACAAAAATGCATGAAAATTTGGTAAAAATATTGTTTTACAGGATTATTTTGTCATTTAAGGAGGATGTTTAACACTAGTGTATCAGAGGAATCATTTTGTGTGCAGTCAAGCATCCTGCATCACTCTTTCAGTTCACTGCAGCCAGCAGGGGGCGAGCTGTCTGCTTTCCAGGACGTCCTGCTGTGGGCCGCAGGAGGGAGGACACTGGGAATTCAAACTGTCAACCTTCTGGCTACAAGTCTGTTTCCCTAATCGCTAAACAGTGGCACGGCCTTTTCCTCGGCCTCTGTGTGCTTGTACTCACATGTAGACCAGCTCAGACTCCCGGCGTATGGCCACCTGCTTGTTCCTGATCAAGTTGAACCACTCGACCATGAGTTCATCCATGACGGAGTCATCTTCACCCTCTGACACAAAAACACGAACATGCAGTTAATCTCATTTCCTCTACTTCCTGTCTTCTGTTTGAGAAAGAGGCTCACTGAGGATGTGTGTGTTTCTAGGGTGTGTGTTATTAACTTACCCTCCTCGCTGCTGCGGAGCTTCATTTCCAGCTCAACTCCTCTCCTCTCCAGTTCATTCAAATTATCCTCGATCTCCTTTAGCTCTTTTATGATGTCCTCTTTCTTAATGTAGTCTGGCTTAATCTGTAAATCACAGCAGGGGCCAAAATTTAACATACAGTCTAAGACAGGGGTAGCCAACAGGGTGCCCGCGAGCACCTGGTAGCCCTGAAGGACAGGGACTTTCTACAGAGAGCAAAAGTTCACACCACAGAGTCTGAAAAAAATGTAGTTTTTAAATTTAATTTCTATTAGTTTTGCAAATAAATCATACCTACATCAATACAAAAACCAACTAATTTAACGTATGTTCTTTCAAACTTTGGCCCGTGTAGAGTCAAAGTTTACTTTGATGCACTGACGCCGCACCTTTATCACCACTGCTGCTAGCTAGAGCCTTTACAGTGAGTGTCAATTGTACAAAAAAATCACAAAAGTGCAACTGCTGTACATATCAGTTAAGTTTTACATAAATTAAATTGTGAAAGATGCATTTAAGTAGAATACTCTCTTAAAATTTCTTGATCAATAGTAATAATAATCATTAGTAATTGTCATTTAAAGTAAAAAGTAAACTTTCAGTGTCAGATGCAGCCTCCTAAATGCACAATATTATTTTTTTTAGGTGAACTATGCAAATTTTTCATCTTTGGGTAGCCCTCAGGCCCAGAAAGGATGGCGACCCCTGGTCTAAGATGTGCGTCAAACAGGGTGAAAATTTATTTGACAGTCCAAAACTAACTATGTCTTAATTAGAAATATGACTTTAACTCATCTCATCCATAATATTATGTTTAATCTTCATTTAGAAAAGATCTGATGCAGTGTAAATGGCGCCTTCCACAACTTCCACAGCACTTGGGACGGTTTTATGGACTTTATCAGGGATCTTGATGGTCAGCAGTTGAACTGATTAACATCCAGCAGATTTGGTATACAATCAAAATACCTCGACAGGCAACGCTTTACCTTTGTGTGCAGCTGGAGCGTGTGTGTATATGATGTTATGTGAGTGTGTATATGTTCTTGTTCACTTTTTTTGTTATTTTTCCTTAAAATTTTAATTCACTCCTACATGTCTTATTTATTAAATATTATTATTATACATTTTATTATTATCATTATTATTATTATTATTTTTGTTTATTTTTTATCTTATTTTTTTGTACTTACTCTTTTTACCTGCTTTCGTTTATTGGGAGGTTTTCTGTTGTTGATTTAGTGGTGTTTTGGTAAGTTCCACCAGCACTCTAAATGTTCTGTTCTAATCTTTGACTATTGTGCATCTGATTATTATGAATGTATATCCATTAAAATCCAATGAAAATAAATATATAAATAAATAAAAATAACAATGGTTTGTAAAAAGTAATATAAAGGAGTTTGATCAAAAAATATATACGAATTATAACTGCATATTTATTTTCAGGCAACTTAGAAGTCAGTGTAAAAGCACTAATCAATGCATGCAACGGTACAAGGGGTTGGTGTGCAGGTCCTGCAGTGTAGCTGTTGCAATCTATTGTGGGAATTTGTAGTATGCGTGGTGGGAGTGCTATTTAAAGGAGGGACATTAACAAAGGACATATGAAATTATCTTGCAAGCCCCATTTAATTTTTAGCCTGACACACCAGATGGACCGTTCATTTTATTTCACTGGTCCTTCTGGGAGAGAGCCCACAGGAAGTGTTTGGGAATTGTTGAAGGTTCATCGTCCTTAAACCAGGTGTTTTAAAGAGTTTCTTCACATAACCATTTATAAGAAGATCTAAACAACAGAACTAAACAATCCATTTGTATCTGTCCAGCCTAAATGAATAATACTCTACCACTATGAACATCAGCTAGCTTACACTTTATAAGCAACAGCTCGATAGCTAAAATGCTACAGAGAATGTGGAGATGTTAATTCATATTTTTAGGCATGTGCATGATTCTACCCATTTTCTACAAAAACAATAAAAAGGACAACAGTATTGAAGTTTTTTACATTCCTTTTTTCCCCTTCTCAAAACAGTTGCTGGGTCAGTCAGACAAGTTTTGAGTTGGCAGAGTCTATTTTAATGCATTTTTTTTTCTTAGATTTGTTATTTCAACATTAAAAAAATCACAAAGAAGATGTACCAACACACAAAGGCAAGATTTCCTGACAGTATTTGGTGTTCCAGGAATATTTAGTGGAAATAAAGTTTGTTTGTTGATGTGTACATCACGAGAGTCATTCACCAATTGTACTTTTAATTATTTTAACCAATTCATCAAGATTTAAATTTTTCTTTGTACATCCTACTGTAATTCTATCTTTATTCTCTCACTCAGGCCACATTTTGAAAAGAATCACATTAGTCGAACATGAATGAAACGTAGTCAAACGGTGGGTAATCGTCAATTCCTTTAATTTTGAAAAGCCAGCAACAACAGACCTGGACCTGAGAGTTATCCAAAAGCAGTAAGTGTTATGGAGGGCTATGTGCAAGGGTTCATCAGCCAAGTGGCTTCAAGAGCCTTATTGTGGTGTTAATATTTTTATTTTATGTTTTCAATATACATTTTTATAGTTTACCTTAAAATAATTAATATGCATTAAATACGGCACATATGACACTGTATGTTAATTTTTTATTTTTAAAGATGCCTTACATTGTTATTTCTCATGATTATTAAATAATACAAGAACGCTGAAATTGCATGAATCTTTAAAAATGGATTTATCTGCTGAGCCTAACTAATATTTAAAACAGTCAACTTTTGTTACTGGTATTTATACAAGTGACACAGTAAAGGCTCTTGCTGGCACCAGAGGTGAAAGGGGTGTGGTGTCAGCGCATCAACGTAAACTTCAAAGTTTAAAAGAAAACACAGCGTTTTAAAATGTAATGCACAAGTTATGTTTGTTGTTTTATGTACTGATGAAAGCACGATTAATTTGCAAAACATAAAAATTTAAATAAAAAAGGGTAAGTGCTTCAAGCTCTGTAAAACAATCTCTCACAGGTACCATGTTGGCTTCCCGTGGTGTAAGCGATAGCTTGATAGCTAAATTTTTATACTTCAGAAGCAATTTGGAGGGGGGGGCGATTGTTTGCTTTTATCTGTTTGTTTTTTTTGTTTACAGTTAGCATTGGCTTTAAAATATCACTACTACAACCAGAAAATTAAGACAAGCTAGCAGTATGTACAATCGAGATTATTAATGTCCTCTGCTTCAAATGAGAGCTGCATGTTGGTAATTGTAGAATTAACAAATCAACAGGTTAGAAACCTCACAGCTTGCAGTGAAATACAAATGATTAATATCCATGCCAAAGATGATATATTCATAGTCTGACTAAACAAATGAGTCGAAGTTAAAGCTCAATTAAAACAAAAGCTTCATTACCTTGACAATCTTCGTCTCTGACTCTGACTTGGTGTCTATTGTCGGGTCTTTCTGACCATTCAAGAGTCCTTGGAAATACAAAGAAAATATCAAACACACTAAGATTAATAGCAATTCAGCGTAAAAACAAAATTAACCCTTTAATGCCTGAAAACACAAATTATAGCCAGAAAATCCTAATTTTGTGGAGCTGAAATGTTTATTTCACTTTCTACTGAACTCCTAAAAAAATCAAAATTTCCATAAAGTTTAACATATATATATATATTGTATCTCATTTGATACATTATGTGTTCTTGGCAACTAATAATCCACTTGAGGACATTTTAATCATTTATCTGATTGTATTCAGATGTTTTTTTAGTACTTTGTTGATCAAATTGATTAGATAGAGGTACCTTAAAAGTATGTATCAAATATGATACAACAGGCGTTAAAGGGTTAAGAGAGCTCGAAAACATTTTCAATTCCTTTTTTTAGCAGAGCATTTTTGTAGAAACTTCCCATGTAGAAAATGAGAACACTTGAGAGGCACATGAAAACAGAACAATGTAAATCCACAGGGGGCCTTGTTACCCTTTAGTGCTGGAGGAGTGACAGAAATACTCGGGGTGGTCTTTTCACCTCCGTTGGCCCACGGTTTAGGGGATGACTGTGGAGGGCCAGTCGGTCTGTGGATGGATGGAGGGTAAGAAAGCGAAAAAGAGAGACAGGATTAAATGAATGGTAACGTTTCAGCTCACACAGGCCGTCCCTGTCCTATATTTCATCAGCTTTGATTCATGATGGTGGTAGGAAAGGTCATCTGGGGGAAGAAGCTGTGGGCACTGAGCATATGTTACACACAGAGGACTCTCCTCAGTTTGGAGATCACATGCATGCTGCGGAGGGGGAGAGGCTGAGAGCTCTGACAACTAATGATGGCGGAGACATTTGGAGGAGCAGCAGGTACAGGCTTCCTGTGGAATGGATGGTGGGATAGATGGATGAAAGACTGGATGACAGGATGGATGGATGGACAGGACAACGGGGGGAACAAGAGCTTCTACAGATGATATCTGACACGTGCTGTGAGCAGACCAGTGATCTGAGGCGGAGCTTTCACAGCTAAGAATTTAACTTTTGATACGATGAAAGGAAAATAAAGCAACTTTTATATCGTTCAGTATCACAACAGAAATAATGAATACAATTTCCATAAATGAATGACCGCCTTGGCATCTAAAACTGGTAAGCTGAGTTATTTTAACTGCCGGTCTGTACATTAGAAGACTCCCTCAACACTTAATAAAACTACTGGGAATAAAAACTGCTGTGTCAGAGGGCAAAGTATGGAATTAGATTTGTGTCAATACGATTCAACAACACTTTTCACGAGGCAAGCAACAATTTTCAAGAAGCAAACAACACTTTATGAATTGAGTAAAGATCAACCATTAAAATCAAAATGCACAAATTGCAAACAAAATATTGATTTAATCTTTCAAAATAGTTTGACTTTATTTGTTTAAAAACACACTTTTTGTTTGCAATGATCAGAATTTTGTTTGCTGTGACTTTTTTTTTGCATTTTCTTTCCAAACTTGTTCTTCGTGCTCCCTGGGGGCGGGCCTTAGGAAGCTGCCTACTGATTGGCTACTGAAGCAAAGGCTCAATGAACCAGAAGTAGTCACGGTCTTGTAGTCACTGTCCATCATTGCATACAAAAAAGTTTATTATTAAACAAATAAAATAGAATATTTTTGAAAGATTGAATTAATTTTTTGTTTGCAATTTGTGTATTTTGATTTCATTTTTGTTTGCTTAATTCATAAAGTTTTGTTTGCTTCTTAAAAAGTGTTGCTTGCTTCATGGAAATGTTGATTGATAATATTGACTCAAATCTAGGTCCATAGCGAAGCAGAGATGACTGTTTGAAGCATGACTTCAGCAAAGATCAAACAAAATCCTGCACCTTCCTTCACATTTATGGGGAGGTGTTGACCTGTTTCTAAGTTTTTTTGAGAATAACCAAATTAAAATCTACATAAAACTTTATTAAACGATGAAGTTGGGAATCAGAAAAAAAATACAAGTACAAAAACATCAGGTTAATGTCATTAAAATCAGTCTTACTTTGCTCCTTGGGAGACAGGTTTGAGTTTTGACCTCCAGTCTGAAGGAGACTCGTTCTCTGACGCTGCTAAAAAAGAAAAATAAGACAAACCTAGATTTTGTGAACATCAGGTTGACTTCATTCAACAAAACAAAGTCTTTTCCCTACATCACTTCATTTCCTGTTCCTATTATATGATGTGTGATATGTGATGATCAACCCAGGTCAAACTTTGGAAATAATTATGTGAAAACTTTTTACAGGCCAATGTTTATCTTTAAAAGATGTTTGCCCAGAAGTACACCACACATATGATATATCTGGTATTTATAAGGTCTTCAAAGTGATCACCCCCAATGTTTCTCTGCCCCCGTGCATGCTAGATGGATTTGTACGGTGGCTGATGATGGCAAACAGTCAACAACGGCTTGATGCAGTTCAATAAGAGAAAAACAGCTTCAAGAACAGAAAAGATTCAAGTACAAAAACATAACAAAAGGTCAGAACAAAAAAAAAAACACAGAAACGTGGTGCAAATGAAATAGCGTGCTGCAAAAATAAAAAACAATTACATTAATGGCAAATGTGCTGCAACAAGTACAACAACAGAAGTGCTAAAGTCAGGTTGAGGTCACTATATGAACTGCTACTGGATGCTTGAACTTCCATCTGGATGAATCAATCAATCAATCAATCAATCAATCAATCAATCAATGTATCTATCTATCTATCTATCTGTATATATATATAGATATATATAGAATAATATATTATGTATTCATTTATATAATACCAGACAGGTTAGTCATCTTCACCTTCCTTTCTATACAACTAAACTCAATCAGTTTTCCATCAGATATCATGGTGTACAAATATGGAATGATAAAAGACATGTAACGGAAAACTCATCATCATTACAAACTTTTAAAAGAAAATTGTCTTTACATTTAATTCATGAAGCTTAAGCTTATTTTTTTTTTGAGTCTCAAATTTGTTCATATTTTGTCAACTTTTTTATACTCGCTACATTTCTGTTTGTTGAACCTTTTTGTTTTATTGTTGATTTTTTTTTTTTTTAAATATGAATGAACACACGTAGGTGTATGCGTGTATTAATTTGTGTTCTTACAGAAATCTTGATTGTTCTTTATTTTTTACTTTTCCTCTTATAGAAAGGTGAGGTCCCTCGCATAAGCCTGATGGCTTCTTGACCTCTCCTGACACATTTCTTTTCTAAACATTTCCAATTTGATCTTATGTAATCAGTTATTGTGCAAACTTAAATAAATAAATAAATATCTATCTATATATTTATCTATCTATCTATCTGTCTAAGACTGCTTTATGCATCTGATGTTCCATACGTTTCACATCAGTGACTATGAAGTTCAATTTGACTCAAATCATAAACCCAAAGTTTTTGACCCCCTCCCTCAATAAACTGAAATCAAACTGTTTTCTTCAACTTATTTTACTAAAAAAAGACAATAACGCCTCGCTGATATAATAAAAGCATTAATATATGAGGCCAAACTTTGTAAAACATGTCGTACTGAAGAACTAACCCGATCTGTTTGGTGAAACACTGCTGGGTTTCGATCGGTCTGGAGTCCTGGCTCTGACTCCACTTGTTCCTCCCGGGGTTGGAGCTAAATTCGGGGTTTCTGGAGTCTTCATGTCAGCCAGGATCGAGGGGTCTGCTTTCAGCCTCCGTCTTCCTCGGACCTGCTCTGGTTCCTTCTTTGGAGTCTCCACCTCAGAAGCTCTAAAATGATCATTTATTGACCAGCAGGGGTCAGTCTAGAGCACAGCATTCACAACACAGTCACATTTGAGTGAATGGTTTACTCACTTTTCAGTTTTCTTCAGCACCACATTGGTCCACGAGGGTTTGCTGTTGTTGTTGTTGTTCTCCTCGGACAGTTTTTTGGAGATGAAAGCAGCTGCTGACGCCTTCGACTTGCTGCTCTCGCTCACCTTTCCTGAGTCTCCACCTGCTGATGCTGCTTTGGCCTTTTCGTCACCGCTGTTCGAGCTCGTATTTGCTTCTTTTTTGCCAAGATTCACAACCACAGACACTGACTGACCTGCTGAGATTTCCTGAGTCTTATCAGTCGCTTTGGGGTCTTTTTTCACATCAATATTTATGGTTGTTGTATGTTTGTCTTTGTCGTTTGTGGGGGTAACTTTAGCTGCCACATTCACATCCTTACTGGTCACAGCTGAATCATTTTTCGACTCAACATTTGAAGACGTGGACTTTTTGTCTTTGTTACCAGTGGTCTCTTTCGGAGCTTTTCTGAAGTCAAAGAATTTGCTTGTCGCCTTTTTTTCTTTGTCATTGTTGATGCTGACTTTATCCGTCACATTGGAATCTTTTTTCAAGTCAACATTTATGATTGGTGCCTTCTTGTCTTTGTAGTCTGTGGTCTTGACTGTATCTGACGCATTTAAGTCTTTTTTAGCATCAAAGTTTGTCAATGTGGTCTTCTTTTCTTTGTTTTTTGTGGCATTTGACTCCCTTTTAAAGTCAAAAATTGAGGTTTTACCCTTCTTTTCTGTGTCGTTCACAGCTTTAGCCTCCTTTTTAAAGTCAGAGATGGTGCTTGTAGTCTTTTTTTCCTTGTCCTCAGTGGGCTTAACTTTATCAGTCACATTCAAGTCTTTTTTAACATCAGAGTTTGTAAATGCTGTCTTCTCCTCCTCATTAGCAGTGTTATCCGACTGGAAAAACTTGAGCTTAGACTGCAGCGTCTTTGCCGCAGTGGTTGAGGCGCGAGGGGCAGGGATGGGCGTGGTGACAACCGAGGTGGTCGTGTTTGGAGCAGCTTCATTAGTTGTCTGTGAAGGTGTGAATTTGGAGATGACTGAAGATGTCTGACTCTCTCTTTTGGCAGGAGAGGGAGTAGAGATAGAGCTGGAGAAAGTAGGAGGGCTGCTTTGTTTCTCCGTCAGCCATGCTGGTCCTGGTCGGGAGGGAGTGGGAACAGGCGTGCTGGTTTTGGTGTCTGGTAGAGGAGTGAATTTGGACAAAGCCGTGTTTGTGGGTAAGTCTCGGAGTGGTGTGAGCGTGTTTGTAGGTGACAGTGCCCTGAAGGAACAGAAAGCAGAAGGAAGAATATTTGATTAAAAATTTCTTCCCATACTTTCATCCCTGCATGCCTTGGGGGGGGGGGGCTTTAAGCTGGGGATTAGGGATGGGCATTTTATCCGATGCACAATCAGTGCATCGTGGCAAGGGTCTATGGTAAATTGCATTGGTTGGAGTGGTGTGCATCGGATTAGAAACTGGGCTGAAACCACGATGCATCGCCTTGTAAAAGCTTTGCATCTGTAAAATCCGATGACATGTTATTTTATGTATATTTTTTATATTATCATTTTCAGCCAATTCACTTCTATAATTATCTCTCAGCCGTTACATTCTCACGAGTCCTCACTGCTTAAGTAGCCTTCTGTAAGTGATCTGTCTTCATTTGTTACAAGTTTCTTAATGATGATAAGTATGATACTGCATATGTTCTTGAAGGAACAATAAAGTTGAGTTGAATTTGCACAGATTTGCATTGTTATAGCATCGTGATTGCATCATATCGTCCTGAATTGGTAAATGCTTCATGTAAATTGTTAGTGTATCATACCGTAGCCTACAGATAGAGATGCATATCGTATCGTCCTGGAGATGGAGATTTCCATCCCTACTGGGGATGTACTTGCTGTAAACTAGATGGACATGTATGTGTGATGGCCAACACATGTCCCCCTGCCTGGATTTAGCACAGGGGTCACCAACCTTTTTGAGCCTGAGATCTACCCTAAAGATGAGGACTATTATGGAGGGCTACTTGCTTGACTTAATGTTCTTAAGTTTAAAAAAATGTTATAATTTAACGAAAAATAATAAATATAATGCATTTGATAGGCTTCATACGACACTGTATCCTTAATTTTTGCTTTTAATTATCCCTAACAATATTTTTTAACCACAGATTATTACATTATATGAGAACAATATACCTTACATGCATCTTCAATTATTTATACTATGTCAGCATCAATGTAAACTTTGACCCCATTCAGGTCAAAGCAAGTCTAAGACTTTAAAATGTAATGCACATGTTGCATTTGTTATTTTTTTATTTATTAAGTGTGATTTATTTGCAAAACATACAACTGAAATTAAAAAAACAGCTATTTATTTCAAGTTCTGTGATGGTAGCTCTTGTTATTACCTCTGCCAAGGAGGTTGTGTTTTTGCCGGTGTACTGTATGTTTGTTTGTTTGTTTGTTAGCAAGATTACGCAAAAACTACTGGACAGATTTTGCTGAAATTTTCAGGAGATGTTGGTAATGGCCCAACTGAAATATGAGTAGATTTTGGTGGTGATCCAGATTACCGCTATTAGCGAACAAATCGTTATTGCTCAATAACTGTCTAACTAATAATGATATCAACATGATTCCGAGTGCTAGGTGTGCATTGCTTATAGATGTAAGAGCAATATGTAGTTTTAGTTTTAAATGAGAGAGCACCTCATTGGCTTACTGTGGGCTACCAGGTGCTCGCGGGCACCTTGTATGGTACCCCTGATTTAGGGCATCAGTTACGCGCGTCGTCCAGTATTAACATGATGTAGACGTGAGCAGGAGTCTTCACATCACCAGCAGGATCAGTGTAGAGGCAGAGGAGAGCTGAGAGACTGATCACAGCAGCAGACACAGCTACAACAGGAAGTTTAAAAGATAAACTAATAAATCAAGACCACAGTCTGAGACTGTACAGACAAAAAACTGACACATCATTGAGCTGATGACCCTTAAATTCTCCTTTAGAAGTCGGGAAATGAGGACACAAGTTTGGTGTAGTAATTCAACTGGTGACCATGTACATTGGTGGCATGAAGCTGACACCATGATTGACAATGTTTGCGTTTCTTTTGGTTGGACTTTCACAGATACAAACTAATGAAGTGGTAATAAAAGGGGTAGGATTAATTAAGTTTATTATTCTTCCTACTCGTTTTGGAGCATGTAAACTTGCTGCACAAGCAAGATATCGCCAACAGTTTACTTTCTTTGTTGTTTTTCTTGTTTGTTTTTTTGGTAGATACATATATTTCTTTATGGTGACTACCCATGTTTGTTTTTCACATGTTCGTAAAAAGCATTCAATTCAATTAATACAATGATTAATAAAGGGGAAGTATTGAAGGTACACTCTGTTTTTCCTGGTGCTTTGTCTACGACATTTATCAGCACAGTCACCCGTCATCAGTTAGGACAGTAACTCATTATTTGTTAATGACATTGATAATTGGTGTTTGTGTCTTTACTTTTACTCTCAGAATTACAGCCATGTTTGCAGCGTACTTCTGACACAACACATACAGTCAGAGGTCTTTTGCGCCCTCTAGTGGTGACCTCTGGTAACACGCGTCACATACAGTCTAGTATATAAACAAAAACGCTCTTGACACCAACAGACGCAAGCACAGGGGCAAACTGCAAGTCAATCTCCAGCTTTAGACCTCCTGGGTCTGAAATATCAGTCACTATGAAATCCTTCTCATGTTCTTACTTTGCACAGTGCCTGTGATAGAGCTTTCCTTCCACTAGATGTCGCTGCACCAGATGAACATGTTTGTTACAGGAGACACATTTGTTACTCAGAGTGCCAGTCTGATGAGGTTTCTCGACAGGAACATCCTAAAGACAAAGAGAAAGAGGTACACGTTAAAGAAAGGTTTTAAAAAGTGGAAATAACGGCTTAATTCTGCAAAAATCCACATTGCGCAAACTCTGAGGCAATGTGGGCTTTTTTGGTGAGCAGTTTGGTGCAGCAGACACAACAGATGGCTGTTGGGAAATCATTAGGTCACTTTTTCAGTGTCTGACTCAACAAATTTTCCACATTAACAGAAGAACATTAGGGTCAGGAATGAGATAGATAAACAATAAGACGATATTTCTTCTTTTCTTCTGTAAGAAAAGTTAAAATGACAAAAATAATTCAAAATGTGGAAAATTACGTAGAAATACAATGTCAGAACCGTTTTTTCTCACTTTTCTGACTTATTTTGTCAATGTTTCAACCTTTCAAATAAACCTTTTCTCTCTTATTGCTTCAATTTTATTCTCAAAATTTGTGCCTTCTGTCTAATAATTTGGACTTCCTCATCCTAAAAATGTAACAGTTTTCTGACAATTTGCCTTTTTCCTCCCAAAAAACCAACTGTCTTTGCTCAACGCTTCCTCATAAAATTTAATTCTTACTTACAGTGAGAATTATTTACTTACAAATTTATTAGACCACCATCCAGGCTTATGCCACAGCTGCCCTGAACTAACAGCACTGATAATTAACAAAATCATTTTTATGTTTCTGTAATGGCTAATAGACCAGTATGTAGAAGCAATTTAACTGAAATGATATTTTTTAATGCAAATACATCATTATTTTTATCCATGAATTTTTCTAATTTACAATTTTACAACAACAAAAAAAACCAGAAAAAATAGGATAACAATTCGGTTTTAAATCTGCGTCTTTGCACTATAATTGAATGTATGCACTTTCTATGAACAAAAATGTATTTTTCTATGCTTTCATGCACTTATTTTATACATTACTTCTCTCTTGCCTGCCACAAGGGACTGCAGATGAAAATTAGCTAGAAAGCTATAATATGGTGCAGAGCATCTCTACTATGATGAGTTTAATTTTTTTCTGTTCTTGGTCCCTGACAAATGGAATTAAAAAAAAAAAAAAAAAAAAAAAATTAATAGTCAAACCCCAACAAGGCCTCTTTATGTGTGAGTAGGTTGAGCTAAAGTTTGGTTGAGAAGACAAGCACAGTGCGGAAGAGTCCAATAACATGCATCAACAATATTCCAAAGGCTCCTCCAATAACCAAAAGACTGACGTCACGTGGTTTCATCCAACTCTTTCTATCTAGTCTATGCTTGACCCAAAGACTCTAAATCTGCTCTACTTCAAGTTTTTTGTAGCTCTCACCAAAAGAAAAACTGCCAGTTTTGGGTATCATGTTACAGTGATTACCTGTTTTGTATTTCTGGTTTGTCTCGGGGAAGGAGCAGGCCGTGGGATGTTAGAGGAGGGGGGCGGGCTGTTCTCTCGAGCAGGTTTTGCAGAGGGAAACACTTTCGCCGTCACCGGCTGGTTCTTCTTCCCTGACGGTTCTTCGGTGGGAGCCTCAGCAGGACGTTTGATTCCTCCCAAACCACCGACTGAAACGAACAGACACAGTAACACACACAAGACATAATAAAGAGATTTAAAGACAGAGCTGCACACAGTGAGACGTGGACACTCACTCGGGGAGCGTCCATGGAAGTAGTTGTAGTACTGGGACACGTATGTCAGGATACTGAGCCGGTCTGGAACTCTGAGAGCGACCATGTCCTCTGCATCCAACAGCGCTGGGATCCCCAACTGCTCCTCTGCGACACTGAACGCCTGCAAAAAACATCAACTGTGTCAAACAAAACAAAACAAGCCCAGAGGTAAAAAGAAGTGGAAAAGATGGAAACAAATCAAAATGCAAAATACAAAAATGCAAAAACAGTCTTGATAAAAACCACGGATGCACTTTATTATCAGTACAATGTCATATCGGCTATATTGTTTTTTTTTTTTTCTTTAACTCTTTTTATTTGAGTTTTTCTTTTTTATTACAAACAATTTACATCAAGACAAGATACAATAACTCAAAAGTACATCAAACACAGTGGACAAAAAATACATGTAAAGGAAATGAAACAAATATCTGTGTTTGAAATAAAATAGAAAAATAATAAAACAGGCAAAGACAGTAAATAAATAAATACATAAAAATAAAAAAGTAACTTGTTCATGACTAATTGCATATTAGTATGTGCTGGGGATAAGATAATATTATCAGTATTTATATACAATCATTCATGAACAAGTTATTTATTTGTGGGCTATACATGTTGGGTAATAGTGGCAGTGAAATATAATAGTGCTTCACCTTATCATCACTACATGGGTACATTTAAAATTCAGGAGTTTCGTTTTTTAACATTAAAAGTAACAAAGCAGTTTTCATAAAGAAAAGACTTTGTGCTCTTGGTGAAAAATATTGGTATTGGTGATAACAAAATCAGAAATGTTGGCATATTAGATATCAGTAAAAATCCAATAACATGTAACTTTAATAAGAATTGGAGGAACGTCTACCTCTTAACATCATGTCGTAATTAGCTACTTTCATTCATTTTAAGAAATGTCTCTTTAAAGTTTGTGAATGTGCCAGAGGAAACTTCTTCTAATGTGATTTTTTATTTTTATTTTTATTTTCTTTCTCGGGTTAAGGATACCCTTCCCTGAAACCTTGGAAGAATCAGTGTATTCAAGGGAATCAATAACCAATGTTATCCTTTTCATAAATATGTCAATTCTAGGGATGTCCTGATTTGTTTTTTCACTCCCTTTATTGATCCCCTAAAAGTGACATCAGGTTATTGACCATTTGCACGTGACGTCATACTCCATTCCATTTTAGCTGGATGTTAAAAACAGCAGGTGACTTAACGAACGTTTACACTAAATAAGAAGAAAAAAAAATGCCCCCTTAGTAAACTAAAACTTACATATCCAACCATAATTATCTACTGCTGTGTAGTGGACTATTCTAACAAAGCCTTAAATGTCAGTTTTATATATCTGAGTGTCATTTTATAAAGCTTAATCTATCATATGCAACAGATGCACTTTGTGGGCTAACGCTAATGCTAATTAAATAATAAACTAATCATAAAAACATGGCTGTGTCTTTATCCAAAAAACAGTCAGTGTCAGCCAAATTCTTACTTTGACGATAAACTTTGATTCAGCCCTTCTGGTTTGTCTTAAAGTTTTAAAAACGTTGATTTGGGTTTGTACAAGTATAAATGTTCATTACAGCAAGGAGGATCTGCATGGCGAGTGCCACGGACTGCAGATTTAATCACATCAGTCGCTGCTATCCTCTGATCCTGAAACATCCTGAAGTGTTTTTACCAAGTCACACTGGTATTTCACTGAATGTGTCAACAAGTCTCCATCAGCAGGCTTGTTTGCTGTGTGTACTCCAGTGTTAATTCTGTCAACTAATAATTTTCATTTCAACTTTTTTCCCCTGACGAAAACTAGTCACTACAGTGACTTATAAAACAAGTGCACGTGAACAAAAACTAAATCAACTGAAATTTTTGTCAACAGATAAAAACAAGATGAAAATGTCTGACAGAGACTAAATCCAATAGTCCTACTTTCGTCATGTAGAAAGTAGGGTCAAGTTGGGAATATATACAATCACAGCTACTATGGTTGTGTGGAAAGGTTGGATGAGTTAAGAGGGACATCCAATCACAAATGCCTTAGCTTCGTGGTGGTGGGATAAGTTGGGGAGCGATCCAATCAGAGCTACTGTCTTTATGAATTGATATATTCATGTAGAGCAGGTTCACTGTTTGTTGTCAATTCTGGTATTGTAACTGAGATGCTCTGCCAGGTAGCCTAAATAAAGGTGATTGCATTTCACACAAAAGTACAATTTGTTTCTGTTCATTTATACATTCAAACTTTACTAGCATTCAGTAAAGGGTTATCAGATGTTTCATTTTATCCAGGTGTTTACATGACTTCAGAAATTCAAGGAAACATAAAAAATGCCTTACACTTCATATTTTAGTCGACTAAAATTTATAGAAGATTTTGTCGACTAAAATTTCATCAACTAAAACAGACTAAAATTAAAACAATGTAGACTGTAGACTAAATTATGACTTAAACTACAAGATATTTTAGGCAAAAGACTATATCTAAATTAAAAGTGCTGTCAAAATCAACACCATTGTACTCAGTGTTCATAAAAGTATCCTCATGTATCTTAAACAAACAGTGACCAAAATCCCTGGAAGGATTGACAAATTATCTTGCTGGGCAGTGGTTGTTTTTCCTCTGTTGAGTCATGTTAGTCACGTGTCCGCATTTATGGCCAATACATATCATCATGTGTGTTGATACAGCAGCTGGTTTACAGACTGGTAAGTCCATGTAGCTTTGTCATGTACTGAAAGTTCCTACAGAAGACTCTCTGGTCTGACAAAAAGACTATAAAAGTTATGCCTACTTAGTTAACAACATGCTTATCATAGTCTCTTCTGATTGATTATTTTATTGCTTAGATAAGCCTAAAACATGAAGTTTATGTTTTTCTATGTTGGCCTGTCAGTACATTTGGTCATGATATGTTGCCCCTCTGTTACCTTTATTACAGTAGTTAAGCTCTCAGCCTGCAGGTACTGCTGAGAGAGTCATGCTGTTCATTTTCACTTTTTGTTTTTAAATGGAGTCTTTTTCAACAAATGAAGAATTAGTTCTGATCCACGGACTCTAATAAAAAGAACAGTTGATAATGGTTGGCGTCTGACCAACCATGGCATCACTAGTCTATTCATCGGTCTATACAGATCCCATGTCCCAGCTTGGCCCTCATATGAGGCATCGTGTTTTATTTAATAATTTCTGTCATCACCTTCTTTCTTCGGCTTTGGACAAAAGGCTTATTTCTCCCCACAGATTGAATCTACACCTTCTGTGTTTGGTGTGAGAGGAATTTCCCGAACAGATTCACGTTCACTGATTCCAAGGAAGCAGAAGGAAATCAGCAAGTAGAGGCAGGTCAACGTGTAAGAGAGCTCCAATTTTATCAGTGAATGATCAAGGGAGTGATAAAATAACACAGTTAGCTTTGCTGTTGCACTTTAATCTCTAACAGTTTATACTAAACACTCCATAACCTTTCTCCATGGAGAGTTTATGAACCGTGTGACCAAAGCGGCTGCTAATTCAAGCTTTTTATTATTCAACTCGAAAGAGCAGAAATGTGTGAATTTGAGTTTTTATCAGTCCCAGACCTCAGAGAACAAAAATGAACCTCCAGGAAGATAATAAAAGAAGAAGAATGCAACAAGGAAGCCAAAGTGCCAGACTGAAGCACTCTGAATTTGGCAACAACTTTAACTCAGCAACACAGACAGCTACAAATCTAGAAGTCCCTGTTAGCAAACATCTGCTGATGCAAGATGCAGAACAAACACACATGTAGAGATCACTGCAGGAAAAAAGACTTCCCTCATCAACCTGCGCCTTACTTTTGGATTGTTTTCTTCATAATTTAGAACAAAAGCTGTTGAAGAAAGCAACATAAGTGTCCCAATTATTCTTTAAGCTCATGTTTTGTGTTTTTTTGCCAACAGCCATGTAAGCAAGTCTTCAAGACTTCAAATGTAACGCTAACAGTTAGCTTAAGAATGTAAACAAAATTACAGCAACAACTACTGTGCTGATATTTTTAGCAAGCAAGATGGTTAAGCTTTACAAAGATGGGAAGTCAAGGTATCTCACATTTTGCTGTTACATCTATAAGCAATATTCCATGATAAAGTTAGCATAAGAATATAATTCCTTGACCCTGAAATCCCACACCTACACTCTGAATCATGTTGATATTTATTAATTAGACAGTTATTGAGCAAAAACGATCGTTCGCTAATTGCGGTTATCTGGATCACCACCAACATCTAATCAATTTTAAGTTGGCCCAACATCTCCTGAAAATTTCAGCAAAATCTGTCAAGTAGTTTTTGCGTAATCTTGCTAACTAGCAAACAAACATACGCTGGCAAAAACATAACCTCCTTGGTGGAGGTAGTAATTTAGGCCAAAAGCAGTTAAAATTATTTTATGTGTCCCAATTATTCTTTAAGCACATGCTTTGTTGTGGGTTTTTCTGCCAACAGCCATGTGAGCCACTCTACAAGACTTTAAACTCAACGCTAACACTTAGCTTTAGCATGTAAATAAAATCACAGCAACCTACCATGCTGATATGTTTAGCAAGCAAGATGGTTTAGCTTTTTAGCTTTAAGCACAGAGATCTAATGCTAAGGCAATAAGTTGGTACCCATCTGGAGTAAAACCAAAGCATCAGATAATATTTTATTTTGGGCTTACAGCCACACATTAAGGCTAAAGGGTGATAAAAATTTGCACAAAATTCAAAAACAATTCATCTTAAAGCTGTTTGTTTGACTTAAACAACATAGATATTGATTTTTGCCACACTAGAAGTGAACAAAAGTGAGTAATTTCCTGATAGATGATCCCCATGAGGCTTCTATACAGGGCCAGTGACAGCGTGGGGCAAACGCATGCCTCAGTAAAGTTGTGGGGGAATTATGTTTGTTTCTATCTACCGTGGGATAGATATAACACCCAGAGGGCTAGTGTCGTTTCCAAAGATGGGGTGGGCAGCTGACATTCAGCTGACATTCAACTGTGATCCCACTCCCAATCATTGTTGTTCTGACACAGACTGAGCACTCTGATATCCACCTCTGTCACTCAGAGTGAATGAGCTGGAGATGAATCTTTAAGCTACATGCTAAAGACACTAAAACACATAAAGAAAAGTCTCCTCTCTGAAACTCATCTTGAGGGTTCTTAAAGTTTTAAACATGCAGTTTAAAATCAATCAATCAATCAAAATTTATTTATAGAGCACTTTACAACACTCAAAGTGGCCAAAGTGCTTTCCAGTTAAAAATAGATAAGATAAGAAAATAAAAAAACAGATTAAAAGAAAGCAACAAAAGAACACATCAGGGAAATAAAATCAGATAAAATCAGATATTACAAATAAATAAAACAAGACAAAATAAAATAACATGTCACCACGTTACTGTGTATTAAAAGCCAGTCTGAAAAAATATGTTTTGAGACGGGCTTTGAAAAGGCCAAAGTCGGTAATGGTGCGTATGTCGTATAAAAGGCCCATACACTGGCTTTTGAGTGGCACTGTATTGTCACATGTGTGTAAAAACTGGACTATAATCTTTAGGGTGCTAAATGACAAAGGAGGCAAACAAGTACTTTGAGTCTTGCTGCCTTCAAGACATTAAAAGTGTCTCCCCTATAAATGTGTTAAACACACTGAACTAGGGCTGGGTAATATGACTTAAAAATATTTTTCTTTTTTCACAAAACTCGATTTATCATTTTTTTCCTTCTCAAAAACAAAAACCTCCAAGTGACACAAAAATTAAATGAATCAAGTTAAGCCTTTATACTATCAAAATCTGTTCCAAAACTAGACAGACTTTGCCTCTTATAAATTAAATGCAAGCTGTAACTTTGTAATAAAATGTTGATTATGTAGTTCAAACATAGGGAGGCCTGTCTACATAAACACTTAAGGATGAGCTATGTTTTCCCAGTATAGTAACATGCAATCAGCTGATCAATTTTTAATCTCATTTTAAGAAACAAATAAAAGCCTAAACATGCTTGTGATAAACCTCACAGGGCCTATCATAATGAAAACTGTACATTTATAGTAATTTTTTTCAAACATCGCAACAACTTATTATTGGAGTAAGCTGAGAAAAAAAATCTAGATTTTTCATTTTTAAATCTTCTCTAGAAATTAATTTGAATTAATCAATTTAATCCATATTTTTCCCCGCCCTACACTAAAATTAGCATTGCTTTTGACTCTTTTTGGCAATTGAAGCATTTAATACCCCCCACTTGATAATGATTAGAAAGCTGGGACACTTTTAAAGAGCTGATGTCAAAAACTCACAGAGAAGTATCAAGCACAATAAACCCGATGACCTTGGCGAGCTGGTTCATCTTTTCGGTGGGGATGTCTATAGAAGGCCCTTTTTAAAAGTAACTGCATGAAAATAAGGTTACGGTCTGCATATGTAGGAACACACAGCCATGTCTGTCTGATGTCATGCTAAGTTAGAGGAAATATGTTTTTTATTTTAAATGTTTTTATTCCACTGTATGACCTATTGAATGATTTAAGTACATGTTTCTACTGAACCTGTCTGCAGTGGTACATCTCATACTGTAGCTTTTTTGTGTAGAAGCTGAGTGATTTCGACTTAACTTAAAGAAGATGACTCTATTTTTAGAATCGAGGATGTATGAGCTTCTTATCAACAGTAACTGTGTTGCTGCCCGGAAGATAACAGTCCTGACGTGTGGTTATATGATGCTGTTGTGCTCAAACACAGCACTAAAAGAAACTGACACCAAGATACAGTCACTAAATTTCAATTAAAGCACAAATCTCATATAACATGCAGGTTTTGATTTGCTTAAGTATAAATTGTAATGTATAATTTCTGTACACGTCTCTGAAGAGTAAGTTTTTTTACTGTTATCTACTGTGCACAGCACACTGACTGTTGATAAGAGCCTCTGACAGCAAAACATAAGGTATCCTGTTAAAGCCAGATGAGTTTATTCCTTAGAAATCAAACGTTTTTTGTAAAATATTTGGGGCAACCCTTCCTGATGTTGTTAACATTTTATTTTTTCTAAGCTTCCCTGCAGCTCCTTAAAGGTAAGAGAGGGCCCCTTTGACAACAGCCAAGTTAAAATACATTTAATTTGCCCTATGTCTCTTTGTGTTCTATACAACAGCTGCATTTGGTGCTAAAAAATCTTATTCTTAAGATAATTTTGACACATACAAAATAGGAAGAAAAGTAATATGGTTACTTAAAAATATGAGGGAAACTGCCCCAAAAAACACCAGGGGGTTGTAAAACGGTATCCCTCAGGTACAGGTATCAATCAATAAAAATACTGTAAAGAAAAAAAAAGAAAGTGCAAGGTTGAAGGGATTCTGTATCTTGAGACACTTACATTTCAAGCCTTTGGAGATCTAACTAGTAATTCAGAATTGAAAATGTGTTGTTTGGCTTTCTTTCTGCCACATTTTGACCTGCACCATAAGTGATATTACCAAAAGTATATTTTTCAACTGTTGTCACAGCACCTAGGGCAACATCAATACTGACATATCCATATCAGCACACGCTAGCAAGGAATAGATATATATATATATTACCACATTAGCACAAGCCTAGCATGTCTACACCTTAATCTGACTAAACTGGACAAAAAGCTCTGCACATGTCCCCAGTTTAAGTGCAGAGTTTTGACCCTTGAGTGTATGAGATACCAGTGAATGTAGACCTGATCAAGAAAATTAATTCAGGTTAATGGCTATGACCACAGTTTGACTTAACTGTGGATGCAGTCTTACTGAGTCGTTGACTTAAAGGGATACACCAACATATTTTTTTGTTTTCATGTCTTGCCTCACTTCAGAGTCCATGAAAAGCAGATAGACACCATTCTTTTGACTGTGCGTGCAGTAACAAGAAAGAGATGGGGAGAGCTCACCTACTGCTAATTAGTTTAGCTCAAACACTTGGAGTCAATGGGTAGTGTTAGCCTACCTCTGTCTACAGTCTTGAGATAAACTCTTCAGATAAACTCTTCAGCAACTCTTCGGTCCTATGTGCTTGTTTTGACTTGTTTCTTTTACCGCGCTATGTTACTTTATCTATTCTTAGACTAAGATTAGCACTTTATGTAATTTTCGAAATAAATACATATTTAACTAAACAACAGGGGGCATGCGTAAACCACCGCAGACGTGCTTTGTTTTGTTGACCTACATATAAGCATGTCTGCTGTGGTTTGCGCACCAATGTTTTTCTTTCGAAAATGTAGGCAGAGGCAGGCTAACACTACCCACTGACTCCCAGTGTATGAGCTAAGCTAGTTAGTGATGGATCTGCCCGTCTCTTTCTTTTCACTGCACGCACAGTTGAAAGAATGGTGTCTCTCTGCTTGTCATGGACTCAGGAGTGAGGCAAGACATGAAAACAAAAAAATGTTGGTGTATCCCTTTAACCACAATTCAATGCAAGAGTGTTTCATTATGGCTCTGCCATAAATAAAAAAAACTATGACTGTGGCTAAAAAAAGACTTCAAAGTAAATTTACTGAATTCAGTGACAAAATGTTTCTTGAGAAGAATAATCTTGTTTTTTAAGTCATACAACGTATGACTATTAATGACAACAACTGCAGTGATATTAGTAAGGTTATGATAATATTATCAAAGGTAACAGAGAGAGGCCTTAAAAATGGAGACAAAATGACAAAGACATGAATTCATTTGGTCAAGTTTTAGTCCTGTGGTTAGTGACCATATAAACCTTCCAGTCTTTATAAAAACTGAGTCTCACTTAAATTATTAAGGGTTGCTGTCACGTTCTCTAAGGTCTGTCAGACTACACTCTTTTAAAAGTCCAAAGGTACATTAAAGGCATGATGTGGACTGACATGATGTCAACATTTAGATCAGTATTAGTACAATTTTATAACCCCATTAATCACATGCTCCCTGCTTCCTTTCCATCAAAACAATTTTATCATTGTTGAGATTAATCTGATATTTTGATTGCCCTTATTTAATCAATGCTAAAAAATACAGATATGTTCACAGGCCTATTCTCATCCATAAAGATAAACAGACAGACTTTCAAATCCATCAAACCTTGTTCAGCAGCTTGAAGATAACTTCTGATAACTGAAAGATCCTGATTAATTAGTGCACCATCTCAGACCCTGTGTGTGTATGTGTGGGAAACATTTGTCCAGAGGGTAAAAAGCAGAACATGTCTTACCAGTTTGTTGTTGTCGTACACATTTTCCTTCTTCAGGGAATCAAAGTTTCTGCAGCAGAGAAGAAGAAATGAGTAAGAAAACATGTGATACAGCTGCTCTTCCTGACTAATTTGTTTACATGCAGTCTGAGGAGAACATGTGTTATTTAGTCATGCTCTGCTCCTTGCTCCAACATACATCATGACACTGACAGTGTGACTCATCAGTTCATTAGAGGGCGAACCACAGAGATGTCACAGTTTCATGTCTACTGACAGTGACAGGCTGTTTTACCATGAAATAAAGGAAGCTTTCATTTTATTTTATTTAACCCAGTAAACCTCAGTGACAATAAGTGTCTCATTTAGAAGAGTGTCCAGGCCAAGACAGGCGACAGCGCATTTAACAAAAGGTGCAAAAGTAGCTGAAGCCACACTTACTTGGGGTCTCATGTCCAAGGGGCCTTGAGATATAGTCAACAAATGTGAACATCAAATATTAAGTATACATTTAGAGTTACTTCAGTGATTTAGACATCTATTGTAAATGCACACTGTCTAAATTGCACAAGTAGGTTCAGTGTTTGGCAAATAAATGTCTGAATAGGTGAGTCAGTCCTCACCAGTTTCACCCTCTTGTCCAGACATTGCTAGAAGTAATAACTTTGTATTTTTCTCAATAATTAAGCTTTTTTGAAAATATTCCAAAAGGATGCACAATATTGGATTTTTGCCAATATTTCTTAGCTCAATATCACAGATGGAGATCATTTCTGGATAAAAGTAAGGATAGATGATGGATGAATAAATAGGTAGATAAAAAGACAAAGGGATGACTTGATAGACGGATGGATGGATGAACAAACAAATGGATGGATGGATAGATAGATGAATGGATGGATAAATGAATGGACAGACATACAGATTTATATATGAAGAGATCAATGTTGGATGGATTGTAGATGGATAGATAATCAGATGTATGGATGTATGAATGGATGAACTGATGAACAGGTACATGGATGTGTGGATGGATGGATGGATGTATGGATGGTTGGATGGATGGAAAATTAATTTATCCTCAGGGAAATTCAGAAAGGATAAAACTAGCAAGGACTACGCAACTTCATATCCAAACATCTCAAAATCTGTATATAAATCTGATGGTGCTCTCTCTCTCTTTCTCTCTCTCTCTTTTGGTAAAAATTAAGACTTCAGATTGTCACTTTCTATACTTCAAAAACCCTAACAAGACTCAAATATTTTTTTGAGAAGCAGCTGCTTCAGATAAATGGGGGAGGGTCTTGTGTTGCTCTTCGCCTGGAGCCTTCAAATGACCAAACCTGCCCCTCCAGTCTTTTTGTCATGACGCTGAAACAAACAGAAGCCTGCGACCATCATAATCCTGACAGTCTTTATGTGCCTAAAGCAAAGGCCTTTAACCACCATTTAGTGCTTCAGAACATAAACATGAAACATGCCGACACGCTGGCTCATGCTGGAGGTAAAAACTGAAGTGGAAACAACTGGAACAGCTGCACTCCTTCTGAAAGTGAAACTAAAGTTAGTCTGTGATTAAGTGACCTCTGGATGAAAACCAAGCATGAAACTGGACAAAGTTCAACCAGAGATGGTTAGTCAGTTCTTAGGAATATTAAGAAAATCAAACACAGAGCTGAACACACACAGATTACATTTTGCAGCTGTCAAGTAGATAGTTCCAGTAATTCCATGGTGGAAACTCCCTGGAAGTGCCTTAAGAAACCAAAAGAGATAACCTTTTTCACTCTTCTGATAACATTTAATCTGGATAAGCTTAAAGAGGAACCAGTGAACACAGAGGTTTGATTTTCAGGTCTCCATGAGAACATTATGATCTAAATTATTAACGATATTTGAAACACTAAAGCCTTTTAATCTATTTAACAACTAGGAGATCATTTATCTGTTATTTACTACACATGTATTTGACACAACAAACAATGGAGCCTGCTTTTTACAGTGTAAACACTTTTATAAATCCATTCTTTTATAAAGAATAAAAAGTTTTCCTTGTTTTACAATGTTTGTACATCTGCTGCTATTATCCTTGCAAAATATATTAATGTATTCTATTTCTGTGGTTATTGTAAGACAAAAAACAACTTTTTTAAATAAATCACTGTCAGCTGTAATTGTTCCATCAACAACAACATGACTCTCACCTGAATTTTGTTACAGACATATGTCTCAACATCTATGCTCGTAAAAAACTAACAACCACTTATCATATAACCTGAATTACAACTTAAAAATGACAAGCGGTTAAAGTCATTATGATCTTGATGCCATTTTTTTGGACATCGAGTATTGAGTTATTAATGTATTTCAATTATCAGAAGTGCAAAAAAATATCCTGCACACTGTTGGGATTATACAAAACAGCATGAACATTCCTCTTTATTTTCTTAGCCAGAAAATGAAGAAATCTTTAAAATGTTAATGATCTGTAGTATCAAATAAGCACAAGAGCACCATCATCTTTAGTCATATTTTTAACCAAAAGAGAGACAACACTTCCTTAATTGCACAAACACTTAAGCAACATTTGGAAATTAAGTGTAACTGGTCGGGGATAGAGTATACCCACATGTGAAACTGAGATTTAACGCATTTTTGGGTTGTAAGAGTCAATTTGGAGGCAATTTATGGATCAATTTTGGAACCTTGACAGGTGAAATTTTCACTGCAGAAGCTGTAGAGCATTTGCTAGATTGCTTAAGCCAAATTTTAAAGTGTACAAGGCCAAGCAGCAGCCATGCATGCAATGCGTTCGGCTGTAATGAAGGAAAATTACGATTGCTTCACTCTTTCCTCGCTGCTTAGTCTTGGTATCCCGGAACACAAGTGTGATGAAACAAAGTGACCACAAACAATCATGGAAATCACTTCAAAGTTAAGTATTATTATTGCAGATAAGTGGATGTCAACACTGAGTTACCCGAAATGATTCAGCTTCAGAGCTAAGACATAAGTGTGACATCTCTTGCATTAATCTGTCCCAGATGTCTTGTCTTTAAAGTGTTGTCAGGGCTACTACTTTCTTAGCTGACAAATCTCAATTATCAAACATAGTTATACCAGTTTATCCTCTTGTCAGTTAAATGAATCTGATGTTGAAACTCTTTTATTTACTCCCTTTTGTTGATTCAACAGTTCATTTAACCCATGACTTCAACTCAAAGGACCTGAACTAGCGATGTTCTTTTATGTCAACTTGATCAAAACCCTTCAAGCTCTAGTTTGAAATCTTAATTCAAGTTGTTACAAATACAAGTCTAAAAGTCTGCACTTAAACTAATCTAATAAGCTTTTAGTAGTATCGAATTGCAGCCAAACTCCAGCACTATGTTTACGCTGCAAAAAAAAAGTAAAACACTGGGAATCTTTGGTTAAACTGTTCAGGAGCAAAACCCTTGCTCCTAAACCTTTCACCCGTTTTCCCAAATGTTGCTAATATGATTTAAAAAGTGCTCTCTGTTCGTAAAAATATGCTTTGAATAAACCAATAATCAAAATAAAGACTATCATTTTGAAGACATATGGCATTTAGGAGTAACAACAATTTTGACGACTATTATGTCCAAAAATATTCAGATCTTTATGTAAAATCTAGACAATGCATAGGTGTTTTTGTGCTATTTTTGTTAGTTAAAAAGAAAAATATCAGGTAATTTAGGATAGGAATTAATAAGCTTTTTTTCACACAAATGCTAGGAATGATTCTGTTTATTAATCCATTTTCTTGTCAATATTCTTATTAATCCTGTGGAATTTCTATATGGGGAATAAAGTAGTCCAGCACAGGTTTGTGAGACTGACTATGTCAGTCACATGGTAGCTACTCCTCATATCACAAACTGACAACAAATGCTTCAATCTACCCACGTTGTTGTGTTTACAACCTTGCTTGACATCATACAGCCACATCCGCTGCACATTGCGCTGTTGGCGTTATCTTGTGTAAAGTTAAGCATCATTTTAAAACACTTCTGTCTCCTGTAAGACAATGATAAGGCCACTCCTCAACTCTTTTGTTTTTGTTGTTGTTGTTAGTGCTGACTGACTCTCATGACAGCATGATGCCATTGTTTGTTGATCAGAGGATTATCAAGCCTAAAACACAAATTATACTTTCCTCTATGAACTGTTAGAACTGGTTTTAAACAGATTAATTCCCAATAACTCGGTGTGAGAAAGAGTCAAAAAACGCAGAAGTGAGTCAGCATTTAGCACTTCCTGGTTCCCAAGACTGAAAGTCTATGGGCTTTAAGAACAATGTTTGTTTCACTTTCTACTGAAATCCTAAAAAATTTAAATTATCCATTTAATTTAACAACTATATATTTTGTGTCTTATTTGATACATTAGGTGGTTTTGGCGACTGATAATCCACTTGAGGACATTTCTATCATTTATCTGATTGTATTCAGATTTTTTAAAATAATTTGTTGACCATATTGATCAGATAGAGGTATCATAAAAGTATGTATCAAATATGATACAAAAGGCGTTAAAGGGTTAAAAAGATTTCACTACATTATTTTTTAATGGTTTTCCCCTAATGCACTGTTTGTTGGACAGTTTTTACTGTTTGTTGATGGTTTTAATGTGTTTTAATATTCTAAGGTGACCTTGAGTGTCCTGTAAAGTGCCATCAAATACATGTATTACTATTATTATCACTGTTTATAAGTTTGATTCTCATTTGGTATCTTTCTACAAAACAAAGACTGATTTATTCTGTATCATCACTGGCTAAATCAATCAGTACAGCCCTAGCTAGAAGCCAATTGTGATTGTAACAGGGTGTCTTTTGTTTGCTAGCTGCACTAAATTATGGTTTCTTAAGAGATAATTAAGAGTCTGTTGTTCTATTATTGTTCAGAATTGAGTAATTAAGATGCAAAAAGGGTTAAATATGAGTTTTGGTCCCTCCTTCCCAGCCCTACATGTTGTGCTACACTCTGGTCCCTGGGCTAACTGGGGGTAGTTTGGTTTACACTGGTCTATTTTACTTGTTCACAGCTTTCGCTTTCGTCCCTGCTTTCTCTAAAAACAAAGATGTCCCCAGTCAAAAACGAGCACCTAAAGGCAACATTTAGAAAGAATATCTTTCCTCACATTTTGGTGAGAATCTAAGTATTGCGGTGCGTTTACAAAAACTCGGATTTTACAAACTTCTCCGAGCTCCTGCCAAACTTGCTGCCTTCTTGTTCCTTACTTACATGAGGTCTGGTCTGTGTTTGTGGATGAGGGCGCAGAAAGCCAGTCCGTCCCTGAACGACGTGGTCATGTTGGTGATGTTCACATCCCGGTACCCCTCACACTGGATCCGGCACCACTGCTGCAGAGCCTTCACGGCCGCCATCCCGGAGCTCCGAGCCACCCGGCGGATCGATCCGTGTGCGCGGCTGCTGGAGGCTCCGAGGGCTGTCCCTCCTCCTCCTACTTAAACCTCCGCTGAAGTTTCCACACTGGAGCAGGACACGCTGGATCCAGGAAATGACAGGCTGAGGGGAGAGTGTGTGTTTATGTGGGAATCAAGTTTTCATGAGTGAGAAAGTTGAAGGGGAGGGATGACACCTGTGAAAGGTCGACCGTGACGCAGCATGGGTGGAGTTCAGCTTGACTTTATTTTTCTTTAACCCTTTCACCGTGTGAGTCTGCGTCCACAGATAAGATAAGTGGCCCCTGAAGTGGCCTTGTGCTTCCTTAAAAAAAGATTTTGCTCTATACCTTTTTTACTTATTTATTTTTCTTTCACAAGGAAGTTGATATATCTTAAAGATTCTTCAACTTGCATCCTGCTTTCTTATTTTTTTAAACATATTTTTATGCTCTTATCTATTTCAATGTTTCTTATTTATTTTAATGTCTTTTTTTGATATTCCTACTGCTATGCTATGTGTAAGAGCAACTGAAACAACAGAATTTCTCCTTGGGGATTAATAAAGTATTTCTGATTCTGATTCTGAAGTCTTTATTCCCGTAGCATTTATAACCAAGTATGATGCTAGAGTAAACATAATTTCAGTGATTTTCAAACTGTGTCCTCAAGACACAGTATTTTCAAAAGGAAGGAAAATAGCCCCTTAACATCAATCAATCAATCAATCAATCAATCAATCTTTATGTGCTTGGCACCAATTCAGTGTTATCTCAGGACACTTAACAAGAGAGCAGGCTGAAGACAAGGTCTTCATTTTATGGATACACATATATACATACAGTGCCAAGCATAAATGAGTACACCCCCTATTAAAAGTAAAGTATTTATCAATATCTAAATGAACAAAAGAACAATTTCCAAAGTTTTGACAAAGCTGAGTTTAATATGACTTTTTTTACCATAAGATGAAAATAAGGGTAATATGAGAACCAAAATTTCGCTTTGCTCCCACCCCTTTCATTGGGGTGTACTCATTTTTGCATCCTGATCTTAAATTGAGAAAAATACTTTTTTGTGCGCAACTTAAAAAACCTTGTTTGCAATCAGGGGCCCACATTTAGGGGAGTATTTTGTGGTATATTATGCCATAGAAGATGTTGATTTTGACAAATCTGAAGTGGTGTACTCATATATATATATATATACATATATATAGATATAGATAGATATAGATATAGATATATAGATATAGATATACATAGATATAGATATAGATATATATACATTCTCACACATATATATGTATATATTTAAAATTGTCCCAGACTTTTGACTACGAACCTATAAGATTCTATAAATGACTGGAGTTTAAATCTGTGCTTTTAATCACACCTCAATCCTCAATGCTGATTATACTTGAAAGTGAAATGATACTGGATAGATAATTAACACCTAATGAATCATCAACCGGATTTCCAGTTAGTCACATTTTTAATTGACAGTTTAGTGATCACATTAAGAGAAAAAAAACAAATACAATGAAGGTTTGGTAAAAACTGTATTTCTGAAACAATCCCTGAATTTTTCTATACTTGCTACTGTTTTGTCAAAAACATGTTTCTATGACTCAAGAGTGAAGAAAATACCTTCACACCAATAGTATTAATATCTGATTTTAAATAGCTAATATCAGGGGAAACTGCTACTTTCATATCACACATTGGCTGCACAGTGATGCAGCAGACACTGCTTGTATCTCAGAAGGTTGCTGGTTTGCTGCAGCTCCTAACTTAGTATAGTGGAGCACAATCAATATGACGTATGATATAATACATGACAACATAATACAATACCATAAGACCAAATAAATGATACAGCAAAAACGCACGATACAGTGATATACAAGATGATACTTTATAATGCATTGTAACCAGTATAATATAATACCATTTGCTAAATAAAATGATTTGGTACTATTGAATAAAATACAGTAATCATTATAAAATCAGAAGATAATGTCTGTTAATAGCTTAAATGACATCTGAAATGACATGTTAAATTGTTACAGAAACATGCAAAGTCTTTGAAGAGTAACTTATGAATATCTAAGGGAAACAATACTATGCTACATTTCATTTGGCATTGGCAGATAAACATTTACAGACTGATAAGATTATGTAACATCAGCTGGAGAGGCTTTTTTGCATTGACATACATATGGTGCGCCAGAGGCTAAAGGTTCAAAACCACTGAGCTCGCTGTCAAGATTAGCCGATATTCTCTAAAATAAGTATTTATTACGTCACTTTTAAATCTTCTTTTGACAAGTTTAAGACCTTACAGACAATTCATGAAAAACACTACATTGAACTCTCTTTGAAAGCAGCACCTCGTGAATTGTGCGCTATTATGTCAGGATAATTGCCCTGAAAAACAAATTACAAATGGAACAAAAGCGGAGGTGTGTCCTCCCCCACAGTCGAGCTCATAGAACATATCACATACTCACATGATGTTTCTATTTTTACCGTGCTATTATACAAGTGTATTTTATTGATTTAAGATGATGGTATGAAGCTATCTGAGCTAATGGAGTATAAAGTGTTGAACCAGTTAACCAGGTGTGGTTGATTCTTGTGTAATTCAGCCTGTCCTGTCCTGTCAGCTGGGTGGTGTCAGTTCACAGAGTTACCTGATACCTGCATACACTTTGTTCATAAAACTACAGACCCAGAGCTGATGGAGGCTTGTTATGTTGATCTAAAGCCTGCAGATACTTGCACTTTACTTCACCCTTTGTTGTGAAATGATTGTTGATGCCAACCCTCTGAACAGCTTGGAAACATCCCAGATCATGGCAGATGTGTAAAGGTGGTGCTGGGGTAAAGTAATGACTAAATTGGCATCACAAAGTTCACCTTCAGGCCTGATATATATCAATATTGAAAAAGGATGTCTTAAGGCTTACTGATCAAATACCACGTTCAAATAAAAGAGACCTCGAGTGCTGATGAGCCCTTGCACAGCCTTTTTGCTAATATTCACGCATTTGAATTTGATGCTTGCAACACATTACTTAAAATCTGGGACAGGGGCAACAAAAGACTCAGAAAGTCGAGGAATGTTGATAAACACCTGTTTGGAACACACCACAGGTGAACAGGTTAACTGGAAACAGGTGAGTGTCATGATTTGGTATAAAAGAAGCATCACAGAAAGGCTCACACATTCGGGAGCAAGTATGGAGCAAGGTTCATCACTTTGTCAACAACTGAGTGAGCAAATAGTCAAACAGTTTACAAGCAACGTTTCTCAACGGCTCAGCCTTAACCCTACAATCCATAACATCATCAAAACATTCAGAGAATCTGAAGAAATCTCAGCACATGAGTGGGAAGGCTGAAAAACAACTTTGAATGCCTGTGGCCTGCAATCCCTCAGGCAGCACTGCATTAAAAACTGACATCATGCTGTAAAGAATAATACAACCTGATTACAAGAACACTTCTGAAAACTATTAATACAGTTCAAGTGCAAGTGAAAACTCTATAATGCAAAATGACAGCCATATATCAACATCTAGAAACGCTGCTAGCTTCTCTTGGTCCAAGCTCATCTGAGATGGACCAACACAAAGTTGAAAAGTGTGCTGGGGTCTGAGGAGTCCACGTTTAAAATTGCTCTTGGAAATCATGGACATGAGGAAAGAGGAAAAGGACCATCCAGACTGTGAACAGAGCAAAGTTCAACAGTCAGTATCTGTGATGGTATGGGAGTATGTTAGTGCCCATGGCATGGGTAACATGCACATCTGTGAAGGCGCCATTAATGCTGAAAGGTACACAAGAGCAATATATGCTGCAATAACAGCAATGTCTATTTCAGTGAAGTCCCTGCTCATTTCCGCAAGACAATGCCAAGCCGCACGGTGCACATGTTACAACAGCGTGGCTTCGTAATTAGCTTGAGAATATCTTGAGAGGTTTTCTTCAAAATTGGGACACATCGTCTCTAATATATGGATGAATACATCGTGGATGTCAGAGGTAAAGGTCATGAGCCCTCACATTTATCTCTTGTTTCTGAACTCTGTAGAAGGTTATGAGAGATTTCCTTCATACTTTTGATAAAATGTCACCCATCACTCGAGGATAACGTGAGAACATTTTGCAGGTTATAGGTCAAGGTAACTAAACCCCATGTTCATCTCTTCATTGTAAATGAGATATATCAATAATGCTATGTAGAACAATCTTAAAAGACTTTTAAGGTCAAAGATCAAGGTTGTTGTGCCCTATGTTGAACATGTTCATCGCTGGCTTATGAACATAAACTCGAGAAAAGTTCAACGGGTTTTCTTTTCTTTCAGACTTTTTACGAATGTCCACATTGACTCAAGGATGATCTAAATACACTTCTGAGGTATGAGGTCAAGTTAACTGTGACCCAAAACCTTGTGACAAAACATGCACTTAAACCATTATGAAAAACAACATTTCTATCAATCACTCTACCACAAAAATCTGCCTTTTTTCTTGACCCACCAATAAATGTTGAGGCCATAAGCATCAGTCAGTAGTTTTAGTTTTATATTTAAACTCTCTTGTCTGCAAGATGGGAATTCACCTGACTTTCAGATGAGATCCAGGATAAGTACAGACTAAGCAACTATTTTGAGTTAGCGAGGTAAGCAGATACACACTGTCAGATGTCACCCAGAGGAGAGATGGAAAAAGATAGTAAAAGTGAAAGGAAAAGTGCGGTTACAGGATATATATTTGTCTGAATGATGGAGCAGCAGACTGCCTGAAAACATTAAAGAAGACTATAAATGAACGTCTGGAGGCTAAATACAGACTTGTGACTATGACACTGACTCAACAACCTGCAAAAGACCTGAAAAACAAGATTTCTCCACACAAATATGAGGGAAGTTTGCTTCTGAATGAATTCACTCAAATAAATGGTTTTGGCTGATTTTTTATGGGCATGTTACTTAGCTCATTGTAACACACATGAATTCTGTCTTTTTTTTTAATGTATCATATTGAGATAAAAAGAATATGTTAGCTTAATGTTGTAGGCACATAAGTTAGCATGTTGGACTATTACTCTGTCTTGGGCTTTGTTTCTCGTCTGGGTATCCCTACACAACATTAAGTGGTGTAGGGATGAAGTATTTTTGTAGGCCAAATTGGGAGTTAGCATTGCGCTGGTTCTCTCAACCAAAAAGCTGATGTGATTTTTAACTCTGCTCTTGGATAATTGCTGGTAATGAGGTCTGTAGCAAACAAAAATGTTTGTTTCCTTGCGATATTCATGATGAACAAATAGTATTTCTCAAAGCTTGAACTTGATTAACAAGACTAAAACGCTATCATTTAAGCTACAATGGAACTACAACATGACGGCTGTATTTAGTAGCAGTTACAAGATTTCCAATGTATAACCTCATGTGTAAACTTTTTTGAGAATTCTCTCAAGATCGATCTGGTCCTCATGTTTGCAGCAATGGTTTGTGAATTATTTATTTAAACAGATCAGAAAAGCAGCCATTTTTGTAGTCCTTGTTCACAGTTTGTTAGCAACTGCCCTTTTAAACCACAACAACGCTTAAATTCTAAAGCAGGCAATATCAGCTGCATTTTATAATTTCAGATTAAGTACTATAATCTCGTGTGAGTATGTTCTTTCTAAACCTTATTTCAGGCATTTATCTGAAACTGGTACGCTAAATCTTATTTGCTTTCGGGTTTGGGAACCAGGAAGCGCTAAATGCTAACATCAGCATTTTGGACTCATTCCATAGACTGTAAAAGATCTGAACAGAGCCATGTCATGGATGCCTTTGAAACGCCGTTACTGCCCTGTAATGGACGCCGCTGCCATAATGCACGTGCTAGGCTGTGTTGAGGCAGGACTTAAGGCCATCTAACCAATAGCAAGTCTGCATTTCCAAAACTGGAAATCCTCAATAAAAGGGCATGATACAAAAAAATCACCCTGATCATGATGAGAGTACATAGATGTATCATATATTTAAACTGAAGATATTTTTTGAACCAGGATGTAAAGATGTGAAATAAGTTCATGAAAAATGTATTTTCCTTGTATACAACCATTAAGGTGACGGGTTACTGCAGCCAGCCCCAAGTGGACACTTGGGGTACTACAGCTTTTGACACTTTTGCATGGGCCTGTGATTGGCTATTTGACATGTCAGATCTGAAATTAGTAAAAAAAAAATCAATGTAGGCGGTGTAACTACAAAAGGTTTAGAGTACTTGTTTGAGAAACGTGCCTGAAACAAGGTTCATGGTGAACCACACACGAGATATTAATGTTTAAAGAAAAATAATAAAATGCGTCTAATATTGCCTGATTTTGAGTCTGAAAACTTTGTGGTGTATTTAAAACGGCCGTTGCTAACTCATTGCTAAAAAGGACTACAAAAATGGCCGTGGACCCAACTGCAAGGATTTCTTATTGTTTTTAATAATAAATTATTGTAAACTATTGCCACAACCAAGAGAACCAATTTTATCAGGTCACTTGATTAAGAGGAAATTCTCAAACAAAAGATCACTACAAGATGTTAAACACTGGAAATGTTACAGTTGCTTCTAAGTCGAACCACCATGTTGTAGTTTCATAGTAGCTCACTTACAGCTTTTCACTCTTATCGATTATGTTTAAGCTTACAATTTGTTGCTCTCCACAGAGTTTATTATCAGCAATGATAAAAAAGCACAGAGAAAATTCCTATAGGTTTTTAGTGGGCCTGTAGTCGAAAAACCAGCGTGATGCTAACTTCCAGGTTGGGGTACAAAAATACGCATTCCTGTACCACTCTATTGAGAACTGCTGGCTTTACTGGCATAAGTTAGCTCAGGACACCAAACTTTCCCACAGGGAGTCATTTAAAAGGGAGTAAAGCTAAAACAGGCCGACACAGAATAGACTGTTTTCAGTTAATTTGATGTAATGACCCTGTTACAAAACTTATCTCGTGTGCATGTCTCATTATGAAAAGGACCAACAAAATGATCTGATTGTAAGAACTTAAAAAGTTAATTACAGTAAGAGACAAAGCTATGCAGACTTTAAAGAACTGTAATTTGTCTTCAATTTAGTTTTTGTGTCATTTTTAAAGCCACTTATTCAACCATCGGACGAACACACAAGCAGAAAAAAGAACAATGAAGCTGTGTTAAGAGTTTTTACTGCCCCCAAGACTCTCCTAGCACAATAACCATCTGTCATAAATGCTTCAACTCAAACTGAATGTATTTCATTGTGCAACAACATTACAACAAATTGCTCCAGTTTGTTATGTGAACGTTATTGTTGAGCTTTCATTGCAGGAGTGGAAACAAAAATAGACCTTACTTGGCTTTAGAAGCAACCACAAAGAGGCAAAACCAGAAAACAATCTGGCAAAGTGTGTTTCCTTTTAAAAACTTGTAAAACGGGATGCTGAGTCTAGTTTTCTTTTTTATATTGCTGTTTCCTTTCCTCCTGAACAGACACAAGAAGCACGCATATTTAAATCAACCTTCACCATCCCACAAAAAGTCCCATGAAGTCCTGCACTTTGTCCCCTTCTGTGCACATGCCGTCCATACAAACACCCCCCACACACACACACACAAATACTTAATCCTCCCAAATCCAGACAGGAAATGCCCTCGTCAGTAGAGCAGAATGCTTTTGACAGACCCCCGCTGCTTTCTTTCTCTCTCCTCCCCCTCACTGAATGATATATGTGCCCTCCACAAATTGCCATCTGGAAACAGTTAGCCTGTGAACGTTTGCACAGAGCCAATAAAAACACGTCTACACCAGGCCTATCAGGACAATCCAGTCTCACTATCGGAGAAAACAGGACGACTTGTTTGCTTTCACTTTCTTGGGCTAATGTGTCTATGAGTGTGTCGGGGTGTGTGTGTGTGTGTGTGTGCGTTTGTTGTTTGCTGTCATGACTCATGAGATCCACTTAAAATTCTGGCTTTGCTCAAAGCCGTCTTTCACAGTCTGAGGCTTGTTTTGTGGTTGGTTTCCAGGGAGAGTAGCGGCGCATACATTCAGACTAATCTGTTACTTGACTTTAAATGATCTGGTTTATCTCACTTAATGACTAACTGGAGCTGCAGTGGAGAGCTGATAACAGAAAGAAAAACTACAATAGTGAAAACACTTTGAACTTTTTATGATGTACAAACCCCAATTCCAGTGAAGTTGGGACGTTGTGTAAGACAAAAACACCTAAATTTAATTGATTACACCACAAAAACCATATATTTAATGTTCAAACTTACAAAATTAATTTTGAACCCAGATTAAACTAAATTTATGCTTTTCTTCTGATCTAGAGATCCTGCTAATAGTGCCACACACATTACAACCATGGAAGGTCACAATATAGAAGAGTCACTCAGTATAAAAATCTCAGTATCTGGCTGGATCAATATTTCACATCCGTATTTCACATCAATTTACTTGTTACTGATCTAAGACAGAAACGAGGATATTTATACAGAAACAGAAGTAATTTCCCATTTTCCTGTAGAAAACAGATTGTTGAAGCCACTTTTTTGTCAGTTTTAGACTATGGAGATGTTCTCTATAGGCATGCTACAGCTAGTTTGCTTCAACCCCTGAAACTCAGTTTACCACTCTGCCATAAGATTCATTACTGGTAATAGTTTCTCAACTCATCACTGCATCCTGTATGACAAAGTTGGCTGGCCCTCATAATCAGTCAGATGAGCCAGGCATTGGTTACTTTTTATTTATCAGGCACTGTCTGGACATCTGCCATTATATCTCACCTCTTCATTGAATGTTGAAAGTTTCAAGAGTAAAAACTAAAACTGGAGAAACATCTTTCAGCTACTGTGCAGCTCACAGCTGGAATACTGTACAACAGACACCAAAACCAAGCTCTGTTATTAACATAAGACAGTTTCAAAACTTGTTAAAGATCCATTATGTTCATGTCTGTAACTGTTTTTAAACTGTGCTCTACCTATTCTAAAGTAACTGTTTGCACTTTTTTTCTGTTCCATCTTTCTCCTTGCTTATTTATTATCTTGCATTTTATGTTTTGCTGTACTCTCGACATCATTGTAAATGAAGGCATGCTCTCAATGGCATCTCGAGATTAAATAAAGGTTGAATGAATTAATAAAATGTTTTTTAGAAAAAATTAACTCATTTTGAATTTGATGCCTGAATCACCTTCCAAAAGAGCTGGGGCAGGGGTATGTTTACCACTGTGTAACATCACCTTCACTTTCATTATCTTTTTTTTTTCAACTTCCAGTTCACATACTTAGGTGGGTCTGAAGATTTCCATCTCAGCAAAATCAGTCTGCAGTGAGTGAAAGCCCAACACCAACCGACAGTAACCATTCAGAAAGTGAAAGAAACCATATAATTGGATCCTAGGTTTAAAAAATTTGCATTCAGTGACAACAAAGCAGTTGATAAGGCACTTCAGAGAAACAGTGTAGCAGCAGCAAAATGCACCTCCAGCAGCCAGCCAACTCCACCATTAAAGGACCAAGTGCAGGAGGAGACGCAAACCTTTTTTTGTTGAAAGAGCTACAGGAGATGCATCAAGGAGAAATCCTGCAGCTGATTCTATCATAAAGGTGAGATCTTATCTTGAGGAGCCCCTCATCCAAGTCTAAGTGTTGTTGAAATATACAAAAGTAAGAATGTTTTTTATATCAGAATTAATGCACAAAATTAGGCAAGTATAAGGCTACTCATAAATCACTGAACACTCAAGGGGTTTCAACACACAAACCATTAATTTTTCTGAAGTGAATGTGAAATTTAAGGCTAATAAAGGTCCTAAATTAAGAGCCATTCGGAAGCCAAAAGAGCTGGCTCTTCTTTGGGAGCCAAGCCTAAGAATCAGCTGTCTGGAAAGAGCTGAACTTCCCATCACTACTCCCATATACCCTCAAGGACCCTACAGAGGGTATAGAGGTGGTCCACAGTTCCATGTCCAGGTTGAAAACCGCATTGCTCCTCCTGAATCTGAGGCTCAACAATCTGGCGGACCCTCCTCTCCAGTACCCCTGAATAGACCTTACCAGGGAGGCTGAGGACTTTGATCCCCCTGTAATTAGAGTACACCCTCCAGTCCCCCTTCTTGAAAAGGGGGACCACCACTCCAGTCTGCCAATCCTGGGGATGTCCATGCAATGTTGCAGAGTCGTGTGAACATGGTAGCCCCACAACATCCAGGGCCTTGAGGAACTCTGGGCGGATCTCATCCACCCCCGGAGCCCTGCCAGCTCTGTCAGCAGTGCCCCATCCCCACCATAGACAGTGTTGACAGTGCATTACTTTCCCCTACTGAGACGCCGGAATGTGGTCCAGAATCTCTTCGAAGCCGTCCTGAAGTCATCCTCCATGGCCTCACTGAACTCCTCCCATGCCCTGGTTTTTGCCTTGGCAACCACCAAAGCCGCATTCCGCTTGGCCAGCCAGTACCTGTCACCTGCTTTTGGAGTCCCACTGGCCAAAAAAGCCTGAAAGACAGCTCTGATTGGCCACCTCAACAATGGAGGCTAGGAACAAGGTCTACTCTGACTCAATGTCCCCGCCTCCCCTGGGATATGGTCAAAGTTCTCCTGGAGGTGAGAGTTCAAGCTTTTCCTGACAGGAGACTCTGCCAGATGTTCCCAGCAGATCTGCACAACGGCCATGTCTGATGGGCATCCTCTCCCACCATCTGAGCCAACTCACCACCAGTTGGTGATCAGGAGACATCTCTGCCCCTGTCTTCACCCTAGTGTCCAAGATGTGGCTGCACAATCACAAAGTCGATCATCGAACTGCAGCCTAGGGGGTTCTGGTGCCAAGTGCACATATGGTAAGGCTGTCACTTTCCTAAAAATCAAACTCGAACAGTTTTCGAACATACACCCAGATAGCCGAAGATATTCGGCTGTTATTGCAAGCTCATCAGGTCCAGTGTTGTACACTGTAACCATCGGAAGTGGCCAAACCATAAAGCTGCATGTGGATCAGGTAACAGCCAGATTAACAGACAGTGTTCCAAGTGAACCTGACATAGAGCTTGGAGCTTCTTCCTGACACAGAAGCGAGCTCTGAGGGCTGTTTGCCTTCAGTAATGGAAACCCCACTGATACCTCTGTCCACAGAGCCAAAGAAGCTGCAGCCTGCTCCAAGCACTCAGACTCAACCAGACACACCCGTTTCAGCAGTGGTGCGACGTTCCCAGAGAGAGAAACGTTCACCTGTGCGTCTCAAGGACTTTGTTAGTTAAGGTTAGATGCTACCAGGAATAGAGCAACATTGCGCTCTGAATCTCACTGGAGGGATGTACCTCCCAAGTTAAGTTATAAAGAAAAGGACAGTAAAAGAACAAATAAAAATATTCAATAAAATAACAAAAATTGGGGTGCAGATAGCCTAGTGGTTTAGGTCACACCCAATGAAGTTTGCCCTCAAGCAGGTGGCCCGGGTTTACATCCTGCCTGTGGCCTGTTTACTGCATGTCATCCCCCACTCTCACCCTGTTTCCTACTCTATCCACTGTACTCTCTCCTCTCTGATTAAAGGCATAAAAGCCCAAAAAATAACTTAAAAAAAATAATAATAATTGTTATACTGTCCTGTGTTGATGTTTTTGTATTATCCAGCATAATAAAATTTTAACAACAAGTATCAGTTGTTAAGTTAAAGGGGAGGAGATGTAGTATTGTAGATATTCACTGTGTTTGTATGTCTACATAGACATAGGTTGCAGGATAAGAGTCCAGCAGAGGGCGATGTGAGACCTTTGAGTTGTCAAGGTACCTGTTTAGTTTACAGAGGAAGTTGACTGCTGTAGGGTCGTAAGACGGAAAGTGTACATGTGATGCGGCAAGAGCTTCAGAAAAACGACTTTTTGGAAACACAGTTCTTGAGTGGACATTGAATTTTTTATGATTTTCCTAAATATGTGTCACTACTATTATAAATAGAAAAACAAAATCCCAAATTACCTATACAATTTTCCCAACTTCTTGATGTTAATTGTTATCCCTTGCTGTGCAAAGTACAGCCTTCTTGGAGCAATCCCAAAAATGATAGTATAATATGCACAATATGAACTAAAATAAGTCTGATAATGATTCTAGTGTTTGGTGTCATCATGTCCACATCAACAGCCAGTCCAGCTCTTGGTTCTAGTTTCTGAGCCTCTGGAGTCCAAGGAGCTCAGAAACTAGGACCACACCTGATGTTTGAACAGTGTCTGTGTTTGTGGGTCTCAGATGTGGCAATAGATCCGTCATCAGACAAGGCTGGAGGACGACAGCAGAGTGGTAAGCAGGCGGCTGATGACCAAGCTCACCCACAGGGTCCTCGCTGAGCACATCACTTTCCGTCACTCCGTTGGGTGAGTAGGCTCTGCAGGAGATAGATTTTGGGTCTTCTGTTATCCCTGTACTGGATCATCACAGTCAGAAGATTCTAAAGTGATTTCTAATGTACTGTAGGGCACATTTCCCCCATGCATTCTATCCTTTCTTCTTATAAATCAGAGACAGCTCGGCTTTATCATTTTCCCTTTCCTTCTTGGAAGCCTCCTCCTTCACTCTCATACTGATGGTCAGACAATTCTGATGTGAGCCATAGTTGGACTCTTTGGTCCACACAATAGTTCACTCCAAACCCACCAGTTTGTCTAGAGTTTGTTTGGTCCGGTCCAAACATGTTTGGTGTGAAAGTGACCTGAGCATTTTATGACTTTTTAAGGATCGGCGTGAACCCTGTTCTCTGTGAGTAACTGTTTTTCGAGAGCCTGATGTAACAAAATATATCAGTAAATAGATTGACACGCAGTACATATATACATCCATTAGACTGATCTTGCATGATGAGCAATTCAGTTGTTTGTTATGCAACAAAAAATAACATATGGGCACAATGATATTTTCTTGCACCCTTAAAGGGACACTCCAACATTCTTGTTGTTTTCATTTCTTGCTTCGTTTAGAGTTGCTGAAGAGTATATCTGATGACTGTAGGCAGAGGCAGGCTAACACTACCCACTGACTCCCAGTGTTTGAGCTGAGCTAATTAATGGTGGGTGAGCGTTGTCTGTCTCTTTCTTATTACTGCATGCAAAGTTGAAGGAATGGTGTCTGTAAGCTTGTCTTGGACTCAGGAGTGAGGCAAGACACGAAAACAACAAAGATGTTGGAGTGTTCCTTGAATAGTTAGACTCCGGGACTGCCTGCTAGCCTGTACTGGTGGTTCATGTTTACCTCCAGGTTTGCAGTGTTTTGCCTCCAGACACATCATGATGTCACAAATAGTGTCTACAGTAGACTGCCTTTTTAATTTGAACATTTTAATCCTATTAAGGATTACGCAGTTGTGAGGCAGGTAGTGCTAGTGCCTCATAGCACAAGGGAGGCTGGTTCAGCCCCTCAAATGGGGCTTTCTGTGTATATCTGGTCACTACAGTCTCCTCCCACTGATGTTGGTTAGACTGATGCTGTGTTTGAATTGCTGTCTGTCTATCTGTTTCGGCCCTGTGATAGGCTGCCCTCCCTCTGCTAATGTTCACAGTCTGAATTGTTGATGTACGCTCACTACTGGCTCTCCCTCCTCTTCAGGTCCAAACAGAGGCTCGGAACAGCCGCACAGATGTTCCTGGAGGTCATCCTAAAGAGAGACTTCTCAGAATTCATCACTTCCTTCTTGAATCAGGACCACACCTTCCTCAGCTCCCAGGACTTTTGCAGAGTGGAGGGTGTGGATACTGACACCCCTTGACATAAACTGTAAAAAGCTTCAGCGGTGAGACGTGCTCACATTACTGCCAACCCGGAGGGCAAAAGGATAACATGTCAAAATCAGGTCATGACATTTAAAGTTTACTAATCTGTTCAAGTGTGTTTTATCAGGGGCTAGCTTACTAGCTTATTATTAAAGAAAGGATGATGTTATTTAAGATGTTGAATATGACAGCAGCTCATCATAGAACCCTGGTAATAATTAAGCTATACATTTACAAACTTACGCCATTTGAACCAGGAGTTCAGGTGCAGAGGACATTGGCATGCAGCCCTAGGTGACTTTATGAAGTAGCAGATTAATGACAGGGCTTAACCAGAGGATCACACATTGGTGCGAGCATTGTCAAATAACGAAACTAGAAGAGTTCAGAGAGCTCAAACCTCCAATACAGCGTCTCTAGCATTGTTGAGCTGGGAAGGGGTAAGTGGTCTAGACAATGGACGGAAGGATGTTTTAAAAAAAAAAAAACTTTTTTCTAAATTACTATTTCAAACTGATCATAACGTCAGTTAGGGAGCTAAAGTAGCTCAGCTGGCCCTGCATTGGTCATAGTGTGGGGTCTGTGACCATCCTCAACAATTAAAGAACAGACTGTCCAAAAAAAAAGTAAAACAACAGTTTTGGAGTCAGCGTGCAAACTGTATTGACACCTTACGAGTTTGTTTTAACCCTCACCCTGATAACTCAGTGTGATCTCTTCATAGAGTGAACTTCAGACCTGAAACACTCTGATTAAGCTCCACCCTGTTCGTGACTCTGAAAAGACAAACAAACCAGGAAACAGACGGTCTTTCTCTCTAAGGAAACATACGGAGACAAAAGGAACTTTTCACTGTGAACGTTCAAAAAAACTTTCAGAGAGAGACGACGGCTTCAGGAGGGAATACTGGAATACCTCCACTGTGACCAGTTCCTGCCTTTAGACTGAGAGGGGCCTTATAAAACACAGGAGTGAAAGTAAGTTTGAGAACACTGTGGAGGAGGAAGTGTAACCTCAGCGGTCTGAGCTGTTTGAGCTGTCTGCCTGTCGTCAGTTCAACTTTACTCAGAGGAGAATGGCCTCTTCTTGTTCAGAGGATGATCTGTGCTGCTCTGTCTGCCATGACATCTTCAAACATCCTGTGGTTCTGTCCTGCAGCCACAGCTTCTGTAAAGCCTGTCTACAGAGCTGGTGGGAGGAGAAAAAGATCCAGGAGTGTCCTCTCTGTAAGAAAAGATCTTCAGAACTTACTTGTAACTTGGTGCTGAAGAACCTGTGTGAGGCCTTCTTACAGCAGAGAGATCAGAGAGCTTCATCAGACTCTGAGGACCTCTGCAGCCTGCACTCAGAGAAACTCAGACTGTTCTGTCTAGATCATAAACAACCAGCCTGTCTCGTCTGCAGAGACTCTAAGAAACACACCAACCACACATTCAGGCCCATCAATGAAGCTGCTCAAGATCTCAGAGAAGAGCTCCAGGAATCACTGAAGCCCTTAAAGGACAAACTGAGGAGGCTCAATGAAATCAAGAAGAACTGGGATGTAACAGGAGGACACATCAAGTCCCAGGCTGCAGACACAGAGCAGCAGATTAAGGAGCAGTTTAAGAAGCTTCACCAGTTTCTATCAGAGGAAGAGGAGGCCAGAATCTCTGCTCTAAGGAAGGAAGAGGTGCTGAAGAGTCGAAGGCTTAAGGAGAAGATGGAGGCCCTGAACACAGAGATAGCAGCTCTTTCAGAAACAGTCAGAGCCACAGAGGACCAGCTGACAGCTGCAGGCCTCTCATTCCTGAAAAACTACAAGGCTGCAGTGCGGAGAGTCCAGCAGCGCCCCCTGCTGGAGGATCCACAGCTGCCTGAAGGAGCTCTGATCCATGTGGCCAAACACTTGGGCAACCTGGGCTTCTACATCTGGAAAAAGATGAAGGACCTGGTCTCCTACAGGCCGGTCATTCTGGACCCAAACACTGCTAGTTTATTCCTCATCCTGTCTGAAGATCTGACCTCTGTGAGACGAGGAGAGGAGCAGGAGCTTCCTGATAATCCAGAGAGGTTCCCTGATTGGGCAACTTCTGTCCTGGGCTCTGAGGGCTTCAACTCTGGGACTCACAGCTGGGACATTGAGGTTGGACAGAACATTAGCTGGGATGTGGGTGTGCTTGAGGAGTCTGCAGACAGGAAGAGAAACATTAACTCTGGATTATGGAGAATACAGTTCCATGTTTATACCTATGCAGCATATGCCCCATCATGTAAATGCACCTATCTGTCAGTGAGAGGACATCCTCAGAGGATCAGGGTGAATCTGGACTGGGACAGAGGACTTCTGTTGTTCTCTGATCCTGATACTAACACACACATACACACCTTCAGACACACTTTCACTCAGAAGCTCTTTCCATATATTTATATATATGATGATCCTCCTGTAAAGATATTACCTCTGAATGTCTCTGTATCAGTGAGACAGAGACGGTCTAGATGATGATGATGAAGATGATGATGATTATGATGGTGATAGTTTCATGGAGGTCTGGTTGGAGCATAAACTCTCTCTTCTGTAGCTTGCAGCAGTGGTGAGAGTGCAGCTGAAAAATATTTGTTTTGGAGAAATGCCCTTTGAGCTTTCATGCGGCCCTCTGGCTCCCTTTTTGTGGCCCTCCAGTCACTTTAAATGTTAATATAAATCAAGTCAGTGAAGAAAAGCTGACAGAAACTGCCATGGCTGCAATATTTCTACTAAAACAGAGTTAGAATTGGCTGTGACTGATTCTGTTAAAATCCCTTTTAGAGTTTTGTCAGAATAGAAATAAAAATGTTTCTACATTAACTTTGGTAACCACTGAATGCTCTGGAGTTTGCACAAAAAAGGAGCTGAAACTTGAAGTCTGTGTTCAGCTCCTGACATTGAGTTTTTCTAATTGCACTTGAGCTTACAGATAAAATCACAATAAGGCACAAACCTCTTATCTGCAAAACTGTTGGTTTTCAGAAAAGTAAATTAACACAACAACTGAATGAATAAATATTGAATTGGCCAGATTATATATAGAGATTTTTTTTTTTACATGTGATTGTTTAAAATTGATCAAAATCTCTCACCAACAGGGTGACCAGTAGTGCTGTTTAATAGAAGAGACAAACATAAAAATGGAGATAAAAGGTTTCAACCTGATATATATATATGTATAGATAGATAGATAGATAGATAGATAGATAGATAGATAGATAGATAGATAGATATCAATATTTATTACTTTTTTCAAAGTTTAATTTCTTGAATGTAGCTTTCCAATGTGCCAAAAAGGCTTTAAGGGGAAAAGTGTGACTCTCTGATTGACATGTCCCAGACTGATAATCAATGCATAATACAGTTCACTTTTCTTTCATCAAATACATATTTTGCATCAATAAAGTTTCATTATGTAAATAAACTGGTGTTTAGAGGGTTAAGATTGTGAAAATAAATTGATTTTTGTTCATTTGGAGTTGATGAACAAAATACATATGTTAGATAATATAATAAATAACAATAATATATTTTATGTTTAATATTTTCAAATACATCCAAAGACTTAGAAGGGCTTCAGGGGGTATGTGTGAGTTTTTTGTAATTTTCTTTTTATAATAGCACAAATAGAATAATCTATCCAAATCATTGTTGTTGCCAATCATTAACAAATCTTGTCACCTTGACCATGAATACATGCAGAGATGCACTAATTCTCTGGCATTGGTTTGGCTATACAAATAAACCAACAGTTGAACAGGTGAACCTAATAAATTGACCGGTGAGTACTTTTATTAAGGTGAATGTGAAATGCATATCCCTGATAGGAGCTTTTGAATCTTTCATTTCCTATGCTTTTATTTTGAAGGAAGGAAATATTCTCCTCTGTTCTTCCTTTACATTTGCTGTGTATTGTTGGTATTTTGTAGTGCACTATATAGTGAATGAAATTAACCGCTGAGAATTCAAACAACACAGCTAGAGAGACTGCACTCTGTAGGAGGAGCTTATTTTAGTGCTCCACAGTAAACAAATTTGAGTATTTATATGGTCATTTGTTGTGTTTGTTTTTGACCATCTGTCCATTTTAATGTCAGCTTCTCTGTTCAGTGTACACACATTCATGGTTATATGCTGAATCGGCCCTTTTTTATTATATTGGTGTAAATGTGTGTTTCTGTGACCTGAAGACTAAAGTTGATTTATAGGACTGTATCAATCAGAGAAATAAAATTATCTTTAAAATGAAGGAACATGTTAAACATGTTACTCTCTGAGTATTTCTGTGTGCAGTGGATACAGACGGTGGGCCTATCAAGGGAGGGGAAGTCAGACATGGAGCGTCTGAGTGTGTTCAACGAGATGAGCTACATTTCTGTGAGCGAGAGATACACTCCTCTGACAAATTGGGGGGGGAAAACATACCAGTAAGAGCATACAGTATGCAAGAATAAATTTGTATTATTATACATAGCAATTACAGCATTTTTTATTTAAAAAAATTATATGATGAAATCTCAATTGTTGTAATTATGATAATCATTATTTTTATTATCAATATCATTATTATCATTATAATCTCAGTATTATAACTATTTTTATTATTACCAGTATAGTTGTTATTATTTTTATCAGTATTGTAACAATCATAATCACAATCTTATCATTATCTCATTATTATTATTATAACAATAATAATAGCAATAATACTTTTATTATTATTATTGTTAATATAGTCATATTTTTTGTCATTATTATTACTATCTTTAACATTATCATCCTATTATTATTACAGTTATTGATATTATAATCATTATTATTATCATCATAATAATAATGACAATAATAATATTTTCTTCATGGAATTGGGTTGTTAGCTATGTGTCCACTGACATTAGTTTTAGATGCACTGTCCCCTGAGAGATCGAAGGTCACAGGCATTCAATGTTGGTTTTTCAGCCTTGCTGCTTATTTACAGAGATTTCTTGCAATTCTCTGAATCTTTTGGTGATATTATGGACTGTAGATGATGAAATCCTCAAATTTGTTGTAAAATAACTGATGTTGTTCTTAGGACTAATAGTCTGTGGGACTATTTGCACACATAGTTGTTGACAAAGTGATGAATTTCACAGCATCCCTTCTTCTAAACAACTGAGTCTTTCATGGATGCTTCTTTTATACTCAATCATGACACTCACCATTTAACCAGTTCTCCTGCTGAATATTCCAAACAAGTTTGTTTTTGAGCATTCCTCAACTTTCCCAGTCTCTTGTTGCCCCTGTCCCAGGGTTTTTGTGATGTGTTCCATGCATCATGTTGTAGTTCCTTATACGTTTGTGTAGAAAATCCCTGTAGACATTCTTGAGATTTCACATTCATACACACAAAGTACATTTCTACTGTGCTTTCTGAAATGTTTTAGACCTGGCATGCTTTCTTTAGAGATGTAAACATTAGGAGGATCATTTATTCATATTTCTCTCTGAGCCTTGAGTTTATGAGGATTGATCCCAACAATCAGCACAGCTCTTTTGGGGACTTGACTCAGTATGCTAACCTTTAATCTAGTAAATATGGGTATATTCTTCTTTTAAATCCTTAAAGCTTATTTTACAGTGTCTTTATCATCATGTTTCTTACTCTTTGTTTAATAAGCAGCTGTAACACCACCATTTCCCAGTCAAAGATCAATGGAGCGAGTCCATTTGTTTCAAGCATTGAGAGATTGCCCCCTCTAGTGGCTCATAAACTCCATCACCCCCTTCTCCAGGCTCTTTATGAGGAAAGATCAGAGCAGAGCAGAGAAGGTGGATCACAGCTGGACTGTAAGTCACGGTTTCAAAGACAGCAGTGAAGTTTGTTTTAGTTTATCACCTTAAATTTCAAAATCTGAGATCAGCCCATGCTGTGTCAGATATAAATCTGCTGATGCCTCTCTTACTCATATGAACTGGTCCTGCTCCAGTCTTCTCAAATACTGGAGAGATTTCTTTTACACATTATCACAGATTCTTCACATCAAATAAGAACCAAACTCTTAAACTGCTGTGTTTGAGGTCAGTGGAGAAGAGACACAACTGATCGCAGAGAAACTAAAACCATTATCCTCCTGGCTGGAAGACAAAGAGTGATGTTTCAGCTTCCCCCCATAAACAAAATCATGAGGATCAAGTCCTGTTTAAAACTGTTCCTCTTTTTAATACATTTCAAACCCTGTCAGGGCTTTTCCACCAAGTCTGCTTTAACTGTAATACATATGTACCACTGACTCACATGGTGCAGGTGAATGTGACATGGAAAGGTTTATTACCGCTGATGGGAGGCCACGCTTTTGCTGGCATTTGTCTTTTTGTCTGTTTGCAGGATAACTGGAAAAGTCATCAGTGGATTTTGATTTTGAGGGAATTTTGGTCCTGCCACAAGGAGGAAGTGATTAGATTTTGTTGGTGATCCGAATCCTGATGCAGATTCAGGGTTTTTTTTTTTTTCATTTTTTTTTTTTACAATGCGAGCCAGGGCAGTTTTCTACATTTCTGCTAAATAACTCAAAAACTTCTCAACAGATTTTGATGACATTTTCAGAAAACGTTGGTCATGGCAGAAGGAAAACTGATTACATATTGGTGAATCTGGATGTAGATCTAACAATATTTTCAAGGACTTGTTTACAGTGTGTGTACGTTTTTTGTTTTTTTTTCCCAGTTTTCCACATTTTTTACAAAAACTCGCTCAACATGCTGGAAGTGCCGGAGGTTTTTGTACATGGTGCACCTCTAGCTTTGAGTCTTTCTTTAGGTTTCTGTTATATTTTGTACTTTTATATTATTTCCAGTCTTCATTTACACATTATTTGATCATTTTCAGTTTGGCACATTGGTGCGCATTGCTGTCCTGGTTTACCTGTGTCTACTTTACACTTTCAAATAAAACTCTGTCATCACTGCGCTTCCAATCTAATCCACTTTATTTAGCATATTTTAAAGACCAGTTTAGCTCACCAAAGTGCTGCACAGTGACTACAACACAGAAGTAAAACAGAATAAAACAAAAAATAAATGCTTTATATTGTGGAAAAACTTTGGTAAATGATTCTGATTTAAAACTCTTATTGTGACTTTAAACTTGCTGAGATGAAAATGTTTGAAAAATACACTACAAATTTCAGTTTTCTTACCTTTAAAACTAAATAGAGAGAAAGATGAATGAGCATTTGGGCTGCAGTCCTTCCAGCTCATTCTGGTTCAGCCTGTTTCTCCTTGACACGACATTCTCAGTTCCTCCACTGGTCTACTACAGTATCCACAGTCCCATCTTTAAAGGCAATTAACCCAAAATAAACCTAATAAAAGTCAAACAAGTCAAGAAACTTCAATTTTCACACTCTTTTAATTCCATTAAACTCAAGCAACTGGACAAAAATTTTAACACAAAAATCATCATGAAATACTTCAAACAATGAGCTGTGATTTCATCCCACATGGCAGTAAACAGACTCTTCATCACTGTTGTTTCATGCCCTTGAATATTTCAGGTCTTGTGTAGTTTTAAACATAAATCAATGACTCCTCAAACTTCTAGTTAAAAGAGCGTTGCTTTAAAAGGTGCAGTCTTTAACAAATATTCTGTGAGAAATGCTATCAGTGTAAATCAGATTTTCACAGCATTAAGGTCAAATGAAGCTGAATTATCTTTTTACACTTCTTTAAAAACTTCACACACCAGCTCAGAAAACAAACAGTTTGAGCTTGTGTTTGTTCTATAACAGCCACTCCAGTTAATAAAGAAATGAAAACGACATCCATACCTTTTCAAGAAAAAACTCTATTTGTGAGATTATAAAGGTGTGAATGCAAAATCAAAGTCAGAATTTTCAAGTTTAAAATGATGTAAGGTTACAGGAAATTTGAATTGTTATAGTTTAAAGGTTGTGAATTTATGAAAAAAGCCAATATGGTGTAAATAATCACAACAGATGAAGCAGTTTGCCTTGTATCATATCTGCAGCCCAGAGTCTGAACAAATATATATAGACTGAGTAATTAGGAAATGCATGAGGTTGGTTTTAGCCCAGAATCATTAGGATCTGGACTTTGAAGGGACAATTTTTAATATCAAGGCTATTCAGAGAAAAAAAAACACACTGATCAGAAAAAGGTGATAAAATTAGTCAATCAAGAAGTACAGCACACCACACAGATGAAAGACAGAAAATGAGTTCAAAAAGGCAAAAATTTAAGACTTAAAAATTTCAAAAATTCAGGTGTTTTTTTTACACCTACAGCTTGGTTGCTTTGCTCCAAATTTGCAAGAAAGCCAGCGGGTGACCCACAAATCAATAACAGAATAACAATAATAGATGAAATGTCATATGTATACAGATGAACATATTTATCGATATAGGACATGCCTTACAATTTAAGCTTAAGCAACTCTACAGCTGACCACAGAGAACACTAGATAGCACGGTAACTCTTTAAACCTTAACACTGGTAGCAGTGTCCACAGCAGAGTTCTGCTCTCTACTTTATAAGCACACAAAGTAGAGAGAAGCTTTAAAAAGAACTGGACTAAATCCTGGGAACTAAAGAAGTTCCTGCATCAATTCTTGTTATAAAGTCCTGTGATAATCTGCGGTAGGAATGTGTGATAAAAAAAAAGTATTCTTAGTTAGAACTTTGTTAGCTTGATTGTGTGGTGGCCGTACTGCAATTATTATCATTACTGCTGCTGCTTAGACTACAGCAGTGTGATGAGTTAACTCATCACACTGTTTGTGTCGACAAACCACTCCAGAGGCTGATTGGAAAGGGAGCTGAGAACACCTCTTTCAGGCAAGCTTGGAGAGGTAGTTTGTGCCAAAACAGGGACTGATTTCTGTTTTCATACATGTTCAAACAAACCAAAGCGCACACGAACACCCACTTGTATTGACACAACTCTCCCAAACAATCTGTGTTAAATCATTTTAATTTAAGACTTTTGAAACTTTAAATTCTGGTTTGGTTTCATAATTCCACGATTTATAATCTCAAAATGAAATGGATTTTTTTCTCAAACATTAACAGACCTTTTTTTCTTTACAGAGCGGCCCTTATTTGTATTTCTCTACACTCAGATTGTCAGAAACTCACAATAAAATGATTGCAGGAAACTCACAGCTGGTCTTATATCTACATTAAAGTTGTCTTTGTGCATAGCAGAGATGGAGATGACAGCATTAAAAACAATAAAACAAACAAACACTTTGCAAAAATAAGGAAAACCACAACTCTTACAAACTCAAAAACAGGAATCATAAGGCACCTGTCTCCACATTCACAATACTGCAGCAGTAATGAGTGCAAAAATAACATTTCATCAGCATTCAAGCACGTCATTTATTTTACACAGTGAACTGTATTTAAGCCACATAAAGCAGATCATCCCGCCCTTAATTATTGCACATCATCTCTCTGCTGATGAATTAATGTTGATTTAATCTAAAACAAAAAGGACCAAAGCAAAGCTGGAAGTCAGTAAAGAGTTAAGAGCTGTAATCTAACCTCAGTAACTTTTATTTAACTTTTTAAAGCAGTGTTCAGTCTACTGTAGGTCAGTGTGTGTTGTTTTATATGTTTCAGTACCACAGGCTGTATAAAAGATGAACAACACTTCAGTTTCACAAAAGTGAAGCCAAAATATTTAAAGCCCCTCCTGCTTTCTGGATGCGATTTTGATTTTGAGCTCCACATCCTCAGGGGTAAACAGAAATGGGTCAGACTTCAAAATCCAATCTCTGTGATTGGTTAGCGACCAGTCCAGTGTGCAGCCTGCCTCTCAGTAATATCGGGATCTCAGCAATTAGCGATGCAACAATAATCAATGAAACATGCATGGTGCAAAGTCCACGGTTCATTATGCATGTTTGGGTTGCAGTATTTACAAACGGCTTTCATTCATTGTCTTTTTCTCTCTGTATTTGCTCTGCAGTGCATGTACCTGTGAGCAGAGCACAAGGGTGAAGAGACTCCTGCAGTGAGCTCATGTTTAGCTAAGATATTCCACTATTACTTTAAGATGAGAGGGTGCAATATGATGTTAATCTGTTGTGGGAGTAGGAGTGAAGATAACTCAGCATTTGCGAAACCTGAAAGTCAATCAAGCTCATCTTTACGGCTATTTAGTCTCTTATTTTACCAAACCACTGGTGTGAACATTCACCACTTCTTACAAACCCTCCAAGCAAATATATTAAATGTCATCTGTCCACCACAGCCTTCCTCCACAACAGTTTCATTTCATACTGACCTCTAAAGAATGAAAGTAAACTCTTTTTCTACTAAAAACAGGCCTGAAAACACACCCAAACTATGATGAAAGTCCAATTTGTTTTTTGTCCCTGTTGAAGTTAGCTGATTGGCTGATAGAGCAAATTTAACAAGCCTTAAAGGGTTAGTTCAACATTTTTGAAGTTGGGTTGTATCAGGTACTTGACAACAGTCAGTGAAGTGAGCTGAAAGGGCTCAAATTAGCACTGTACCTGTAAGAAGAATGAGCTTAGACAACGAGTGCACTGCTGTTGGAAGTTATTTCACATAATTGAGTTTTACAAATGAGCTACAAACTGTTTGGTCGAATGAACAATTGGGTAAAAAAATTCAGAACACTTTATTTTTCTTCAAGGAAGTTTCTGTGTTTGGCATTATTTTATGATACAGCAAATGGCTATGTGTTCCTCCACCTGTGAGCATTGATTTCAGCGATCTGTTGTTCCGCTCAATGGACTCAGGGAGACACGACAGCAGAGGAAACCAATACTGAACCAAATATGAGTGATTCTGACTAAAGACAACCTTCCTTTCACTGGGCATGAACTGGAGTAAACAGAAGAGGAAATCCTTAAGAACAAAATGCATCGGGCAGGATCAATGCACACAGGCGGAAGAACACACAGACATTTCCTGGAACATAAAGTAGTGCCAAACATAGAGGCTTCCTGGAGGAAAAATAAAGCTCTCTGAAATGTTTCACCTAATCGTGTATTTAACCCAACATAGTTTATCGGCTCTTTTTCATAAAACACAAAAAAATGTCCCAGCCAACAGCAGAGTGCCACACCAGTCGTCTCAGGTTGTTCTTCTTAAAGGTACAGCACTACTGGGAGCTCTTTCAGCCTCTTTACTTACTGTTGTCTCGTATCTGATACAAACCAACTTTAAAAAACACTGAACTATCCCTTATATAAGCCCTATAATGAGGTGTTCAGTGACAGCTCAGAAAAATGACAATTAGAAGAAATTAATAAATAAGTCATCATGATACATTCCAGTTTAAAATAATGACTCTTTCTCACTTAAACCTTGAATAGTTATCGTTCTTTCTCATTTTTTGGCAGTATAAAACAGATACAACAGATATTAGCAAGAGATAAAAGAACATAATAATTGTTGCCCATTTATGTGTTCATTATTTAATTTTACTTCATAAAATGTATCAAGGGTGTTTGAGGAAAAGGTGCATTTTTAACTTCAACTTAAGAAATAAATTGTTTAGAAACAATATATAGCTTTTTCTTCCTTTCTACATAAAATTTCCCTTAAAACAGCTCTCTAATAACAAGGCTGAGAAAAACTGAACCGAAAACCATGACCTCAAAAAAATGGTACTTGCTGAACTGTGGGCTAAGTCTATTGTTGCATCCCTGTCAGCTATGCAACCCCCCCTGGCTCCAATTGGCCAACATAAGTCAGTGCTGATTGCTCAGAACATTTTGGCTTCAGTTTTGTACAGCAGGAGGAAGTAGAGATAGGTCATCCATCTTAATACACAGTGCTCTATTCACAGAAATGCTTGTCCTTTGAAAAACAGCCATTTTTAAATATGGAGGACATAAACCTGATGTCACTCTAGAGTCGTATTGTCAGAGACCAGCGACACCGAGGCTTCATGCTGAATCTCTCATTTGAGACTTTCTTTAACCACCTATGATAACTTCCATGATTTGTAATATTTTAAAGCAGAGTCCCATTCAAAAGTAAAAAAGTCTGCCAAGCCAATGATATTCAAAGATTGTGAAGACCTCAACTTCATTATATCTTTCCTTTAACTTCAAACATCCTGGAGTGAAAACACCCCGGTCTTACTCTGATCACTTCTGGCACACAAATCCAACAAGTGTTTAGATCCAGCTTATGGTGAAGTTTTGACTGAGGTTTAGACCAAGATCTGAAACTGTTAATACCTGCAGAGAGAGACGAGAAAACATCATTAGAACCTGAAGAATTCACCTAAAGAAGGAAAAAACATGCACATCCCAAATAAAGTTACATGTTAGGTGAAAAAAATAGCAAAAAGACATAAAAGGTCTGCACAACAGAAGCTGCTCCTAAGTCAATTTTACTGACGATTAACACCACAGTGTGATGTTTTGGGTCCTTGACCTTCTTCAGATATGAACAAATGAAAATACACACCACCATCTATATGACCATCATGTGATCCTTAGCATTATACAAGAGGTAAAAAAAACAACACAAAAATGAGACAAGTACAAGTAAATTGCCATAGAGAAAATGTATACAAGGGTATATACCAAAACCAAAAAACAGTGACACCTTAAATCACAAGATCAAACATCTGTGAGTACCATCAGGTGATAATAAAACTTACAATCACCTTCCCCATATATTTGAGGTGCCTCTATTACGACATGTATGGATACATTTTTCTCCTTGTATTGCATGTCATTAAGACGGCAGATGCGTGCATTCCTTGTGTTTATCCTTGTATATACCTTGAACCTGAACTTGCTTGTATACATGCTCATTTTTGTATTGTATTTCCCTCTTATATAATCGTAAGAATCCACATGACGGGTCAGGTGACCCTCTGTGTTATATAAATGAAGATCTGTTTTTTTCATTTGTTCATGTCTGATAAAGAGCCATGACTCAAAACATCATGAGTGTAAAAAAAAAAACCTCATAAAATTAACTTTGGAGCAGCTTCTGGTGAGCAGACCTTTTGTCACTTTTAGTCATCCTGACCAAAAACACACCAATCCTTGACAAAAACACAGCACACCACAGCATTAGTATCAAAAGGTTAACTGTTTGCTAGAACTATTTAGATCATGATAGGCAAAATGCAGCGTGGGGGCCAAATGTGTCCTTCCTTCTCACTCAATGTGGCCCACGTGTTAATTCTAAATATCAAAAAATTGTAAACGAAAAGAAAAAAAAAGACTAAATCTGTTATGAAAATATTAAAAACCAAAATATTTCCAAAATAGTCTTTGGTTATTTAAATATAATTAATTCTCTGCAAGAAATTAGTGACATAGTTGATGTATGGCTTCTTAAAATTTCTTGAATATGCATCAAAAATAAAGTATTAATTTAAAAAAAGACCTGTGTGTAAAAAGTATTGGAAAAGAAATAAATACTGCATTTAATACAAAGAAACTGTAGTTTCAGTTGCCTTATATATGGATAAAGGCAACTGATATAAAAAGGAACACATATAAAAAAGCTTTATGTGTTCATTTTGTGTAATTAAGTAAACATATACAGTATGTATTAACTGAACATCTTGCGACTGGGGGGGGGCCCTAAATCTGTGTTGTTACCATTAATGTGGCCCTCTACGTGGCCAAAGTTTCCCACCCCTGAGTTAGACAGATAAATCTTGGATCTGTTAACTCTGCAATGGACGCTACTTCTTCCACTTCAAATTAGATTCTGCATGGAAATCATTTAAAAGCCATCTAAGTACACTTAATAATTATTAGTTGTGACTGTGACTGACTACCACTTCGAGTAGAGATGATTTTATACCAGTATCCCAACAAACTAAATCAAGTTCTCCTGACTCTGCATGATCGACAGAGTTTCTGAATCAGTCCTTTCACTCTTGACCCTTGGCCTCACCTGATTGGGTCTGTAGATGAACACTGCATCCTGGGAGTTCACTAACACTCTGCTCGGCTCCTGCTTCACGCCGTAGAATGAGGTTGATTCCACAGTGATGTATGTGGCCTCCACGTTGTTATGGAGCACCTGGGAGGTCATCGTGTTCTGTGGAAAAGTATCACAAGTTATAACACATACTATCATGAACGATGGCTGTTTTCAGAACGAGCATGCATCGGTCCACACCAGTCACGGTTTCTCAAAGAGCAAAGCACTAGCAGGTCATAGGTTTAAATGAAAAACACTTCCAGTTTATATCAATGGCAACAGCATTAGCATTATAAGCATTAGCATTAATTCTGTACATAGTAAATGCTCTATAGCAGGGGCCCATGGGCACCTGGTAGCTCTCAGGGGTCCTTTGAGGTGCCCCCAGCGACAATCTAGGACAGTTACGAGATTTTACCAGTGAGCTAAAAATAAATATCATTTTTGATCTAAATTCTTATGCTTTTGCAAATAAATCATACATCAGTTCATTGAAAAACAACTACTGTAACATTTGTTAATGTTTTCTTTAAAAATTTGAGCTGTGTGGGGTCAAAATTTATGTTGATGTGTTTACGTCAAACTTCTACCCACACTGGTGCCAGCTAGAACCCTTAAGGCAGTGTTTTTCAACCTTGGGGTCGGGACCCCACGTGGGGTCGCCTAGGATTCAAATGGGGTCGCCTGAAATGTCTAGTAATTGATAAAAAAAAAAAAATTAGGCTACTGATAAAAATATATTTTAACTAATTATTATTCTTTTTGAAATGAAAACACCACACACAATCTTAAAGAACTGTATTCTATACTTTCACTTTCTCAAATATAAATGTAGTTCAAATAAAATACATCATTTAAAAATAGCTGGCGCAACTTGATTGAAGGCCGCGATCACGTGACTTTACAGTAACTGGTGCTTCAGTTCCCTCGCTTTAACTTAGCACACAAACTTGCAGTCAGTAGGAAAAAACAGCATAACAAACCTCCATGGTTTGTACAGTATAGCAAACACGATGAAAAACTAATTCTAGAAAAAAAATGTCTCTGGGGTCCCCAGAAATTTGTGATGCCAAAATGGGGTCCCCCGACCAAAAAAGGTTGGGAACCACTGCCTTAAGATAACACTTTACATTTAACAGATAAAAAAAAATTAAAGATGCATTGAAGTATGTACTTTACAGTTCCTCGAGCTCTTACAGATCTTGTAAAGACTGTCTTTTCTCACAGAGCACCTAGGGCAAGGAACAGCCTCCAAAAAGAGCTAAAGATAGTGTCATTGATCTCGCTGAGAAAATTTAAAAGGATCATAAAGAGCGTGGAGACAGAGAAGTCTAGCTGTTTTTAATGAAAGGTCACTAAATTTTGTAAGCCTCTTTTAAAATGTGAGTTGCTGTGTGCTGTTTAATGTTTTGTGTTGATTTTAAGTTTGTAACACTGTATTGGCTTCTACCTTGGCCAAGTCTCTCTTGTATAAGAGATTTTTAATCTCAATGGGACTTCCTGGTTTTAAATAAAGGTAAAAAAAAAAAGAAAGAAAAAAAAAAGTTTGGTGGTCTTGTAAAATGTATTAAAAATAATAAGCAAATTTACAGTGTCATATGAAGCCCATTAAATGCAACTAAATATTTAAGTTAAAGTAAACTACACAAATTTACGTTACTCAGAAACATTAAATCAAACAAGTAGCCCTCCATAATGGTCCCTATCTTTTGGGTAGTCCTAAGGCACAAAAAGGTTGGAGACTCCTGCTTCAGTGACAATCTGGAAAACAAAATAAATCACTCTTAATTTTTTATGAGCACATAAACGGATGCTACAACGTAGTGATGCTAGCCATTAGCCGAGCTACCATTTACTTTTGTTTTTAAGACCATAAACAAATAACAGCTTGATGTATTGAGGACTGGGGAAGGAAACCAGTCTTGTTCAGGAATTTTAAAAAAATTGATCATGAAGAGGAGTGGGTCTCAAATGGTGTGGCAGGGCAGGAAACAAGTCCAGGTGTGCCTTGGGAATTTGTACAACTATATCTTACAATGGAAAGAGAACTTGTATAAACTCTGGATTTACTTATCAGTACTTCAACTGGACCCTGTGACTGCAAATTCAGTTTTAAACAAAAAAAAAAACAAAAAACTGAAGTTTCTTGCATTAAGCAGACTTGTAGACAGTGTTACCCATGTGTTACCCAACAGGCTGCTTTTCACCTATTTAATAGATTTTGTCAATACTTTAAATTACTATCAGTAAAATTAATATTTTAAGGGAATATAGTTGACAGTTAAATTGTACTATGTATTCATAGTCAGAAGTAAAAACTGACATGGTATAAGGTTCATGCTCTGACCCAAATCACAGCACAGTCAGTGTTAGACATTGGTTGTTACCTTTCAGAAGATAAAATAAGAAGAAGCTCTGCAGGGTCTAGCAAACTACAAAATCACAGCTTTGTGGCAGACGTCAAACTACATACTACTACCAAACACAGTGAGCAGTATATACTCCAGACTGGGCTTCATAGTAGACTGTAGGGATGGAAATTGATAAGATTTTATTGATACCAGTGCCATTATCGATTCTGTCAATGGATGTGATTCTTTAATGATTTCTGTGGATTTTCTGTGTGGGCAAAATTCGGCTGACACGGGTTTTCAGTGGCGACAGTGGTAGATCCATGGCATGTCATTAAATGCTGGCTGCAAAGACTACCGCCCCTACAAGTTGCTGGTGGTTCCACTCTTTGTGCAGCAAGCATATTCTTGTTGGAAATGAAGCCACAATTTCAACCACTTCTGTGCCCTATCTGCCGTGATCACATTATTTACTTCTTTGTTTTTTATTTCTGCTGACTGCCTCTAATGAGAGCGTGGTGTCCTTGATTTGCAAGGCATGCAAAACAAAGTGGAAGGAACTGATAAGGGAACTGATAAGCAGAAAGTCTAATGATATTGATTTCTTAGGGAAATTGTTATTGATACCCGACTGAAATTGGTTTTAGATTCCCTTCTTTATTAGTATGTAGTAATCTGTTTTGTTAGTTTGGTTTAAAGTGATTCTGAAAGGTGCCTTGTGTTGCTAAATAATGAAATCTGGCTCACGGCTTTCCTCTGCAGTGACCTTTGGGTTTCTTTGAATTTACTTAACATTTTTGTCTTTGCTTTATTTCAAATAAATGTAAAACAAACATAAAACTACAGGAATGTAAAATATGCATCAATGTTCCAGCAGCTGCTCCAGTCCAGAAATCTGGACCCTTAAAAATATGAGTCTACTTGGTTTCTCCTCCGCCGTTGTTCATTCCAGAGTTAATTTTAGAAACAGAGGGCAAAGGGTGATATTGACAAGAGCAGCTGAAATCAAAAAGTTCAACTATTTCCAGCCTTGAGCTCTGTGAGTGCACTGATAAGACAGTGACAGTGGTTTAGCACTGAGGATGCAGAGCTGGAAGGCTAATCAAACTAAGTTTGTACAGAAAATGGGCCATCCAGGGCAAATAAACAGCATAGTAGACACAGGCCCTGAGGCTTAATTAAACACTGTATCTGTATAACAATCATTCTATAAAAACAAAAGTAATGTGAAACTATTAACCCACATGGAATTATCATATAACTGTAGTTCACCTCAGTTCAACTGAGCCTTTTAGCATCTGATTATTCTAATTTTACAACCAATTATCATCCCAGCCCATGTTTTGTTATTTAACTCGCTTCTCTGATTCCCCTTTTAATGCATTTATTCAAATTCCATGTTTAAAAAAATAATCCTACGCACTAAAATGCAAGCACATCACTTAAACCAACATTACAGTGCAGCTAAAAATGCAATTGTATTTTTTAGAGAGTTAGGTTTGTCCTTTAGGACATTGTTAAGAGTAAAAACAGGTCAAATTAAAATTACTCCGCAACCTTAATATCATAAAAATACAGGAAGGTTTTCTTATACCAAAGCTGCAAAAATGGTAGAAGTTCCATTGCCCTCTTATAAACTATCAACCCTTTGATAGCTGAAAACACAAATTATAGCCAGAAAATTCTAATATTTTAGAGATTAAATGTTTATTTCACTTTCTACTGAAATCCTAAAAAAAAAATCAAAATTTCACAAAATTCAGCCTATATTTTTTTGTATCTCATTTGATACATTAGGTGTTTTAGGCAACCGATAATCCATTTGAGGAAATCTTTATCATTTATCTGATTTTATTAAGATGTTTTTTTAGTAATTTGTTGATCATATTCATTAGATAGAGGTATCATAAAGTATGTATCTAATATGATACAAAAGGCATGAAAGGGTTAACTTGGCCCTTAAAAGCTGCGTTTAAAATGAGGAAAACTCATTACACATTACACATCAGCCTACAAAATAAAGTCCTAGTTAGATGGTCTTTAAAGTTACTCAGACCTGGTTTGTAGCTGTTTTTAAAAGAGTCTAAAACAGAATTAAACTGGTAAAGTGGGCTGGTGGCAGATACTAAGGATATTTTTTCCTTCATGGTTGAACTTCTTTAAATTTAGTACCTTGGCGACGTTAAATATGATGTAAGCATATTTGTCGGTCTCGTAGGTGTCTAAGCTCTCTCCGTCATCCCAGAACAGATCTCCGCTGGCTGAACCGTCGTCAGAGAGAGCAGAGACCAGATGGAGGGGCTGACCACTGCTCACCCACAGGGTCAGGTTGGGAGCCTGTGAATGAAAAATAAATAAAGCAATACAGCTAGGGACAAGTGAAAATCAGTTCACACTGCTGCTCTCACTAGTCAGTCCAACTGCTTCTTTATGATATCATTTATAAGAGACTGATGTGCCTGCACTCAACTCTGATGAAGAATAATTTATGCTCTTTGTTGTTCTTTACAATACAGTATAAGCCCGTCCCACTCCCTTTCTGTCCAACTCAAACTTTTTCTCTTTGCATGAACATTTGATAGCATTACTTTAATAATGTTAAAAAGATGGCACAATAGAGTGGACCAAATAAAAAATAACCTATTTTAACTTCATGCAAACTACTTCCTTTTCAAAAATACAAAGCAAAATGTACCTGTGTTGTTATGACAGAGCCTTCACGTAAATGCAGGTTTATCTTATCCAGAGGTGCTTCCAGTTTAAGTTCTTGTCCTTTGGATTGTACAGGATCGCCCTAAAAATAAGATCACATCACACCAAAAATCTTTAGAACACTGTTTACATCCTCTCTGTCAAGGAAATGCCAAATAAGTGTGTATATGCTGATCATTGATGGCAGAAGTGTGGGTCTTACTGTGTAGTAGTCGTACCACAGACCCTCAGGGAAGTATCCAATCACATAATTAACTCCAGGCTCCAACACCGGTGTCACCAATAAACTCTTCCCCCAGAGGAACTGTTTGTCAATACCATATGTTTTTACATCTTGAGGGAACCTTTAAGGACAAAAAGATGGTTTGTCAAAAGTAATCTCAGTTGTGAGATTAACTTCAGCTGAATCAGACAATCTTACTTACTCGAACATTAATGGCCGAGCCACAGTGTGACCGTGAACGTGTGCGTGATGGAAAAGCGTGTAGAGGGCGGGGTAGAGAGAATAACGCAGCAGCAGAGCCTGTTTCATGGCTTTGTTAGCCGCAGAGCTGAATGCTGTGGGGTCCTGAGGCTGAGGATTAAAAAGGAAAAGTTTTATTTAAAAGAATTAGGGCAGGATTTAATACCTCAGTGAGTATGGTTCATAATAGAGCTGTCGAAAGGTTTCTGAATTTTTTTTAAATCATAAATAACTGCAGAATTTTAAGTTTATGCCAATGGCAGTGTTGATTCTGCTCATGATTTCAGTTCGCTTATCAATTCCTGTGTATTTTATGCGTGGGAGAAGTCACAGCTACATAAGTTTTCAGTATTAACAATGTCAAACACATGATATTTCGGACGATAAGAGCCATGCTGCATGGATGAATTCTTCTGCAAGTTGCTTGTTTTTCCACCCACTAAACACTGTACAGTAGTGTCATGAGGTCCAAAATTTAGACCACTGGCCCTGTCTGCCATTGCTACATTTCTTCCATCTTTATCATCATTTTTTTCTGTTCATCTTTAGTTAGAGCATGAAGCCCTTGATTTGCAATGCATGTAGAACAAAGTAAAAGGAATTGATATGGGAAATGTAACACAAAAACACTAATGATGTCTGATCCATGAGTGAATTGTTATTGATTCTCAACTGGAATTGGTTTTCGATTTCCATCCCTAGGGGCCAGCTTCAAAGTTATGTTCTGTGAAATACAATATTAACACTTGTATACAGTGAGAAATATAGAGGAGTACAGGATCAGAATTACTTAACACACGTCCAACAATTAAGTCTATTAGACATTAATAGTTAAAACTTCTAGACATTAGTTTACTGGACGAATAGACTAGACAGGCTCCTCTGTCCAGTCAAGCCTTCGAAACCTTTGAGTCATTACCTCCACCAGGGAGCATTTGTTAGTTTGTTACTTAGTTTGTTAGCAGGATGACTTCAAAAGTTATGAATGGATTTTGATGTCATGTTAGTGATGGCACAAGGAGGAAGTGATCAGATATTGGTAGTGATCAGAGTCTGGATGCAGATCCAGCCTCTGATCACTACCAACATTGCGAGAAAGGGCAAACAATGTCAGTAATGCCTTTGTGGAGATTTGGATGATTGTTCTTTCCAGGCTGTAGCATCTCTACTATGGAGTGCTCTCCCTCGTTCTTTACACTTTGTTGAGTCTACGGATGATTGGGGATGGGAATCTGAAACCAATTCCAGTTGAGAATTGATGACAACAAGCTTGAAGAATCGATAACAATTGTGTTTATTCTTAACGATTCCCTTATTAATTCCTCCCACTGAGTACTGCATGTCAAGGAATTCAACAGCATTGCATCCTAAACAGAGGCAGTCAGCATAAACAACAAAAAATGTAAAAATGTAAATGTTCTTAATTATACAGCCCTTTATAACAACCCTTTCAGTGAACCAAAGTGCTTTACAATAGATAGTAAATAAAAAACAATAAATAGAAACAATAAAAAGCAATAAAATAGAAAAAATACAATACAATAAAATAAAGTAAAAGTGTCACCACTGGGCATTTAAAGCCATCCTAAATACATACGTGTTCAGTCTAGAGGTTTAAGATGTGATTACAGCAGACAGGAGGCAGAGGTATTAAAAACTGTGGCGCAATTTTACACAAAAATGATGCTGACTGAAAAACATCTAGTCTCTCTTTGTTTGATTTCAACCATGGGTGCAAAACAACAGAAACTTGCTGAAGCATTTGTCATTGCAGCACCGAATTAATGTATCAGGGGTCCGGTGTGTCTAATGTCGTTGACACTGAAATTCTCTGTAGGCCAACTTTATTCCACAAAGAAAATACCCAGGTATCGATAAAGAATTGCATCACTAGGGAGAATCAATAATGGTATCAAAATGTCTTATCAATTCCCATCCTCACTGATGATTGTACGAAATAGCTGGAAAGTTCTAGTTGAATCATGTGACCCTTTGTACAGCACTCAATGTACTTTGTACAGCGAAGATCTTCAGTTATTAGCATGTAAGCTGGAAAACAAATTAGGTTTGATTTTTGGGAGCAGCTTAACTTTATTGTGCTAAAAACAGCAACGTAGCAAAAGAATAATGCAGAGCACAAAGAGTGCAAACCTCAGCATTTCTGACATTTTTAGCCAAGTTATGTGTGGAAATGTGGAAAACTGTCATGTTTTGTAATGTTAACAGATCATCTTTAAAAAATCTTGGATCTGTACCCAAATGTGGATCAGCACCAAACTCTAGTCACGGCCTCCCTGTGCCATGACCAACAGTACCTGAAAGTTTCACCTAAAATCTAAAGAGAACTTTTTTGAGTTTTTTGGCTCATAAAAGGACAGACAGACAGACAAACCAACAAAAGCCAGAAAAAACATAACCTTCTTGATTTGAATCTAAGTGTATTTTATGTGTTAAAGCTCATCACCCTAGTTTGAAGCATTTTTAAATACCAAATAAAAGGTTCATTTGGTGATGCTGCAGCAGCTATGGCCCATTCTTACCTGCATGTTGATGGAGTTGTGGTTACGTGAAAAAGGGTAGAACGCTCCCAGCTGTGTCCAGCGAACACACATCTCCTCCTGTGGCTCCTCACCGAAACCACAGATATCTGCTCCCACCAGCGGGATGCCCAGAAGATTAAAGGTCAACATACCTGAAAGAGACATAAAGAAGTGAGCATCATGAGGGGGCAGAAACATGAAAAAAAGAAAAAAAAGAAGAAGAAAAAAGAAAAAAAGAACTTAAATTGAACAACTAAATGGAAAATTTTAAATACAAGCCAAGGAAATATAAATAAGTGACCCACTTTATTATAATGTTGTCGACAGAGTAAGTACAGGGTGGAAGACACAATAAAATGTACAACAGCCCCATAAACCTAAACACACATCTTAAAAATCACACTAACTCTTTGGAGCAGCTATCCAATGACAAAAATGTTTCACAAAACTCTGCAAATTCACTCAGAATTGCTGACTAGTTTGTTTTTATAGTGAACTTAATTCTAGTGGCTCTTTGTGCTGAGCAGTTAGTTTTCATTGGAGTTTATATGCAGTGAAGCTAAAAAAATAAAGCCCTAACAAGCTCTGTAGACAGAGTGAAAATAGAAATCCTTTTGTAGATTTACAAACCCCATTTTCAATGAAGTTGGGATATTGTGTAAAATGTAAATAAAAACAGAATTCAACGACTTGCAATTCCTTTTTGACCTTTTTTCAGGTGAACACACGACAAAGACAAGATATTTAATGTTCAAACTGAAAAAACTTCATTCTAAGGTATTTCTGACGTTGTTAGCCAACAATTGGGTTTGTGGGTCAAAATCTGAAGGCTCGGGACATTCACACAGGTGCTTGAATCACTCTGGTCGATCAGACAGTGACAGGTTGAACAGGTGAGAGGGAGACTGGTGAGATATTATGATGTCATAAGTTTTAAGGACATAAGGTCGACTATCATGTTGCTTTTCCGTAAATAAATTATAGCAATAAAAATAACAAATGTCTCTAATTTATTAATTCTTGTTTTACTGCTTTGCATTTTCTCTTGTTTCTTTTCTTTTATATTTTATCAGTTATCTTGATTCTATCATTTCTTGTACTTAAACTTTTCTGGTGTGCATTAGTCTCCAAATCCTCTTGACATCCTACCTTTCATCATTACAGTTACAGTGGAATAATACTTAGTATATGGACCTCTGCTGAGCGTTTATTTGCTGGGTGGTTGTAAGAAGATGATTATTATCATTATTTATTTACGAGTGTGTATATTATATTATGTATGTATGTATATATATATATTCCATATTCCGTATATATATATCCCTTGTATTCCATTCTGTATATTCCGTCAAAGGAAGAAAAACCCACAATAGTCACTGATATAACTTGAAACTGACAAAAGTAACAATATCATTGTGGGTTTTTCTTTCTTTAACAGAAGGGTACCAACAATTTTGTCCACTTGTGTATATATAATTTGTTGTCTTGATGTAAAGCAATTTAATTTGTAAGAAATGTGCTATATAAATAAACTTTGACTGAGTGAATATTGTTTATTTCCTTCTTTTTTGTTATTGGAAAGGTTTTGATTCATAGCCAGAAATTTTAAGACTCGTCCTTTCCCTTTTCTTGGTTGAGTTTAACTCACTGAGCAGCACCCCACCACACCTCAGTCCACGGATTGAGCCAGGCAGACGCGCTGTGTATTCCTCAGAGTCTGCATGTATTATTTCTTGATCGTCAGCTACCGTGGGCATTACAGAGAAAGTGAGGGAGTGCATCTGAGACGGCCTTTGAGCCATGAAAAAAACTCAGCCAAGGGGATTATTAGGGATAAATGATGAAACATAATTCCTTAAAGAAAACATTGAGTGCAGAGACACAGTTCATGCACAAGCACTTCAAAAACCCTGGTCATACAGGGCAGGTTGGGCAGGTGGTTTTCCTTTAAGAATTTTCCTAATATCTATTTACAGTTGCTGATTAACAGAGGGTGATAGAGCCAGCAAAGATAATGTGAGAGGCCAAAGACCCAAGTGGACTGACAAGGCACATAAATATTACTAGTGGACTTTGTTCAAATATAACTCTGCAAGCATCTCCAGTCATTTGTTTGCTAACTGGTTGCATGTTGAATATGTGTACGTGTATTCAGTGTGCAGAGTCTATGATTTTAATTTGAGAGGGTAAATATTTGAGGAAGAGAAACAACTATTGAGGTGGAAAAATTACATACTGTTGCTGTGATTAATCTGATTTCTTAAGAGCTGGCGATCATATTCAGCTGTATAATGTATCATACTTGTATCATACTTAATGTGCTAACCTGCTATAGATGTGTACATATCTTTCCACTGGCTCCTGTTGTCTCCCAGCCAGTGACCTGAGTACATCCCCTGACTGGGGAAGGTGGAGCGGGAGATTATAAACGGTCTTTTTGGAGTAAGCCGCTTCAGAGCACTGGAAAAAGGCCAGAAGGAAACAAAGGAGAGACAAATACACATTAAATGGATAGTTCAGGTAAGTGAGCTTGCTCGAGGACCATAGCACTAATAAATAAAATTGCCAATAAAGCAACTGACCATCTGTCCCCCTGAGGGGAGATGGGCTGGTATGTACGCTAGCTGATATGTAGCAGTCAATGGTGCCACCGAAAGCCTTGTGATTAACCAATTTTTTATTTCTTTTTAGATTATTTTTTGGGGCATTTTTGTGCCTTTATTGATAGGAGAGAGACAGTGGATAGGCTTGTGAAAGGGGGGCACCGACTCACCTCACATATGCCTCCGCGCAGCGCTGCCACGAGTTCCAGATAAACTTTATTTTTCCGAAAAGTTAATGCACTCAAAAAAAAAATTCTAGATAGCATACTCTTAAACTGTGGTATTATTTTTTGATGGGAGTTCTTGTAGGCAGGGAAAATACCCTTTGTATTTGGGACAATACTTCCCTGTTTCCAGCTGGTTCTATGTCACAAACTTTTACAAATTGTGGCTTACTGAGGGAGAGGAGGGAACTTTTTACTGCATCTAATGTACTTAGTGGCCATATGGAGCTCATACAAACCCCACTTCAAAAAACTGAACTATCCCTTTAACCCACTTCTAAGGAAAAAACACACAAAAAAACAAGGTTGGCTCAACTAGACACAGCAGTAAAATTCTTTACAGCATTTCATTTTTTCTCAACAAAGTCCTTGAGTTTGGAACTATTTTGTGGCTCAACATATGGGCTTCGTACCCTTCCGCCAAACACTTGCAGCTCTGCACTTATGAGCTGTTCAGGTCAGAGTGCCATGGGCCTCAAGCAAACCCACTTCAGAAAACTGGAGCTATCCGTTGAACTTGTCTTACTCATTTTAAGTGTTTAAACATTTTGTCTTTTTGTTGTTTGTGTTTTATAAGGATTTTTACCTTGCAGATGCCATAGCTTCCATCAGTCCATAAAGGCTGTGTAAGTTATAGTGTATGGACTGCTTCTGCTGTGCAGTGGCGCACACAGTTTTGGATCGCAGTAAACCTCCCAGAATACCTGAAATGAACAATCATAGTCTAAAGCTTTATTTGTGTTAGTTTTGTTGTGTGATGTGTTTCAGATTTCGTGCTCTTACCAGGTGTATAAGGAGGATCCTCTAGAGTACTTGATGGACAGCCTTTGGACGACCCATCATAGAAATTTGATGGTTCATTCATGTCCTGAAAATAGACAAGACAGTATCATGGAGATGATCTGAAACAAAAGTAGCAGATACGGTCAGTTGTTCCGTTGTGATTTTGCACTTACAATCCATAATCCATCAAACGGCACTTTGTCATGAAACCTCTTGAGGTTGTCATACCACCACTCATGAGTCACTTCATTTGAGAAATCAGGATATGCCGTCAGACCGGGCCACACCTGCAGGGGACACCAAGGTTGGGTTTTAGGTTGGGTTTTAATGCCTTTAGCTTTTTCATTTTTGACAGCAGAGGATGATTGGAAAGAGAGGTAGGGGTGTTGTGGAATTATTTTGTTGGTATTTTTTGATATGGCTTTTAATAACATGCAACAACATAACAACACTTTTAATAACTGAGAAACTCTTTTGTCCTATGGGCCATCAGACTGTGTAACTCCTCATTCGGGGGGAGGAGTAACAGGAAGACAGAGGGTGGGAAGGAGCAGTAGTAGCAAAAGCCAGTCAGAAGCCATATTTTTATTTCTATTATTTATTTATTATCTAAATTTATTAATACATGTATATGTAAATATATTACCTGAGATTTTTTTTTTAAACTTTTTGATATCCTGTGTTCTTTATACCTGTGTACTGTACAATGCTGCTGGAATCTTAACTTCCCTGAAGGAGTCCTCCCAAGGGATAAATAAAGTTCTGTCTTGTCTTATCTTATCTTAACCAACTCAAAAACAACACATTGCTGTGAAAAATTGACGTTATTAAAGGATGTGTCAAGATAAAACTTTTTTTTTTTTTTATTGGGCAGTTCCGAAGGCTTAACTGACAGCTTGTTTTCGTGTACAAATAATTTTGCCATGTCACAAGCCTCTGATCATCTCAAACTGGTTTATTGAACACTGTCAGTAAGTTCACTGTACTCCAATGGCCTCCACACTCACCGGACCTCAATCCACTAGAGCACCTTTGGGATAAAGTTGAGCTGGACATTCACATCATGGATGTGCAACTGTCAATTCTGCAGCAACTGCGTGATGCTGGGAGTCAATATTGACCAAAATCTGTGTCCTTGGATAAGACACTTAACCCCAAGTTGCTCCCACTGCTGCGTCAGCGACGTGTAAATGGTCATGGAAGGGCCAAACTGAGTTAGTTGATACTGATGGACTACATACATACAAACTCAAACCATCAGTTAGTGAATATGAGAGTGAATGTGTCGTTGTGACCTGCAGTGTAGAGCTACTTTGAGTAGTCAGAGACTAGAAAAGCACTATATAATCTCAAGTCCATTTACCATTTAAATAAAATGTAGTAACATGAGCTCACACATCTTGGAGATTTGCCATGTTACTTGTTTAGCCCAGGATGTAAACACACAGATAAAGGTTAATCCAGCTAGAACTGAATTAATTCATGTTACATAAACACCAATAGAAGCATTATATGGGGATAATCTTGTTTGTGAAACAATGTCCATTTTCTCACGCTTCCAATGAGCACATCTCCTGCAGCATCTTTGATAAAAGCATCTTTCTTCAGTCCATCATCATATGGAAAGTATGAGCCCTTAGGTTGGGTGCTGCTGATGCCAGGGTCCTGCAGTAGGAGACACAACTGTCACTCAAATATAACAAATGAGACAAAAAACATAGATGAAAAATACAAACTCTAGAGTACCAGGATCATGACGTAGCGCTGGTCGTGAGCATGCAGGTCTTTGACCACATCAGGCAGCGAGGAGTACTTTGGGTCTAAAGTGAAGTCCTTGGCACCATCCATGTAGTCAATATCATTCCACTGGACATCCTGTGAATGAGTTGGTATTACAAAAATTTAAAACACATAACAAGTTGGACCACCAATTTCTTTTGTTGTTTTTGTGTCTTGCCTCACCCCCCAAGTCCATGACAAGCACATAGACCCCATTCTTTTGTCTGTGCATCCATTAACAAGGAAGAAACAGTGTGCTTGTAGTGACTCATTTTTTAATCATGTTATGTTACATCATCTTCTACTATCATCATATTATCTTCTTCTACTCGTAAACAGAGACTTTGTTTTGCTGACCTACTTCCCAGGGTGGTTTGCTCTAGAGATGTGACATTCCTGAACGAGTCAAGTCTTTCGAACAGCTCTTTTAAGTGAGCGATGAGACTCGATTCGCACATGTGAGTGAGCTGTTCCTTTGTGAGCCATTCATAAATGCAAATTGCCTGCAATTGGTCGTCTCTTTCTTGTTACTTGACACACAGACGAAAGAATGGTGTCTATCTGCTTGTCATGGACTCAGGAGTGAGGCAAGACACAAAAAGAAAGAAAATGTTGGCATATCCCTTTAAGGAATGCATTTGAATAGTCTGTTGGGTATTTTTACCTGAGGCACCCCCTCATCCCTTAATTTCTTGACAACCTCCAAGGTAGAATCACTGGTGTTGTAGCCCCAGCGACAGAGGTGGTAGCCTAAAGCCCAGTAGATAGGCATTGCTGGAAAGCCTGTGGAAACAAATAGAGATTAGGTAAAGGAAGGAAGGTAAACAAGGGGAGAGTCTTTATTTCTAGTGTTATGAGCTACTGTAGCCTGCTATCACTGTATGGTCTTTGCTATTACCTCTGCCAAAGAGTTTATGTTTTTGCCTGTTTATTTGTCTGTTAGCAAGATTACGCAAAAACTACCAGACAGATTTTGCTGAAATTTTCAGGAGATGTTGGTAATGGCCCAACTTGAAAATGATTAGATTTGGTGGTGATCCAGATAAGCTAAATTAAGCACCAAACTCATCCTTACCTATGACCTCGATGTACTGTTCAACCACTGCTCCAGGATCAGGACCGAGGAAAACGTAAAAGTCGAGGATTCCACCAATCGTACGCCAGGTAAGAGCAGGGGCAGGCTGGAGGGCCACATCTGGTGAAAGGGAAATACTGTATTTAAATCATCAACCCTTTTTTTTAAGGTTATGTTTTGGGCATTATGTGCTTTTATTGAAGGAGAGAGAGACAGTGGTGAGGCTTGTAAGGGGGCGAGAGAGTATGGGGAAGACACTCTGCAGGCTGGCCATGGGCTGGATTCGAACCCGGGCCGGCAGAAGCGTGTATGTGGGTCGTGCCTGGTTGCTAAACACTGTGCCAAACAAGCACCCCATCATCTACCTTTTTGAGGTAAAATTTTTCCTTAACTAATAACTAACGTCCATATATTCTATTTTCACAGTAGTAGGACATCAGACTAGTAGGCCTATTAAAGGGAGGGTTGGGAATCAGCCAATTAAAGCAGCTACTGGTGCAGTCCACAGGGGGAGAGGGAGAGAGTCCTATGCAGGAGACCTTGTTGTCTTGGGCACTGAAGTATTCAATAGTCCAGGAGAGACAAAACAAACTAAACATAATATGAAACATTGAAAAAGCATAATATGACCTCCTGAAGTAGAGCCACTGGACAATGCATCTCTGTAAAACTTGAACGGATTGAAAAGACAAAAAATAACACTTTGGAATTAAATGGATAAAATGTGCATCAACATACATTTTCTAGGCAGATGGTTAATTCTCTTTCCAAACAACATTTGTGGTATTGAAACTGATAAAAACAACATAATTAAATCCACATTAAGACATTAAAGAAGATTATTTTCAAAATCCCTCAGGACAAGGGGCAAAGGTAAAACAATTATATTGAACTTGCTAACAGCAATTGTGCACACCTTTAAATTGGCAATGTCCAGAGTCTAATTCAGTACGTCTGTCCTCATGATTATCATCTGTACACCACTGAGAAGTGAAAACTAGCTTACGCTGCAGTCACATGTCTATGACAAAGCAGAAATTTATGAAGGTAACGGTCATTTGAGACTTCTGTTTTCACAAAATTGCTTAATATTTTAATCTGAACAGTTTCAACACTACATTAATCTGTTCATTTCACGGCTCGGTAAATGATCTGTGGTTTGTTATTGCGTAAGCAAAACCTGAAGTGAAAGTTTCAGGGCGACGTGCAGACTGACCCATTGCATTACTGTTGAGCATGAAGAAGCCATGTGCATTCCCTCCCTCCTCCATTGAAAGATAGAATGGGTGAGCTCCATAAAGGTTTGTCAGCTCCTGAAATGTAAAAGGAGAAATAATTTTTAGAAACAATCCAAAATGTTAAAATTTCAATTCAGATTAATCTGTAAAGCACTTTTAATACCAGCAAAGGCTTGACAAAGCACTGGATCATTACTAAATATCATTAAAAGAGAAAAACTGAGAAACAAAAGAGCATCACAAAAACATGTTAGCATGATAAAGATGATAACACCATAAATCTGTCTTTCATTTGGGTTCAGCACAAACACAGAGAATCACAGCTGATTTTAAAAATACTTTTGAAGTAGCTGGGAGCTTGAGATTAACAAAATCACCTACACCCCCATGCTTCTTAGTGCACAATGATAATGTTTCTACAAGTGCATCTTTTGTTCTATGTGTGCAATACATTTGTACAAGTGCAACAATTGCAATATATTTCTTCATTAGTAACCTTGTAGTACAGGTGGATCTGCCAAATCGTTAAACAGATGGGCAACAGAACCACATGATCACAGTGAGAGCGACTCCTGTCAGAAACTGAGACTAGAATTCTCACAGGCTCACCAAAACTGGACAATAAAAAATTGGAAAACTGTTGCCAGCCTGACAAGTCTTGATATCTTTTGCAAAATTTAGATGGTAGGGTCAGAGTTTGGCATTGAAGGGATATGACAACTTATTTTTCCTTTTTGTGTCTTGCCTCACTCCCAAGTCCATCACAAGCAGATAGACCCCATTCTTTCAACTGTGCGTGTACTAACAAGGAAGAGATGGGCAGAGCTTGCATACCGCTAATTAGCTTAGCTCAAACACTGGGAATCAATGGGAAGTGTTAGCCTGCCTCTGCCTACAGTCATCAGATAAACTCTTCAGTAACTCTAAACAGTCCTGTGTGCTTGTTGTGACTCATTTTTTACTGCATGATGTTACGTTATCTTCTACTTTCATCATATTATCTTCTTCTACTCATAAACAGAGACTTTGTTTTGCTGAGCTACTTCCGCGGTGTTTGCTCTAGAGATATGATGTTCCTGAACGAGTTGAGTCTTTTGAACAGCTCTTTTAAGTGAACTATGAGAACTGATTCGCAGTTGTGAGTGAGCCATTCATTTGCGAGCCATTCAAAAATGCAAATTGTCTGCAAATTTTAGAATTTGAAGAATACCGGACCACCCGGTTCCAACTTAATATAGTGTAAACACCACAGTCTACACAGTAATTGTTCCTCTTCATGTCCATATCCTCTTGATGACTACAGTGTAACCATCTGCTGAAGGTTAACTCCTGCAGGACAACACACCATGTCAAAAAGCTCATCTGAAACTGGCTTCTTGAACATGACAATAGGTTTCCTGTATCCCAGTGGCCACCACAGTCACCAGATCTCTGTCCAATAGAGCACCTTTGGGATTTGGTGAACTGGGAGATTTGCATTATGGAGGTGCAGCCTACACATCTGCAGCAACTGTGTGATGCTATCATGTGAACATGGACCAAAATCTCTGAAGAATGATTCTTTCACATTATTGAACCAATGCAAAATAAAATTAAGGCACTTCTGAAGACAAACAGGGACCAATGTGGTTCTAGCAAGGTGTGACAAATAAAGTAATGGAGCTCTTTTAGTAGCCTGTCCTACACTGTTTGACTAATGCAATATTATTTCATTTCCTTGTATCATTTTCTTCCTAATTGTATACGACTTACTGCAATAACAACATTTCCTTTAAAGGTGCAGTGTGTAGAATTTGGCAGCATTTGGCCGAACAGAAACGGTGAATGTAGGATATAATGTTTTTGTTTGTATGTAAAGTCCGTCAAAATGGGAGTACAATCATCCCCATAAAACATTTGTTTAATTTTTATTTAGTTAGAAAAAGCTCCAAAAAATTTACATTACCACAGGCTGCATTCATGTAGGCCGACATAACGATCTGCCATGTTGTCTACGGGTGGATTTTAGGGACAAAAAGAACGAAACGCGAATATGTCCGCCGGTTCTGAAATCTACCTGGAATGCAGGCGAGGAAGAGGAGAGAGGACAGCGGTGGATGTAGAGACAGTTGTTACTCTGCGCTTACTCTGGGCTTAAAAATAATGGTTACAAACCTTGTCACTTTAGCAAATGATGTCGTGTTCACGATCCCTTTTGGTCTTCACAGGCTTCCGTTGCTCAGCGATGTGACGTTTTGGTTACAGTTGGGCTCATTCTAGAATCTGAACGATAGATGTCGCTCAAATGCCAAATTTTACACACTGCACCTTTAAATGCTTAATATTTTTAAATGGTGCTATTATGTTTTATTTGTGAGATAAAAACTGTTTTGCTTGAGTCTCTATTTTCTGTTATGGATGCCTGAATATTTTAATTTATTCTTTTAATATATGTGTTGTACATATTAAAAAGAAAATAACGGGCTTTTTGTTCTATCTTGTTACTTAAACACAAAGCATTTCTTACACCAACAAAAAGGCCAAAAAATGAAGTTTTTTTTTCTTTGACTGGATTTCAAAACAGTGCTGGAGCGAGGTATTCCAAAGTTTGGGGGCAATTTCCTCTCAGCTTTGACCTTAATCTTGGTATGAACAGGGGCAAGGTTTGCTCACAGAATATCAAGCCATATTCCTGAATGGTGAAGTCATGTATGGCATTCATCTCAACAGATCTGCCCTGTCACAGCAGAGAAAATACAGTGCCATAAATACATTTTGTTCCATTGTGTGTAGGAAAGAGATACTCCAAAGTGCCAGTTTGCACAATTTAAGGTCCTTTAAGGTAAACACAGCCTATTTCATGCTATTGAAACCAGATGTTTGGAGGGGGGGGGGGGAGGTGTTTGCTATGGTATGTTAAAATGTCTGGCTCAAGGAAAAAAATTCTGAACGCATTCTGGCAAAGTTTCTTGGTCCCGTTAGCCCCAGATGTCTTTAAGGAGAGTCTCCAAATTCAAGGCCCATTATCAGACATACAGATGATTGCAAATGGAGGAGTTTAAGAACAAAATTCCTATACTTCCAGACATACTTCTGGTTTACAAAGCAAAATTTGTAGACCAAGCTGAATCAGCTGTCTTTACAATAAAATAACTAATTTTTCCTCTTTTTCATTCTTTAACAACTGAATAAGCCCACAGACATTCAACCAGCTGACATGACTGTCTGCCTTTGTTATTTTCTTATGTCACATTGGATGATGTTCCTGTTTGTCTAGTTCTTGTTTTTTAAAGATCACATGTCCTGATGTGTTTGACCCTTTACACCATGGCTTGTGTGTCTATTAAGCAAGGATTTGATTTAAAATATGACAAATCCAATCTCTGAGGAGGATTAGATGCGGCTCTTTTTCCCTCCCCTTTGGAAACGCTCAGATCTGAGGGGGAGGGAAGGCTACAGGAGGCCATGATAATGAGCTCTCTGCTGATTGGCTGCCAAAACTATGCCTGTTAGGAGGGGGAGGTCCATTTCATAACCAGTTATATACACTTAAATAAAAGAAACGTATGTTGCTAAAATAAAATATATGCTGTGAGGGGGTTCTGTTATCTAAAAATTAAAATCTACTCTCCTTTTGGTGACTTTATGCAAGACTTAGATGAAAAAATGAAGCCCATACCATAGGAGGCACGTCTCTGGCCCACATGGTGAGAGTGTTCCAGTTGACATCATGCAGGAAGGTGGAGCGATGCTCACCCAGGCCGTAAATGAACTGACTGGGCAGAGAGGTGGAGAACTGGAGGAACTGGTCAGCATAGAAGAGAGGAGCCACTGTGGTGTTCAGACTATCAGGAAAAAATAAAGGAGGCACACAGGATTTACAGTATTCCTTACACATTATAACAATTTGAAGTGGGCTTTGTTTTTTTAACCTAATGTAACCTGTTCAAACATACTTACAGCACTGTTCCTGTAGATTTTCTCCTAACAGTGAGGCCAAACGGTAGCCTTGAATACTCTACGATGTAGTCTGGACTTTCTGCCTTCTGAGTTGCAGTGGGAACAGAGATGGGAACTTCATACCTGGAGCTGGAAGGGTCAGTAATCTGGAGGAAAGAGGATAAAATAACTTTTTCTAATCAAGTTCCAGACCAGATAGTTTATTGCCAAAGTAATAAAATGGTAATAGAATATGTGAAAAGTTTATGACGTGAACTTTACACTCCTTGAGTTTACTCAGAGGATTAGCACAGATATACAAAACTGTTAATCCTTCGCACAAAGTTATAGAGCTTTAAAAATTAAAATTTATTATTGACTCATGTGAATTGTGGGGTTAATTCCATTATATATAAATTAACATCCCAAATATAGCTTTTCTTTGTACAATTAACTGGTTTGCAAGAAAAGAAGGATAACATTACTTTGTAAACATGAACCCTTAACCAACAACTAATATGAAGATGAATGTGACAACGTACAGAGTAAACTTTTCCACATACTGAGTCTGATAACTGAGATGCTTATTGCATACAGTGTGGTCATGTGAAGTCACTGTGTAAATACCAAAAAAGGAAGCAACTGTGCTGTTTCTATTGTTTATAACTGCGTTTATAAATTGATTTTATTCCCTGTATGATTCTGATTTTGTATTTTTCATCACCTGCATTCATGCAAAACTATTCTTGAATTCAGTATTCTGCACCCAGAAAGAGAGCACACCAAACACGCTTGGATTAGTGTGGACCTGAAAACAAACTCTCCCGGCTATCTCACTAACCTTGCTGTGAAGATGGATCTGCCTGATTTGATGTCTGTAATCAGGCAGATCCCTCTTCCCAAGCTCCTGTCTACAACAAGCGGCTTCAAGCGGCACGGACCAGTCAGAGACCTTGGGAACAGAAAGAGGTGGGAGCTACAGTCCAAACGACAGCAAGAAGTAACTGCCGGGTAACCATGCAGAGATCAGCATAGATGCTAAGAGCTTCAGTTTGTCAGATCTGAACCACATTTCTTTATTAAATGAAAAGCAAATAAGAACACTACAAACTCCTCTATGGAAAGGATATTTTCTTTCCACTTCACATGTTTGAGGTTAGTTTGTTCTACATAGATGCTTACATTTTGTCTTTTACCCTGCAGCAGTCGTGCCCACCTACTACATTACCTGATTGGCCTATAATGAATGTGATTAAATGAACGATCATCCAATCACATCTCAGATGTGCTTTTGAAGGTTCTGCACATTCCCAAACACTTTTAATGGGCTGTGGCCCAGATGGACTTATGAAATATATTGATATTACATCTGGTATGTCAGGCTACCATTTTACAAGGTTCCATTCAGAGAATACTTGGGTTTTAAACAACGAATAAGGCAACAGAAATGTGCGGACATTATTGACCATCTACGGTGATTTCAGTTTTTTATTCATGTGTAGCGGGCTGGCTGGAGAGTAAACAGTTCATGATTGTGGTAAAACTTTTGTTTTAGAAACTTAATGCTAACAAATATTCATTCAAAGCAGAATTTGGTAAGATAAACTCAGGCTGTGGACTCTGGAATTGTCTCTGGACAGTCTAATTGTATAAAGAACAGATGTAAAACCAGAAAAACAACATTTAACTCTTTAAATAATTAAACTCTTGTTTTTAAATGTACCCAAGCAGTGATGATAATGTGCAGCAGTATGGTACAATTGTGTATTTTGCTATTGTCAACCCTTGTATACATTAAAGTCCAAGCTCAGGAAACATAATTTGACATTAGTGTACATCACTTTTTAATACATAAAAAAAGGCTCTCTCACCCTGACACGTAGCCTTGTGTCGGTCTCATACCGAAGCTCCACATCTAAAGTGAGGATGTCTGCTGGGTAATAGGTCTTCACATCCTTCACCAGTGTCCCCTTCTCCCCCAGTGGTGTGTCCTTTATTGAGTCCAGATAGTAAGAAGGGAAATCTGGGGGATAGAAGCACCAGGGGATACCGTTTCTCCCTGATGAGTTGGAGGATGATGGGATAAAGCAACAGTTCCTCGCATCACACAGCTGCTGGGTCACGACCACGCTTCTCTCAGGGTAACAATCGAACCTCCACGCCTCAGGGATTGACGAACAGGTTTCAAGCCGGCGAGCAGCCTCAGTGTCATTAATTCTATTATATTCTAGCGTTGGTGCTGCTGCCGGTGATGGAGGTCTATGCTGGTTTTGGTCGGATGGTTTGTGCAGCCAGAGCATGGTGCCCAGCAGCCAGACACCACAGAGCACCAGCAGCAGGGTGCCGATCACCAGCAGGGCTGTGACGACCGAGCATGTCGGCCTGCGTGGGAGCAGGGTGGCTTCTTCTTGATCTGGCACCTTTAATCACAAGAGAGTATCGTTAAGAAAAAATATCTTCTTTTTGATTATTTTGAAGACAGGCAGCTAAAATAGCAAACGACTGTCAGAATAGTCAGAGCAAAGATAATGAAACAGCATAATGCATTTTGCACATCAATGATTATGAACATACCCTTAAAGTTATCAAAATCATACATATGAACCTGAGCTAAGGAAAAATATGATCTTGAGTAACATAGACAATACTTTTATTAGTCTAAACTTCTGAGGAAATCACTTGACAGATGTGAACATTCTAAGAAGAAGACATACTTTATTTAGTGTAATAACACCTGAACAATGTGGTATAATTCTGATTTTTGAGTGTTAACAAATAAAGAGGAAATAAGCCAAGTACTGAAAAATGCAGGTATATAAAATCTCTACTTTAAGGTTTGTATTAAAACAGTTTTAATACTTTTTAAAGGCCTTAACTTTAGTAAATAGATTTTTCAGGCTGAAACACTTTTTAAGACACTGCAGACACCCTGAATAAAAATATTCACCCAATAATCTTTGGCATGAACATTAGAATTTTCCCTGCATGATATAAATATAGAGTGCCCTTTGTCATTTTACGAAATGAACATGATTGGAGAACTTCTCCTTTTTTAGTGCAAACAGATAGTTAAGTAAAAAACAGAAGTAAAGTATAAAATAGTTACAAGTATAAAATAGTTATAAGAAATTACAAGTACAAAATATATACGAGATAAAATCCTACAGGACAGTGCACTTGAAAATCTCTGTATACAAATACAAGATAAGAAAAAAAAGTATAAGTATAAGAAAGATAAAAATAATTCAGGATAAATATAAGAAAGAGAGATAGGGAGGAAGCACCATCTAATTTGCAAACAGAGTGGCAACATATCAGTGTTGCAATGTTTGCAGTTTAAACAGTGCATGCCAACTGACTTGCAATTTTTGTTACTAGCAAGCAACTTAGAAATAACCCAACGTTTGCTGCCTCGGACTTCTGTTTGTGTTGCTGTGGTATCAAAAATACTTGATATTTACTTGAATCAAGGTTGAAATGAATTAATATTAATTCTAGATGTAAGTAATTTATTCACAAATTACACCAGGGGTGCATGATGTGATCTAAAAGATACTCCCATTAGTCCCGTTTCTATTGGCTAATGTGACATTCAGTGATTAGATTGGTCACAGAGGCAGTGTGAAGAGATTCAAAACAAAAACAAGCATCAAATTCCTTGTAATGTATTGAAGCTGAGGTAAGAAGTCTGGTATGGAGATGTTTGAAACTAACAGATAGTTGTGTTTAAATGTATGGGGTCAACAAAAGTCACATAACTTACAGTAAAAATACCTCTACAGTCTCCTCCTTTTGCATTTACAAATGCTTAAGTTAAAAACATTTGTTCAAAGCAGTTCCAGATTATCTATTGAACTATCCTGCACGTGAGAATCTGGTCCTGTTTGATAGCACAGGACCAGCCCTGTGCTATCAAACAGTAAAATGGTGATATTGATAGTGTGGCTATAAAATAAAATAAAAACTCAACTGCAGAGACTGAAATTTTTTAAGTATCCTTTGCATGTACAGGGTTGACTGGAACAGGTTTGAGCAATTGATATTTACTCAAATCTCCATGTTAACTGGAGAGTCCTGAGCTTTATTGTCATAGTTACGTTTGTAAGAAAGAAAATTTAATGTCCACATGGGTTCCCTTTTGTTTTTTTTTTATTAAAAACATATTTAATAAGTGTATTTTTATATTAAACATGAAAACTAAATACATATGCTTACGGGGGAACTTCTAAGTTTCTGACGTTGGCTGTTACGAAGACAATGACAGACTCATTCGGTTAAGTCACCAGTCAACATCAAATCATAACTATCCTTTGCATGTACAGGATTGACAGCAACAGGTTTGAGTAACAAGAAGTGAACAATAACATGTCAACTCACTGTGATGTCCTCACGTTCCTGACGAGGTTCCCCTGACAGCGATGTCCCAGAAAACTGCACATCTTCAGGGTTCAGACGCTTGTAGGACACCATCCTGATAGTCTGTGTTTGTCAGAGTGAGACACTGAACGCACCAAAGAAAAAAAAGATCACTGAAATTTAGCATGATGAAATTTCAAATGTATTATATTAATGCATTAAAAGAGGTGACATGAAATTAATATAATTGGTTTAATTTGAAACAATTTAACTGAGAAAAGATGTAACAGAGAAAGGAATCTTTGAGTTACACAAATATAGTTTTTTAAGCATTATGTTTACAAAGATTCTTCCCCAAAACATCATTATGATTTGTGAGACATCTGTGAGTATTACAGAGAGGGATGGAAAACGTGTTAGAGAAAGGATACAATTAGGGATGCACATCGGCATCAGTTTAACATTGATGATTTCTACAAACATCAGCCATCAGCAAATGAGTGTGGGATGAACAGATATCACTTTCCAATGTTTGTTTGTTTTCTGAAAATCAAAGAGTAGCAGTTTTAACCCCAGAGATCACACTAGAACCCATAATCAATGCTCCTCCAGGTGGACAGACTAAAAATTGAAACTTGTTTCAAAAGAAGGCGCTTGGGGGCATTAGCCATGTCATAACAGGGATCTCATTACGGCCACAGGGGTGGACGGGTCCCATCACCATCCAGTCATAGACAAGCCACGACTCAGTCAAGGAAAGTGGGGAAAAGTTAACTGGCTCCATCTGTACCACCTGAATAAATGCACGATAATATCTTTTTGTTTTTTGCTTGTTTGTTTTCATCCACATAAGTGAACAGTGTCTGTATCCTCATTCCAAGCATAACTGCAATGTAGATCTATAATAAATATCAAATCCAATACTAGATGATCTGTAAGTAGCATAAAATAAATGAATAATAAAAACATGTGATTTCTAAAAAATGACCAATAATACACCCTCCTGTATTGCATATTTTCTATAAATACATCTCTATGTCAAAGTACAAACACTGGGGTGACCAAGCCTTTTCCGTTGCTGCCCCCAGGCTCTGGAACAAGCTTCCCGTCGAAATACGTCTCATTTCTGACCTGGGCCTCTTTAAATCTAGACTGAAAACGTATTTATTTAGGTTGGCTTTTAATACCCAGTAGTGTGGTGACACTTTTACTTTATTTTACTTAATTATATTTTATTGCTTTTACTGTTTTTATTGCTTTTATTGTTTTTATTGCTTTTTATTGTTTTTATTTATTCCTCTTTATTTACTATCTATTGTAAAGCACTTTGGTTCACCGAAAGGGTTGTTGTAAAGGGCTGTATAAATAAAGAACATTTACATTTTACATTTATGTCCTAAACTACTGAGATGAATGGACTTTGTGTTTCGTCATTGCTTCGATAAAGGGTAGGGGAAATACTAGTTGTTCACAATTAAAGATATCATGCAAGTATACCTTAAAATCACTGGCTATGGAGAAAGACATTACATTGATCTTTGCAGGGAGCCTTAACATCTCTAAAAACCACCACTGCAAATACTGAATGTAAAACTTTAAATATAAAGTATAAATCATACTGGTCAGCAGATGCTTACTCAGCCCTGAACCCTTGAGGCTGATATAGAGTCAACAAGTTGTGACATGTCGACATCAAAATCAAACATCTACACTCCTAAATCAATGTCACGGCACCAACCTTGCAGTGCAGCTGGATCTGTGTCCTGCTAAACATCTACACTCCACACCCTGACCTGCCTTCTCAGCACTGACTCTGTTAAGAAAGTCTTTAATCGACTCAAGTATGCTAAATGTTCTTAACTGGAAGCCTGAGTTGTTACAGACCTCCACACAAATAAGCACGGTGCGTTCACGGGTCACCTAAGGTCATGAGCTTTTTTTATGATCCACTGGCATGGTTCAAATGCATCTTTCTTAAAATACAGCTATCATATGATGTAAGTCAAAGGCAAGAATAAAGTGACTTCTTAAGCCAGTAGGATATGTGTTTTATGCTATAAAAAGGCCCTTGCTTGTGCTACGTGCCGCACATTTTGTCCAAACAGGACAGATGTATGCTATGATGAGTGACCGTGTTAACTGGGGACCCTTGAGCTATACTGTCGTAGTTGCGTCTGTTAGAAAGAAAATTCAATGTCCATACAGGTTCACCTTCGCTTATTTTTTATTAAACACATATTTAATGAGTGTATTTTGATATTAAACGTGAAAACTAAACATATATGCTTATGAGGGAACTCCGCATAGGCAGTTACGCAGACAACGGCAGACGCATTAGGTCAAAAGTCGCCAGTCAACACGGTCACTCGAATCACCACCACACCTCTATGTTAGTGAACTTTGGCTAGTCTAGCCCTTTGTATGGATTTAGACGAAAATCAAAGTTCATCAACATTTACAAACTCGGGGTCGCGACTGGACTATCTAAAAAAACAAAGGGTTATTAGGGTTAGGCAGAAAACATGAGGACTCCTCAGAGTTTCGTCCTGAGTTATTTCATTGTATATGACGTTCGTTTGTTAGCCAACTTCAACAGCCTGGCAGAGAAGCTAACGTTAGCTAACGAGGTTGTTGGTAGCATCGTCGCTGCTTACCTTTGAATTCTTTAAGTTTCACAGGCGCACAGATTTTAGCTTCCAGAGCAAGGTTTCCTTTACTTTAATGCTACATCACCTAGCTGGAGTCATTCCGAGCACTGGGAGCACCAACAGCCTGCATGGTATGTCTGTTTATCTTCATGTGACGTTCAAGAACCTCGGGAATTCGACAACTTCCTTTCCTTTGAGCCTTACAACAATTTTGTGTTCGTTTGGACTAAATTTGTGAACTTAACCCGTAACTAATTTATTGCGCAATTTAAAAAAAATAATAATAATTACAGATTTTAACGATTATTCACCACATTTATGACTGGGTATTCGGTATTTTTATAGTGTGAAGGTCAGGATGGCGTTTCCTTGCGACAGTGCTGCATTCAGGAGCAGCTCTGGGCTTCGTAAAATCTGCAGTCTAAAGTATGGTGCAGCAAAAAAATAAGTTTTAGGAAGACTTTGCTCAGCACTGGGAACCATATATGATTATGTTAAAAAAATGGAGGTGTAAACCTTTTATGGTAAGACACTGTGAACAATGATAAAGATCTTATTATATTTCCATATCTTTGTTTTTGTTTGCTTATTTGCTTTTAATTAATTTAATTTATTTAGTTACTTATATTTTCCTTCTTATGTATTTACCATTTCTGGATTTTAACATACTTATATATTTATGTATGTATATATATATTTATTCTGTATAATAATGATGCAGTGTACTGCATGGTGTACTGGTGTGTGTGTAAGTGTGCATGTATGTGTTGATGCAAGGTATGCCTATTTGTCTTTTTTTCTGATACTGAGCAGCCATGCTGTTACAGCATGCTACCTTAATTGAATGTGAAAATGTAAGAAAATTACAATAAAAATAATTACTTGGGGGGGGGGTTGAATAGGCTTATTAAATGTAAATGTTAACTGGTTTAAAAACTTCGTTGCAACTTATGTTAAAAATAAGGTTGCAGAACAAAGTTGGTAAATCAAGAAGTCTATGACAAGGAAACCAATACATCTTCTTGGTCAGTGGTCTCTGAAGTTGGGCTCACAAGATGCTCTCTACATAACAAAAACAAATTTAAAATGATTTTAGCTGTGTTATTGTATCCATTATTGTAATTTTTCCATTAAATGAGTTTAATTCAACTTAAAATCATCAAAAAAATCATAGTCATTAAGTGAGATTATGGTTCCGCAATATTATTGGCATACATTCTGTATTGGTATATAGCCTAAAAGTCTGTAATTACTTTTGACAGATGAGAAAACTTCCCTTGATAATAACAGCCAATTTATCAGCTGTACATATTGGCCATGTGTATCCCACAGATTGGCTGTAATATCAGCAGAATGTATGAATGTACCCTGATGCCTCATTTTATTATCACTGAATGTCTACATTTAAAAATCAACATCATTTAGTAGAGAATAAAATGTTTTACATCTGTCTACAAAATTTAACTGTAGCAGTGAAAGGAACAGGTCAGTTTCGGTGAAGTAGAGAATTTTTACGGAATTTTTTACTTTAATGTCAGCATCTGTACTGGCAATAAAGAGTTAATTAAGAAATATTGACGTATGGGATATCAGCGAAATGCAGTATCATACATCCCTCTGCGAAATTTACAATAAAATGACAATAATGTATTTTTTAAAATTCCTTGAAATGGTACTTAATTGTGTGTTGTGTGTGACAGATAGATAGATAGAATGTCCTGAGTAAGATGTGAAATGCAAAAAATCATAATTTAAGTTTAATTATTTTTAATGACAGATAAAGTTGGTTTTTCTTAATAATTTTTAGGTCTGGTTTGCTTTTAATATGGGAATATAAAAGCACAGCATACAATACAGCTCTAAAATATCTTTAAAATATAATTAATCTAAAGGTTGTTGGGACTTTTGACCATTTTCTGCATATGCAACTTGTTAAAAAACGTTACACTTGAGGGGATATTCATAATAGTGTGACTATAATGATTTTCTTCAGTCAGCAGCCATTTGCCTATGAACAACTCCCAGCAGAGACGATACTCAGAACATCCCAGTTCATGCCCCAATCATAAATCTCCAGACAAATCATTCTTCAGTACTTTGACTTTTATTGTTCAGTATAACATGTCTCATACATTAAACAGAGGCAGTGCTGGGTGAAATCAACCACCTACCTGGCATTATATTAATGCATTTTACCTCACAGCCTCAGGGGGATGGTTCCTTTATTCACAACATTCACCCTCCCTTCAAGAGTCACACACACCAGGTAGCCTGACTCATGATTTGGTTATTTAAAAACTGCTACACAAAACAGAGATACACAAACTATTCACCACTAAGGCAAAATGGTTTAGGCAAAAAAACAACTGATGAATACCATGATCCCCCTGATTCATTTATAATTAAATCCTGTTATTTCAGTCCCTAAAACACCAGGAATTCATTTTAGTTTCACCTGACTCATATCCTGCCCCTCAGGGGTGTACCATGAACAAGCCTGCCAGTCAAATGATTTACAGCGGTGGCTCTTTTTAACCCCAATACATCACTATGATAGCTTATTACCTCAGCCAAAGAGGTTATGTTTCTGCCAGCATTTGTCTGTCTCTGTCTTTAAACAAGCAATTTTCCAAATCTTTGCTAATAACTCCACAAGTTCTCAATAGATGTTGATGACATTTTTAGGAAATGCTGATCATGGCACAAGTGAGAACTGATTACTGATTGTTTTGAGGCTAAGAAAAATATCCAAGTGTGGATCCAGGGTTTTTTTCAATGATTTGCCAACAGTGCGAGATATGCAGTTTTCCACATTTTTGACAACTCCCTCGATGGTGCTGGAAATGCCTTGGCGGGGGTTTGTGTTCTCTGATGACTTCTAGTTTCAAAAGTTAAACTGAAACAATGTAAAACTAGAAAGCACTCGTAAAGTGCAAACCTCCGCAAAGGTAGCTCCTATATTGCTGTTGCATCTATAAGCAATAGTTCCATGATAAAGTTACCATCATAATATGATTCCTTGACCCTGAAAACACACAACTAGCTCTCAGAATCCTGTTTACATCATTGACAGTCATTGAGCAAAAACAATAGTTTGCCAATGGCGGTTATCTGGATCACCACCAAAATCAAATCATTTTTAAGTTGGGTCATTACCAACATCTCCTGAAAATTTCAGCAAAATCTGTCCAATAGTTTTTGCGTAATCTTGCAAAAAAAAAACAAAAAAACACACAAACAAACAAACATACACCGGCAAAAACATTACCTCCTTGCCAGAGGTGATGAAAAGGAGAAAATTCTTCATAGTGTCTTGTGCAAAGTGTGATGGCAGCAGATGCATTTGCACTCATGACAGAATATGTCAGTAGCCTGGTATTCTGGTCGCACTGGTATAAGTATCACAACGGACTCTTAGATGAACATTTTGGTACCGTAAGAGTGATATAATTATCAGATTTGATAGAATACCAAAGTGTTAAAGGCCCTGGTGACCTGCACAGGTGTTAGTGAAGCACTTGACGGTGGTTGAATTTACTTCACTGAAAGCTCCCCAACTCTGTGAAGCTTGTAGAACCTGAACTTGTTGACCTGTTTTTATTACCTCTGCCAAGGAGGTCATGTTTTTGCCGGCATATGTTTGTTTGCTTGTCCATTTGTTTCTTTGTTAGTAAGGTTACACAAAAACTACTGGGGGAGATTTTGCTGAAATTTTCAGATGTTGGTATTGGCCGAACCCCAAAATGATTAGATTTTGGTGGATACATACATTTGTGTGGATGCTCAAAAATTCCTAAAATTTCACAAAATCCCATAATTTAACATTGGGATTTATTAGAATTCTCTGCCATTTTTTAACGGATCTGCTTCCAATTTCGCAGGATAATATGGGGTCCATGTCTCTACCATCAAGGCAAATTTCATCTGGATCCAATCCAGATTGATGCACAAAAACATTGAACTTTATAAAGGGAAATCCCATTGACCACATTCAATAACTCATGAAAAATCAAAATATTAAGTGGTGTTCCCAAAACTTCCTGTGTTCATACAGGATAACAACCTCCATGTATGTGCTGAGTTTGGTCCGGATCCTGGCACTATTCTGGATCTGGTGATCCAGAATTGTATCTTTCACAGGGGTTGTGGAAAAGCCACTGCCGGATGTGAGCTGCTTGGCGGAGGTCTGCGCTCTCCGAGTGCTTTTCTAGTTTCAATAAGTCTTCAAAAATGACTTCATAGTCTCTCACCACAGCCCCATCTGTTTTCCACCTCACCCAGGTCTAATCAACCAGTGATTAAAACACCCACAGGGCCTTTAAAAGGATTCTGCAGTGTGTCTCCTCTTGTACAGCAGCAGGAGGCTTTACTGCACAAAGTTTGAGTATTCACTATCTTATTTATTTCAATATGATGGAGTTAAACTGTCTGTGTTAGTTTATTTTTACACTGAAGAGGCCTCAAATGTCATGCTAAAATCTCACTTCTGTAGCAGCTCACACACAGCCTGAGGCAGACATCCTGAGTTACTGAGAAAGTTTCAAAGAGCTGTATGATATCAGTTATCTCTGACTGAGGCTTCAGGCTTTGGAGGGCCAGATTACACAGAGACAGCCTCACTTTGTGGTACACCCCTCTTCATTCCCCTGGTAGAAAAACTTCCTCAGTTCCTACATACATGATTAGTTTGAATGAGAGATACTGCTTTAAAACTTGAAATTAGAGGCCTTAAATGCGTCCTTTTTCCTATCATAAATACTCGCAAGTGTGGTACAACTAATGTGATTAGGAGTAATAAATAAGAGTGATTATGAAATCAAAAAGTAATCATCTAAAGAGTTTCCAAGGTTTTACAAAAGTTGTGTTCATTTATAACTCTTTTGGTTTTCTTCTCTGAGACTTTTTGCTGCTCAACCACAACTGTAATTATATCTAATTACTTCAACCATCCCTCTGGGAAATTCATATTTTTGCTGCAGCACTTGTTTTCTAACCAACATGTTAAGGTTCATCTGGTCTCTTCACAGAGGTAGTCCCTTACTTTTCCTTCTTAAGCCCGGTTCAGACCAAAGATTTGCGACCAAACGAGTTGAAGCTCGCAGCTGATTACAACATACCCCACTGTGAAGTTTTAGAGGCCTGTTAGATCACATCGCTCCAACTAGCAGAGACAATGTAATGTTTTCATAGCAACAACTCTTTGATTAAGCTTTGATTCACATTTTCATGCCCGACTTGTCGCTGCAGATGAGTTATAGTGCACAGTGTGAATGAGGGCAGTGATAGTGAGTCAACTGCTTGAGTTAAACTTTCACAATGTGACTTTGGGTCTATCCATGGGTTTGTCAATGGAATAACAGGCAGCTAGCGCCTGTTTATGCCGTGAACCTTAAGCCGGATATATCCCAGTTTCTTTGTAAGTTGCAACTAGTTATTCCAGCAGCAGTTTCGTCTGTAAGAGGAATTTCTGTCACTTCTAATGAACAGAGCATACAGTAATAAATGAGAATATATTTCTATATATTATGTTTATAAAGAGCAAAAACAGCAGATTCTTGGCAACAAGTGAGTCACAACCTATGATAGAAATGAATTCATTTATTTTCTATACCACTTATCCTTTTCAGAGTCGCAGGGGGGCTGAAGCCTATCCCAGCTGTCATTGGGCAAGAGGCAGGGTACACCCTGAACCAGTCGCCAGTGATCGCAGGGCCACAGAAATGGATAACAGTTCACACTCACACTCCCACCAAAGGGCAATTTGGAGTCACCAGTCAACATATTGAGCATGTTTTTGGTCTGTGGGAGGAAGCGGGAGTGCCCGGAGAGAACCCACATCACAGCACGCAACACTTTAAAATCTAAAACTGGGAAATATCAGATGTATTTTATTATTTAACATTAAATGTTAACATCTTGTGTTGGTGTTCACAAACTTTCTTTCAAGCATTTATCCATTACCCTATTCTAAAATCCCACATACTCTCAGCCTAAGGAACCAGGAAGTGCTAAATGCTGACTCCTGCACTTGCGGACTCACTCCTGCACCACTCTATTGAAACCACAACCACTTATTTTCTTGTTTTATGCCTGATAATCAAACAAGTCTGTCCAATATCAACCTCAGTGGTCAGACAACAGAGCAATATGCATGTGTCCCCTGTAGGTCTATAAAGGCTGCAGAAAATGAGGCTGATCCAGTTAGAGGCAGATTGCCCGAGGCAAATGCTCTGTTACACCACGTGGATCTTGAGTGAGAAGAACCTCGTCGTGCTGCTCGTCAACGCTCTGACCAAATATCAAGTTCCTCAATGGCTGCTGTGATTGTTTACTTCACAGCTGTATGCACCCGCTAGTGTGTGAGAGTCACAGGCAGCTCAACATGGCAAGCTTTCACTTCATTTTAAGTTACTTTTATAAAGGCTAACATACCTTAATAGCATTAGTAATGACTGATGAAGTAACACTATCACAGGCAGCAAGTTTATTTGTGAAGTTTAGTCTATAAAGAAAGTTGTGTGTGTGTGTGTGTGTGTGTGTATGCACTGCACTTAAAATACAGGGTGACCTAAGACTCTTAGAAGTGTGTCCCAAAGAGTAAATAAATATAACTGACCATTTTTTGGCTCCTTGATTGGTCCATTGACCAACCCATCAGAGACACAGCCCCTCTCCAGTCAGACAATATCCACATTAGCAGAGTTATTTTAATGTACCTTGGTGAAAATTTTCTCTTCATTTTGTTATAAAATACTGGAAATAGGGGTGCTGGTTTGGCGGAGTGGTTAGCACGTCCCACATACGAACTTCTGCCGGCCCGGGTTCAAATCCAGCCTGTGGCCAGTTTGCAGAGTGTCTTCCCCTACTCTCTCACCCCCTTTCACAAGCCTATCCACTGTCACTCTCTCCTATAAATAAAGGCACAAAATGCCCAAAAAATAAAAAAATACTGGAAATCACAAAGAAAACTTGCCTACACTCAAAAGAATGAGGAGACGTTATAATTGTGACTATATTTGGAGTTCTAGAAATATTAACTGGAACAAATGAAAGCATTTTATTGAATTGAACAGCAAATGTTAGAAGACATTATTATTGTCATTCACCTATAATATTTTTTCACTAATATAAAAGATTAATAAAGATTTTTTGTTTTCTTTATACATCCTACTGTAGTTTTGTCTTCACTCCTTCACTTAGGCCAATTATTTATTGTCAGTTGTTTCATATGGGAGCGAGACCAGCAACAGATTTTGTTGAACCCAGTAACGGAAAGTAAACAGGGTGTGGTTTGACAAAGGATTACTCTCTGGAGAGGGTGAGGCTTGACAAAGGGTGAGTTGTTTAACTGAGTAATTAAATAATAGGAATGACAATTAAAACTGCATTTTCTTCTCTAGTTTCTCATTTTACTTTCAAACATCAAAATAAATAGCGCAGAAGAATATAAAATCCTAATTTATTTGTTTTCAAAAACTGATCAGCCCTAGTAAGTTCATATATACCCAGGTACTGATTGAATGTTAAAACAACTAAAATGCCTTCTGTTCTGAACCCAGCTATCGACTGCCTGACAGACTGGATCCCAGCAAGCACCACCCAGTGGAGCAGTTTCTGCTGCAAAGGCTCAATTCACACAGCTGTAACTGCTCTTAATGGCCTCATTGTGTCTCCAATCTTTGGCCTGAACTGGGCTTACCGTCCTTGCTTACGATCTACAATCCTGTAATCAAATATTACTAATGGTACATATCACCATGGGTTATATAAATACATTATAGGTCATTTTTGTCTGTTATACACATATTAATAGGAGAGTTATCATCACTCTGAGATAAATCCTCATTCCTCATGCTGAATGCAGACTCCTCCTCAGTCTGGACCAGACTATGTTTCCGTCTGTGGAGCCGCAGGCTTTGTGAGCGGCTGAATCCTCTCCCGCAGATGTCACAGCCATAGGGTCGCTCTCCTGTGTGAAGCCTGATGTGGTTTTTGAGGCTTGAGGCTCGTGTGAAGCTCTTGTTACACTCAGGACAGTCAAACTTTTCCCCGTAGTGGATTTTCTCATGTTCCCTCAAGCGTCCAGACTGGTTGAAGCTACGGTCACACACGGAGCAGTGGTACGGCCTCTCTCCTGTGTGCGTGAGCCGATGACGGTTCATGGCCCCAGAGTGGGCAAAGCTCTTCCCACAGTCGGGGCAGGAGAACGGTTTCTCCCCTGTGTGAACTTTCTGGTGACCTTTGAGCTGACCTTTCTGGGTGAACTGCTTCCCACACAGAGTGCATTTGTAAGGTTTCTCTCCTGAGTGAATCCTCATGTGGATCTGAAGGGCGGACATTTTGTGGCAGTCTCTTCCACAGAGCCCGCAGAGGTACGAGTTCTTTTTCATTTTGATTTTGATTTTGTTCTGGTCTTTCTTCACTGAGGCTGGAGGAGTGGCTTTTTTACTGTTCGGGACTCGATCAGGAACATGATCACGATTAGGGGCACGATCAGGAGCCCTCTGAGACACTGTGGAAACATCAGAGACAAAGCTTAACACCAGGTACCTCAAATTTTCATTTTTGCAATTTAACCAAAGCTTACTGTGGAAACTGAAATAAGATATAAGACTGAATAAGAATGAACAGGTGCTGGTTTATTCACCCATGACCCGTTTCTGCCATGTCATCCCCACTTTCTTCATCATATATTGCAGCTGTCTTTGAAAACTGTACTGCATTTAAACCCCCAAAATCTAATTTAAGGTGAAAAAACACTTGAACTTACCAGAAAAATATATATATATTCTTTATTTTCAATATTTACATCACGCAAAAAGAAATGAAAACCATCCTTAAACTTGAACCCAAATTGGAGTAATTAGTTTACAGCTAAGGACAGCGTTAAAGAAGCATCAAAAGTAAAACTATGTTTGATATGTTCACTGATATTTCCTGTCAGTATAAATGGATTCTCTTACTGTTTACAGGTTCCTCTTCCTCCTCCTTTATTGCTATCTTAATGTCTGTGTTGTTCTGCAGCTGCCGATCTTCACTTTTCATCTCTGTGATGCACTCTTTACTAAAAGACACTGGATCAGGAGGGCCTCCTGCAAGAATCATAAGCAAATAGGCTGATAAATGCTAAAATCAACAAATACATAATAATTTTGACCATAAAAGAAAGAGTTTCATACCACACAAAGGCTCTTCTTCTTCCTCTTCTTTCACAATTACATTCATAAGTGGACTGGAGGTGACATCTTCTGTTTGGTCTTCAGTTTGGTCCTCTGGTTCTTTCAGGTCATTTTCAGTCTTAGCTCCTGTGTCACAGGTAAGACCCTCAGGGCTCTCTGGGGGATGAGGCTCATCCACACAGGGTGACGTCTGACTGTTGGGCACCTTTAAATCAAATAAAGAAAGAAAAAGGCGCAGGTATTTTGGTGATTTCCCTTTTTATGACGGTCCGACATCCCAGTTGGAAAATGTCATCTTGAACGCCCTTAAACGTCAGAGGTCGTACTGGGAAACTCGAACAACCCTCACAGATCCCGAGTTCATCAACAAACATGGCTGCTCAGTGTGTAAACGGGAAGTAAAATCAGTGCATTATCACCTAAAATAAAAACTTAGGGTTGTTCTTATGCATAGAGATCAAACACATGTACAGTCTTGTACACTGTCTACACAAGGACATACTGTCATGAGGACTTAAGTATGAAATCATCTTGTAGCGTGCTGTTTATTTCTGTTATGAGCTAATAATACTAAATGCGGCTGGAGCTCCAATAGCTTGATGTTGATCTATTTAAAGGGATACGCCAACATTTTTTTCATGTCTTGCCTCAGTCCCGAGTCCACGGCAAGCATGATAGACTCCATTCTTTCAACTGTGTGTGCAGGAACAAGGAAGAGATGGACAAAGCTCGCCCAATGCTAACCAGCTTAGCTCAAAACACTGGGAGTCAATGGGTAGTGTTAGCCTGCCTCTGCCTACAGTCATCAGATAAACTCTTCATCAATTCTAAACGGCCCTGTGTGCTTGTTGTGACTTGTTTTTTACTGCGTTATGTTACATTATCTTCTACTATCATGGTATTATATTTTTCTACTCGTAAACACAGGCTTTGTTTGTTGACCTACTTCTGTGGTAGAGATGTTACGTTTGCAAACAAGTCGAGTCTTTTGAACAGCCATTCTTTAATTTGCAGACAATTTGCATTTAAGAATGGCTTGCAAACAAATGGCTTACTCACAACTGTGAATCGGTTCTCATCGTTCACTTAAAAGAACTGTTCAAAAGACTTGCCACGCCTCTCTAGCGCAAACCACCGTGGATGTGCTTGCAAGTAGGTCAACAAAACAAAGCCTCTGTTTACAAAGAGAAGAGGACAATACGAGGACAGTAGAAGATAACATAAAATAACGCAGTAAAAAAAAAAGTCACAACAAGCACACAGGACTGTTTAGAGTTGCTGAAGTGTTTATCTGATGACTGTGGGCAGAGGCAGGCTAACACTTCCCATTGACTCCCAGTGTTTTGAGCTAAGCTAGTTAGCTGCGGGCAAGCTTTGTCCGTCTCTTACTTGTTACTGCACACACAGTAAAAAGAATAGAGCCTATCATGCTTGTTGTGGACTTGGGACTGAGGCAAGCATAAAAAAAGGTGGTGTATCCCTTTACAGTGACACAAAATGTGATGATTTCATTTAAGGACACTAGTATAAGGTCTTAGTAAGAAGTGTTAAAGTTACAAGAATAGTAGTTATTTTACAATGTAGGTATGAAAGTTCTTTCCGACTTCTGCTCACAGGTGAAACTAGAACACGCTTCAACTCGAATATGTCGTCACTCCTAGTTCCCCAGTCAGACCTCTGATGTCAATGTAACGCAGCATCAGTCACAACTTTAAAAAGACATTAGTTTTTAAATGATACAATGAGAAAAAATCTCTGAAATATCAGTGTGCGCTGTCAATACCTCTGAGCCGTTGTGATTAGTGAGGTCCTGCGGAGATGTTTCTCCATCTGCAGCTTGTTCTGAGGCAGCAACAGACCCTGGCTCGTTCTTATTCTGTGTACATGATCTTTTGTGGTTTCTGAGAGTTCCTGCAAGTGAGAAGTGCCTCCCGCAGTCTGCACAGGTGTATGGCTTCTCTCCTGTGTGAATCCTTGTGTGCCTCCGGAGCTCTCCAGGAGCTACAAAAGACTTATCACACTGCGTGCAGCTGTACGGTTTTTCTCCTGTGTGAGTCCGCATGTGTGTTGTGAGGGTCCACTGCTGAGCAAAAGTCTTCCCACAGTCTAAACAGTGGTAGGGCGTGATGCCGGTGTGGAGACGCTCGTGTCTCACCAGCGTTCCCGACAAGGCAAATCGTTTGTCACAGAAAGAGCACTGGTAGGGCCTCTCTCCGGTGTGAGTCCTCTGATGATCTCTCAGCTCCGCAGCAGAATTACAGCTCTTCTCACACTCTGAACACGGAAACTTCTTCCTCACAAAGCCCGCTACGATCTCACAGTGCATCGCCTCCAGGTGAGTCTTCAGATGCCAGTGACGAGAGAAGCTCTTCAGGCAGATGGAGCAGTGATACGGCCTCTCTCCTGTGTGAGTCCTTCTGTGTAGTCTGAGCTCTCCCTGACTGGCAAACCTTTTCTCGCAGAAAGTGCACGGAAACGGCTTTTCTCCAGTGTGGACCCTCTGGTGTATCATGAGCAGCCCCTTCTCTGGAAATCTCTTCTCGCACACAGAGCAGGGGAAAGGCCTCTCTCCTGAGTGAGTGCGTAGGTGGCGCTGTAATTTAGAGGCGTAGGGGAATTCTTTGCCGCACACGGTGCAGCTGTGAATAGTCGGGGGTTTTTCAATCTCACTTTGAACAAATGTCTTTGAGGGAGCCTCTGCAGGAGGCACAGGAGATCCATCTCCTGTGTGAGCAGGAAGAAAACAAGGGGTTTCAGTTTGAGAAACAAATAAAGGGATTTTTTACAGCCACTGATCCTATTACAGCCATCAGTGGTCAGACAAATATCAGAGTCTATGCAGTGATGTCAGTTAGGGCTGTGAAATATGGGGAGGAAACCATATCTAAGTTTTTTTTAAGCAGAATGGCTTAAAAGACTGAGCTTAGTAACTTTCTTTTAAGAAAAATCAAATGGTTGACACAAAACCAGTGTTAATTTTAGCAGTTTTTAATTTAGTTTTAGTCTTTTGCCTAAAATATCTCTTAGTAGTAGTCATAATTTGTATCTAAATTGTTTTAATTTAAGTCTAGTTTTAGTTGATGAAATTTCAAAACATTTTAGTCGACGAAATCTACTGTAAATTTATTTGACTAAAATATTAATAAGTGTAAAGTGCAAGTCATTTTTTATGTTTCCTTGAAATTCTGAAGTCGTGTTTCACACTTGGATAAAATGAAACATCTAATAACCCTTTTCTGAAGGCTAATAAAGTCTGAATGCATAAATTAGCAGAAACAAATTTAACTTTTGTGTGAAATACAGTCACCTTTATTTAGGCTACCTGGCAGAGCATCTCAGTTACAATACCAGAATTGACAACAAACAGTGAACCTGCTCTAAATGAATATATCAATTCATACAGAGAGTAGATCTGATTGGATCGCTCCCCAACTTATCCCACCACCACGAAGCTAAGGCAGTTGTGATTGGATGTCCCTCTTAACTCATCCAACCTTTCCACACAACCAAAGTAGCTGTGATTGGATATATTCCTAACTTGTTCCTACCTTCCACATGACGAAAATTAGGTCCTATTGGATTAAGTCTCTGTCAAACATTTTAGTCTAGTTTTTATTTGTTGATGACAATATCAGTTAATTTAGTTTTAGTTTTTGTCAATGTACTCTTGTTTTTTTTAGTTATAGTCTAGTTTTTGTCAGGGGAAAAAAGGTTGTTGATAAAAAACTATGACGAAAATAATTAGTCGACAAAATTAACACTGCACAAAACCAGAATAATAAACCAAGCTTTGCTTCAGGACAAATCATACTGCAACACTTTGATACCAGAGAAGCAAAAACAGAAGTCCAATTTTTGATTTTCTTGTCATTTAAAATGCATTTCAATTCCTACATACTGTCTGAAGAGTATAGACTCACTAGAAACATATCCATGTATTGAGGTTGTCAAAATCTTTAATCCTCTGGGATGCCATCCAGCAATCATCTAGAACAGTGATTCTCAACTGGTGGGTTGTGACCTAAAAGTGGGTCGCAGACCCTTTTTTCAGTGGGTCGCAAGCCTTTGACTGGGCAAAATAATGTTAGGAAAAAAACTGTTTGTTTTTAATCCCAAGGGTGGAGTGCTATCTAGTCACATTTCTTAACAATGTGTGGCAATAATACTCTGTAATTCTAATCGGCACGTGTTTTAACAGAAAGGTGATCGGTGAGATTAAGAATCTCTTTTACAAGAGTGCTCTGGCAAAGACAGGCAGTAGCACAGTTGATAAAGTCACTGATAAATAATAGTCAAATAAACCAATAAACTAAGCAAAGCTCGAAAACTGCAAAATTGAAAAACTGAATTAAAAAATCAGTCAGCATTTTAGAAACTGAGAGGTCCATCATTATGACTGTGAGTCACACAATACGATAAAATGAGTTTAGATTTTTCCCTCATTTACTCACTGAGATCTGAGAAGTCCACCTCTTCACCATCAGAGTTGATCAGGCCTCCAATTTCTTGCTGATCATCCTCAGCGAGGGCGATGGCTGGTCCAAAGTCCTCAGGATTTTCAGTGTCCATCTCTTAAATATGTAGCCTTGTGGAGGTAAATAAACATCAGTCAATATGCAGGCTTTCAAAGAACAAGCAAAGACAGTGGACAGGATATCTACACACAGCAAAACAAAGTCAACACATTTATTTGCTTACAGCCATTTTTTTATGCCATACTCTAACGGGTCATCACAATATTGATGATGATTTGCACATCACAATTTTTTCTCTTATTCTGTGCCGGACTATTTGGAAGACCTTGCAATAAAGCATACATTAATCACAGAGCCCATAATAAAGTCCATAATAAGGTGAGTATTGTGTGTACACTTTATGTGTGCAGTGAGATTACTCCAGGTGCCAACACAATTTTAAAACTTTTAAGACCTTTAAAGACCTTTTAAAGATCCATACGGGGGAAAATCAAGACCATGGTGCACTATACATATCTTTCTATTTTTCATTCAACAAAAGCTGATTTGTTTCAATAAAACTGCAAAAGGGCTCAAAATTACTGTTGTTATGAGATACCAAAGCGCATTACTCTCCCAAGTAGGGATGGGAATCAAAAAACCAATTCCAGTTAAGAATCGATAACAATCCTATGTAATCATCAATTTCAACAGGAGAGGAATAATCACTGATTAACTGAATTTCAATTTGGAGTATTTTAGGCTAACAAGAATATCAAAACTGAATGATTACTGTGCCACAAGATGTGTTGTGTGCTTGTCTTGTTTGAAGATTTTTTTCATGTACTGTAAAAGGATTTTGTTGCCACAACAGATTTTTTTCTTCGTTTTCATTGGACAGAAGTGTTTGTTTATGTCTTGGGCTTCATGATTCAAATAGTTTCATTTTTGTCACAAGAGTGCATGACCACAACTGCGAAAATACTGTTAAAATATCTCTACTATCGATCTATCCATCCATTATCTATACTGATTACTGTTACGAGGCTGGAGCCTATCCCAACCGAAATTGGACGAGGACACTGGCATTGAACCTGAACCCTGGGTCGTTCAGCTTATAGCCGGGTGAAGATGTAGAGGATTGGAGCATGGCAAGATCGACCTGCATGATTTCAGACAATGAATCAGACAGGTCCATCTGCTCTGCAAGGTTCTGAAAAAAACAAAACTCTTGATATTCAAATATACCCATGCTGTGATGATAAACTGAAGCAACATGATGCATTTCTGTAATTTGCTGCTACTGCAGCAGATATGGGATGTATACATTAGATAAGATTAGATGGAAATTTATTAATCTCTTGGGAATACTCCCTCAGGGCAATTAAGATTCCAGCAGCAGCATTATATAGCAGAGATGAAGACATATAAATAAGAAAGATATAAATAAAAAAAATACAAATAAAACTAAAAAATATACATAGATATAAATAAAAACATGGCTACTGGCTACTGCTCCTTCCCATCCTCAGTCTTCCTGTTACTCCTCCTCCTCCCCCCTAGTGAAGAGTTGTACAGTCTGATGGTCTGAGGGACAAAAGAGTTTCTCAGTCTGTTTGTCCTGAACTTGGGAAGGAGCAGTCTTGGGCTGAACAGGCTCCTCTGGTTGCTGATGACAGTGGGCCGAGGGTGACTGGCATCATCCATAATGTCCAGCAGTCTGTCTAGTGTTCTTTCCTCTGCCACTGTCACCAGAGAGTCCAGCTTCATGCTGACCACAGAGCCAGCCCACAGACAGATATGCATGACTGTCAATATCAGCCAATACCAAAATCATACTTTTAAGGCCAATACCTGCTTTTACCAATACTTTTATACTGATAATATGCATTAGTAAACATCAGTAAGCAGTTTTGTTTAGAGATCATGATCTGAATGACCTCTAAAACAATTGTGATGCTTATTTTTGTCACTATCAAGCACTTCTTTAGAATGAGCTTTACTCCTTTTATGAATAAGAGAAGTTAAAAATAGATTAGATTAGATCAGACTTAATAGAACTTTATTCATCCCTTTGGAAGACTCCCTCAGCGAAATTCAGATTCCAGTAGCAGTTCTGTATAGCAGATAAAAAGATATATAAAAAAGATAGATATAAACAGAAATATAAAGAAATAAATTTTAAAAATAATAAATTTAATAAATATAAATAAAAAAGAAATATTGCTACTGGCTGGCTATGTGATATGTGATTTGGGGAGGGTTTCTTTCTTGTCTTGGCATTTTCAACATATAAAGCAGCATTAGTTATACATGTAGGCTTAAATAAAAGGTGTTTGCTGCACATCAGGACATCCACCATTGGAGACATCTTTGTCCTGCTCAAGGACACTCCAGAAGTGTGACGGGGATTTAAGCCCATGTGGGCCACGTGAGCATGAGACTAAAGCTCTCCACGTGCATTATCATGATCATTTTGGTCATGCTTTACTGTGGTTTGAATATCAAGGCGCACATAACAACGAGCATCTGATCCGAGTAGCCAGGTTAGCTCAGTAGCATTAGCTTGTCCCATTTTGCACCATTAAACTGTATTTACTTCGCCGTGCGGTTCAAGTGAAGCAGCAGCCTTGTTGACTCACCTGTTGGTATTTTTAGTTTCAAGCAAAACCTATTAAAACAGAAGCAAACACGCCCAGAGGAGCGGACAGCATTATCTGTCCCCTGACTGTGATGGCTGAGGAGGTGACCAGTGTTGCGCTTTAACGAGTGACCGAGTTGACTGATGACTTTCAGCAGGATGAGTGTTGGACTTTGGGGAGGGTGATGACAAAGTGTGCCAACCAATGTCACTGTTTTGGGGTTTAAGATATACACATACAACAGGTATCTTTACTTTTCCTCTTGAACACCTAACTACATATCCATTCAGGTGACAGACACCAGTTAACACGGTTACCTTTTAATCCCTCACATCGGTGCTCTGGGCTCTGGTCATCGGCCACCTCTGCCTTTAAGATGTTATTAGCCTGCTCTCCTCTGACATGGCGTTCACTAGCTTTTCTTATCCTAGCATGCGGCTAACAGTAAGTGCCCTCAACAGCTCTTTCCACCCGCCACCCACATTAAATACCAGCTTTAATAAACCCGAGTCTACCCTGATAAGACCACAATATCTCTGCAGCTGATCCTCCCCTGATGCTAACTCAGCTAGCTAACGTTTAACAACAGACAAAAGACATTTTGACCAACCTCTGCATAGACTTTCCCACAAGAGCAGAAGTAGCCGCTCGAATGAGGTTTACTGAGACGACTTGGCGTTTTTTCTACAGCTCTTTCATTATTAGTCCAGTTTTGTCTCAACTGAGTGCCAAATTAATGCCAGCTAACTAATGAGTGTTGATATATCGGCGTTTGGTGCTGATGAAAACCGCTCTGGCTCTAGCTGAGAGCTACTCACAGCAGCGACGGTACTTCCGGTTGGACTTTCAAAATAATAGCAGAAACATTCTCTACAGCAGGGGTGGGCAACTTTGGCTACTAATACCACTTTCAGACTGGCCAAAAAACCCGTGTAAATCCGCCAACAATCGGCTCCTGTCCGCAGTTTGAAAGGGTCTATCGACATTTCCACCCGGGTCAACTTACCCTGCAAGCGACACGAGGTGAGCCGATAAAAACCCGTGTCGCTTGCAGGGTCAGTTGACCCAGGTCGAAATGCTGATTAAACCCTTTCCCACTGCCGACAGGAGCCGATTGTTACCGGGTTTAAACAGGTTTTTTGGCCAGTCTGATAGGGGTATCATTAAAGTATCTTCATCACCAGAGGACCACATTATTGCAATTTCACAATCAAAAATTCCACAATATTCATGTGTTTCCTGGATGCCTCAAAAGCCTTTGACAGGATAAATCACAGTAAATTATTTATAAGACTGCAAAGCAGAAGAGTTCCCTGGTACCTGATAAGAATTTTGCAAGTCTGGTATTTGCATCAATCTATGAATGTTTTCTGTAGTGATGGGAGTTGGGATGGGAGTTATTTTCATTTATATTTCATTTTACTTTTTTTCTATATTTTTATATTCATTTTTTTTTTTTAACATCCTTTGTACTACAGAAACAACTGCCGGAGTCAAATTCCTCGTATGTGTCGCATACTTGGCAATAAAAAAAACATTCTGATTCTGATTAAGGTGTACCAGCTGTCTGTGTATCGGGTGTATCAGAGTCACAAAGGCCTGGAGCCTATGTCAGCTGGCTACCACCTGGTTGCCAGTCAATCACAGGGCCACATAGAGAGACAAACATCCATTCAAGCTCACACTCATGCCTAAGGGCAATTTAGAACCACCAATTCACCTAATGAGTATGTGTTTGGACTGTGGGGGGAAACTGGAGTACTCTGAGAAAACCTATGCAGGCACGGGGAGACGATACAAACTCCACACAGAAAGACCCTCGTAGGCAGGCAGTCTTTTTGCTGTGAGGCACTCGCACTTGCCTACCCACCATGACATCAGATCAAACATCAGATCTGAGTCAATTTATCAGATTCATGTCACTTTGGTTGGTTGTATGAATCTAGCCTTTGAGTCCAAATTAGATGGAGGTAGACATTTTTGCTGTGGAAACTCCAAGTCTGCCACATGGAGAAAGTTATATTTTGCAATATTTTAAAAAGTCAAAATTGTAAACACACAGGTAAGATCAAAACCAACATAGCTGCAGGTATATCTCCAGCAGGAACTGTCAAAAACAATATGATTTTGGACCATCTTGAAAAATAGACAGTGTATCTCCAGTGACCATCTCTTCATAAATTAATAGACGCACCTAATATCCAGAATCTGAACACTCATTTTATATTTTTGATGCACAGTCAATCTTATTACAAAATAAAAATAATGAATTCACCTTACGGTTAATGCTTAATATTATATGTAGCTTTACTGGTACGTTGGGCATTATGGGTTGTTGTTAAAAACAGCATGAGACACTTCATTTTACATCTTACAGGTAAAAAAGTCAGAAATATTTCAATCACTGTCTTATATTTTAAGTTCAAAGAAATTATTTAATGAAACTTGGCCAATACCAATATCAATGTTTAAAATAACAATTTAGAAAATACTGATGTCTTCATAATTATGTCTTTTATATACGCCTATATCGTCTCTCATATTTGATCATAACAAATCAGAGTTCATTTAACAAAGCGGTGCCTTTCATGATGAGGCTGGACACACTGATGTGCCTTGAGGCAAGTCCAGCTGTGCCTTTGAAATTTTGACAATCAAACGTACAACTATACATTAAGGGTGCACGATATTATCAGTATAATACTGGTATATGGCAGATTACTTAACATATTAAACTTGAATTGAGAGTATAAACTCTCAAAATAGGGTGGGTTTTCTGTCAGCAGGTTAGTAAATCAGTGTTTGAGCTTTTAAAAGGTAAGATGAAGCTTGGTTTCACAGTAACTGTAAAAAAATACATATATATAAATGACATAAGTGTAATGTAAAAATAATTACTTACAGTCATTTCTATATATTGGTATTGGCCAAATTAAGTGTTGAAAAATCGGCCTATTAGAGATCAGAAAAAAAAACAACATTGTGCATCCACACTATACAGATACTAACAAATGAATTATAGCAAGTGAAAGGAAGCATTTTTTTTGCCTTATCCTATTTATAGAGTGCCTAATTTTGAATTTGTGACCACCCAGGTTTAATGTGTGTTGCTGAACTGATAGGAAATTTTGTCAGTTTTTAAAATGAATTTCTCATGAAATAAGTATTTTAAAATTAATATGTAATATGTAAATCAAATTTTAGTAGGCATTGCTAGAATGAAAAAAACATATAAAGACTGAAAACGCACAGGAACATGTGTTCATAGGCTTTTCTTCATGGTATTAACATGGTGTGCCTTGAGATTTTAGGTGGTCTTAGTTGTGCCTTGAGCAAAAAAAAAGGCCTAACAGACTAATTTTATCTAACCAACAAGAAATTTTTCCTTAAGTCAGGATTTTGGGGTCCTTGAGAGCAGCATCCTGTTGATATGACACAACAGATAAACATCTGAAACACTCATGTGCTTTTAGTAAAAAGGGACGATATCTGAAATACCCATGTTAAACCGATGCCGATGTGCATCCCTCATTAATTTCCACGTGTCTTCTACAGACCAGAGAAATGAGTATTTGATATAAGCAAGATTTTTGATAAGATTTTTGCTAAGAAACAGCAGAGTGTACAAAGATGATTCTTGCATATCTAGGGCATTGGTGGCGCAGTCTGATAGTGCGCTTAGTCAGTAATGGGAAGGTTGCAGGTTTGAGCCCGACTACAGCTGTCGTGGCGATGTCTCCTTGGGCAAGACACTTAACCCAAGTTGCTCCCACTGCTGCGTCAGTGGCGTGTAAATGGGCATGAGAAGGCAGGAATGTGTCCATTGATACTGATGGATAACTTGACAGAAACTCCATCAGTGAATGGGTGTGAATGGGTAGATGTGACCTGCAGTGTGAAGCTGATCTAAGTAGTCAAAGACTAGAAAAGCACTTTGTAAGTTCAAGTCCATTTACCACTTACCATTTCTCATCATATAGCAATTAATAACAGACTTAAAGCAGACCTTTTCTAATAAATTTCTGTATTCCATCATAATGGATCTTAAAATAACAGTGATATAGTGCATATTTTTGTACATTAAATATTAGTTTTTGGCATGCAGGATACAAAGGCACTGAAATCGTACAGACGGGCTACTATATAAGAGTAAACATAAAAACACAGGTACAAAACAGGGATACAAGAAAGACAACACCATGAGCCTCCATACCTGGCGACCCACACGTACTCTGTAGCGCATATTTTCAGACACAATAATCGTCTTTGCTGAAGGCGGGAGGAATGAAGGGGAAGGAGAGGGAGCAAAGTGCATTTTACTACAACACAAGAATGTATTAGTATAGAAGCTGTTATATGTCCAGACGGCTCTCTTGTTTTGGTCTCCCAAGCTGTCTCGTTGGCCCCATGCGTCTCCCAGCATGTGTGCGCTGATGCTGCCGCAGACCCTGGCGGTAAATAAAACTCTTCCCACACTCTCCACACTCGTAGGGTCTCTCTCCAGTGTGCAGCCTGTGGTGCACCTTCAGTTCCTCTGATCTGGAGTATCCTTTCCCACAGACGCTGCAAATAAAAGGCCTGTCTTTAATGTGGGTCTGGTAATGTGCTGTTAGGTACGAGTTTATCCGAAATGACTTCCCGCAGATGGTGCAGGCGAACGGCCTCTCCCCAGAGTGCTGCATCTCATGGAGCTTTAGAGAAGATGCTGTGTGGAAGCCCTGCCCGCACAGGGAGCAGAGGTACGGTTTTTCTCCTGTGTGGATGCGCTGGTGGACTTGTATATAGCTCTCGTTGATGAATCTCTTCCCACAGTCCGGACAGGAGTAGCGCTTCTCCTTGATGTGGGTCTTCATGTGTTCCTCCAGCTTCTCTTTGTTGCTGAACTGGATGCCACAGCGGCGGCAGAGCAGCAGCTGAGAGGCATCCTGCTCCGCTGCGTTTGATTCCCCGGCTGCTCCCGTGTGTGCGGTGATGTGATGTGCTTGTAAAGCTGATTGGCTCTCACACTCTTTTCCACATTCAAGGCAACGGTGGGACGATCTGATCCTGGACTCTCCAGGCAGAGACTTCAAGTATTCTGAGAGTTCAGACGCTAAGGGGTTCACCTCATCAGGAAAATCCACAGCACCCTTACGACCTGCATAGACACAAAGAAAGAAAAATCCTGTTTTTGTCTTCAGGTATCACAATCTCTGTGCTTCGCTTTGGTTAAGTAGGTTATTGTCTAATGACGGTTTATCAGGCCTACTTGTCACCACCAATTTAAGAGACCAACTAGAGGTGTCCAAAAATGTCATTTTACCTTTGAATTAAATCATATCCATAAAAAGATACAAAACCATTCAAAATGTTCATGAATCCATTTTTAAACTCCTGTTTTTCTGTTTTAAAGGGATACGCCGTTTTTTTTTCTGTTCATGTCTTGCCTCACTCCTGAGTCCATGACAAACAGACACCATTTTTTCTTCACACAGACACAGAGTTAAAGTCACTGAGAGGCTACATCCATCCAGCCTTGTAAATGTTGCATTATAAACAAAAATTTATGGCTCCAAAAGTTTGATTATTTTTCAAACATGTATCAGCTTAGAATCAACATTTCTATAATGAACATCATCAAAATTAATTAGGCCTACCGAACATTACTAAAGCCAATTTTCAGGTTAAATAAAGCGTTGTCCTGTTTCATCACACATATTTCAGTAACCACATATTGCTCTCTGCCACTAAGCACGTGGAACTGCTTGTCTGACACACATATTATGATGTCAGTGCATACCCTCTATAAGCCTTTTAGTCCACTGCCAACATGAGGCTGATTTAGGAGTTTCTATGTGATCTCTTTTATATTTTTTATCAAACTATAGTTACCAAATTCATATAGACACTTGTGGATACAATAAGGGTTCAATTATACTGTATATATCAGGGGTTAAAATGTTATAGAAGGGTAAAGTAAAGTTCAAACTAGTCTTACCTAAATGAACCTTGTAGTGAGTTTTGAGATTCCCCTTCTGGTTAAAGCCCCGCCCACAGATTGAGCAGCAGTACGGTTTCTCTCCTGTGTGGATCAGCTCATGTCTCTCCAGTTTGTAGGCATGAGGGAATTCTTTTCCACAAACTGAGCAGTGGTACTCGATCTTCTCTTTGGGCTTCTTCAGGAGCTCAGGAGGGATTTCCACTGGATACTGAATCATTTTTCTGCCAGGACGCTTTTTCTTCCCTGTGAGAGGGAATATGAAGAATCAAATGAAAAGATTTGGTTTTATTTAATGTTTATAAAGTGAGCATGTTAAGCTCAACTGTTCTTGTCCCAGTACACATGCATCAAGGGGAAATTTGATTCAGCTGACAGGAGTATGTCTGACTTCACAACTCTACGTGGTAAAATCTCCCCCCTGTCCCTCTTAAAGCTCAGAGCAACTGGATTAGTGCCCAGTTGTCTTTGCTAACACAAAGTAGCAAGCATCAAACATTCAAAATATTTTTTTTATTTGCTTTACATTTGGTACAAACATGATGTGCACTGTTCCTCTTGCTAATGGTAGTAAAGTTGTGCCTTTTTTTTTATTGTGTGCTATTCAGCGTCTGCACAAGAGCATTGGCACAGAGGCTGTGGATTGTGTGCAGAACCATTAGGCTTGTCTGGGAAGGGATTGGGTGTAAACATGCCAGAATTAATTGATCTACAACTGCACTATCAATGTGTGTTAGTCCAAATTTGAGGTATTTGAATAAATCTACAATTCTAGATGACCCAAAAAAGTTTTAAAAGTCCAGTCATTGTTTGACCATTGGAATAATTCAGCTTTTTCCTAATGTATGTAATATTAATGACTGGTGAAACTGAGCTGACCACTGAATAATGTGGCGTAAGCTTCAGATTCACTTGTGAAACTTTGATTTACATTTACCTGTAGGGCTCTCTGTATTTTCCCCCTCTTCTTTGATTGATGGTTTTACATCTTTCTTTTTTCTGCCCGGTCGCTTTCCTGCAAAAGAAAAGAAGTTCATTACTTACATCTCAGTTGTTGACTTATATTTTTATTTGAAGTTACAATAAAAAAGCAGCTCAAATTTAGATTTTTTTTAACAATCTCTTTTTTAATGCTGGCTGTTTCTCAGAAATATGGCAGAATCAAAATTATACACAATACAAGTGATGTCTAGAGAAATTTGATGATCAAACAAGACTTATAAGGTTATGTTGTTTTACTGTATGGAAACCCTGTACATAATCACTTTGCCACTCAACTGTACAATATAACAGACCTTAAAGTTCCCATGTGCCTCTGTGTTTGACTGTTTACATCATGTCTTGGGTGTCTATTAAGCAACAATTTGATTTAAGGTGGATAAAAAAAAAAAAAATGAAAAATTTTGTCTCTGTAGAGGACAAGATGCAGCTCTTTTCCCCTCCTCTTTGGAAACACTCAGATCTGAAAGATGGGGAGGCTATGATAATGAGATCTGCTCTGATTGGCTGCCCAATTGTTGTCTGATGGGTGGAGGGAGGAGGGTTACAGGTTGCGGAATAGACTTCAAAAGAAAACTCACATGTAGGTGGGGGCTTTGAAGCTATGACATCACAAACTCCAGGAAATAAAAACAGAGCGTTTCAAGGGGCATTTTCTTTACAAATGTTAATACACTGAGGGCATATAAAACTCAAAAGCATAATATGGACCCTTTAAACCCAAAAATGTTTACATCTGAATCCAGGCTATATTTTTAACATCTAAAAATGAAGCTAATTTGTAGCTTAATCAGTAATGAGCTTTGCCACTAGCTGTGTCTAATTTTTGTCTTACCAGCAACTCTGCGGACGGATTTTGATTCAAATTCCTCGGGTTCATCTATGATTGGGGCATTTCTCTTTCCACGGGTACGCCTTGACACTAAAACATAAAAAGATACATCATTATCATAAAGATAACATGATCATTCATTCAACCTACATGGAATCAAGATGAACACTCACTGCCTGGTTCTGCATCCATCTCTGCTTCAGACAACAAGGGAACTTCTGAGCTCCTCCGTTTTCCTCGTCTTTTGGCTTCATAACAAGAAAAAGAAACCAGAATCATTTTATCACATGAAGCTGCTTTTAATGATAGTTTCTGAACACATGAGCTGGAAAAAGATCTCAACCAAACCACAAAGAACAAGCATCTTAAATAAAAAATACAAAGAGATATTCCCACATGGAGTCAGAGGAACGTCTTTGTTTGCATCTGCGACATCCACTGACAGAGCCTTTTTCTTTGGAGACCTCTTCTGTCTTCTTGCTCCTCTTCCTGTAACGTTTTGTGACAAAAGAAAACATTGGAGAGAGCTCAGGGCTGTGATTTAAAAGTTGCTTTAGTGGTTTCTTATGACTCATATTTACCTCGATATGAGGTTGAGGCAGGCCCCATCTTTGTTTCTCGCTCTTTTTCCTCTCGGTCTTCCCTCTCCTCGTCCTCCCCAGACACAACCTCCATGATGAGAGTTGGACTACCACTGTCTCTCAGCTTCTGGCCTTTCAGCTGAGAATGAGACGGGTGGTACCCCATCGTAATGATTTGAAATAGTTTGAAAGTTCACCACCAAGCTTTTGATAAAAGGGTGAAACCAACTTTTTTTTCTTTTTGTGTCTTGCCTCAGTCCCAAGTCCCCAGATAGACACCATTCTTTTGTCATATACATGCAGGAACAAAAAGACATATTCAAAGTTCGCCCACTGCTAATTAGCTTAGCTCAAACACTGGGAGTCAGTGGGTAGCATTAGCCTGTCTCTGCCTACAGTCACCAGGTAAACTCTTCAGCAACTCTAAACGGTCCTGTGAGTTTGATGTGACTTGTTTTCTTTACTGCGTTATGTCACGTTATTTTCAACTATCATCGTATTCTCTTTCTCTACTCCTAAACAGAGGCTTTGTTTTGTTGACCTGTTGTTGCCCTGCAGTTAAGTTTTGTATGTATTTCTTTATTAAAGTGTAAATTTTAATCTAAAAATACATAACATAAAGCAGTAAAAAAAAACAAGTCACAACAAGCACACAGTCAACCATCAATCATTGTACAGATTTTACAGGTTTTCCAGGACGCGTGGGAACCCTGATTAATACCTATCATTATAGTGCAGGGTGAATAAATTACATTACGACAACTTACCTTTCTGGGCAGAGGACTGTCTGAGCCATCTGAGCCTCGGTCAGATCTTTCTTCTGAAAAAATGACAACAATTGGCTAATTTTATCATGATAATACAAACAATAAATGACTGCATTCTGGATGTTAAAAAAATTATACACTTCTTATGAGTGATGGCTGCCAAAAAAAACCAAACAGAAAATCAGACATGTTTATTATATACAGTTAATTACCAGACAAATGTTCTAAGAAACATGACTGCTTCTGTGAATAAACAACTTTCATCAATTATGGTTCAAATTTAAGTCATCATAAATCACTTACTGGCATCCCACTCCACCACTTCACCATCAGAATTGATTAAACCACTGATTTCTTCATCTTCCTCCTCCTCTTGTGCCGTCTCCTCTTCCTCTTCCTCATCATCCCCTGCCTGCAGTCTGACAGTTAAATGAAGCGTTTGGTCCTCTAAATGTGAAGGTTCCCTCCTCAGGCCACGAGACATCAGGGACTTATGATGAGGAGATTCCTAAATCCAGAGAACAGGGTGAAAAACGATAAGTTTGTGCAGTAAGAGCATGTTAAACCAGTGCAAGAGAGATTTGAATGTCAGAAGCCACATTCCTGCTGCAGTCCCAAGCCGTACTGCTTAGGCCCCTGTATTAACTCATCAGAGACAGATGTTCGCTTCCTGACAGCCCACTGACTTATTTTACATTTTAAACTTTCACCAACATAGCTGTAACCCTGCTGGCCATGCTGCAGGACTTCCAGCTCATCCTCTCTAGGTCCTCCATCTTCTCAAACTCAGCCTTTTTCACCCCAGATCCAACCATCCTTTAATATAGCATCCTTTGAACATATGCGGCGAGTTTCCAAATGCCAGTGGTGTAGACTATCACCAGTGAAAGTCCGCAATCGTGCAGAGTTCATCTAAGTTTAGTTTAGTTAATGTAAGCTCATCTCAGGCGTACCATGTGGAAAGTTGTCAAATGGCCAAGCGTTCCCTAAGACGAGTTCACTGCACTAGAACTATGATCTGTCTATCAATGGTACGCCACTGAATTCTTTTATTTTTAACTACGAGCACCAGTGTTCACCAACAGCTGTAACTGAGGGTAGGCATAATAAGCTGAAGCTAACGCTTGCTGGCATTTACAGAAATGTTAGAACAAATGTCAGAAATGTTTAAAGCCTGCTTAAAACGTACAGACATACCCGGCAAACGTCTGATGTTAATTTAGTTCTGGGTAGCTTGACTTGGCTCGACATGACCCAACATTGCCCTCTATGTTGAAAAAAGTTGGCCAAAAAGTCAGTGTGTGAATGCAGCTCAGTAATATTTTTTCCTTTAATTTATTGTTAATTAGAAAGTTTCGTACTTTTTACCTCTGCCAAGGAGGTTATGTTTCGGCCCTGTATGTTTGTTTGTTTGCTTGTCAACAAGATTACGCAAAAACTTCTGGACAGATTTTGCTGAAATTTTCAGGAGATGTTGGTAATGGCCCAACTTAAAAATGATTACATTTTGGTGGCGATCCAGATAACCGCCATTAGCCAATGATCGTTTCTACTCAATAACTGTCTAACTAATACTGATATCAACATGATTCTGAGTGCTAGGTGTGGGTTTTCAAGGTCAAGGAATTACATTATGATGGTAACTTTATCATGGAACTATTGCTTATAGATGTAACAGCAATATGTGAGCTACCTTCGTGGAGGTTTGCACTCCCTGAATGCTTTCTAGTTTACTTTATTTGAACACAAAAAAATGGTTGTAGCAACTGTTCTGTGTGTACTTTTTCATCAACATAAAAAAAAGATTTTATTCAAAGGATGTGTTAGTTTACAAAACAAGGAAAAACTGGAAGATTTACTGTGAATGTGACGTTCAAATGTTCAGTTAATTTTCCTGGACCTGTGTTTCTGCACTGCAGATTGTCAATAAAAAAGCATTTCTTAAAGGGCTATGTATTATTTTATGTGAATTATTTGCAGTGGTATCCCAGTAAGTGTTGCATATTGAATTTCTTCACTGGAATTGCATCAAAGTTTACTCTTTCAGTATTATCACTACAAATGATACAATCACAAAAAACACTTCCAGTCTGCGTTATTGATCCACTTCTGTCCTTTCCCTATCTGGTAATTGTTCACCCCACAGAGGCATCTACTTCCCCACAGAAGTAACATACTCTGTAAAAACATTTTACATACCGTTTGGCCGCGTGCTGATCGTTTGGTCTTTTGTGGTTCTGCTTCTGTTGGCAGAGATGTGCTTTGTCTCACATCTAGTCTCTGGTCTTTAGAGTAACATTCATCTCCTTCTTGTGCTCTCCGTTGGGATCTGAAGTCCTTTATGTGACTGGAGGTGTTCTCTTGCTCTGTGTTATTGCACTGATCCCTTAAGGAAATCTTAGGTCTCTGTTCATAGCCCTTAATCGTGTGCTTCTGTCGCTCTTCTCTTGTGGAGGAGCTTTGTCCATAGACAGCGAGGCCCCTTGACTCCTCTGAACATTTCCCCACCAAATATCCTCTCTGGTGTCTCTTCCCTCCATGTGAGACAGAGCTCTCCCTCCCGCTCGCCGTCAGGTGGGGATGACATGGGTGTGTGGAAGTGTCCTCCTTCTCATCCTCTGAGCTTTCATCTGTGTTCAACAAGAAGTAATGCAGTGAAAGAAAAATGTGGAAAGTTGCAATCAAGGCACCGTCTGTCTATTAACTTGAGAATTGAGGCTAATAATTGATAAAAGATTTTGCACTCACCAATTTCACTCACAGTCCAGCCATCCTCCTCCTCTTTGATGATCACTTGTATCTCTGGAGTCTCACAGTTGTACTCTGGACTCACTTGTGCTTTCTTAGGATGCTGTGAATTCTGGTCATTGTAGTTTTCATTTAGACTCAATGACATCGGATCTTGGAGGTCAGGATCCTGTGTAGAGAAAAAGAGAGAGAAACTCACATCTATCCTAATATGTGAGGCCACCATGCACTAAGGAGGACCACAGCACATATTAAAAAGAAAGGACAGAACCTGAATTGGTGCAATATCAGTATCTGCAGATAAAGACTTGGAACAAGATCCATCAACCTGCAGCCCTCTTCCTTACTCAATACTCAGTGCCAAACAAGCCAACAATTAATAATGAAAATATGAGGAAAACCTGAAAAACTCGACCACGACAATATGAAAAATAGAGATGGTCCCATAATGGCTGTTGATTATTGCCGTGGGTTTGGTTCTTTGCAAGAAAAGGAATTAGAGGTATTACTGACATATCATTTATGTACAAAATAAGGCAGAGAGACTTGGTATTTTTTGCAATAAAAATGTGTGTTTCCAAACACTGATTTCAATGATGTTGAAGTTGTGTACACTCACATAAAAAAAGAAAACCGTGATTTTCAAATCCTGGTCTATCTATGTTTAATTTAATACAATACAAAGACCAGGTATATAAAGTGCAAATACTGAATTTGATGTCTGCAACACGTTCCCAGCTGACCTTGGGTGAGGGTACGCCCTGAACCAGTCGTCAGCAGACTGCAGCACAGGTGAACAGGTTGATTGGAAACAGGTAAGTGTCATGACTGGGTATAAAAGGAGCATCTCCAACAGGCTCAGTCGTTCACAAACAAGGATGCAATTACAAGGAATTTAAGGATATCATCATATACAGTCCATAACATCACCAAAAAATTCAGAGAATCCGGAGAAATCTCTGCATGTAGGCGGTAAGGCTGAAAACTAACACTGAATGTCTGTGACCTTCGATTCCTCATGTGGGACATTAAAAATCAACATCATTCTGAAAAGGATATTAACACGTGGCCTCAGGAACACTTCAGAAAATTGTCGATTAACACAGTTCATCTCTACATCTAGAAGTACAAGTTCAAACTCTACCATTCAAAGCTAAAGCCATATATCAATGACACCCAGAAACAATGCCAGCTTCTCTGGACCCGAGCTCATCTGAGATGGACTGACGCAAAGTGGAAAAGTCTGCTGTGGTCTGAAGAGTCCACATTTCAAAGTGTTTTTGGAAATAATGGAAGGAAGTCATGTCCTTTTCCTTAATAGGAAAAGGTCCATCCAGATAGTTACCAGTGCAAAGTTCAAAAGCCAGCATCTGTGATGGTATGGAGGTATGATAGTGCCCGTTGCACGGGTAACTTGTACATCTTTGAAGGCACCATTAATGCTGAATGGTATATACAGGTTTTGGAGCAACATGTACTGCCATCCAAGTGACGTTTTTATCAGGGACGTCCCTGATTTTTTCAGCAAGACAATGTTAAACCACATCCTGCACATGTTATAACAGCGTGGCTTCAGAGTAAAAAAGCGCAGGCACAAAGCACAAAATACGACAATGAAGACCCCGGACCGTTGAGCAACTGACCAAGCAAGAATGAGAAAGAATTCAACTTACAAAGCTTCAACAATTACTGTCCTCAGTTCCAAAACTTACTGTTGTTAAAAGGAAAGGTATGACAGAGTGGTAAACATGCCCCTGTCCTAGCTTTTTGAAACATGCTGGAGGTATAACATTCAAAATGAGAGAATATTTGCAAAAAATAAAATAATCAATTAAATGTAACAGTCTGAACATAAAACATTTCGTCTTTGTTATGTATTCATTTGAATGTGGGACAAACAGGATAAGAAAATCATTGTATTTGTTTTCATATACCATTTACATAACATCTCAATTTCTTTGGATTGGAGTTTGTACACTTAAAGTTAAGGGGATTTCATATTCATGACAGCAAACTATTAAATAATACTCTTGTTCTACATCTAGTTAAATAAAGCATACTCATACAGATTTCAGTAACATCTTTGATAATAAATGTCACTTGTTTAAGGGGGAATTGCTACACTGAGGTCATACTGTGTAATATTGTGGTCAAATGCTACCATGAAAAATACTACATACACCAAAACAAATTACAGTTCAACTTATCAGACTTCTCCTTTGGCGTGACAAGAATGTGTACTAAAGATACTCTTTACAAAGAGAATATTTTATATGAAATACTCTTGGTCATATTTTCACCTAAGCCTGGGCGATATGGCCTTTTTTCCACAACACTCCATTTACGATTTTAATAGATTTTTTTTTCTTCAAAAACAAACAAAAGAAAACTCCCAGTGACACAAAAATGACAGAAATCAAGTTTTGTCTTTATATTGTCAAAATATATTCCAAAACCTAACAGATTTTCCCTCTAAAAGCTCAAGTGTGTGTCATAAAATTTTGATTATGTAGTTAAACATAGGCAGGTTTGTCTAACAAACACTGAAGGCTGAGGTATTTTCACATTATATTAACATGAAACTCTTTGATCAAAATTTAATCTCATTAAAAACGCAAATACAAGCCTATAAAAGTGCTTGTTCCAACCCTGACAGGTCCTACCATCATGAAAACCGTACATTTTTAATATTTAGATCTTCAAACATCGCAACAACTTCCAATTGGAGTAAGCCAAGAAAACAAATCTCGATTTTTTATTTTTAAATCTTCTTCAAAAATAATTCGAATTAATCTATTTAATCAATATATTGTCCAGCTCTATTTCCGCCCAAATAAATCATTTTTATTTACATGGGTATGTCATTGTCTTTAAAATACATAGCTAAAATTTTTTAATACAGATCACTAAACATTGTCTAAATGCAAGTACATAAATGGTCGATTTATGACACTCAAAACTACAGAAGAGCAGGAAAGCAGTAAATCTGTCATGTAAGAAGCTTCTCCGATTTTAAAGGTTTTTTTTATTTTTCTTGGGCCCTAATTAGCCCCTGATTTTAACCATTAATTAAGAACATATGCTCTAACCTCATTCCTCATGAACAGGACACAATTATCTTATCAGGTAAGTATAACATATCACTAAATACATTAATAGCTGATTTATAAACAAACACGCTAGCCGACGAGCTAACATGCAAAGCGTTCTTACATTATCGCCGATGGTATTACAAAGGCAGACTGAATAATACCACCACAGTTTAACAACATTTAAAAAAGTCCTCCCTCTGAGTCTGCAGACCAGGTTGACGACCTGAGTCCGACAGCTAATCAACTCTGTTAGTGAAGCTAAACAGTAAATCCCTGCAGACAAAAACTAGCTGCACAATAAAAGCCCGGAGCGGCTGACAGGTCGTCTTTACCTCAAACATAGTGGGAGGTGGTCTCTGGGTTTAGAGGATGTCATAAGACACTCTGGTCCGGCAGAAGATAAGCTGGTAAAGGTTTTAGATGTGGGTAGCTGTCGTGAACCGACACCTCGGCTGGTTGTTGCTAGCTAGTTGCGCCACCACTTCTTCTTCTGTGGTTTCCATTGCAGTGGTGCATGCCGCCACCTGCTGGACAGAAGTGGAGCTGCACCCAGCTCCAAAGAACAGCTGCTCTGGATTTGCCTCATGCAGGATTCTGTAAATAGTATCAACTGAAGAGTCAAAGAAAACTGAACTAAAGTACAGCTGTGTGCATTAGAATCTACATGTGTACAAATAAAACTGTCAGGAGCAGCTGCCAAGAGGGTGAGATTAACTTAATCATCAATGCAGCGTATTTTCAGATGAAACACGCTCTTATTTAGAAACCATCATGAGTTATTAAAAAACATAAACATAGCTGTCATTTGAATCTACCATACATTCATGTTAATATTTTACACTCAAAAGTTGTAAAACTAAACTTATATGAGCCAAACACAGTGTAAAAGTACACTATAGAAGAAATTTTGACTGACTTTTCATTTTTTAAAATAAAAATATTAATTCCAAATCATAACAAATATTATCTCAAGACACTTAGCAAAAGAGTCGGTCAATGCCATACTCTTGATTTTGTGTGTGCTTGTGTAAAGTATACACAAGCTGTATCACATGACAATGATGTTCTGAATATCATCATTGTAGTGGTATTAGTTTATAGGCACAGGCAGCCAGCCATATTGAAGATAATCAGAACAGCATCTCAATGTTTATATGAATCATTATCAGAATTTCAGGCTGATGTGATGTGATCTGTGGTGGCATATCAATACAATGGTCTGTACTGACTACATTAAGGCTACTCTGAATTGCACTGTACCCATGAGTTAATAAATGACAATGAAATGAATAAATGTAAAATAGATTTAATAAAAGTTTTCTGCTTCATTGAAGAGAATAAGAGGAGACTTTCACACTTCAGGAAACAAAAACAGTTTCTATAACTCAGTCAGTAAGCGAGTGTCAGTAGATGTGTGTATAGTAAAGCAGTTCTGCACACTGCTGCTCAACATGTCTGATATTCATATACAGTGGCTCTCTTTAAATACACTGTGTCTCCCCTGTACATACATGTGCAGCCAACATGTAAGTTAATACGTAACTGTTTAATTATCATGGTGGTGGGAAACCCTGGAGACTTCAGGTCAGACTCACAGTGACAGTACGGATGTGAACTTTGAGCTGCAGCAGCTTTAAAAGCCACATAAGCTGAAATCAGTCTGCTTTACAGCATTACAAAGAAGACCATGGACTAACCACCTCTGACACAGACACAGGGAACATCTGATAGGTGAGTCAATGTGACCGAATAACAAAGGTCAGCAGGTAGCCACAGGCTACACAGGAATTGTTCAGATGTTGAAGAGGTTCTTTAAGAAATAGGGGCAGGCAAGGAGTTGGCAAGGAGCACCCACTCTCCAAACACTGCAACAGTTTCAAGGACTTTGAGCTGCCCTGACTATTTTTATTACTTTTTGGTAATTAGTTGAATTTTACCAAATTAATTTGCTGTTGTGATGAACTTGTGCAAATATGTTGTCTTTATTTGCAAAAGAGGGCAGAACTGGAGGTCATACTAAAAACTAGTTCACCTTCTTTAAAATTTGTCTCTGCAGTTATAACAATTCCCTGCATTTTTTTCTCCAAAGGAGAGAGAGCGCCGTCTATGCAGTGCTTTTCAAGCTATTTTTCTTAAAGGCACACGTACACCTAAATGATCATTTTATCCCCAAATGCCAAATAATGATTGCTGGATAAAAATAGTCCAGCAGCTGTAATACTCAAAAATATTGACAAAACTTCATTCAAAACTTTCAATTTTATCCAGAAATTAAAAAAAACAGTTAAATAAATTTCAGATGTATTGGTTAAATGCAAATTTCATACTGATAAAGTAAATAAAAAACTTATTGATAAAATATAGTTTTTTTTGTTAGTCAATCAAATAAATCAATCTTTATGTGTATAGCACCAAATCAAAACAAATGTTATCTCAAGATACTCTACAAAAGAGCAGGTTGAAGCCATACTGCTCATTTTACAAATATATACATATATAAAAATACACATATACAGTGCTTAACAAATTTAATAGGCCACCACCCAAATGCAAAGTTTATGCCACAGCTGCCCTGAAGTTACAGCATTGATATTTACCGAAATCATTTATATTTTTCTGTAATATTCAATTCACCAGTATGAAGAAGCTCTTGAACTGAAGGAATATTTTTATACTAAAATGTAATCATTATTGTTATCCGTGATTTTAAAATTGACCAAAAAAAAAAACAGACAAAATAGTAAGGCATGTTATTTATTGATTTATTAATATGTAAAATTATAGTTATTTCCTTGCATTCCTGAACAGAAAAAAAATGTTTCAGTGGTTTGAGCAGGCTCCGATTAGGGTATTAAAAGGTTAATTCAATTCCTCAATCCTGTTAAAATTGTATGTACTTTAACAAAACTTGTAGACGTGGATGTGGTATGTAATAAAAATACTGAAACACGTTTTTCCGACTATATCGACACCACGTGAATGCAGCCCATGACGACGTCGCGTGGGAAGGTGGGCGTGTGCGTGCGTGCGTGGGGCTTTCCGTTCAACGGCAGTCGCAGCGGCGTGGAGCCATGGCGACGGAGGTGGTTTATTTTCGTTAGTTTAAAGAACATTTTGTGGAAATTAATGTTGGATTAGCAGCATATAAATCAGTGGGACAGCCCGTCATGTCTTCCTCCATCTTGTCAGCAGAGAAAGACTTCTCCTAAGGTAACTCTGACTCTGGAGTCCCGTTTAAAACAGGTCTCTCTATAACTCAGCAAAGAAATGTGAACCTAATGTTGACCGTTTGTCTTTGCTTTATTTTATCTAGCAAGTAATAAGTGTCTACGTCTAATGAATGCTCCACTAAGACACCCACGAACTGTCCTCCTTCATTGTTGACAGAGCAGGAAATGCTGTGGTTGTCGCCTTAGCTTGTGGCTAACCTTTAGCTGCTTTTGCTAGCTGCTCATATATTTGGTCGTCTTCAGGCTATCACGACATTTTCTTCCTTTCTTCTAAGAGAAACACTTGAAACAGACCCAAACTCCTTAAGCTACGGTTAATGCGTTCTCTGCATCACCCAGTAGCTAGTTATTCATCATGATGAAAGTTAACATCCTAACTATGATTGTCAAATGTGATATATCAACACTTTTACTTTTGCTTTCAACATGACGTCTTTGAAAACGAAACATCGTCACATATATACATATATTTACATTTATACAGATAAGTTCACAGAAAATATTTTCTATTACATGATCATAAGTATTTAGAGTTGGTTACTTTCCATCCAAATGTGTTGGATATGTCTTTGCAGTTTGGACAGTAGGTCTGAGTTTGCATCAGTCAATAAGTTAATTTATGCAAAAATAAATTAAAAACAGCAGCATACAATCATGATTTCTCATGAAATACTTGTTGTGAAAAGGGTGCCAGAGCTCGTACGTTGGGGCTCAAAAATCAAATACATTGTCCCATACGAATTTGATATTTACCTCCGCCAAGGAGGTTATGTTTTTGTCGGCGTTTATCTGTCTGTCTGTTTGTTTGTGTTCAAAATAACTTGAAAAGTTCTAAACGGATTTGGATGAAATTTTCAGGAATTGTCGGAAATATGGAAGAACTGATTAAATTTTGGGACTGATCCGGATCACCTTGGCGGAGGTCTGCGCTCTCTGAGTGCTTTTCAAGTTAGAACATGATTTTCCAAAATAAAATGTCTTACTGTACTATTCAAACATCAATATTATGAACATATTTTTACTAATATAGTGTGCAATATCAGATGTTTTGGTCAATTCATGAAATGCTAGTATTCCTGAAATTAGTAGATACTGACACTTTCTCAGGGATATTGCCCATAAAGACCTGAAATGTCCAACAGATATCTGAAACAGCTCCTCTGTGTTGGTTTATGAAGTCATAAAGTGAAACTCATATTTGACACTACCTTGCAAACTACTGGATTTAAATCCTTAAATGCATAAATACTGAACTGAGAATATAAGATAAAGACTGTCCATGTTAAACTTTTACTTGTCTTAAGCAATAAAAAGTTGGTCAATATGCAGAATATTTAATTATTAGCCATTTTACAGCTGAGACAGTTGGGTAATTGGGGCGTGGAGGTCTTCCATAAAATTGCATAAAACTAGTATTTTCCTGCTCTGTGAACAGTTTTATCAAACAGATGTGGGCTTTCTGGCACAATTTTAGGATCATTATTTTAGTTGTGTGTTCTCTTTAAAAAGAAACTATAGCAGATAGAACGAGTCCTATAGACAATCATCTCTCTGCTTTTGCAGATCACTTATACATTCTAGTTCTTCATGATCACCCCTGACCTACAGAGAATTTAATGTGTTTTTCTAGCTTTTTGCCTTTATTGATAGTGCAGAGAGACAGTGGACATTGTGGACATGTATAATTTATGTTCTTTTTCTTTTAACTTTATATCAACTACATTAGACATGTGGTCTTAAAAAAAATAAAATATCTCACGCGTCCTCCTCCGTCTTTCCCAGAGACTCTCTCTCTGTCCCTCTTCTTTTTGACGTCCTCTCTCTTTGTGTCTGTCCTCTGACTGAACCTGTTGAGGCAGACAGTCTGGTTCTGCTCCAGTCTTTGGTTGTTTGAAAGACCCTTTCTTTTCATTGCTGACTGAGTGCTGACAAAGAGGATTTGAATAAGTGACTGTATTTAAGAGTGCTCAGTGCTTCACATACAGAAAACTGATAGATTGATAATGGACAGAAAACTGATTGTCAATGATGTGATCAGTTTGTATCACAGCAGGGCTGTAACAATATACGGGAATGGACGATAACCGTTTTTTATGCAAATGCAGTAATCAGATTCAGGTAAAAAAAAAATAGGCAAACTGTAGTACTGTGTGACTGTGTATCACAAAATAGTCCTGTTATGGATGTAAAAATGTGTTGTGTTTTTTGTTGTTGTTTTTTGTTTGTTTTCATATAAAGTTTCATTTGTACTGTGTAGTCTTTGACATAGTTACAGATGTAGACATTCTGTAGGTCTTAATCAGTGAAAAAACAACATATTCTCAAGTCTGCATGCTTTTAAATATATGAAAATATGTAATAATAATCATTAAATCGATTTAAAAACACATAAGGGGACACACAAATAAATCATGTTTCTAAAACTGTGCTGAAAATACCCAAATTTGTTCAATGAAACTGTTCGTAGAGCAGGGGAAATAGCAGTTTCACGCATTTTTTTATGGTTGACCTCCATACTACAGCTACCCATAGGTTCCACCTATAAAAGAAATAGTTACTGTGTTAAAACAAACACATTGTTCCTGAAGACAGTTAGCAGTTTTATAAAGATAGCCTTTAACTTCTGTTGTGACTTAAACAAACAAAACAAACTTAAATAAGCCACTGAGGTGGCGTGTGGGTGAACTGGTTTGGACACGTGTTCTGGGATAAACAATGAAACAATGTCCAGTGCGTTCTATATATGGATCCTATAAATGGATCCTTCTGATCCATTTATTTCACAGTTTCAGATATTCTCACCACATTACAGCCCTGTCTCAAATCCATACAATGTACACAACAGCCATTCTAACGATCTCCCGGTTGACACGGTTGAAAAACTGTTTGCTTCCTCTCAGACACACACCTAATTTCCCCAACCTATAGGTTATCTATATGCTTTTCTAAACTGGTGCTCCCCCTAGGTAAAACCCCGGAACCGCATGCAAAACATGAACACAATGATTTAACTGGAAGATAAATACAAAATAGAATATGGCTCCAACAACTTGAATTTTAAGTTCAGTGTTTGTGCATTTAAACAAGTATTTATGAATATAAGTTTAGTTTTGGTTATTCATTTGAAAATAAGTGTTCACTTTAAGTACAAAAAGAATTGTGATAAAATCAGTATCATGATACTGCCATAAAAAAATGTCTCAGTACAGATTTTTTTTCCCCCATATCAGCCACCTCAATAGAGGTAGGTTTATTTTTGGGGCCGGGGGAATCAGCCATTTAAGGCAGCTACTGTTACTGTTCGTGTTGTCTTGCATGTAGAAGTGCTCTATCATGCAGAGGAGACATAAAAACACACCTTAGTGCAAATAGAACTCATAAAGCATAATATGATACGAGGTGTGTCAGAAAAGTTACAGGACTGGTGTCAAAAAAGATTTATTTCAAACCCAGACTTCAAACTAAGAGTTTTCCCCTTCAGACGATCAACCAGCATGTCTACAAAGAGATACTGCAGTATTTACTTCATTAAGTGCGCAAGAAGAGGCGAGAGTAGTGGCAGGACAAGTCGTGGCTGCTTCACCATGAACAACACGCCTGCTCACAATGCCCTGAGCATCCAACAGTTTCTGGCCGAGAAGAACATCGCCGTGCTGGAGCAACCTCCCAACTCACCCGACCTGGCTCTGTGTGATTTTTTCTTCTTCCCCAAGCTCAAGGGGGTCATCAAGGGGACCTGGTTTGAAGACGTGGACGACATCAAAAAGGCTGTGACGACAGAGGACCCAGAAGAATCCTTCCAGGAGTGCATGAAAGAGTGGCAGAGAAGGATGGGAAAGTGCGTTAGACTCCAGGGGGATTACTTCAAAGGGGAAAACTTGTAGTTTGGATTCTGAATAAATGTTTTGTGACACCAGTCCTGGAACTTTTCGTATCTTCCCAATAAGCTTTTGGAGACATGATCACAGATCTCTAAGACCTCAGGTTATTAAAAATATATAAAAGGCTGTACAGCATGAAAAATAAATCCTGTGTTTGTAACCCTCTTCTTTTTCAGACTTGAAAATGTCAGACCAAATGGACTGGGATTTATTAGATGAGGATCCAGAAGGACCAATGGAAGACCCCCATCATCCGTACTCTGAGGGTCCTCAGTCACAGCCCTCGTCCACCACTAACATCTTAGAGCATGAGTTCTCCTGCCACTGTTGCTATGACATCTTAGTGAACCCGACCACGCTGACCTGTGGACATAACTTCTGCCGCCACTGTCTGGCTCTGTGGTGGGAGTCGTCTCACAAGAACGAGTGCCCAGAGTGTAGAGAGAAGTGGGAGGGCTTTCCTAAAGTCAATATACTGCTGAGGTATGCTTTTCACAGTCTAACCGAATCTTGGGTGAATGTTTGATTTTCTGACCGCAGTTTTCATATTTCTACACAAACTGTAAAAACAGAAACCTGCAGGTGACATCTTATCAGGAGAAAGTGTGTGTCAGGTGTGTGTTTATTCACATGAATGAATGAAACTCAAAGCCTTGCAATAGTTTTCCTGAGTGTAGTTAGTTTCAGAACAAAACAAGAACTTTCAGTGGAAACTATAAGACAAGTTTGACCTTTTCTACTAACATTAAAAGAGGGAAACGTCTTGAACTTGAAAAGCATTGTTAAAAAAATCATTCTTTAAAGTTTAATAGATGCAAATCTAATGCAAACATACTCAGTCAGTACTAGTGAGTGACAACAGTAATTAAAAGGAAGTATGCAGTAAAATACTTCAATTCAACAGAAAAGTGTGAAGTTTTTTGTTATTATTAGTGCCAAAGCTTTCAAGTAATGATAATATGATCTCCACTTCTTTCACCATACTCTAGTTTTTATTTTAAAGGGATACGCCAACATTTTTTTGTTTGTGCTTTGTTTTATTGACCTACTTACAAGCACATCCGCAATGGTTTGTGCATGCCCCCTGCGGTTTAATTACATATGTTTTTTGAAAATCACATGAAGTGCTAATCTTAGTCTAAAAATGGAAAACGTAACACACAAAAAACAAGACAAAACAAGCACACAGGACCGTTTAGAGTTGCTGAAGAGTTGATCTGATGACTGTAGGCAGAGGCAGGCTAACACTACCCACTGACTCCCAGCGTTTGAGCTAAGCTAATTCGCGGTGGGTGAGCTTTGTCCGTCTCTTTCTTGTTACTGCACGCACAGTCCAAAGAATGGTGTCTATCTACTTGTCACGAACTCAGGAGTGAGGCAAGACACGAAAACAAAAAAAATGTTGGCATATCCCTTTAAACAAAACAAAACATTACATTTAAGCAAATCATTCATAAAATTAAACATTGATATCTTAAATGACGAGTCACTGAGGACATTTGATTATATTTTCATAAAGCTGAATTACATCAGAAAGTCATTAAAATCAGATTGGTTCGACAATAATAAAAATAGTTTTTACAAAAATTGACAAAATAGTAATAATGACATTATATGAATTTCATTTGGCCAATAATGAACCTTATTTTCGTATATTTTTCATTAAATGAAGATCTCTGACCAGTTTGGTAAAAAAATATATGAAAGGCAAGGACTGTTTAACAGCAGTTAAAATGTATGCTTGAAGAAAGTCTGGCTACGCTGATTTAATTTTCACATAGATCCAGTGTCAATACGGGCCTCCCCCTGTGGCATTTACATATTAATGCTGCATTATAAATAGAACTTTATGGCTCCAAATTTTTTTTTTGTAGTCATTTTGGACATAAATCAGATTAGAATCTACATTTTCTGTAATGAACATTGTCAAAAATAATAAAGCCTTCTGGAAATTGCTAAAAACACAGCACTTACCAGACCAATTGAAGCATTTCACTCTTTCATTCCTCCAATATCAATTACTAAGCGTTGCTCTCTGCCACTCCGCAGGTGGAACTGCGAGTTAAGACAAATATTGTGACGTCAGTGCATACCCTCTATATATATGAAAGTCCAAAATGGAGCCAACAATTGATGCCAGCTTGCAAAATTTGAAAGTAGTTTCACAGCTTGCCTATAACTCCATGTTGTTGGTAGTTCTCATCATAGATTTCATTTTTTGGTTCATATTTTGTCTTATTTTTGAAGTAATTTCGTGCAAGACAGACCATAAAGCCACTGGTGTGTTTTTTTACTTTTGTTCTGCTTATAGCAAAGACCATGGCAAACTGAACTTAAAGCAGCTTAGCCTGTCTTTCTAATGTTACTGTATTAGGACAAAGCCCAAAACACATCACCACACCTTGACCAGCCTGTTCCTGTGTTCGTGTTGTGAGTTTTACTTCTTACTTCCTTTTGTGATTGTAGTTGTTAATTGGATGTTCTTTCTCCCCTGTAGGGATGCAACGGACAAGCTGTTTAGTGAGGTGGTTCAGCGGAGGAGAGTGGAAATCCAGGCCAACTCTAAAGTGTCCCGGAGCTTATCAGCCTTCCAGAGGTGAAAACTTAGATGCAAACAGTTTGGATTTGAAGCTACATTTGCACCAGTCCTTTATCATTTAACATCTGTAAGGGTTCTACAGTAGGTCAGCATTTGACTTCCATTTCTTGGCCTAAGATAGACAGTAGAGTAGCTTAAGATATTGTCTTTTCTATTGCATGCATTACTCCTGTGATGTAAATCTTAATCAACAGGTCTTTTAATAGGATGTGGTGTGTATTATGTGCGGCTCTATAACCCTTTTATCTTCTATAAAGAGAGATAAGAGCACATAGTGTCAGTATGGTCTTAAATGGCATTAAAAGTTCATAAATCATGAGTATAACTTATGTCTTCTAAACAATATTAAAAGGTCCTAAATGCAAAATAATTTGATGGCAAATGTAGTAGCCTTTTCAGTTCTTCTGGGACATTAATTCTGTTTATTTGTAGATTACAAAAACTCATTTGATGCAAATAGTAATGTTGAAATTTATTACTGTGCATTTCTGAAATCTTTTCAACAGTTTTTAATTTTTGTTGATGCTTGGATGCTGGTTTCTGAAGTTAAATTATTCCTAAATGGATGTTACATAGGGACAGTCACTCAGTTAATTTTCTCTTGCCTTTTCTCTCCAAAAATATTTTACAATCAAAAAGACTCATCAAAAACTTAAGGGTGCTTCCACACAAGGGACCTAGGCTGTTCAATTGTGCTTTTTTTTAAGTACATATCACTCTGTGTCTTATTTAACCAAGATGGTGGCGCGCATTGGTGCAGCGGTTTTTGACTCTGTAGTTTGGTGTATTTTCTGTTTGTTTCATACTATCCACAACAGCACTTTATAGCACTCAACCTCTGTATCTTTTAAACCATTTACTGTCTTTTTTGTCTTGTATTGTGTTTTTGTTATGCCTTATTTTTAAGTTAAATAATAAGGAAATACGCTGGTTAATTGCCGAACTAATTTTGTTGTATTTATATATAATGGCAACAAAGAGATTCTGATTCTGAACCACTTGGAAAGAGAGGATCTTGAAAAAGGTCTCAACATTAGGGCTGGGTAATACCACTGATTGCCTGTATCAGGTCACTTTTGATAAACAAAGGTAGATAATAGAGCACTTCCGTAAACAAGACAAAAGTATGTTGCATGAGGACTTCTTCTTCCCATGTTATGGTATCAGTAGCTGCTCATAATGTCCCCCCCCCCCCCCCTTAAAATAGAGCTGCAGACGTCCTACCATTATTTTGTCTTCAAAAATGTGAACTGACTAGTTACCACAGAGTTGATCCATCAACCAAGCAGAGTGCACTGTGACCAGGGGTTAAATGGAGCCTTAAAGGGACAGGAGCTGCGACAGAGCATCCCAGACAGAGATGTGTTAAGGCAAAATATGGGCTCTTTAACGGCTACTATCACCATCACTGCTTTCTCTGTTGTAAGTTGTCTGGTATGATTGATGCCTCTTCTCCTCTCTGCTCCTAACTTCTGCTGCAGGTTTTGCTGACACCAGCTTGACCAGCTGCTAAATTCTGTCATGTTGAATTAAACCCACCACTCCGATAGGCTTCAGTTTTTACTGAACCCTTCAATCTCCACTAAAGCTATCTCAAGCAACTTTATTTATTGCAAAAATGCGTATTAACTGCAGCTCAATACAAAGTGGCTTAGACTAAAACTTGACTCTCAGTTCCCCTTTGACAACAGTGTTTTCCCATGAGCTTGCCTCGTACCTCATCTCCTGCACTTACACTTAAAATCTAAAAGATTTGAAGCAAATCATTTGGCCTCCCTTGACTATTTCTCTGTTGGCAGGTATGGAGACAACATGGGCAGACCAAGGATCAGCCAGCACAGAGGAGCAGGCTTCTTCTTTTCTGGAGTCCTGACTGCACTCACTTTTGTGGCTGTAAGTAAACCACAGCAGTAAGGAAGTCTCTCATGTGTCCATTTTAACTTGTTTATGATGAATTGAAATGACAGCTGACTGTGAAAGTGGTGCTATTATGTAAAACTTCATCACTGATATAAGCAACCACAGCAACTGCAGTTTTTGAAATTTGTCAGGGTGTGAGTTGCTCAACCAAAGCTTTGTTGAACACAAGTGTTTCACTTTTTTTTGCAGGTTCCATTGGGATTTGCTTTCATCCGTGAATTTATCAAGTAGAAGCCATGTTGTAAATAATGCCCTTAAATGTGGTCCATACAGTATTTTTATTTACCAGTATTTCAAATTTTCCATGGAAAGTTTTTATAGTCTGCTGCATTTTGTTTTTCCTTGTAGGTATGCTGAAGTGTACAATGCTAATAGCTGCTGTATTTTATTACTCATAATTGCACCGCTTAGTTATGTTTCACTCAAAGACTGCCTATTAACCACACTGAAGTAACAGTTTATGTGACAAACTGAAAAGACTGAGCTGGAGTAAAAGTTTGTTTAGCAGGCTACTGCCTGTCAGTGGTTGCTCTGAAAGGGGGCTTTCTGATCACTAGACAATCAGAGCCATCAAAGGTTGAAGTTGTAGTTGAATCTGTTCTGTCTTAAAGTCGTGGTGAAACGGGACACTGGTAATCCAGGACCTGTTCGGATCAGATCTACGGTTTGGCTCAAATATGATCCGCGAGTTATTATTACCTCTGCCAAGGAGGTGACTTGCCCGTTTGTCTATTAGCAAGGTAGCTCGAAAACTGATGAACGGATTTTGATGAAAGTTTCAGTGGATTTCATGGCACATGGAAGAAGTGGTTAAATTTTGGTGCTGACCTGAATCTGGATGTGTATCCAGATATAATTTTATATGATTTGTTAACATTGCGATATACTGTAGGGCAGTTTTCCACATTTTTGACGATAACTCACACAACGATGTTGGAAATGCCTTGGTGGGGGTTTATGCTCTCTGAGCACTTCTAATTAATATTAGTAAATCACCTTGTGTATATAATTGTAAACTGAACTTACACTATATTGCCAAAAGTATCCACTCACCTGCCCTCACACACAGATGAACTTTAGGGACATCTCATTCTTAATCCAGATGGTTTAATATGATGTTGGCCACTTTGCAGCTATAACAGCTTCAACTCTTCCTTGAAGGCTTTCCACAAGGTTTAGGAGTGTTTATGGGAATATTTGACCATTGTTCCAGAAGTACATTTATTAGGTCAGACACTGATGTTGGACGATAAGGCCTGGCTCAGTCTTTGCTCAAATTCATCCGAAAGGTGTTCTGAGGTCAGGACTCTGTGCAGGCCAGTTGTGCACTGGTGCGCGGTCATATTGGAACAGGAAGGGGCAATCCCCAAACTGTTCCCACAAAGTTGGGAGCAAGAAATTGTCCAAAATGTCTTGGTTTGCTGAAGCATTAAGAGCTCCTTACACTGGAACTAAGGGGCTAAGCCCATCTCCTGAAAAACAACCCCACACCATAACCACCCCCTTCACCGAACTTTACACTTGGCACAGTGCAGTCAGACAAGTACCATTCTCCTGGCAACCACCAAACCCAGACTCGTCCATCGGATCGCCAGACAGAGAAGCGTGATTGGTCACTCCAGAGAACATGTCTCCTCTGCTCTAGAGTCCAGCAGTGTGCTTTACTCTACTGCATCAGACTCTGCATTGCACTTGGTGATGTAAGACCTGGATGCAGCTGCTCGCCAATGGAGACCCATGAAGCTCTCTACGCATTGTTCTTGAGCTAATCTGAAGGCCACATAAAGTTTGGAGGTCTGTAGGTGTTGACTCTGCAGAACGTGTGTGACCTCTGTGCACTACGAACATCAGCATCTGCTGACCCGGCACTGTGATTTTACGTGGTCTACCACCTCATGGCTTAGTTGCTGTCGTTCTCAAGCACTTCGACTTTGTTATAACACCACTAACAGTTGACTGTGAAATATTTAGTAGCGAGGAAATTTCTTGATTGGACTTACTGCACAAGGTGGCCCCCTATCAAGGTACCACGCTGGAATTCACTGAGCTCCTGAGCGTAGATGTTTGTAGAAGCAGTCTGCATGCCCAGGTGCTTGATTTTATACACCTGTGGCCATGGAAGTGACTGGAACACCTGAATTCAGTGATTTGGATGGATGAGTGAATACTTTTGGCACTCTAGTGTATTTACAAGTAAATTCTGCTCTAATTAGTTTTTGTTTCTTTTGATGATGTGCACATTTGTTTTTTGCCATTTACTCATGCTTTGCCTCTGGATCAGAGCCTATCCTGATCCTATTGATAAAATCTTGTTAAGCGGGGTACAGTGTGTTTAGATTATTTTGTCCTCCCAGATTAGGATTTGAGCTGCCCCAAACTGAAATCGTAAATGTTAAATGTGTTCAGTATTTACCATCTGAAATCCTGATGTGTGTGGAGTGCGCCAAGGACAACCGAGCACATCCCCTGTGATTTGTCACATGGAACAGATCAAAGACAAACTGGGAGCAAGCTGGCTGGAGCCGGAAGCAAATGTAGCCATGGCAACGAGAGTAAAGTTGGAGCATACTGTTTGACATACATCAGAAACAGAGGACAATGTGCCAAAAACACGGATGTCAAATCAGCATGACCTTAAAAATATAACTGACATACTGTTAAAAAGAGGAGCTGGATGGAAATGACAATCACCACGGATGTTATCAAAAGCTAACAGCTAGCTGCATGTAGCTTAGCAATGCCTTTGTCTGCCATGTTTGTTTACATTAAAGTCACGTTTGTTCACAAGAGTAGAGGCCCTGGCTGCTGGTGAATGAACTATGTGAATGAATCGGTTGGTGTTTGGTGTCCTTTTGTCTCTGTCTTTGTGGCCCACCACACACTACGAGCACAACATGGATACATCTGTCATTATTATATTCATGTGCAGGCTCTCTTTCACTTTCACCCACTTTCAAAATCGGTGAAGATTTCAAAAATCTTTATATGTGTACCAGGCCTTAGAAACAGTGCAGTCAAATTACAGTCTGTCTGTAATGCATAAAGTCCACAGTTTCTTAACTCTGTGCCTTTTTTAAATAACACTTTTACAATTTGTATTATTTTTTTTGGAATCGACTTTGCATTTGAATTAAAATTTAAGTATTTAAATAATCAGATGATTTTTCGAGGGGCTGCCCAAAACACACAGAATATCAACCCAAACATACAAGAGTTTCCTCTGACACTGTTATGTAATATTTACAGGTCAGCTCTGTAGTGAATGAAGAGTTCGGCTGTTCATATCATGTAGACAGGCCATGTTTATTCTGTCCATGTGGCACTAGGGAGCAACGTCAGTGTTTGCCTTGCCGCGTGGCAGAAAGTTTGTGTGTGTGTGTGTGTGTGTGTGTGCTGGGAGCAGGTAAATAGATTACAGCATGATCCTTTTTCTGCTCTGAGTTTATTTGCAGATCTCATGATTCAATTAACGTATTTTTAGAAATGAGGCCTTGGTCAGTGCCAAAAACATGAGTTTGTTTAGAATTAATGATTTATTTGTGTTCTCACCCTCACGTGAATTACAGTCAGACTGCACAGGGAATCCAAACTGTAGTGTTGTCAGAGCACGAGCTCTGCAGACAAAACATTGCACAAAGATCTAAGTTTATAACAAAAAGAACAATTGTTTTGTGCAATAAAACAGATTAAGCTCAGGCTAGCTATTAGTTCTCACTTTTACCACAATATTAAAAAACAATATTGCTTTTCAGATGTTTATTGTGATGAAGGGCAGGCTAGGGCTGGACAATATGGACCAAAATTTAAGGACGCACGATATTATTGGTTTAATATCAGTATTTGTCTAAAAAGTTAAGTATTGGTATTGGCTGCTATTGAAATTTTTGCAGATATTTACAGCCAATATATCGGCCACACATATCAGCCATATTTAGACTGGAATATCGACAAATTACACAAATGTTCAGTATTGGTGCACCTTCTCATCAATGCCTGGGTACATTTAAAAATCAAGGGTTTTTTATTTTTACAAGAGTTAAAAGATGTTTTTCTTGTTTTACATCTGTTCCTTGCAAAAATATACTGTAACACTGAAAGAAACAAAGTCAGTTGTTGTTAAGTACAGAGCTTGTGCTCTTAACCAGCTATATTGGTATCAGTATCTGTGATAATGAATTAAAAATTATAGACATATCGGATATCCGCAAAAATCCAATATAGTGCATCCCCACCCAAATTTATCTCTCAATATTATTTTCCAGATAAGTTGAACTTATACTGTAACTTCCGGACCACAACCCGCTACTTTTTTCCCACGCTTTCAACCCTGCAGCTTAAACAATGATGCGTCTAATTTAAAGTTTGGGGGTTTTTTTTACATTTATTTAGCCTCGTCACATCAGATTTAATTTAGAGTTAAAAAATCTTTCTGTGTAACATATATGTGTGTAAATATCTCGTGTTACAACGTGGACAGTGCCAGAGCATGTGAGCGGAGTGGAGCGATGAAATGTCCCACTCGCGCACAGAGCTGTTCTTGCGCCCGCTCGTCCACTCAGAGGGGATGCACGCCGCTTCGCTAATTATCCCTCCACCTTTCACTCAAATTTCAACCCTTCAGGTGTGTGGTGTGAGCGGTACCGGAGCGAAATTAGAGCGGGAAGGAGCAAAATATAAGATGAGGCTCCAGCTTTTCAGAAAAAAGCGCTCAGCTTTTGGCCAAAGTCCTTCCCCTCGCGCTCTCCTCGCGCTCCTGATCAGCTCCGCTCACTGGACACCTGCGGCTTATAGACATGCGTGACCTAAATGTACACTTTTTTTTTTTTTTTTTTTTTTTTTTTTAGATTTAGTGGGTGCGACTAATATTCAGGTGCTCTCAATAGCCTGAAATTTACAGTAATTACAGGTGGATGAGGCTTACTGTCAGATTGTTTTGATGTAGAATTATGGAGCCACCATTTTTCATTTAACCACCCAGGCTCCTCCTCTTCAGTAACGTTATTCTTACTCTTTCTTTTCCTCCTCGTTTGCACTGCTGACAGCACTTTTGTTGTAAGTGAGCAGGGGATTGGGTGTTTTTATTTATTTATTTTTCTGATCACATTATTGTGTAGTGAAAGAATCAACACCTATAATGATTTACAATATACCAACATTTTTCTTAGGGATGCACGATGTTGTCTGTACAATGTCGATATCGGCTGATATTGAACTCTTACCAATATACGGTGTATTGGCTGTAATATCAGCAAAATACACACATGTACCAATATAGTCCACTTTATTGTCACTGCATGGTTAAGTTAAAAAATGAACTTGAATTTTTTCAGAGTGAAATGTAATTTTTCTTAACAACAATAATAATAATAATAATAATGATAATGATAATAAATTTTATTTGTATTGCACTTTACATTTTTACAATCTCAAAGTGCTACAGGGTAAGATAAAAACATGGTGCAGATGTAAAACAATTAAAAACAATTGTTTTACATCTGCTCCATGCACAAACATGTTGCCACATGGAAAGCAAAAACTACATTTTTTTGTAAAATAAAGACTTTGTGTTCATGACGAAAAATATTGGTATCAGCCATAATGAATTTGGTATTATCAGAATGTCATATATTAGCAAAAATGCAGTATTGTGCATCCCTAAATATTTTCAAAAACAAAATATATTCCCCAGTCCAAGAGTAGGTTCAATATAAAAATCAACTTAAGTCAAAAGCAATATAAAAAAATGTGTTCCTTTCTAATATTAGTTGCCTCTGTTAGGCCTATAGAAACTCACTGCATGAATTTGAAATAACTTTTATTTTATCTTTTTGTATATGTATATAAGTATATATATTGCATTGTAACCTCTCTTACATGGGGAAGAGAATTGATAAGATTTTATTGATACCAACTCTATCAATGATTCTGTTGATTGATACGATTCCCCATCAATCCCTATTGCTTTTTAGTGTGAGCAGAAGTCAACCCGCAGAGGCTTTCAGTGGCAACAATGTCAAGCACGTCACTCCAGATATTAAATGCCAGACTTCTGCAAGTTCCTAGTATTAATACCTACTAGACCTGCAGAAAGTGTATTTTTGTCTACAATTACCCCACAGCTTTGCCCACCTCCATCCCCTTCGTGCCATTAGCACATTTGACTGCTTTGTTATCTTTTCTGCTTCTGATGAGAGCTTGATGTCCGTGATTTGCAAGGGGAAGGAATTGTTAAGGGAATTGTTAAACAAAAAGACTAATGATGTTGATTCCTTGCAGGATCTGTTTTCGATTCGCAACTGGAATTGGCTTTCGATTTCCTCCCCTATTCTACATGGCAGCTGACCCTAATCATATTATTATTATGTCTTAAAGATAGTAAGAAATGAATGATTAAACTTTTATTTACAGTCTTGTTGCAGGTTTATTACAAAGCTATAGAATACCTTCTGGTGGCAAACAGGTTTTTTACATGCTCACTCTGAGTATTACTTTATTTATTGAAAGTACATTTAAAAGCTTTAGACATTCCCACAGATGTTAGTGAGAGATGTTAGTGATTCGACCTCTTCTCAGGGTTATGTTGTTGTGGTAGACTTTGACTGACAGCTCCACAGCCCTGTCAAATCATTGAACCTGTATCAGTAGGAGGACCTGTAATTATTTCAATTAGTCTTTAATACAAATGGCATCGTGGACTCTCACTATAACCCCACCTGTTAAACCTCTCCTGGTCTAATTCTTCAGAGGGGTTAATAACTCTGAGTATCCAGGAGTGCTTCTCTTCCTTCTCTTTATGCATGTTAGTATTATGTTGATACAAGGCTGGTCTTGATATATACTCTTGAATTGTCAGGGCTCGCCTCATGTCTCATGTTACTTTTGCCAATTTGTTATAAGTTTAACTTCACATTTCTCAGTGCTTACGGTGCTCTCTTGGATTGTGTTGACAGGCTTATTTGTATTGTTCAGACCAGAGCTGAGGACTTCTGCTGTGACTAATCATTACTGGTGTGGCATTTTAGGTATTTCAGCCACCAACGTTTTAAACTTCTTCTTGTTAAAAGGCTCTATGAAATAAATCTCTGCATCCAAAATCAGTATACACCTAGATGTTAAGCATAACATATGTTTGGTAATATTGGTAGGGATGCACCCATTCCCCTTTATTTTACAGTAAGTGCAAATACTCACATTTAGGCACCCACTGATAGGCACAAATATGATAACTCAGTAACACCATTTCCACTCCTAAAATTCTTTTAAAGTTAATTTTATATTGATCATATGTTCTTAACACCTCCTCATAACAATTTATCAATAAATAGTCTGCAGTGTGTCCTAATTTTATCATCCTCTTTGGGCCAGAATAACTGCAAACATGCAGGCTTAATAATAATAATAATAATAATAATAATAATAATAGTACTTTTAATTTAAAAGCACCTCTCTCAGCACTCAAGGACACTTTACAGAGAATGAAAAACACAATTAAAATAATAAAAAAAAAAAAAAAACAGACAAAAGTGAAACAAAGATATCAGCACTCATGCCTAGTACAAGTCAGGTAAGGTCACATTTATTTATAACGAAATAAGCACATGAAAAGAAAGCAACTGACCAAAGTGCTAATCAAAATGTAAGACTAACAATAACTGAGAGAATAGAGAGGGAATTATAAATTAGACATAAAGGAAAAACCTTAGAAAAACTGCTTACTTAGGCCCAGAGGCCTCAAATGGTGCAGTTTGCTGTTCACAGAGTCTGAACTGAATTGGGTAAGAAGGCCTTTAGGTTCTCAGCATCCTTTGCTTGGAATAATCTGCAGAATGAATTTAAGATGCAAATCTTGGTGTCTCTGAATGTTTTTAAATCTGCAGTGAAAACTTTGGAATCCAGACTTTCTGAATGTCACTGTTTTAATGAATGACTTAAGTCGTTTCTTCACTTCATTTGTACTGTGTGAGTCTGAGTGACTGTTTGGTGAAACTGCTGCCATTGTTGGTCAGGTCTCCCTTGAAAAAGAGATCTGTTGACCTCAATTAGACAAACCTGGTTGAACAACGGTTAGATAAATAAACTCCTAGCAGACTTAAAGGAAGGGGAAAGGCTGTTCCACAATAGCTGGGCTGTGGCTGCAAAGATTAATGATCTTGAAGCTTTACATGGGAGAGAGGCACTGTAAGAAAGCCCACATCCTCTTCCTGAAGCCTGTCAGCAGCCTAGCAGCAGCTGTTTTGCTGTTTGAAGATTAAAGCTGGATTTTACTTTTATTTGTACTTGAAGATTGAATGCAATTGCAACGTATCAAAATAAAGAATTTCAAGACTCCTTTAGCTGTTGAAAAGTGTGGACAGTCTAACTTTTTACATCTTCAAAGCACTTAATAAGAAAAATGAGATAGAGCATTGGTGTTAGTATGAAAGAGGTTGTGCTTCTCAGTTATTTGACCTAATAAGAGCACCTATATCGAAGACAGCACAGGGCCGAGGATAGGTCCTTGCAGAATCCCAAAAGTTTGACTAGCCTGATGTAGCATTGACTAAGTTTGCCAAAGAATAAAAGTAAAATTATGGCTGAACGTGTGTCATTTTCTAAACTTCTTTTTAATGCTGTCATTCACTAAAACAGTTGATTGTGCTGTTTCTTGAACATTTAGTTTTGAAACATGCCGAGTTATTAAAAGTTTGACCTTTTTTCAGGTGGTGGTCCTGGTCTATCACTGGAGCAGTGGTGTGGTGGAGCAGCACAACCCTTTGATCAGTAAACCCGTGGCTCGCTGGGCGCTGGAGGAAGTCATCTCCTGGTTGGAAAACTTGGGCCCTTGGGCTCAGGAGTATAAAGAGGCCTTTCAGCGGGAGAACGTCAATGGGAGGTTGATAACGTCATTAAGAATTTTAGTTTGTTCTTTGTCCTCCTCTGTCTTTATTGTGTTATATTCATATACAATAGCATATATGGCACATAGTCTAACAATGAGTTTAACCCTTGTCACTCCAAGCCATCCTCTGCTGTCTTTTAATCCACCTGGATTTTTTTGCGATAATGCACATAAAACCTTGACCCTTTCAAGCACAGTCAAGTTAAAGACATTCTTTTATCCAGGATGACCTGGGCTATTGGAATATTTATGTTGTCAGATTGTTGCGTTAGAAGTTGAAAAATCAAAGAGACAAAACAAATAATCAATTCTTAATATAAATTCAACAGAATTTAAAAAAAAATACACTCAGATAAATGATGAACAAGCCCATTCACATCTTAATATGGTTCTTTTAAGCTTTGACTTTTAGTAGAACAAAAGAAAATATGCAAAGAAACTTACAATAAAAAGTATTTACTTATTTACACTTATTCCCTCAGACATTTTTATTTTGCTTTATATGGACATTTGTGCCAATTTTGAATTAATTTCACGGCCAAATGTTACAAAGGATCACATTAAATTACTCTCACCTTCTTTTAAATTTTTTCAGGCTGTCATTTAACCATCTTTTCTTGTGTTGATATTGAGGCTTTTCTGATTGGACGTCATAGCCAAAAGAAAAAACATGGATAGAAGTTGGGAGCATCAGATTGGTTAATAGACGGACAGGAAGTTGTCGCTTTATCTAATTGTCAAAATGGGAGTCTAATAATATGACTACTATGTTTTCAATTAAGAAAATGTGACAAGGAAATCACTATTTACAGATTTAACACTATAAATCCACAAATATGTTTCTAAAAAAAGAAAAAAATACAACTGCATTTCAAGGTCAATCAATTTGCAACAACCCTAAGTGTGACTTTTTTTTGCTTCTATGTCAGTGATATTTGGATATATTTATAGTCAATCAAGAAATGGGTGAAAAAGATCATGGTGGCAAGCAGAAAGGAGCTTTATTATGTGTACAATCATTGCAGCGGCTGTATGATACATCTGTTTTACCTCTTTGTTTAAGGCTCCTGTTGATGCTGGAGGAAGAGGAGTTGCTAAAACCTCCTTACAGCATTGAAAATCAGGCTCATCGCCGTGCTATTCTGGCTGAACTGGACAGAGTTAAAACCCTGGGTGTCAAACCACCGCAGAACCTCTGGGAATACAAGGTAAAGAATTAAATTTATAGTCTACCATTCTTGAATTGCTCATCATTTTTGTCCTAGTACATCGATCTTACCATGCTCTGAGAACTTTTAGATTTTAGTATTTGTATGTATTTACTGATGAATAAAAGTTAGGCTGATAGATTAAGCAAGGTTGTTTGAGACCCTCAATATGGTCTTGATAGTCTGTGTCCACACTTAGGCTGGCATTTTTGAAAATGCAGGGGTTTTACTGTGTCTTTAGAGCATAAGCTCTCTTTTCTCCCAACATCCATCACTCTTCTCAACAAACAGTCCGTGTAATTCTTCTTCTGCAATTGTTATTTAATATTTTATATATTTTTTCAACTACTACTTACTGCCACCAGTCTCTTATCTGTTATTGTTATCCTGTTTTTGTCGATTGTTTTATTATTCTTATCGTTATTCAACCATTTTAAGTTGTTTCTGCTTATTTTCACTGCTTATTGTAACCAGCACTTTTCCAAAAATTGCTGACTATGCTTGTCGCCGACCTTTTGCTTATGTAACTTTTTTATGTCATCTAGTGTTTTTATGTATAACATGCAGTTAGCCAGTAGCACTGCTGTCGAAGACAAATTTTCCTGCAAGGGACAATAAAGTCTGTCTATCTATCTGTCCGTCTCCGTCTGTCTGTCTTGAATTTAAATGTAAACGAAGAAACATTTACTCAGTGTGTCTGCTTACCAGATAACTTAGCCACACGTTAGACCTGAACATCAGCCAGACTCATGGTTTGAATGACATAAAAATAAAACTGCTTTTGCATAGAAATGGCAAACAAAAATGTGCATATCACAGACATTGTTAAAGTGTTTTAAACACCGTGTAACAGTATGTTAATGTGTTTTGTGTGGACGGGGATGTTGTTGAAAAATCCCTGCGTGTGGGCGGGGGCCGAAAACCTGCTTGCGTGTGGACATAGCTATAGTCCATTTAAAAAAATACTTCACAATGAAGTTTCCAAGCAAATAAGTCTCCAGTTTGTGTGTGTTTTTCTCTCCACTCTTACTAACTTTGGTCCTGTATTTTTTTTTTTTTTCCGCCAGGCTGCTAATGCGGGGAAGTCTCTGTTCCTGCTATATGCACTGAAGCGCTCCCCTCGCCTCACACTCTTCTACCTTTATTTATTCGATTACTCTGAAACTTTCCTGCCCTTCCTGCACACCTGCTGTCCCACCATCACACCAATCGAGCAGTCTGTGGAGAGCAGCTTCCTCAACTCACAGGTAACAGATCATAGCTTGACAAATTCCTTTAGATAAAGAAATAGGGGATTTGTTTAAAAGAAATTAAACCCTCCTCATTTAAGTGAAGTATTTTAGAGGGATTTTCTTTGATAGTTTGATCAGTCAAATGAGTTTAGAAATGAAAAGTTTGAAAAGTTAATCAAGTTTAAAATGAGCCTGTCGGTGTAGGTAATCATGTCCCATGTTCTGATAAAAGCAGAACAGAAGAAACTTAAACTATAATCGTAAAATTTAAATAACATTACGCATGGATTCTCTCAGGCTGACACAAGCTTCCTGGTATCTTTCTTTTTGTACATGTCTTGAAAAAAGTCAACAAGTTTGAAGTCAGATTTTTTTGCACATTTTATCTCACAACTCAAGTGAGACCTGGTTTGCAAATACCTAAAAATTGAGCTGATACTAAGTATTCAAGTTCTTCTTTTGAAGGAATTGAGAAACAAGAAGTAAAACCAAGTCTGTACCAGTCCCTGAACCTCCCATTGACCAAAGCTGTTAGGACTGCCTCTCTCCAGCACTGTTTTATGAAAAAATTAAAAAAAGCTGAAAGCATGGAGATCAGAAGTGTTGGCTGTGGAACAGCAACGCAATAATAGAATAATTAGACGAGTAGAGTTTGTCATCTGACATTCAGGTTTACTACAGAACACTGTTGCACTACATAAAAAGGTCATCTTAAAAATTCAAACTGGAAAGTGAAAAATTGAGTTTAAAGTCTGACGCACAACACAGTACACCCACACATATGTACAATGTTTACATAGACTTGAGCAGTGGTTTTCAGCTGGTCTGGCTTCGGGACCCACTATCACCTCTTAATATCAAGCTGTGACCCAAATTGAGGAAAACTCTCAACTTCTCAAATTTATCTAATAAAAAGATGTTGCACTTTGAATGCCAACAAAAAAAAGCTTATTACCAAACCAAAATGACCTGCATGTGGCGATGCTAGAGAGGGAAATGTTACCTCTAATATGGAGTTAGCTGCATTTTAATTGAAAGAAAAACATGTATCATAGGGACACAAGGTCTTAAGTAATATTCAATCTGTAGCACTAAATAACTCATCGATCATTAGGCTGTCACAACACAAAAAAACACTACAGCAACTCCAGCCTTTTTTAACAGACTCCAAAAACATGAAATAAAAAGTCCAACTACTGAGAAGTCATCTAAAAAATATTAATAATATGTAGCTTAAGCTGAGTACCTACTTTTTAAATATATAATAAACACCCTTTCATTAAAATGTGTGAATTAGCATTACAGGGTATTATCACCACCTATTGTTAAGCAGTGTGAAAAGACCACTGCATAAAAAATCCCCTTCAAAATAAAAGCACAGGACTTTTTTCCTAATGTATTTTTTGCCCAGGCATAGGCTCGCGACCCATTGAAAAAGGGTTGAGAGCCTATGCCTGGGAAAAAGCAGTGGTATTGTATTTGTATAATTAACATAGAATAATAATAAATTACTATTGAATGATGTATGTAAATAAGTTACATCTATATTCGAAGTATTTTTTCAATTTTGAGTTTTACTTTCCTTTTTGACTGATTTTTTTCAGTTAACCCATGTTTTTTTTTTTTCATTATATTCTTGTGTTCGTAGTTGGAGCCGAATTGGCAGCAGTGGACAGAGTTCCTGGTAAAGTACATCTTGCTTCCATACCAGCTGATAGCAGAGTTTGCGTGGGACTGGCTGGCCGTCCACTACTGGACGTCCCGTTTTATAATCGTGAACACCATGCTGCTGTCTGTGCTGGAAGGCTGTGCCCTGTGGAGACTCTGGACCACAGCCACCATCAGGTATGGATGCTGGAAACTTTGTTTTCCTTGATCTTTTTTAAGTTCATTGATGTGATCCTCATAATCACGTAAAATATGTTTTCACAGTACTTCTGTATGTAAAGTGTCTAGAGAAAGCATCTTTCCTGAGGGGCTGGTTTGATTGAAAAGACTCCTCAACAGAGTGGTGCAGGATTGAGTCCAAAAACACAGGAGTGAGTTAGCATTTAGCACTTCCTGGTTCCCAACCCTCCAGAGTAAATGGGATTTAGAATACCGGTTTTGGATAAAAGCCTTAATGAGGTTCATGGTGAATACACGCGCATGAGATTTTTAATGTTTAATGGGAAATAATTAAATGCATCTGATGTTTCCTGATTATGAACCTTGAACTGTTGTTGTGTTTAAAACAACGGTTGCTAACTGACTGCTAACAAGGACTACAAAAATGGCTGACAGCATTCACAAAGAGGAGCAGAGAGGAGCAGGAGACTGCTAGATACATTTACTGGAGTGTAATATGGAATTGACCTACATTTGTAGCGTTACTGAGGGCCAGAATACTAAAATAGATCTTGATTGGGCACCAGACAGATGACTAAATCTGTAGTTTTAGGAAAAAAAATCATTCTCAGGGTGTAGACCTAATGCTCAATGAAACCACGCAACAAAAGAAAATTCAAATTAAGTGTATCTTGCACTATTTCAAAAATAATTCAGTCCATAAGCAAATTGCAATTAAGAAACTGAGGGGAAAAAAATAATAACAGTTCAATTTCATTCAAAACTAAGAGTTCAAACAAGTTAAGCAAACAAGTCCAAGAATTTCAAAGGATATAAAGTTCATCAACAATAAATCTTCAAGTTTGTAATCAGTCCATTAAAGAGAAAAAAATCAGAATGTCGCAAGCAGTTCATTAGATTAAAAAATGTCCAAGAAAAGTTATTTAGTACCAAGATTCAAAATGTCCAAGATTTTCTTAGTTCAAAACTGAAAAGTCAAAAAATTATAACCCAACAGAAAAAAGCACCAAATGTAATTGGAAATGAACATCAGGAAAATCTATATATGAGTGTGTGTGTGTTCGTGTGTGTGTGTGTGTGAGAGCTGCAGTAACTTGCGGTATGGAGAGCAGGGAAACATGGGTTGAAGATGGTTCTGTCCAGGATGTTGGTTTGAGAAAACAAGGTCCACAGGCAGGGTTACCAAATGCTGCATTTCAGAGAAGTGGGAAGTCAGAGTTTTCCAACCTCCTCACACGAAAAGTGCACTGAAACGCCACTCAAACTGGGAGGTCCTGGTCGCGAAGTCGGAGAAAAAATATCTACCCCGACTTCACCAAGTTGTTTCAATCTGACGTCACTCGACAATGGCGACGCCTACGGAGATGCAGACTGTGAATGGTAAAACATAATTTACTAGATTAGAAAAATATCAGTATCTATATTTATTTATTTATCATAATATTAATTTAGTTTTTCAACATAACGTCACGTAACACAACGTGATTTTTACTGACTTTGCGCTGAAACACGGAGCTGGCAGCTGTGACTGGAGGTAACCATAGCAACGATAAACACGCAAAATCTGAGACTGGCCTGGTCAAATCTGGTCATCCAGTAATTTCTCTTAAAATATTGATGTTAAATTAAGTTTCTCTGCAACACCATATAATTTATTCTGATACAGTGAATTAGCTTAATGAATTTTTAGATTATTTTTAGGTTGACTTTCAGCAAGAATGTAACTAAAGAAGGCCGTTTACAGTGTGTTTTATTTACCTCATCCATCGTTTTTTTTCCTTTATTTGATTGATTGCGAGAAGGCAGGTTTGCTGGAGGTCAAAATATGTTTTGAGGAACAAAACGAAAAACAGCCATCTTTGTTGTTTACATTCGCCTGGAACACTTGGAGGTCGCGACTGGTACAATCCGAGTGGGATAAGTCCGACTTCCCACTTTTCTGGAATGCAGCATAACACCAAGACTCTCCCAGGAAGCAAAGAAAAAATCCTCTGAGCAAAAAACAGTCACCCCCTCCTGGATATTCATGCACTTCCCCTTTTCTCCATCCAGTCATCACAGGGATCCATATATCCCCTAAACTTTGGTCCTGTTTGGCAAAAAACCCACTACCTCCAGCTTTCTCCGACCTCTCCTCCATGCTTCAGCTCCTTTGTCTGCCCTCACACTCGCAGGTCACAGGTGTCTGTGATCAGCTCAGGCTGCTCTGCAGGACCAAACCCACTGCCTCACACCTCTGCAGCAGGGTGCAGGTTTTCTCCCTGTCTGCCACACAGTCACAAACATGTCTCAAACTATTTAAGGATTTTTCTTCTTATATATTTATTCAGTCTCTCAATACGACACGTTAACACCACAAAACATTTTTTGCAACAGAAGTGACTGAAAAGGCAGAGGCAGAAGCATAATGCTTATATCTATGCCTGTTCATATAAACATATCAAGCTACCCTCAAAACAAAAAACAAAAAACAAAACCACAATACAGTAATTTAAACCATCAAATATGAAACAAAAACAAAAATCTGACATAATTTACTAAATCATTTACACCTGTTACCCTCAAAAATGACTTTACAAATCATTCTTTTGAAAAACTAAAGTGTATTACACATTTGCAAATTTATATCGGCATCATTCTAAATCATATTTCAACTCTCGTAATAAACCTTTGTACACAGTCTGGAATTAACTTATAATTTTTTTGTTATTTTTCATTTAGGTTTGTCAAGCGAGGCATAAACTTGTGTCCAAGCCCAACAGTGCGTCGTAGGGCTTGGCAATTAATAGAGTTTCTGTTTCTATTACAATTACTGCTTCCCACTTAAAAACAAAGGAATCGAGATTAAAATACAATAGTGTCATACATCAAATTCCTCTTGTTTTGTTTTTTTATACATCATCTCCAGGTTAAGTTTCATAGTTTTCATTCAGAGTCAGAGTTCATTACTTGTTTTAGCTTTGTGAATGACAGCACTGTGAGCATATAAGTTGAGTTATACCAAAATTTACATGTTATAATATCAGTGAATAGTTGTGTTTTATAATCATGATCTCAATGTTTGTGGGAATTGACACAATTTTAATATTTCCCATAATCAAGCAACCCTAGTGCATCATATGTCTGGAGTGTTTAAGGGGGAATAACAGCGAATCATAGCTTGATCAGCTGCTCCCGACATGGATGATTTTCTGACATGTTTGACATTTTAGGTCGAAGACTGCATTCACTCACACAGGGAAAGCAACTACAAACTGGTTCTCCATCTTTTTTTGCGCTGATAGACAGCATCTGACATCTCCATGGTAATGGCAAGCATGTCCATGTGACGTGTCCTCCCCTCGCATTGGGAAATTTTTATGAACAAGCAGGAAATGGTTTGCAGATCACAGGGAATCTATTTTAGGATTGTGCAGCTAAATGTGTTTTCTGGTGATGCCACGTGTGTGCCATAGCCAAAGCATTTTTTTGTTTGTGTGTATTAGGGCCATGCAAGCAGTGGTGGACAAAGTACTCAACTCCATTACTTGAGTGAAAGTATAGATACTCCTGGTCAAATATTACTCAAATACAAGTGAAAGTTGTTAAGTCAATTTTTTACTTAAGTTAAAGTACTTGATACCTGCTTTTGAAAATACTTAAATATTAAAGGTACATTTTCGTTATAATTTCAGTGCATTATTGTATTGTTGCCACAATGAATTTAAAGAACCTAAAGACTGAAGCAACCTACTGAATGCATTGACCTGCTTATAAAACCTGTAGAATAAAAAGCTTGTAAAATATGCTACAAAGCCTTTAGAAAAACCTACTGAAACACAATTAAATCAACAAAAGGGCAACCATTGCCATTTTCATTTCTTTATTTAACACCTCCCCTTCAGATATGGCTTAACCGTTATCTGAACAGCGTTAGCTCAACATTTATCTGCCCAATCTGGGTAGCACATGTGTGAGGTACAGATACGGCATCACTACTTGAACAGATCACACGCAGATGACATTTTAGAGGAGAAAAGAAATTTCATCCGCTGACTTCAGAGCTATACTTAAAAGTAACGAGTAACAAGACCCTTCATAGAAATGTAGTGGAGATAAAAGTACAATATTTGTCTGTCAAATGTAGAGGAGTAAAAGTTGTTAGTTAAAAAAAAATACTCAAGTAAAGTACAGATACTCAAAAAACGTACTTAAGTACAATACTCAAGTAAATGTACTTGGTTACAGTCCACCCCTACATGCAAGTGAAAAAGCTAATTTAATAAATGAAGCATTTATCAGCATCATGTCCTTTTTCACTCCTACAGTGTGAGGACTAATGTGGTTTCTGACCATGTGATCAGTGTGAGCACATGATGTTTGTGTCTTGTTGTGCATCACGAACGATTCAGTCTTAAAGCAGAGCTGACATTCCACCATGATTGAAGTTGCACATTGTATTTCCTGCTTTAACTTTATCTTCTCTTATTCTCAGGACTCTGCCTCGTAAGATGATGAACCACTTGTGGAAGATGTTATCTCAGGGGTTTGCCTTCGCCCTGCTGTGGCCTTTCGTCCCCCAGTTTGTGTGCAACTGCCTCTTCTACTGGGCCCTCTACTTCAGCCCCATCATTAACATAGACCTGGTGGTACAGCAGCTAATGCACCCTGAAACACAGGCACTGTGACAAACTGCACAGAATCAGTGCCTAATTACTGCTGCAGAGTCTGCAGCAAATTTAACAGCCAGAAAATCCTGTTGTTGACGAGGATGAGTGTTTATTTTTGGCAGTAAACTCACATGACTCTGGCTTATTTGCTACTAAGAAGAAAGGGAGGAAGATCTCTCACCTCTTTTCTCTTGCCTCTGCTGGACGGGTGCCATGTGGAGCAAGAGAGGCATTGAGCTGTTTGTGGGAGACACAAAACCAAGAAGAAAAGGAATGGTGAGACATTTGTGTTATTATTGACCAGGAGGGATGACTGCAGTGATATCTCTCTGCGTGAACAGTGCATTAACAAACCACATTGCCTAAATGGTCCCAGGGACAGTTATGCAAATAAGAAGTCATATTTAAATCTAGTGGTAATGAAGGGTGGCCTCACACGGAGTTTCCCGATAGCTTTGTAGGACGAAGATGGCTCTGAGCTCTTTTATACATTAACAGACTGAAGGGGGAAACAATAACAATGTTGAACTTTTTGATAGCTGTTCTTTGATGCATGTTATCCTCAATCAATAAAATGTGCAGCTGTTGCTGAGTATCAGGTTTAACCAAGTGTTTATAAGTCCTTCTGTGTAATGGGCTCTTCCAGTCTTCATTGAAGTCATGAGTTTAGTGCGTTTTCCACCAAGCAGCCAGGTTTGGTTTGGTTTGGTTTGGTGTGCCGTAATTATGTTTCAACTGTCCAAGGACGAAAAACAGAAGAACTGCAGCCTGTTGCCCCAGCTATGAGTGCTTTGAAGGGGTCAGGGCTGAAAGATATATTGAAGAAGTAGATCCATATTGTCCTACTTTTGGGCACCCTTCGGAAGGGGTACCAAGCACTGACCCGACCCAAAAGGGTGGAGTACGACTCAGGTCGTGTTCACACCAAAAGGTCCGTTTTCTGCTTCGAACCAAAGCGAGGATGATACATTGTTGCAATTTCTCAATTGGTCCGGTTCGCATTCGCAAAGGCCAAACTCAAATGGTCCAAAAATTGTCACGTGGCAGCAAATACCATTCGGTGATTGCTTATACAGTTCAGGCTGGTAGACAACAAATCCCTCGCAATTTTTACTGTATATCATAGAGCATCATCTGCTCATTTTCATGTTGGTGCTGATCTGGACTGCATATCAGCAGACTTTAACAGACCACGCATATAAACGGCTGGTAAGACTGCGGCAATTAAATAATGTATTAATACACGCACGTCACAGAAGACGCTCTGCAATCGGACGGTCATATCACAGAAGACGACAGGCAATATGAGAGCCTAAAACGATGTTTTTTCTTTTGCCATACAAGCGCGACCAGTGAGGTAAGTGGACAATAAAAAGTTCACAGTCACATACATGTAAAAATCACAAAGTTGGCTCATCATAAAAGCAGCTCTTGTTTACTGAATAGGCCCGCCCCTATACCCACTCTAGGCTACAGACACAAAAAATGAATTAAGCTGCTCTCCTTTCATCAAGAATAAATATTAGCCTATACATACTATTAATAACAACATAGTGACAATAAATGAAGACCATGTTAAATAATATTTTGCTGTAAAGCTAAAGCTGATCTAGTGGGCCTAAATGTTTAACCAGATGCTGAGTATTAACATTTTATTGTTTTAAATATTTCATCTATTCTTTTTAATTTTTCACCTAAAAACTGTGGGACATGACGTGTAAAACGGCACGCTTCCTGTGATTGGTGCAGATGGGGTTCACACCAGAAATAAATCGCTTTAGAGTTCACTTGATAGCAGTCCGAGACCACCACTACCAGGCGGGCCCGAGTGCGGTTGACTAGTCCGCACCAGAGTTCGAGGCCAGCATTCACACCAACCAAAACGAACCGCACCAAGGAGGTAAAGGCTCCAGGGTTCAGTTCAACTGAACTAAACAAGGCTGGTGTGAACGCGACCTCAGTCTACCAAGCAATGCTATTGTTGGCTGGAAACAGAATAGTTTTGAAATCCACATTATGAGGCTCAGAAACACCATCGTGAAGTGTGTTTGAAGGGGAGGTTTTAGTTCTGCATTCTGTTGGGAAAGTCTGACCTCAGAGAGATTCAAGGAGAAAAAAGTTTGTGAGCTAATGATCAACATGTTCCTTTAATTCCAGTTCAGTTCTCCAAACAAACAGCACTCGTGTTAAAACAATATTTTTAGACTCTCACAATTTTTTTAATCATTCAGATTTTATTTTTGGTACTGCCCAGTGTTTGGTTGCACATGTTTTCATTGTTTAGAATGATTTTGAGTCAGTATATGTCTTCATGTTAACCAGTTGGTGGAGCAAATCAAAGATTTTATTTTTTACATTTGCACTTAATGGTAATACACTGTGATTCTGTTCTTTAATGTCCTCTAATGGCAGAAAAATAAAGCTTTTTAAATAAAGTTATCATGATGTGTGCATTTGTTTGTATTTTCACTAAGGTATTGCTTTGATGGTTTTGGGGACACTGAAACCATCATGCAAGGAAATTCAGGGCATACATTGAGTTTTAAGGATAAGTTGTTTTTATTTTTACAGAAGTTACAGGGTAAAACCTTTCTTCATGTTGGTATAGTTTACAGCTTTGCTTCCCAAACAGCAGGTGGGATCCAAGAGGTAATTTACAATAGATAAAATCCATAAGCCTAATTTAAATTACATTTTAATTTATCATAAAATTCTGAATTATGTGTTTTAAAGCCCAGAATCAGAAAAAAATACTCAGGAGATTGACATTTCATGTTAACTCTTTATGATTTATATTCTCTAATAAATCAAACTGGTGACACAGTTTAACTAGTGTAGAGTTAACTCTATACATGTCATGAAATATCCCATTGTCTCCTTGATTACTGTTTTTAACAATTAATCCATGCTTTCAGAGGCATGAGAGGTACCAGGAGTTTGCTTAGTCAGAAAGTGTTTGAGAAAAGAGAAAGAATAGCAACATATAACAGCAAAACAAAGCATTTACTGAAATCTACAAATACATGTAAATTTGGTGGGTCCCAGAAAATATTCCACGTTCAAAATGGCCACTTTTCACTTAAGTTTGACTTAAAAAGAAAGTAACTCAGTAAAACAACTACAGCACAGAAGAACAGCTGATAGTATTCATGTCCTATTCTAATTGTTTGACCTAATGAATTTTTTTTTTTGCTTAATGAAGGAGCATTTGTATTAATATATTTTTTTTTGTTCCACGATCAGGCATTTTACTTTTTAAGACGTTGAAATTTTGAAGATTTCTATAGTTTTTTTCAATAGGGATAAAAAAAATTTGTCTCAATGGCGTCCCTGCAAGTGATCAAAAAGTCAGCCCTCGCAGCAGGGTGGACCTAAAATTCTGAAATTTGGGTAGGCTTATTCATCATGTAAGGTCCTTGTAGCCATATTATAAAATAAACTCAAAGTCTATCATTTTTAATCTCTTAGATCCAGCAAGGTCTCTTGAGACTCTTAAAAAAAGTGTTTGAGAAAAAAATAAAAAACTGCTTGTTATTCCTGAGATATTTTAGACCATTTCCTAGTTGATTTTAAACTATCAGCCCCAGTAGCATTTTTTAGCCAGTATGATTTTTGACCCCAGTTTAATTAAACAAAACAAAACAAACAAACAAACAAACAAACAAAAAACCTCACGAGGTAAAGGTGTTATGCCAATGGTGCCTCCAGCTGACACCGGCTGAGGATGAGGTGAGAGGGAGGGCCCCTTCAGTGCTGCTTACAGCCCTAGTTACTGATATTTTTCCAGCCTTATTTTTTACATTATGAGTAGTAGAAATAGCATTAAACTCACTTAATACGTAACAGCAATTAATATTTTAATTTCCTGAGAAAAAATGAAAAATGTATATTGAAAAACTGTACAAAATTTTATATGATTAAAAAACAAAAAACAGACAAGAGTACAAGGAGATAATTTACAATTATTCACAGGTGTGTCTTGATACAGGTTTTGATGTATATTTGAAATTTATATAACAAGTTTTATTTAATACGCTTTATTTTCAGCTGTGCAACAACTAATCAATGGGTTTTAGTTTTTCTGTCAGAAGATTAAAAGCATTCATTTCTACAGATTGCTAAAATTTCTGAAACTTTAGTAGCATGTAAAATACTCAACGGAGCGCCGTAGATTTTAATTACACAATTAATAGACAGAGAAGGGTATTTCTTTTCAGTCTCTCCCATTTGATAGTTAATGCAATTTTGATCATTTTAACTGTGTGCCATATGAATATTTAAATGAATGAAACTAACCAAAATTTCGAATAACTCTTGATTATTTTTGGTGATAAACACTGCATGATTATTGTTGTTTGTCAAAATTGTATCAGTCATTAGCTGATACTAGTATGTGTTTAAGGATATCTTACGTGAAAATAAATGCTTGAGATTTTGGCATGATTTAGGAGTTCCTTGGGGAAAAAACAGTTTGAAACCCACAGACGTAGAGAACTCAAAAATGTGAATTTTCACATTATAAATGTTAAAATAAAGTTTGATTTATTGAAATCTGAGACCGGCCGCCCTCTAGTGTTCAATTTTTGTATCATTGCTGTCAACCTGACTACGCAGGGATAGTCTCAAAAAAGCACACTGAATTAAAAACGAATAAAAAACATTTTTTGGGTCGAGTATAAGATTAAATTGTCACGATGATGCTTAAACGACACTACTTTGTTAAGTTTGTCTTATAGCCAACTCTCACGAATCATTAACCCTTCAGTGCTTTTTTACCTTCGGTTCGACGATAGAGTCCCAAGTATCGCGAGTTTTCATGTCTTGCCGGCGGCACTTTACCCTCTGTCCCTTACGTCATTGTTGCGGAAGTGAAAAGTCTACGTGGGGAAGAAAGGTTGGTCTGACCGCGTTTACACACCAGCAGCACCGATGTCCAACCCGGGTTAGCTCCGTCCCCGTGTCGAACCACTCTTCTTCCCCGCCCCCGTCAGGCAAATGGCTGCGCCGAGGAGCCGCCGGGGAGTATAAATGGGGTGGAGAGCCGACCACAGCCTGTAATGCTGCGCCGGGTGCGGCGGTCTCTCCGGCAGGTGCTGTTTCTGATGGCCCGGAGACCAGGGCTTCTCTGCGGGGCTATCGTGCTCAGCGTCCTGCTCGTACTGGCCGTCAAATTCACATGCAGGTAAACGCTGTTCCCTCAGGTTCACAGTCTGGTCCTGGTGACTTGTTGTTTTAACGTGTAGGTTGTTGTTCTGGGCTTTGCTTGTTGTAATATTGTAACGTAAATTAGCTTTCACTCTGAACAAGCTTACCATAGGGCTGGGAAAGATAGACCAGGAATAATATCTCCACCATAATGACCTGTTTTATGATTTCAGGTGAGATCAGACATTAGTAATAACTGTATGTTATCACAGTAATAGAAGTCCCAGACACCTCATATTTGATTATTTTCTGTTTGTTTTAATGATCAATAAATGCACACACAATACACGCGTTATAATTTTATTAAGCATTGTCTGAATTTCCATGTAGGCTATCAAGATTGTCAAAATATATCTTAATTGTCTATCAAACAGAGAAACCTAGAAAGCCCTGAGAGAGCACAAACCTCCACCAAAGGTAGCTCACATATTGCTGTTACATCTATAAACAATAGGTCCATGATAAAGTTACCATCATAATGATTCCCTGACCCTGAAAACCCACACCTAGCACTCAGAATCATGTTGATATCATTATTAGTTATACAGTTATTGAACAAAAATGATCGTTCCCTAATGGCAGCTATCTGGATCACCACCAAAATCGAATCATCTTTAAGTTGGACCAATACCAACTTCTGAAAATTTCAGCAAAATCCATCCAGTAGTTTTTGCATAATCTTGCTAACAAACAAACAAACAGACAAACAAACACTGGCTAAAACATAACCTCCTTGGCGGGGGTAACAAAAATGATTATGGCTGTGAGGTACAACCAGTTTTTGAGTATTATTGATATATTTTAAAATAAGATGTAAATTAAAACAGTATTGTTTGTATCAAGATAGTTGTTTTTTGCTACAAATGCTACATCAGGTGGTGCATCTTCTCCAAATTTCACATAATTGCCACAAAGTGCAATATGATGAAATCTGAAAAATGGGAACTGCAGCCCAAAACCTCAAGCTTTTTTAGCCCCCTGCCATCGAAACTACCCTCATTATCCTGTTATTATTTTAGGTGTTTTATCTGCAATAAATGATTGACCTTTAATATCACCATTCAGCTAAAAAATATTGAGATATAAAATTCAGTCCATATCGCCCAGCCCTGACCTTTTTTTTAAGTAGATCAAAACAGGGCTTTTGGTTTGTCACTAACATTATGGTAAGAAACAGTGGCCAACGAGTACAGCATCTTCCACCAGCATGAAGAAATTATTTTATTGGTCCTCCCTAATGCCATACACACTGTTATTAAAGAGCATATCCTTTTTTATTGACAGTGTTAAATAGGGATGTCCGATATTATAATTATGATGTCAGAATCAGCAGAAAAAAGCTTTAAAAGTTTGTCTGAACATTTCTGATGATATATTTGCAGCTGATATTTTGGCAGTACATATTGGGTTATATGTTTGCTACAAATATCCCATATATTCGCCGTTATATTGACAGAATGTTCAAATGTACTATACTTCATCATCACTCAATGTCCACTTCAGTAAATCAAGTTGTGTCAAAGTATTGTTTTTGTAAAGAATAAAATGTTTTACATTCCTTTCTAACACAGATTGTGGAAGGAACAGGGCAATCTTAGTTTAGTGGATAATCTCTGCTCTTGAAAAAAAAAATGGTATTGATATCAGTATCTGGGATCCAGTACCGTGGATCCCGTGTATTAATGCAACATTACAATTACAGCAGGAAAATGTTAAGATTTCTCCCACTTCTTAATCATGTCCAATGACTTGTGTTTATGTTCTATTATTTATCATTTTGTATCTCTGTGTTGGCAGCAAAGTAATTTAATTTACATATGCAGATGACAGGAGTAAACCAACAGCAAAGCTCATCCCAGCTAACATGGCTAGCCTCCCCACCACTTTAATCAAGGCATTAGCTGGAATGAGATTTGCCAGGAGCCTTCTGTTTTAATCACCAACTGTTGTAATCACTTAAACAACTTTGGAGGAACTCTTGAAATATATGAACAAGAGGTGAGAGGAACGTAAACATTCTCTTGCTGTCATTGTAATGTTGCACTGACATTGTTAATAAAGGAAAAGGATATACACATTTATGATGATTTACATGTCACAAAGCTACACAGATATTATTTCATCTTCAAGGTGGAAGACGGCCGGTAGTCAAACAGCTGGTGCTGGCTGTTGCTTCTTGCCATGTGCGAGTAATGTCAGCTTCACTGCTTAGTGGCATACGCTTCTGCAGTGGCATGCCAAATGCCACTTTTTGATCACTCCATTATTTTGATATTTGATGATATGAAAAGCATAAACTGGCTTGTAAAAAATCTGTAACAAAAAAAGTGGCTGTGTCAGAGACCACCTTTAATTACAGACTGGTTTAATGTGATGCACGATATATTTGTGATGGAAAAACTGACATTTACTTTGAGATTGAAGAGTGATGTATTTGAGGACTACTGGAGAAATTGGATTGAGTTTATCAAACCATTTAGATCAGATTTTAGGTAAGAATCAGCATTGCTAAACTGCAATCCCTACGGTTCTAAGCTGCACACGAGTGTTACTTTCATGTCTTTTGTATTTTTTTTTCCTTTCTTATTTATTTTATTTTATTTTATTATTTTTTTTCTTCTTTTCTTTTATTTATGTTTGACATTTCACTTCATTATGCCTTGATTTGAATTGATTTGTTCAAAACTTGGATTCTAAATAAAAAGAAAAAAAAAAGAAAAGCATAAACATTTTTATCTGCAGTCTTGTTTCTACTGAAAGAGAGAGGGCGTACTCTCTGAACTGCAGAAGAAATCTGGCAAAATTTGGAAAAGGGGGTGAAACAGGGACAAGTGAGTGAATGTTGCCAACGTATGTTTGTATTTGTACAATTTATACTATTTTTTTTTTCAAATTTCCAGAGTATTGTATTTCAGATACAAGTACAAATATATAGAAATAATTTTAAAAAGGTTGTTCTATCTTCACTTGTATTATAGACAAAATGTGTTTTAACAGTAACAGCAAAACCAAGCTCTATCTGCTGTTTAAGAGCTACAAATAGCAATGTAGCAAATGTTTGACAGAAAATTAGCCATGTTTTTATGATTTTTTTACTCTCATATCAAAACTAATTTGCAAAAACTTGCCCCAAACTAAACAAGGATTATATGAGGCCTCAATATTGGCAGCAAATATCAGCAGAAATGTTTTTATCTGCTGATACCAGTAATTAATTTTTTGAGTAGTTATCTGCAGATGCTGTTGCCATACCAATAATGTCATTCATCCATAATGAAAATTGCTTATTTAGACTAAGTAGATTATGTCGTGTTCAGTTAGCTTGTCAATGTTGGTGGCTCCTACTTGAAACCGACTGAGCTGATGGTCTGTCATCAGTTCTTAAAAATCAACACAAATGTGTCGGTAAAACATTATTTCCTTGTGTCATACAATATCTTTATTAAAAACATCCACATTTCTTTAAAACTCTTTGTATTTCTCAGCTCTTATCCTTAACCTGGCTTCAGACTCCTCATTATGTTGTTCAGCTAATCTTCCAGAGGAGGATTAACTCATTCTTTAAAGCGTGTGGACAGACTGCCCGAACACCTTTGCCAGGATTGTGTTCATGTTTTGGATCTGTCTCTTGCTATAGTCAGTGTAGACGAGTGCAGCGACCACAGCTCTGTAGTAAACAACACACTCATGTTTCAGTGATCCACCTGTGAAGGTTACAGCTGTGAACGTTGGAGCCTTAAACAAATAGCACTCAGCTGTTCTCTCAAACATCCTGCTTCTTATCCTGCACTGAAGTCTTTTGCTTAAATAAATGAAGCAATGGTAATATGAAAACTCAGTGGTTCAAAATGATGATGCAGAGTAGAAACTGTCCACGGTGCCTTTTATTACTGTTTTTTTATGTTCTGGCTGTAATGTTTTTTGTGTTTTGACAGGCTGTTTTTAAACTTCTATTTTAGTATGTTTGTCCTAGGGCTGGGCGATATGGCCTAAAAATAAAATCCCCAATTTTTTCCACAAAATTCAATTTACAATTTTAATTTATTTTAACCTTAGAAAGGAAAAAAACCTCCAAGGGAAGCAAAAATATGAGAATCAAGTTTTACTTTTTATGTTATAAAAATATTTTCTGAAACTTAACAGAATTTCCCTCTCATTGTTAAGTTGCATGCTGTTTTTTTCATAAAATGCTGATCATGTAGTTTGAACGTAGGCAGGTTTGTTTACATGACTACATTCTGAGCTGTTTTCACAGTTTATTCACATGAAACTTTCTGATCAGAATTTAATCTCAGTTAAAAAGCAAATATGAGCCTAAACATCTGCTTGAGCAAACCCTGACAAGGCCTACCACAGTGAAAATGGTAAATTTTCAGTATTTGTATTTTCAAGCACTGCAACAACTTACAATAAGAGTAAGTGTAAGTCAAGAAAGAAGATTTTTAGTTTTCAAATCTACTGCAAAAAACAATCAAATGAATTGATTTAATCAATATATTGTCCTGCCCTAGTTTGTCCTATTATGGGCTGTAAGCTAGGGCTGGGTGATGTGGACCAAAAATCACATCTGAATATTGTTTAGCTGAATGATGATACACAGTATAGGTCTTCGCCCTGATGTTTTCCTCTGTAAAGAAGTATCTGCTGCCCAGCGTCAACTTGTAAAAAGTAATCTATTTGTGGAAAAAATTAAATATGGAAAACTTATCCTTTGCATGCTTGAACAACTGAACTGAACAAGATCAGAAGTCTGCAGCATCAGGAATTACCCGCCTCCCCATGCTGCCTAAAACATCCCATTCCCCTGGCGTCTGGATTGAACTCTCCAGTGTAACATGCTACCACTGTCTGGTCATCAGCTTTAGCCCATTTCAGATCATAGATCATAGAAAGAAGAGTTTTTGCACAGTAAACCAGTTGGAGTGAACTGGGCCCACGTGGGTAGGGGAGAGAGCAGCTGTACCAGGTGTAGTCTGTGTTTGAAAACTAGGGGTTTATTTTTAACATTTGTCGTTATGGATATACCTTAGCAATCACCAAAAATGAATATTTTATTAACCTGATTTAAGGTGAGACGTTACTTCTGTGAAATAACTGTGTCCATAACTACTGTTTTTTGCATTTGCAGCGCTTATTTTGGATACAAAACCGATGTGGTCCAGCCTGAACATCCTCAGCATTAGCTAGTTCTTGTAACTGCTTCTTAAAGCCCTTTCAGTTCAATGTAGTTTAACTTTGAGAACAGTTTTGTGTTCATCAATGTCGTCTCTCTGTTGCTGATCACAAATTTCACATTGGTGTTGGATTACTTTGTTTACAACAATGGTGGAAGAGAAACTAATCTGACTCGTCTTTTTGAGGGGCAATTTCTAGATCTAAAGCTGCTTTTGATGCCAGAGCATAATTTATTTTGTTTAACTTTTGTTCCCATGTTTTGTTAATGGTATTTTCACAATTAAAGGGAAAAATCCTGTAGAGATCCCCGCAGAGGACAAGTTAGAATTTAAGGCAAATGATCAGACAAATGATCCCAGACTCACCCTGCCACTTTATCTTGTTGACTAAAGAGACTGGGTGTGTTTAGCTTGTTGTCAGTTTTTTTTAGTTTAAATTAAACCTTTCTCTCTTTTCTCCTCAGCCGTGCTAAAAATGTGGTGGCAGCAGCTCGGCCTCCAGTGCGGTTCTTCTCTCCCGAGGCCCCGGTAGTGGACCTTTACCTGGGTCAGCTAGACCAGGTGAGACTCAAGTACACATGTGTCTCATGTTCATCACACTTTAAGAATCGGAGCTACATTTAGGGCAGTGTTATTTGTGTGTAACTCAACACTTTGATTATAGGTGGAGCGTATTAGGAGTGTGGCAGAGGTGTCCCTCATCTTCTTCTACGCTCCGTGGTGCGCTCACTCCATGGCTGCCAGGCAGGAAGTGCAGCAGGTAGCTAAGAAGCTGGCCAAACAGGTATGAACACTTAAGCTCCGTGGATTGTTTGAATGCTAAACAGCAACCTTCACACACTATCAGATAACCATGGGCATGGAATGCAGCGGTAATAACAAGTAAATATGGAGGCTTAAGAAACTGTATAAGTTTTACAAGGACCAACCTCCAGTTAATTCCAGGTTTATTCATAGTCAGTTGACTGACTCATCGTCAGTTGTTTTGTTTAGCTGGGAACCCTCTTTCCGTGGAGTTTTACCTTTAAGACTTTTCACCCCGCTGTCTCTCTAGCTCATGTACACAGAGATCAGGCACACAGTACTCTCTGTGATAGAGGGCACGCATCCCAGAGTAATGCATTGTATTCTCTGCTGGAATTTGGTTCATCTGTCACTGATTTTTTGGGGGCTGGTGTTGAATGAAAATAAAACAGCACAAAGTCTGGTATTCTTCACCTCCAAGAGTCATCACATGTGTGTCCTGTTTGTGGTCTTGATGCTGTTTTGTTTGTTTCACTCTGTTTCTTTCTTGTCTCGTTCTCTCTCACTCGCAGGTGCAGTTTGTGGCTGTTAACTGCTGGTGGAGTCTGGGGAAATGCAGGAAGCAGAACCGTTTCTATCAGTATCCAATCATCCATCTGTTTTATAGAAGGTGAGAAGGAAAATACATGCACTTTTCAAGTCATTTAGTTTTAACTAAACTAAGTCGAAGCTTGGGTAATCTAATTGTCTATTAGTTTAGGGTGCAAACAGCATCCTCCAGTTCCACTCAGTTGAGTTTTCTGTGAATGTGCCACCTCAGTAAGTCAAACAAGCTGTTGTAAATTATCTATAAATAAAATCTCTCTCTAAGTCAGTGATTAAAACATCCATCCATCATCTACACTGCTTATCCCTTGTGGAGTCACGTGGGCTGGAGCCTATCCCAGCTGACATTGTGCAAGAGGCAGGTACACCCCTAACCGGTCGCCCGCCAATCACAGGGCCACATAGAGAGACAGAGTGTCCAACAACAGCCAAGAGTTCAAAACTGTTCAATTTTCAATATAAAGAAGTTGGAAAAAGACCAAAAAAACATGTTGGAGCAACATGAACGTTCAAAATTAGTTTGTGTTGAAGTTTTTGTCCTTTAAGTGAGGGTTGTTATCAGTCATTGAGTTAGAAGCAGCAGTCATAATATTCTTGTTAATATTGTGACCACCGTTTCCATTCAGGACTTTTTACTGCAGAGCTGTTAAACATTAAATGTATAAAACAATCATTATTTATAGCACCAAATCATAACAAATATTATCTCAAGATACTTGTCAAAAGAGTGGGTCGATGCTATACTCTTCATTTTACTCTTCTTCTTCCATCATGAGTCAAGCACTTTGCCACAATTGGGAAGACAAAAAACTTCTCTTAAGCTGTAGGGAATCGTGAGACTCGTATCCAACAGCCAACCACCGAAGCTGAGTTGGGGGTGTGAGTGGGCGGAGGTAGAGGTGGGCAGAGACAAAGGGACTAAACTGAGACTTCATGATAGCGAAAATTTATGGACACCTGAACAATAAATTTGTCCCCATCGTATTTTTCTCTGTTGAATTGAAATTTATTAGGGGTTAGCCTCTTGAGATGTGAGATCTCATTTTTAAGAGGGTCCCCTTCAGGATATGATTGTAAAGGTAGTTATTATGGTAGTATTAGCAATAACAACTATTGATGGGAGATCAATCTAATAACAGCTGTAATGACTGTAAGGTGAAGAGGTCCATATGATACATAATATAAAAAAATGGCCATTTACATTAAATATTTATCTCTGAACTTCAACCTAAATCTGAACGCTAGTGTTCATAATTTTTATTTTAGATAAGTTTACTGATCAAATTAAACATTATTTAGGCCATAAAAACTGAAAGATCACCCTCTGTTTCCAGTACTTGAGTTCTCTTTGTATTTTTGTTCTGCAGGTTTGGGCCCATAGAGTATAAGGGTCCATTTGTGGCTCCATATGTGGAAAATTTTGTCCTCCGAGTCATCACACCGTTGACTTACCTCCCATCCAGAGCCACTCTGGAGGAGTTCCTCTCTTACCATGAGGTATGATTTTGCCATACTCAGCTTATGTACTGTGATCTATCCTTTTGCAATATCTGTTGATATTTTTTTTATTTTTTCCTCTTTTGTACAGTCTCGAGTGGTTGGTTTCTTCCAGTTTAACTCATCTCCTCAGCCATCGGGATACATCACATATCTGTCATCTGCCCTGCAGGCCCTTAAAAGAGGTAAGAGGAGATCATAATATTTTTGAAATAAAATTTAAGGCTATATCAGGCATTTAAGAAAGGAATATAGTTGTAATTACTTAAGCAGAGATTAATTTTGAAAAGTAAAAATTGGTTTGTGTCTATGCAGAAGGCACAGGCCTGCCTGTTTGATGTTTGGTACAATAATCAGTGCACGCAAAGGACAAAATGTTTCAACCTTCAGCTCTGAGTCTCCTAGTTTTTCAACACATACACAGAAGTCCAGAAAATTTGGGATTAGCTGTATCAGTGAATGCAAATTGACAAAATTTTAAATCTCCAGCTCTACCCAGAGTTTTACGTGCAGACCCTTTTTAAAAGAATTTGCAGAAAGCCAGTGTGAGCAGAAATATTCATGAAATATTATGTGCCGCAACAAGGCTCTGTTACATTTACACCTCGAGACATCCACATTAATTCTGCAAGTCTGTAACATCTGTGCTGATTCACACTGCAGTACGGCTGGATGTGCGCGACATGATGCGTGCCCCCACATGCACACAAAGGCAGAGACATTCACTTGCAGGGCTCCTGTCTCCCGCTGAGTCTGTGTGCTGCCTTCTCTCCAATATCACTCCTCTGTTACTACCTCAGGAGACGGGGAGGGTCAACTCATTCCCCCCATTCCATCTCCATGACGTTTATAGTTGAGGCAAAACGCCACAGGGGTTGAAATATTATCCAGTGGAGTTACATCATATCTTCTCTTTTTCCCACTCATCAGCTGATATCTCTGAATCCATCTTATTGTTGCACTGATTTAAAGAAACAAGCTGATTTTACAGATATTTGTTCATGTGTGAAAAAAGTCTCTGTTTCTGGTGCAGATTTCCGTGGTGCTATACGATTTGGAGTTGTCACAAGCAAACAAGTGGCAGAGGCCATCTCCCTAAAAGAAGATGAAACCGTTTATCTTTACAGAAGATTAAACTCATCTTTGGTAAGAAAGATCATCACATTGATTTTAGAGTATTTCAGGATGTATACTCAATTGTCTTGTTATTCTGGCTCATGTCTATCTTTGATCAGATTTTCCCTCGAAGCGAGCGCAACTTCACGTCGGAGGCCATCTGTAGCTGGGTGTTCGAGCACCACGAGACCGTCCTCCACTGGCTGCAGCCTCCAGGAACAAAGTCCCGCCTCCTGGAGCATGAGCTGACGAAAGGTCCGGCACTGCTGCTCTTCCTGCCGCACAATCCTCTCGCCTTACAGCCCAGTCCACTTCTACAGCAGGTCAGTCACCTCCACAACCTTTCCTGAGAGCCTAATTATAAAATGAGACTAGGACATCTTGTCAAAGTGAGGAGGATTCTCTGACACAGCCAAACTCTGAGTTTAGTTTTGTACCTTTAAATCATGGAGAAGTCACATTACAACCTCACTGCTGAACTGTTTAATGTCACTTTATTATTTGTAAATCTGTATATATAACATTGAACGACATACTACTGTAATTACTGTAATGTTTGCGCCACCTCCCAATCTAGTTAAATTCCACTGCCTCTATCATTACTGCCACCATATCCTAATAATTTTGCACTTTACTGCGTCTTTGCACTGCCACCCTACTCCTATCATGTTTACGACAAGCCGTGACATATCTTGATTGTTGTCATGAAATTGTTTTAAATTTAAACTCTGTCTGCACGTACAGAGAATTGAAAAATTAAAGCCCTGAATCCTTAAAATCCTTGAATTACTAGAATTATACACCTGTCAGGCGTAATATTTTGAGCGCTGACAGGTGAAGTGAGTAACAATGATCATCTCCTCTCTTTTCCTTTTCTTTTTTTGCTTGTACCCTTATTGAGATTCAAGGTTGTTACTTTTATTTTTGTTATTGTTTAATTGTTACGATCAGTTGTGTACTGTTTAATTAATGAGTCATGTTTTTGTTTGTTTTTGGTTGTAATTTTTTTAATAAAAACATTTGATCACAAAAAAATGTTGATCATGTAGTTGGCAGGCCTGTACATAAACACTGAAGCCTGAGTTATTATCACAGTAAGTTAACATGGAACCCTCTAAACAGTATTTAATCTTATTTGTAAAACAAATAAATCCTAAACTTGTGCTTTTGCAGAACTTGACTGGGCCTATCATCGTGAAAACTAAATTTTCAGTATTTATATTTTCAAACATTGCAACAATTTACAATTGGAGTAAGTTAAGAAAAAAAATCACCATTTTTTATGTTTAAATTTTCTGAAGAAAATAATTTGATATTATTGATATATTGCCCAGCCTTAGCTTCTGTATCTCCTGCAAGAGGGCTAAAACAGCATTTAAGTTCATAACTATGGTATAGTGACAAAAATTTTTTCTCAGAAATAAAAAAATATCAAAATATATTTTGGGTAATGCAGTGTACTTAAAATGACTCAAGATTTTACTTCATATTTCAGCATCAACACAGACACCCCTAGTTAGAAATGAGCAAAATAATCATGACCTTATCTCCCATAACTTTGCTTTTGTGGGATATAAAAATGAGAGAATTAATCTGAAACCAGATATAAATAAATGTCAGCATCACTAAGTATTTGTAATACATTCAAGATAACTTATTTTTTCCTTTTTTTTCTCAGGTGGCAGAAATTGCTGTGCGCTATCATTCCTGTGACATGAATAAAAACCACTTCAGCCTCGACAAAAGCTTCACCTCGCTGTGCTGTCAGTCGGTTCTCCTCCATGACTCGAGCAGCAGTGTATGTGAAGTGTGTCTCAGCCTATCACGACTCAGCTTGAGCGGCTCCTCTGCTCGCTGCTCGTTTCCCTCGCTGGCTCAGGAAGGAGATTCGTTGCAGCCTTATCTCAGACACTGCTGCCTGCACCAACTACCTGACCCCATCTCCATACAGAGCCCACTTCCTTGTAGCAACTTTTTGGACAGCTACAGCCCGTTTAGTCGATACAGTGCCTGCTGCAGAACAGTAGAACCTCAACTCAACAACGAATCACAAGCCAAAGAGGAGATGGATGTGCAGAGAGTTCGCCTCACACCTCCGTCTGCATCCATCCCTCCATCCTCCGTCCCTCTGCAGGAAGGAGATGCCTTCACAGGGCTTTGGTGTCAGACTAACAGGACGCTCAGGTTTTATGTGCTGGACGTTGCTTTGAACTGGCCTCTGGCAGCGAGGCTAGGAGCAACACGAAACACAAGTGCTTCTCTTCACCAGGAGGCCGATGGACGAGCCGACGGGAGCAGCGACGGGTCGTTTGCAGCGATTGTGAGCCTGAAAGATGAGGCTCACTATGTTCTCCATCGCAGCCCTGCAGCCACACTGACTGAGTCTCTGGGTAAGAGAAATAAAAATGTTCAGCCATATTGGGCTTTGCCCCCCAAAAAACTGATGATTCACTGTAGAGGTCAAAAGGTCGACTTGCTGTTCGGTGTTTAGGGCACAAAAACTGTTGGACGGACTTTGCTGAAATTTTCAGGAGATGTTGGTAATGGCCCAACTTAAAAATGATTAGATTTTGGTGGTGATCCAGATAACTGCCATTAGCACACAATCATTTTTGCTCAGTAACTGTTTAACTAACAATGATATCAACATGATTCTAAGCGCTAGGTGTGGGTTTTCAGGGTCAAGGAATAATATTATGATAGCTGTATTTATACACAGTTTAGAGATGAGATTTCAAATTAACTCACAATGCCATACATGATATGTTGCTCACAATAAAAATAATGTCAAAATACAGCAACAGTGTGACAATGTATTGTGAGAAAATCTATTATATTACAATACCTGATCACTGACTAATTTAAATTGCCCATAAAAAATGAGTATTTATGATCTATTATCTGCTTTTCTGTGTCAGTTCCACTTTTTATCATTTTTTTATTTCAGGGAAAAGGAATTTGTTGGGACTTTAAGACTTATCATTCTGCTTTCATCAATATACAATATATAACTGAAGGTAACATTGTTAAAATTGACATCGCAGATATTTTTCTTAAAACAATGTTTCTCAAACTAAGTCTGGCATTTGGGAAGTGCAGAGTTGAATAAGTGAGAACTTAAGAGAAAGTTTAATATATGCCAGGCCTGCTGCTAAGTAAAGAGATTATTTACAAATACTGACAGTACACGTGCTGACATGCTTAGTGATCACAAGATAATCTGCTGGATATGTGCAGTCTAAAAGAAAAATCGTTTTTGTGTATTTATTATTATTTTTTTTTTAAGTAAATTTATTGATTTTGAAACCTGCTTGATACCACAACAACACAGAAAGATGTTCTCAGCATCCAAATTATGTTAGTTATTGTTTTTACACATCAAAAATTCCAGCCCTGTAGTATAAATTAAACAAATAAGTGTGCATGTTTGTTGAGCTCTGGTTTCTAGCTAGTTTCATCGCCTTTCCACCTGTTTCACACACATTTGTGGATTTTCAGAGCTCTCTCTTGGTTAAATATGACTGAAGTTTTTTTTCTTTCTTTACTACCAATCAGTAAAATACTGGGGAGATTATCATTTTTAAAACACAGTTTAGGTAACACATCCACTCATTTTCATTACCATTTACACGCCTCTAACGCAGCATTGGCACAACAGTGGGAGGAACTTGGGAGTTAAGTGTTTTGCCCAAGGACACACATACATGTGACTGCAAGAGCCAAGCTTGAACCCCTGACCTTCCAGTAGATGGTAAAGAGTACGAGCGGACTAAGCTGACGAAGCCCCCTTTTAGCCATTTCCTTGGTCGTTTTGGTCTATTGTTTGTCTTTCGTTGCTTATGTCATGATGTTTTGTTATTTTTTTGTCACACTGCTAACACACAGAGCATACTAAAAGTCAAGCTCTTGGTCTCCAATATCTATGAATGACCAAATAGTTTTCAGTTTGTTCAAGCTGTCATCCACAGAGCTTTCCTTCTTTTACTGCTGAACTGTCTCAACATCTTTAAGCTTTAAATTTAATGTTGGGAGTTTTCTGATCAATGAGATCCTAATTCAAACTCAGTTCTTTGTCACTAAAGTAGAGCAGAAATGATCATTTGCTTATCTTGTTTGGCAGTTGAAACAATTTAAAAGAACATTTTATCTGGGATGATCTTTTCAAAGTCAATGTGAAGTAGAAGATAAACAACAAGCTTCTTTGCACAAGCTCAAAAAAAATCCACCAGAGCGAGACGTTTTGCATACTGTTCTCGTCAGCGGATTTGTTTGTGTGGTTTAGTCATTTGCATGCTTCATCTGTACAGATGTTTCCAGAACAACACTAAAAAACAAGGAGACAGATTTCAACAGGGGGTCATTGTGTATGTATTGTCCTCAAAACAAAATGTGCTATTAGTACTGAGACTTTTAAAAAGACTTTGCCTCTTGTGGCCCAGTTACACTCATCATGAATGATTTTTCTTTATATTTGGTGCTAAGATTCTTTTGTGTCATATTGAGAAGTCAGACAGATAATGCAAACAAACTAACCTTAAGTCTTCTGTTACTCACATGCTGTAAACCCTACAGGTAAAGGGCCTGCATGTTCTCTTGTTTTGTTGAGATATGCAGCTCACACAGTTACATAACAAATGGACTTCATGGACTTCCTGGATTTAATTAGCGATTGTCTTGGTACAAGATTTTAAATTATGATGTGATTTCAGTTAAATCAAGCAATTTCGATACCTTTTTTAGTAGCACAGCAATAAAATACAAGTCCCAGTTACCCAATATTGAAAATATTTGGCTTTTAATCAAAAAACTACAAACAAACTTCAAGATACTGCCCACATTGAACAAATTCATAAGCACCCAAATATTGCCAATGAAGTTGTGAAAGGTTTCTATTTTTTACACCACAGCTTTTTGTCAAGGATGTGATAAATCACCTCCAGTTTATGTTCAGTTAGGATGCTTTTTAAAAATAAAAAGTATTGTAATTTTTACTATATATACTCAAAAAAGGTTTGGAAATGTTACTTTAGTTGATTATTTCTCCCCACTAATAGTATCAGGTATTATATATTATAGCTTTGGAAAGCTGATTAGTCACCTTTACATTGAGGTACAACATGTTAGGATGGTGCAATGTGGAATGAGCAACACAGCTAAACGTGTGGGTAGCTACCCCCCAAAAAAATGCCAAAATACTCTCTTCCCCTAATCTTGCAGTACAGCTGGATCCACCTGATTTAATGTCTGTCATCAGGCAGATCCCTCTTGCCAAGCTCCATCTACGATGATTGGGAGCTGCCCAAAGCAGCACGGCCCAATCAGAGTCCTTTAGAGCAGGAAGAGGTGGGAGCTAAGAGCTAATGGCTTCAGTAGCAGTTTATCAAATCTGGACCACATTTCTTTATTAAATCAAAAACAAATTACAACACAAAAAACTTCTCTATAGAAAGTAGGGATGCACAATATTATTGTTTTTTTATCGGTTTCAGCTGATATCAGCCTAAAAAGTTTAGTATTGGCATCAGCCAATATCGAAATTTTTGCAGATATTTATCAGCCACACATATCGACCAAATATCAGCGGAAATATCAGCAAATTACACAAGTGTACAGTATTGATGCACCACCTCATCACTGCATGGGTGCATTTAAAAAATTAAGGGTTTCATTTTTGGAAGAGTTAAATGCTGTTTTTCTTGTTTTACATCTGTTCCTCGCAAAAATATACTGTCACACTGAAAGAAACAAGTCCATTTTTGTTAAGTACAGAGCCTGTGCTCTTGACCAGAAATATCGATATTGGTATTGGTATCGGCGATAATCTATTTAAAAATATCGGCGTATCGGATATTGGCAAAAATCCAATATCGTGCCTCCCTCATAGAAAGGATATTTTTTGCTCCACTTCTGACATGTTTTGCAGGGAGTTTCTGTAACGAAGTGGCTCACGTTCAATAGCACAGCGGCGCCCGCGTACTACATTATCTGATTGGCCTGTAATAAATGTGATTGACGGAACGATCATCCAATCACGCATCGGATATGCTTTTGAAAGGTTCTGCCCTCTCCAAACACTTTCTATGGGCTCTTTCCCAGGAAGACTATTGAACCGTCCTGCTTGTGTACAAGGTTACTCGTCCCCCTGGCGGAAAAATTATGGTTCCTCAGTGAAACAAGGGTGAGGAGCTCATCTACCAAATAATGCTGCCACTCTGCATACCAGAACACCAGTGTCCAGTTGCAGGGGACTTTGGCACATTTTTTGGGAGCCAGCCACATGTTTAGCTGTGTTGCTCATTCACATTGTACCTTGTTGTAAAAGTGACTAATAAGACTTTCCAACAATTAAACTACAATACCACTTAGTGTTAAAAAGGGGAAAAATAATCAATTGACATAACTTTTCCAAACAGTTATTTTTTTTGAGGATTGTATGTTCCATGGAAACTTAAGCTGCCTTAAAAGAACAATAGAGGTGTTTATTTTCAGTACACCAGTTAGTTGGATTCTGTTTTATAATCTCAGATTTTGTATTTGATTGTGTGTGCCTTTTTGTGTTTTGTTAAAGAGGCATTCATCAGGAACTTCAGTGCTCCATTTAGCCTCCTGCAGAGACATTTGGTGGGTGAGGAAGATAAGAAAGAGGAGGAGGAATCTAATCACCGACACTCACATCAATCATCCAAACCTCTCCTCATCACTGAGCTGACCACCTCCTCATTCCTGCCCGCAGTCATGGACCTCCACAAGGTAAGAAAATACACTTACACCCTCCAATTATCCTCTCTTTGTTTTAGGCATCTTAGGCCAGCATCCAAACCATAATCACATTCTCTGTATTGTCCTGCAGGATGTGCTGTTGTTCTACTACACTCAGTGGTGTGGATTCTGCTCCACTCTCAACCACATCATCATCCAGCTGGCCCGATTACTGCAGGGAAACAACAGCATCACTGTGGCCAGGTACGAGAGGATGTGTTCATGCTTGATTAATGCACTGCTGTTTTAAAAAAGAGATCTTTAAGTTCCAATATTATGTATTTATTTTAACACAATTTTTAAAAAGTCATAAACAACTTTAACATCCTGTGTGCAGGGTGAATGTTGCCCGTAATGACCTTCCGTGGGAGTTCATGGTGGATCATGTTCCCTCCATCCTCCTCTTTCCAAAGTACAGGTAAGAGCAAAAAGACTTTGTTTTAAATTTAACCTAGAGCTTTCAAAACTTTTCTTTGCAATGGCCTGAATGTGCTAAAGAAACTGAGCACAAAGTTTCTCAACTAGGTCAGGACCCAAAAAAGTGTTGCAGTTATTTTCTGTGAGTTCCAAATGTGTGCCTGGACAAAAAAATGTGGCAAAAGTCCAATTATATGTTGAATCCTTAAAGGGATGTATATGCATGAAATGAGCTTTACTCAATTTTGCTTTAATAACAAGTATATTTTGGTTGTTTTTTCCTGATCTTGGCTTGTGTTTCAGTTAATAACAAAACTGGTATTTCCATGATAATGTTTTAAAATCTCAAGATCTCTGAAAACAACAGTAATTTTCCTGCTGTCTTGGGAAACAGTTTATAAAATGAAATTGTATTTGTCTTCCCAGGTTTTCTGTTCTCATACTCATTTTAAACATGTTTTGTTTTGTGTCGGGTTTTTTTTTATTGCATTATGTTACTTTACCTATTTTCAGACTAAAACTCCACTTGTAAACAGAGGCTTTGTTTTGTTGACCCTTCTTACAGGCATTTGCCCTGCAGTTTATTTTTGTATGTATTTCTCTCAAAAATTGCATAAAGTGCTAATCTTAAGGCGCGTTCACACCGAATGCTACTTGGGCGACCTGGACGACCATTCTCCATGAAAAGTCAATGTACAGCCTCAAGCGCGACCAGCCCTCACGCGATACAACAGATGCAATCTGGGCAACTTGGTCGCGCTAAGGGGTCGCTTTGGATGCATGACCAGGTCACATCGCTCGGTCACCAAAGTTGAAAACTTTGAACTTTTCAGGTGACATTGTGTGTGGCTGTGCCGCGACAGCCAATCAGCGTTGTGTGGGTGTGTGACAACACCTGTAACAGACTGTTTGTATTCCAGCTAACAGAGTGACAATCCATGTCCGTGTAGGAACATTAAGTTAGTGAGTACATTAGTTCAGCCTAAACAGGACCAAAGAGAACTCCCTACTCGAGGTACAGCTGACAGACGATACTGCTGCAGGGCCATCAGCTGCAGTGTTTTGTGGTTGGTAGGTGAGTGAAAAGGATGAGGTTGGAATAATGTCAGCTAATACATCCTTTTATGTGATATGATAAGATTGCGATGAACCTTGAGCGGGCGTGACGTCACTGAGTGACGAGACATTGAAAAAATGAGCTTTTTATGCACAGGCGACACGACTTGGGTGGGCGATCAGTGTTCAGTGTGAACATATCTTGTTACGCACACACAGTCAAAAGAATGGTGTTTATCTGGTTGTCATGGACTCGGGAGTGAGGCAAGACACGAAAAACAAATAAAATGTTGGCATATCCCTTTAAATGACGTTGCCGAGCAACCCACTGCACATCACAAGCTTTAACTTGCCTGGTCATGCTTCTAATTTCCAACAGTGAATGAAATACATTTCTTTAGATTCATTTCCAACTGTTGTTGAATTTTCTTACTTTGTTTTCACTCTTGTTCTCCTCTGTTCCTGTTTCTTTTCCAGGAAACATTTCACTGTGAAGTTTCCTGACGATCTTCCCATCACATTACCAAACCTCCTGCACTTCCTGCTGCAGCACTCAGGCTCCGTGCAGTACGCAGACAAACCTGTGAGCACCTCTGGAGAGACAGACAGTCCAGCAGGAGCCAACACTGTCCTCCGCGCTGAGTTTCTTGCACTCCAGCGTGAAGTTCAAGCCCTTCATCACGCCCGCGAACGTCTCTCCCAGCAGCTGGCGCAGCTGTGGCGGGAGAACCGCAGACTGACATTTGACGTTCACAGCTTGGAGGAGCAGAACACCGAGCTGCAGCGGGAGAGGCAGAGCTTAGAGGAGCAGCACCGGGAGAAGAGCCGGCAGCTCGCGGGGGCGCTGAGACGTCTGCAGGAGCTGGCAGAGACGTCTGAGAGCTTACTGAATGAGAACGCACTGCTCAGGCTGCTGCTGAGGGCGCTGAAGGACAGGACTGAGGCTACAGAGGAAGAGGAGGTGGAACAGAAAAGCAGTCATTTGGCCTCGTGACGTAAAATCTGCAGGGAATCTGAGTGTGATCAGAGGAGAGAAGGCCATAGAGTGACATTAATGAGTGGAGGAAGCCGGGGTTAGACCTGAGAAAAGGTCAAAAGGAGGCCTCTGTAGAATCTGAAGACCTCATTAAAGATGTCAGGGTGGCCATCTGTACCTTTCAATCTCTTTAGAGTATTTAGATACCAAGTTGACTGCACTTAGCATACTGCATGAACATCTCCAAGACCAGCAGACTTGACTTACTTAAGCTGCGTTTCTGTACTGAAGTTTGGTTCAGTACAGTTTGAATCTGGAGACCTTGATCTTGTTTGCACCACCCCCTGTACCTTCACCTGAGGGCGGGGAAGTGAGCCAGGAGGAGATTGTTGTGCCTACGCTACGTTATTGCGCGGCACTGCAGCATGGAGGACTTCCAGCACTTAAGTACTCCATAGTGCATTGTTTGGTGCAGGCGTTCCTTACAGTAACTGCAGTGCACAAATCACTCTAAATCCACAGCTTAGATTAGTTTTGGGGCATTTTCAGGCGTTTAGAGACACAGTGGATTGGCTTGGGAAGGAGGCCAAGAGAGAGTAGGGGAGGATACTATGCGAACTGGCCACAGGCCGGTTTCATACCCAGACTGGCAGAAGCATGTATATGGGTCGTGCCTGGTTGCTTACCACTCTGCCACCCCCACCACTTATTTGAATGCTGTCGATGGGAATAGATGAATTTTGAGACAAAGTAACAGACTGTGGTGTTTTTAGCTCCACCCTTTAAGATCGGTTTGGTACCCCTGACTCCCCTTAAGAAGGGTGCCAAAAACTGTGACGGCATGCGTTGGTTATTCTCTCCTTAATTTGACAGTGGAAACACCTGGAATTGTGTACCATACCGAGCAGAACTGAACCAGACTGCTTAGCCTGTACTTCATTTCTGCCATGTTTGATTTGCACCAGCCCAGCCTAACTGAGGGGTCCCTTCATGCTGTGGCAGTGAAGCTGCTGGCAATACAAACAACCATTAGCATGAAGTTAAAAAGTTGGTGGTGCCTCTTTAACAGCTTTACTCCCTCATTCTGTCATAAACATGCTTTAACAGGAAGCAGTAAAGTGTTTAACCTTTCCCCTTGTGAGGTGCTAGATAGGTTTAAATGACAATTCAAGACAAGTGAGTAGTGATGCGTCATTTGCGAACACGCCAGTTCTAGGAGCAGTTTCTTTAATGTTAATCATAAGAACTAGATCTCCGTTTTTTTGTTTTATTGACAGCCTACAGTCACGTGACCAGGCAGAAAGATTTGCAACCACTGATCATAATGTGGAGCTGTGGCACTGGCTTTTTTCATTTGCAGCCAATCCAACCAATGCATGTTTACATCCCACAATACTGCAGGAAAACAGGAATCTTAATGTTAATTGTTAGTCGTTGTCCCTTGAAATGAGGGCTGAGAATGAAAGGGTAGCTCTAGATGCCAAACATTATATTAACAATATCACTATACAGCAATAATCAGTATTTTGAAAGAATATTAAACATCAGTTTATTATGTTATCTGACAAAAATAAGAATACTGAAAGGCTCTAACAAGGTAAACTATGAGATTAATGGGTTTATTCAGCATTTAGACCAAGTTGAAAGACTATTCAAGTTTTATTTTTATTTTTTTATTAAATCAATGTCATACAACTGTAATGGCAAATAAGTGTTAAGTCACTCTTCTGACAATAAAGAAATAAAATGAATACATAGGTGACAATAAATACAGATCATTAAATAATATTAATACTTGGCTTTGTGTAGCACAGCTAAGTCTTTGCCAAAATGTTGATTGATATGATGTTTACAAATTGTAAAACCAGAGAATCATTCTCCTTACACTGCCACTTAGGTGAAAGTTTAACAAACTAAGGATGGTTTTATGTACTTAAGATGTATTTGGATCATTAATGCTGCACTTAAAAAGTGAAGAACAAAAAGTTCTTCACCAATAAAACATATGTGACTGCTAATAAGCTAATATAAGCTCAGTAATGTTTTCATGCAGGAGTGCAAGGATCAGCCGTTGCTCAGTCTGTGGTCATTGGCAGCTGTAGTTTGATCAAGTAAACAGAACATTTAAGTCAGGATAGGGAGAAGTTTGCAGTTAATGTCTTTGTGCAGGGACAGTGGAGCATCTGACAGTATTAATCTGCTATTTGCTTCTCTCTGGATCATCTTCCTGAGCTTGGACTCGGAAAAGGTAAATGATTAGCTGGTCTTATCACTTGGATTGCTATTTGGTATCTAAATATTCCAAATAGATTTTAATGCAAAAAAAAATGTGAACAGGGTCGTGGAGAAAAATAAGGAAGAAATGACAGTTTTAATCTGTCAGAAGAACAATCAAGACTGCTGCTAACAAAGGAAACCAGTAAGGAAACAACTCAAAGAGAAATAAAAGTGGTGGAAAGGAAACAAGACTTTGAAGTGCTGTGACTACAGAGGGCTTGGAAACACACAAGTTTGAGAATTAAGTGCCAAGTGTCTCATTTGAGCTCATTTCTGATGCTGTGCTTATAAAAGTCATGTCTGTTAAATAGTGAGAAATTAGCTGGAGCTGAAGTATAACACTGACCCTGCAGCCAAACTCTCTACTCCAACTAAGATAGAAACAAACAAATCCTGAATAGATAAATATAAAAGATAGGACTGGGTAATATGGCCATTTATGTCAGGGCTGATATGAATGACCATCATGATTTATAACTTTTTCTGTAAAGATGTACCAAATGTTTTTGTTTTTTTTATAATTATACCATAATTAAAAACAAACTATAAAGTTCATTTTTCTTTTTCTTGATTAGCTTAGATAATAATAGAAATCATGATAATTTCATCTTAAATGGAAGATAAGGATTATCTGAGAACACTAGCGTGTGAACCAACCTGAAACTGAAAGTAATAAAAAATACAATTTTGTTGCTGTGAGGCTGATACCTTGTGTCTCCAAAATCCCTTTTTCTCACGAAATTTAGAAAAAAATCTAATAGCCCACGACCCAATGTAAGGTTTATGCCACAGCTGCCCTGAATTAACAGCATTGGTAATTACCAAAATCTTTTTTTGTTTCTGTAATGGTTAATACAGCGGTATGTGGAAGCTCTTTAAACGAAACTATATTTTTTATGCTAAAATATAATTATTAGTTTTGTTATCCATGAATTTTCATATTTACTATTTACTACAAAATAAAACAGAAAAAATAGTCAAGCACATTGTTATTTCTTAATGAAGAAGTCAAATGATTTAATTGCATTCCTGAACAGAAAAAAGGTGAATCCAGTTTGAAACTCCTCATTCCTGTTCAAAATGTATCTCCAATAACGCCGACAAATTTCAGTTTTCAACACATTTTGAAAGATTTCACAATATTTATCTTTTCTAATTGTAATGACAGGTGGTCTATGTTGGTTTGGAAACCTTATACTGTTTTATTATGTATAAAACAGGCACACAGAGTGAAGGGTGACCTATGGCTCTGGCTGTGGTTCATGAAAATAAACTGAGGATCATAGTAAAAGGAGATGCGAGGTTTATGCCTGACAGTGACCTTGCCTTAAGTCCCTGTAAAGACTCTTTGGTTTAAAAACTGGTGCAGTAGCATCAGATTAACAGCTGAGTCATGTTAAACTTTCACTGCACTGCTCTCAGTTTTGCCTTGTTTTAATGCTCCATATTTGCAGTCTTGCAGTTTTTCCTGCACCTTGTAGATCAGAAGCTCCTCTCAACAACACTATCTGCTGTTTTTACACTAAAAACTCACAAATAAAAGAGAGGACGCTTTAGAGAGGGACCAGTTTATACTCTTATCATAATTAATGCAACAAGGGACAGCCATGACTCTAAAACAAGTCGAGCTGAAATACACAACATGCTGAATTATAAGGAAATATGTCAATAAAAAGAGGGATTTTTGAGCTTTTGCAAACTTGAGTTGGAATAATATTTGGATAGAGCTGGGGTCCTTTCTGCCACAAAGGTAAATATCAATACCACCATTTAAGAAGTTGTTGAAATCAATCAGATCCGAGCAGAAAGATTAAATAAGAGATTTTATTGCTCAAGAACAGGTCGGTGATGTGGAGTTTGGCTGCAGGGCAGTTGGAGAGGGTCACTAATGAAGCCGAGAGTTTTCTGATGCTGAAGGAGGGTCCATCAGCTCCTGGAGTAAGACTTTTTTGTTTGTTTGAAGGGGATATATGTGTTTGTTATCTATTTTTACAGGAATCAACTCACTAAAATGATATTTTGTAACTCTTCAGGTATTAAGATTGAGATGCTGCAATTGTTTACATGTGAAATATTGCAACTGTTTTTACTGATTAAAAATCTTTCATCAGATTATTGTTCTCCTTTGTGTTATTATTGGAACATCATATAAGTGCTGGAGTTATCATCATGGATTTTGATCCTTATTGATGTGATAACTGCATGCAGCTATAAGGGGAAGAAACCATGAACTGATCCCAGTTTTTGATCAGCTCTAACTGCTTTGAGTCTCAATATAATTTTCATTTTTGGGATTTTTGAGGCAGTTGGTATGGAAATTGCCAGGTTTAAATTTAAAAAAACATGAAAAGAGGGGTTGTTGAGCTGTGTATTACATATTAACATAATCATAAACTTGTAAGTTATAACTTCATCCCCCTCTTGGTTTTCTCCTTTTTGTTTTGTTTTTCTTTCATGTCATTTTTTTTTTCCTTACAGGTTTTGTTCAATGCTCTCAAATATCACTCTCCTTTTTTTAATTTATTGATTCAAAAATCAAACAGAGGAGTTTATCTTTTGTTAAACTATTGTAAATTGATATATGGGTCTATTTTTTTTTAAATCAAGATTTTGATTTTGTACATTGAAAACTCTACAGGTGCTGATCTTCCCTGTGCAGACATGCAGACTGATAAAGGAGAGCTGCTGTTTCACTGAGAATATAACAACACCCAGCCGAAGGTTCAACAGTTAATCTAATTTACATCAGCCGCAGCATGTGCTGCTCATTTCTGCTGAATGAAGCCTTATTCAGCTCTCATTTCATGCACTAAAATCCTTCAGGCAGAAATGTTACACATGCTTTCGAATGTTTAAAATAATTTTTGATAATTTATCCATTATTATAACTGCCAAATATCTGCAGGAAAAACAGAGCTGTTATGGGTTATTTGGATGGGGAGAGTAACAAAAATAGATTTCCATTCATGAAGAAGTTAACTTGATTATGTCACCCCACAAAGATAAACTTCACTCTGTTATGTCTTCATTAGGGTCATGGCCCTGTGACAAAGCAAAAACAGATTTGACTAATAATAATTGACATGTGGCCCCAAATCATGTATAAATGTGAATTGCATTTATACACTTGGTATTAAGAAATGATCTGAAGACACTTTCCATCATTTATTTCCTCATTCTCTGGGTTTGTTGCAGGGTTGGGCCACAGAAATCTTAAGCAATTTGAGCAATCTTATGACTCGTGGGGATGAAAACAAGGTTGGCAGTGAAAGTGAAGTTTCATTGAGTAAAGTCTCTCTCCTTTGCAGACCACCAGCTCTAAAAAAAACTGTAAGTAGAGCCATTTTTCACTTGTTCATGTGATTTTTATAGCATTTGTTAAATCAAAGGCTTGTTTGTTCGTTAAGATGTGCCTCTCAGTTTCTAAAGTGATATTTTCTAATGCATGTCAAATGATTTCCACAATATATGTGAAACAGATGCCAACTGGGGATCAGCTCAAGCCCGACCTGTGCAAATATCTAACTGAACGCTGATACTTTTTAGCTCTTAATTTAACTTGAAGAGACATTAAAGTGTATTCCATAAGTGTTAAAAAGTAACTGTAGTTGGATTAAAATACCTCATATATGATCACTATTTGTTCTCTAACATTGTTTGAGGATTCATGTTTCAAAAATATTTTAATATCTAAGTTTTCTCGTGTTGCAGCCTGTTTTTACATACACCTTTAATATTATTGATTCACAGGAACAACATGGCAAATGCACAAGTGCCTGTTGGTGAGTCTGTACTGTTTCTCTTATGAAAAGAATAATAAGAGGAGATTATATTCTCATGATAATTTTCTAATCTTATTTTTATCATAATCACATGTTCCTATTTTTGTGGTTGTCTTCTTCACCAAAAAGCAGTCATCCCAGTGGGAGACGGTCCAGTCCAGGTTTTTTGTCCAAAGTGTAACCAGAGCGTCCTCACCAAAGTGGAATATTCTGCCGGTCTGCTCACATACCTTTTCTGTGGAGGGCTGTTCCTCTGCGGGTAAGAGGGACTACATCTTCATTTGTGCCATTATAATAATTCAGACCAGATTTATGATGTGATAATGTATTTTTATGATGCATTTGTTCAGCTGTTTTCTAAAGTTTATACAAATGAGTAGATGTTACTTGATTCAGAAACATAACTTAGTGCTTATCTCAGAAATGATTAAAGGGTTAGTTCAGTTTCTTTGACGTGGGGTTGTATGAGCTTCATATGGCCACTAAGTACATAAGATGCAGTGGAAAGTTCTCTCCTCTCCCTCAGTAAGACACAATTTGTAAAAGTTTGTGAAGCAGAACCAGTCGCCAACAGGGAAGTATTGTACCAAATACAAAGGGCATTTTGTCCGCGTGCAAGAACTCCCATCAAAATACTACCACAGTTTAAGAGTATGCTACCTAGAAATTTTTTTTGAGTGCATTAACTTTTGGAAAAATAAAGTTTATCTGGAACAAACCGACTCATGTCACGTATTCCTCCACGCAGCGCTGCCATGAGTCAGTTTGTTCCAGATCAACTTTACTTTTCCCAAAAGTTAATGCACTCAAAAAAAATTTCTAGGTAGCGTACTCTTAAACTGTGGTATTAATTTTTGATGGGAGTTCTTGTAGCCGGAGAAAATACCCTTTGTATTTGGTACTATACTTCTAAGTTGGCGACTGGTTCTGCGTCACAAACTTTTACAAATTGTGGCTTACTGAGGGGGAGGAGAGAACTTTCTACTGCATCTAATGTACTTAGTGGCCATATGAAGCTCATACAAGGACTGCGAGGACGGACAAACTTGTGTACTGAGAAGCACCCAGAGAGCAGCAGCCATAAAGTTGTGATCAGTGACTTGATATCTGATGTAACAATGACTAAAAAAATGTATTGTGAGGTAGATTATGATGCTGGCTGCTCTTCTCTCAAGCTTTGTCTTAGGTTGCTGTCTCATCCCGTTCTGCGTGGACCGGCTGAAAAATGCGAAGCACACCTGTCCCACCTGCAAGACTGAACTCGGTGTCTACAAACGCTTATAGCTGACATGAGGGGCCCAGCAGATGCTATAAGCAAAACAAACAAAAGAACGCTTACTGGTTTCTTGCTTCATACATACAGAAGAGTTTTATACTTTGTCATATATTATAGCAGTCAATTAAACCTACAGACTTGGGGAAATTACAGAGGGCATTTTTCAAGTTTTTTTTGACCAAGCACTGACAAAATAAGAAAGCAAATGTCATATTTAGCTTCAATTTATAGTCTTATGATTAAAAGTTGAACTTAAACATTACTAAACATTAGTAGAAGCCCTAGTTTTAACAGCCTGAACTACTTTTGTTTTCAGAAAATGCACTTGCACTGAATTTGACTGTAAAAGAAAAGCAACAAACAATTTTACATTTCCACTCATGCTTATTCAATTATGTTTGTTTTCTGTTTTTTAGTCTCGGAGTTTTACTAGAAAAACAGATGATGTTCACTTTCTTGGGTTGTTTTCACACGTACAGCTCACTTGTTCTGATTCAGTTGAAAACAACGATGTGATTTTGCATATTTACTTTGGATTGTTTCATGTTCACATGGCAGTATTTTGAAGAAGGCCACATCACAGAAATATGGAGGGCTGGATGTATGTCATGTCACAGCCAGCGTTGCTATGACTACAAGTTGTGCTCTGCAGTATTCTAGGGGAGTCAGCAGGCTAAGCTATCTATAAAACAAGGTGGTCAAATCTCTTAAACAGGTGAACATATTTATCATTGTTTGACATGCCTTATGATGTAAACAAACTGTGTACCAAAAAAAGGGGGCTTTTAACACCTGCAGGTATCTACAGCAAAGCAGAGATGGCATCAGATAGCATGGTAACTTACTACATCATAACACTTGTAGAGGTGTCTGCAGAGAAACTGTGATGCAGAAAAGTAGAGAGCAGGGTCAAAAGGATAGAAGATCCTGCTTAAATGAGTTAGGCTAACTTCTGGGAACTTAACCCTGGGAGAGATCGAGAACATTATTATTAGCTAGTGCTTTATCATCTTCCTGTTTGCTGGTAGCTGCTAGGGCTGTCACCTTATACTGGATATTCGAATATCTGTTTGAACTTAAGGGTAAAAATTTGCATTACAATTGTAAGTATGCATTAGATTAGAAAATAATACAGAGCAGCAGCGCATTAGGGTGCATGGAGCAGTGAACCACCCAATCCAACAGGCGCTCCCATTCCGAGCGGACAATAACACCGAAACACCTGGGGAGCCTTGCATTGAAGCACTTTGGGCTCCACACTGCCGATTGCAAAATAACAAAAACTGGCATGTGTTGATTATGTGCAAAGCAGCTGGCCCACTCAGGGGGGATATCTTCAAGGGGTGACACCTCGGGTAGCTACTCTGCAGTTTTTATTATTTTTCCTACTTCTGCTTATACTGCTACAGCAGTGTAATGAGTTCATCCTGTTTGTGTTGGTTGCTGGGTTAACTGTGTCCTCACTGCAAACAATCCGCTCCAGGGGTTGACTGAAAGGGAGCTGAGACCACCTCTTTCAGGCAAGCTCGGTGCGGTTGTTTGTATGAAAACAGGGATCGATTCTTGTATTCATACATAGTCAAACAAACCATGCCAAACAGGGGACATCCACCTGTATTGGAGCAACTCTCCAATGATGATTTTGTGACTGATAAATTGCTGGCTTGTAAAAAATAAAAAATAAAAAGATGCAACTCTGAGACAAAATTTCCCTTCAAAACTTTAATTTTAGTAAATGTGACCATGACTGCAACTACCTTTAAAGTGCCTTTATTGTTAATCATACAGAGCCAGGTAAGTTTTTTTTTAATTAAGTGCTTTCTGTAGATAAAGATAAATAAGATCACAGGAGTATGAAAAAAAGCAGAAACTATCACCTTCATTTATTCGGTACAAAATTTAAAAATCTATTTTTAAGATTGCATTGTCATAAATATTTGCAAAGCATAACATCCACTTCTCAGTATTAGCCAAATCATTCTCAATACAATGGCATTTTCTCATTTGAATAGTAACTTTTCGAGCCTTAAATTTACAAATGTTGTGCTTTTTGTGATATAAGTTTTTTAAGTGGCTACTTCTGAGACAGATGGAAGTTAGGACCAGTCCTATTGAAATAAAACAGAAAAAAAGATAAGAAAATAAAATAGACTTATACAAGGTTTAAGATTTTACATAACTGTGACTATAGGATATGAAGTGGAGAAAACATTATTTACATAAACTATCTTTATTGAACATTCATAGTTTTCACAGGATGCTTTAGCCTCACTCACGGTTTGAGGTAAGCACGCCTGTCTGTATCACCATCATTATCTGTCTCCTTGTTGTCCAATATTCCAACTTTCATTTAATTCACTGTAATAATAAATTATATTGTAACCATGTTTCTTCACACAAAAATGTACTGGGAGGTGAAGAGGAGCACAAGGAGGACAAAGAAGGAGATGCCAGCGTCAGGTCGTAGGCGCACACCACTACCTAGAAAATAAAAGGCACAAAAGCAAACTCATATTAGAGAACAGTGACATCTTTATGATCCTCACCAGCCTTTATTTGTAAAGACAGACCTTTTTAATTTAAACAATGCATCCTTGTTGTTGTTCGCCTCTGTCTCCCCTTATAAAAAAGAGGGAGAAGGGGGATGTGTGGCAACAGTAGAAGTGAGTGTTAGCCCAGATTGGGATAAAGGTTAAATAGTGAATGGGCTTCCACAGCCAACGTTTTTCTTCAGCTTAAAGCGCTCTGAACGTCAGCTTGAGCTCTTCTCACAAGCACTAATAGGTTTCTAAAGTTGATTTCTGCTTCTCTCTGTACAAAATGTTTGGCCATTTGAGATGGCTCTGTGTGCTCCACATTTGACTGAAGTCATAGAAATATCACCCACAAAACATACAAAATCATGTCCTACTCGAAATTCAAATATCTGAACTTGGGCATAAAAATTTGCACTCATACTGTAAATATACATTCAAGTTGAAAATATACAGCGCAGTAACAATAGGACACCTGGAGCAGTGAACCGTCTAATCCAAAAGAGGGTGCTCCCAGCGCAACCCAACCATCCAATGTTCTCCTAACCTTATCCACAATGAAGTACACCTCAGGAAAACGGAGGACAGGTGAAGCAACTCTTAGCAGACAATAACATCACTGGAACATATGAGGAGTGCAAAGTGGAAGCACTTTGGGCTCCACACATTCAATGGCAAAATAAAAAACAACGACCAGGCTGTGTTGATTATGTGCAAAGCAGCTGGCCCACTCCTTATCCACAACAAATCTGCAGGCCCATTTGTTGGCCTTCCACCTGCTGTGTCGGTGGAAGGATTTATCAAAAAATAGTTCTAAACACAGGGACTTTGTTGAGTGAAAACAGTAAAGAATCTGTAGCGTCTGATGGCGCCAACATCGCTTTTGTGTAGTTCTACCATAAAAGTGTGGCAATTAAGAGGCTTTCAGTAGCAACATTGACTGCTATGCATCATCGAGCTTCCATACCTGCCTACCTCCCCTCAGGGCCAGAACTAGCAAGCAATTTAATTTAGTAATGCCACTGGCCTAGAGCAACCGCGCCTCAAAAAACTGGACTTTCCCTTTAACTTATTTCTGCTTCTTCCACTCTTTCCTTTGCCCCCTTATTAACTGTCCGCTGTTCTGTTAACAATTATTATTTTTCTGACCACCTACCATTAAAATATTATTCTTTTTTACATGATGAAGGGAGTTAGGAGTTAAAAAGGCAGATGCTAAGGAGAACAAAATGAGGTTAAAAAAATCAGAGGCAAAGAGCATTTATAAATAAATAACTAATATTAATAGTATGACTGATTAATAAGCAAATAAAAATGGGAGGAAAGAATAAAAGCAATAAATTAGAGGGGGACAAAAGAAAGGTTTGTGGTTTATTGGGCATCAGTTGTGGTAAGCCCAGTGCTATTCTAAGAGTTGGGCTTTGTTCAAGTGAGAGCTCCTTGGAGTGCTGAGTGCAGAAAATGCATTGTTCTTATTGCACCACAAGTGGCACAAAAAATGATTGCCCCTGATTTCATGTAATTTATCAATAAGCTGCCTTTAGAAACTCATGCACTAATTTAGGCTGTTGTGAGTTTTTTGTGACGTATATCTCCTTAGTCGCACACTACAAAAACTCAGATCTTAGCATGTTTATTTTGTGTCTTTTCAAGTCAAAATACACGTAATGCTAATTAAAATTTCATGTTCATTTGATGAGTCCAGATGGATGTCTCATTCCAAGGAATAAAACAAAAATGAAACATTGAATCACTTGTAAGTATCAGAAAATATCTGCCAGTGACATGAGCAAAATTTTAATCAGTGAGAGCCTTAAAATCAGATATAGTTACGACATAGGATAGCCCATCTTATTTCTAAGTTATCATACCAGTAATATTTGTCTTGCTTCATATTTGAACTCACTATAAGTAATCCAGGCTTTATTCTGTTTTTAAATACTGATATAAGATGTGTAGCTGGACATGTCAAGCAATTTTGACTGACAATAAGTCTAGTGAGATTTTTAGACTTGAAATTGGACAAATAAACTTCCTTAGATTTGAGTCTTTGTGGTGCAATCATGGATGTCAGACCGAAATCTGATTGCTGACACTAGGAGGGAGGAAGAGCAGGGATAAGTGCCCAAAGTTGTGGAAAAGTTGCAGGGATTGGACAAAATTGTGAGGTTGTGCTGAATTTGTGAGAATTTGCATTAATTGTTATGTTTTCCTGAAGGGACTGAAAAGGGTCTCTACTGATGGGGGTGTCTGGCTGAAGCAATAATAAAAAAAAAAAAAAACACGTGCCCATTAGTGTATAATTGTAACTGAATAATTTCAGATTTTCAGCACTCACCTGTAGTGTTTGTCGTTCCTGAAGGGGTTGTTGGTGTGGCAGTGGTTCTGATTGGAGTCGTAGCTCCAGGTTGAGTGGTGGCCCCTGTTTGGGTGGTGGCCACTGTTTGGTTGGTGGCTCCTGCTGGTGTGGTGGCCCCTGTTTGGTTGGTGACCCCTGCTGGGGTGGTGGCCCCTGTTTGGTTGGTGGCTCCAGGCTGGGTGGTGGCCTCTGTTTGGTTGGTGGCTCCTGCTGGGGTGGTGGCTCCTGTTTGGTTGGTGGCCCCTGTTTGGTTGGTGGCCCCTGCTGGGGTGGTGGCCCCTGTTTGGTTGGTGGCCCCTGCTGGGGTGGTGGCCTCTGTTTGGTTGGTGGCCCCTGCTGGGGTGGTGGCCTCTGTTTGGTTGGTAGCTCCTGCTGGGGTGGTGGCCTCTGTTTGGTTGGTGGCCACTGCTGGGGTGGTGGCCTCTGTTTGGTTGGTGGCCCCTGCTGGGGCTGGTGGCCTCTGTTTGGTTGGTGGCCCCTGCTGGGGTGGTGGCCCCTGTTTGGTTGGTGGCCCCAGTTCCAGTGGTGGCAGGAGAGCCGGTGGTAGTGTTGGTCTCATCAGCCCTACCTCCTGTAAGCCCAATTTGTAACTCATCAAGTTTCGACTGAAGCTGTGAACTGATCCATGTCTGTAAAACTGGTTCATTTTCATATGTCCTCAGATCTATGAGGTTGACACCAAGAAGATTCTTCATCTCATCAACAGTCAGGTCCTAGAGAAGGAAGAGAAAACATGATTGATTTTTGTTCCCATGAACATATATTTTCAATTATTTTCATCAGATACTGTTTTATGAGTCTGTTGCACTTGTAAATCAAGTTTCCTTTATTAATAATGTGTCTAAATTGGTAACCTGATGTAACCACCGTTGTGTATTTTAACATATCAAACCAATCCTGTAATACAAAGCCTTATCCAAAAAGGCTACTGGACTTGGTTGCGGTTACTGAAGGCCCAGTGGTGAGTTATAATCATACACAGTACAACTTTCTGTGTTTCGATAGTGGTACTTATTTCATGGCTGTGTTAATGCACACCAATGCCTTTTTTAATGTGTTTATTGGAACCATTCCCAGATTAAGAAATAAATATTCATCATCCACTTGTTTTTAGCCATCATTTGAGAAAAATGTAAGAACAAATTGAGTCAGCAAAGAAGTTAATATGATTTTGTAATTCTTTCATCAGATCAGAAAGAAAAAGGTCTATTCACTCCTGATAGTGACCCTCAGATATTTAAGAGCCCCTTGAAAAGGGAGATTGCATCTGTTTAGCTCATTTTTTTTTTCCTCTACATGGTTGTGAGTAAACATTTTGGCCTCATTTGTCATCTTCTTTGGTTGAAAAATTATACTGGTTGACCTAATTCTTTAGCAAATCTCCAATTAATTCCTGTGTGTAAAGAAGCCAGTTTAGACAGTGTTTTTGGTATCAAAAATGTCAAGCACATGGTACTCCTCACATATAATGCTGTGTTGCATAAATTAATGCATCTGCAAGATGCTGGTCTTTCCACCGTTGCTTGAAATGACACTGAGACAACCATAGTACATTGAGCAGTTTGCATCATACTGTGTAAAATTAAGCCACAAATTTGACCACTTCTCCTATCTGTCATGAACATTTCTTTGACCTCTTAGTTGTAGTTTCTGAAGACTGCCTCTGATGGGAGGGTGTGGTACAAAAAAAGTGTAATTAAGGGGATAAGGAAATTGTTAAGCATAGAGACAAATGAGATCAATTCTCCAAGCTTTGTGTTACCAATCTTTTTTGATTTCAATTTCCATCCTTACTTTGAGTACAGGTTGCATAATTTAGTCTAGACATAGTGACTGTTACTAACAACAGACTAAAGGTAAGTTATTGAGTCTTTTGACTTTTGACCATATAGTCTCCAAATAAAAGATATTACAAAAAAGTATAAGCTTCAAACAACAAAAACAGCTCAGACACACTCATATTACTGACCTGTATTACAAATCTATTCATAGTGAGGATGGTAGACATGTCTATGTTCAGATTGGACCTGGACAAACTTCGAGCAAATTCTAGATCAGCACCAGCTGCAAGCCAGAGAACAAAGAGTTAACCATCAATGTTAATAACAAAGTTTTCTGCATGCAGGGTGAATTTTTCTTTAGTGATCGTTTACATACGAAGGTATGGCTCAGTGAGGTGGAAAGTGTTGGCAGAGATAATCGTTGCTCGGTTGTCAGAGGCAAATGCTTCCTCTGCAATATTGAACAGAACTGTGCTTGCTTCAATGGAACAGTTGGACAAATCCAGAGGTTTTGCATCTCTGCAAGGGACAAAAACAATGGAAAATTATATGAGATCAAAATACCAAAAACCAAAATACTGAGAATCTATGTGCAATCTCAATGTACCAAATAACAAGAAAATTAACAAGTGAATGAGTTTTAGAGCAGAAAGGCTTGTGGACAGTATTTGTCAGAATTCAAACAGAAACAATGAAGCACTTCATACCATGACTGTTGTTTGTAGCATGTAGAATTTGCTTTCAGATTTGTACATCAGAAAATGTTCACCAAACAGGAACACACATCACTAATTTCTCGTACCTGAGGCTATCACTGGAGATGTTTCCAAGCATTGCAATGTCCAAAGAGCACAAGTTGGCTCCGATGGCATTGAGCTCAAGAGTGCCCAGCGTGTTTCCTCCCACTGTCAGATACTTAATGATGATTGCTCTTGCCTGTGCAAGATTAGAAGCACTCTTAAGTAAGGACAGGCAAGTTGTATCCAACAAATAAAAAAATAAAAAAACCCACACCTTACTCCTTTACTGAGTTGCTTACCAGGCTTGGGTTCCACTCTCCGTCCACTGGGTTCATCAAAGCGGAAAGCGTGTCGATGTCAGTGATATTCCACAACCTGATGTCCTGAAGAGTGGCGGTGCGGGATATTTGAGCTAGGAGTATAACCTGACTCTCAGGAATGCCAGAGCTACCAGGGTATGCCTGTAAATAAATATATCAGTGAGGAAACATTAAAGAATTACCATCTAAAACTACTGTTAAAACTGGGAGCAGACACCCTGCTCCCTAAAGACTTCAGGAAATAACTTAAGTCAGGACCCAAATCAAGGTCTGTTGGTTTGTCAGGGTCTTCATAATAAAAGCATGTCAAAAAGATTGACTGATTGGTTCGAAGTGTTAAATGTTTCAAATTATATCAAATCCTACCCGGACCCACCAGATGGACCACTCAGTATATGCCACTATTCCATCTGGGAAAGAGTCATAGAAAGTGCTTCAGCAGAACCTCGCTGCCTGCTGTTGACTTGCTTGTAGCTCCCATCTCTTCCTTCTCTAAAGGATGCTGATTGGGCCATGCTGCTTTGGCCTGCTCACACTCCATGTAAATTGGAGCTTGGCAAGATGGATCTGCCTGATTAGAGGCATTGAATAAACAGATCCAGCTGCTGTGCAAGGTTAATCAAATTCCAAAGAAGGTAAAGACTGAATGTTGCCTCAGGCCCCAAACTACAAGGTTACTCAACATACAATAAACGTAAGCCTGTGCACTTCTTGGTCACCTTGGTTATGTATGCCTTTAGCCGTCCCATATGTAGCAGCTGTAGGTGATGCACTCCAGTTGTGGTTGTATATGCAAAACTTGCAGAAAATTGCCTCTTAGAAAGTCTTTGGATTAATTGTATGTTACTCTGAAACTTCTTTGTACCTTTCAGTATTTATTGGTGCCTTAGCAGGTGCACAAGTTACCCATGCCATGGGCACTAAGAGTCTGTTTACACGACTCCGTTTCCACCAGAAAAGCAAAGGTTCAGACGGAGACTCTAGAACGACTGAAAACGCTGTGGCGTGCATGCCAGTCCAGTAGATGGTGATGTAGGCTTGCGGAGAAACAGCACAGTTGCAACACACTTATGAAGAAGAAAAATTTTCCACAAACAACAATGGTGAGTGGACGCACGAAGATGCAGGAGTCTTTTGTCTGGACAAAAAATCTGTCGGGAAAACAAATCTGTCTGCATAGTTTTGTCTGGATAACAAACCGAGCATGGGAAGCAGCACACATGTTACTCGGGAGACAGCCGAAGCTGTTGTTGTTCCTGGTATGCGCACGCAGCCTTCATGTGAAAGAGTACTGCGCATGCGGTGACGTCAGCATTTCCCCCTGAAACGCTGAATTGTGTTTACATGAGACTGGGTGGCGGAGCGTTTTGAAAACTCTCCACCTTGGACCCTGGTTTCAAAAGTTTGCGGATTCAGGTGCTCCAGGCACCGTTCTCATGTAAACGGGAGGCTAAAACGCAATGAAAACTCTTCGGATTAGGCCGAAAATGGAGTCGTGTAAACACCACCTAACATACCCCCGCATCATCACAGATGTTGGCTTTTTAACTTTGCGCTGAAAACTATCCGGATGGTTGTTCCTCTACTTAAGCCTAAGGGGCATGATAGCCATTATATCCTAAAATTACCTAAAATGTGGACTTGTCAGTCCACACCACACTTTTCCACTTTAGGTCAGTCCATCTCAAACGAGTTCAGGCTCAGAGAAGTCGGCTGCAGTTCTTGATGCTGATAAAGGCTTTTGCTTTGGTGGAGTTCTTTATGTTTACAGTGTTTCATAAAACTTGTAGGATCATCCTGCACAAAACATTTCTGATGCAGTTGTGCAGATGATTCAAAGGTATTCAAGGTTTCCAGCTTTGCCCCTTGTGTGCAGAGATTCTCTGGATCTTTTGATGACACAATCTATGGATCTTTATTCCAGTATGATTTATCCTTATATTTGCCTATGGTGAGATAGTATTAGCCAGCACATACAAACCAGTGTCCGTTGTTTTGTTTTTTTTTAATGCAAGATGGATTTTTTAGGTTTGTAACTTATTCAGGCTGAAATGATCCTTCTGCTTCTTTATTTCAAGACACCAGTCATTATCCATATTTGATGTTAATACTCTCCAGTTGCTTTTGTATTCCAGCTCTTCAACAATTTCCTTTTTGAACCTTCAATAGCTTTTTCTAACACGATCTTAAATCTAGTGTTATAGTACCAGATCCACTGATCTCCCATATAGTCAGATGAAGCTTAAGGACAGTTTTCAGTTGAAGGGGCAGTGGTTCAGTCATCTGGAATGATTTTTCTCCTTTGCTTCTCAGCCCTTTTTCTATATTGAGTTTTAAAAAAGTTCTTGAACAAGTACTGTTGACAGCACACATAAGTATTTGAATGCAGCATGATACAGTGTCTTTTCCAGTTAGACTTTATAGAATTATATAAATCCATTTAACTTTTTTAGTAAGACATAATAATGCTTTTATTCTGAGAATATTTTGATGGTAATATACATTTTTACACATTATCTATACGTACATGTTTCTCTAACTAAACAAGTAAAAATATTCTTTAACCAAATCATCCCTGATCAGTTTTGAACTTTTTCAGCCAAATCTGAACAGGTTCTAAGTTCTCACCTCTATAACTCTGTTGAGAACAATCCTTTGAAAGTCCAATTCGTCCACCCTTTCTGCAAGTTCAGCCAGGTTGTCCCTGACAACTTCGACACTGAGGCAGAAGTTGAACTCTGTCACGTCGTAACTGAAGGGGAAAGCTTCATCCCGGATAGTCACCGCTGTGATATTTCCTACAGTGCACTCGTCTTTTAAAACACAGACGGAATTCGTCAAACTCAAGAACACATGAAAAAAGAGGCAAAGCAGATCGAGAGGAACTCACCTCCTGTGGTTTTTGGTTGTAGCGAGAGTGATTTCCTTATTTCTATATTCATTGCTCTGATCCTCTGTCGGTCCAATGTCCCTCTGTTTGCAGCTAGGAAGACTCTAAGGAATTCTCTTTTTGCTGTCTGTTCGGAGGAATATTAAAAAAAAAAAATACACATACGATCAAAACACAAAAACAGAACAACCTTAATCTAACCCCAGATAGCTTTAAGCCAAAAAAAATCCAGTGAAACACAGTCACTTTTTAGCACGAATCTTTGATAATTAGACTTAAAAAGTGAGATTTATAGGCTAAATCAAAGTTTAGAGGCTTATTAACGGTCCAAAAGAACGTCTGATGCACCTAAAAATTCACATAATTAAAACATATAGCCAGTTTTCTGTTTAGACTGTTTTCTGAGACTCACTGGGTGTGACCAACTATGACATCTACCTGATCTGCCTCAAAAGCAGAGAAAGTAACAAAAAAGCCACTGAAGACATGCAACAAACTGCAGTTCCTTGACTGTCCACTTGAGGCCGTCTCCAGGGCTCCAGAACTTACATTTACACCCCATGTTAAATTCAGATTATTACAACACAAATGAACTAGATGGCACTAGGAGAGCGCAAACCACCTTATACGCACAAATGCCGAAAATGGTCCTATCTCGTAATGTTAAAGAATCCTTTAAAAAATTCCTGTATCCGGATGGTGATCCAGATCAGTCCCAAAATCTAATCATTTCTTCCTTATCCCATTCCACACATTTCCTGAAAATTTCATCCAAATCTGTCCATAACTTTTCAGGTTATCTTGAACACAAACAAACAGACGAACGCCGGCAAAAACATAACCTCCTTGGTGGAGGTAACAAATTAACAGCCGGTTCAGGAAACAAATTTGTTCTAGTTAGCTCATTTATTATGGTACAAACGGTCTGAGTACCGCCAAGATCCAAACATGGCATTAAGCAGGCCATGGGGATTCACGGTGTCAGTTGCAGCTACTGTTAAAAGACAGCTGCCACACCAAGTGGCATGCTGGTTCCTCTAGTAACATAAGTTGCATGTTGCTTTTTTTGTGCTATTTGCCACCTTACGAAATGGCATGTCACCCAAAATGTGACATGGGCACATACATGGCAGTACATAATGGTAAGTGGAGGACATAATGTGCATGTTGATGCATAATAGTAGCGGTAAAAGTGCGCCACGTTCAATAATGTAAACGTGTTATGTTTTCTTCAAAATAACTTCAAAATAGAATCCCACGTTTCATCTTAGAATTTTTGATTCTTTTTTTTTTTTAAACACCCTCTATGTTTTCTGTACATTCTCTAACATTCATGTAATGTTTTTTTATTTTTTTTGTGTCACCTACCATGTCAAAGTTAGCGTAGAAGTCTGCAGAGAAATACAGCGTTAACATCCCAAGTTCCCTCAGAGTCTCTTCATTCCACGTTGATGGAGGGCTGGTTATTGAAAACAAACAGTGGAAAAAATGTGTAATCAAACTGGAAATAGAGCATAAATTTCCCATTTCTGTCAAACTTTGAAAGACAATACTGAAAAAAAACTACTAGGTTCATAAGTTGGCACTGAGGGCCTAGGATGTATGATATCTTTCGGAATTTGAAATATATATTTTTCTGCTGTTAACATACCCAAATCTCGTTCTCCCACTCAGCAGCAGAGTTTCAACAGAAGCTGCTTGAGAGGCGGTGAGGTCAGAGCAGTCTTTCAGTACCTCTAAGATGGAGGGGTCTGAGTTCTCATAGAAGGACCCACTGACGGTGCACAACATGTTTCCTAACACCTCTATGTTATCCCTCGTCAGATTTGTGTTTGTGATGCCCTTAAAACACACAGGAGAAAAAGTTAGAGTAAAAATTTGAGTTTTGATTTTTAGTTCAAGGAGACTTTTCTCCTTAAACAAAAGTTATGAACAAAAAAAACACCTCCTTGATGACAAATACAATTATATCTGGACAACAGAAAGGTAATACCCTAGGGTTGGGGTTTCTCAAGGGTCTGTATTAGTAGCTATCTACCTATCCACCTGCCTACCTCACTTACCTTCCTGCTCTTGAAGGTGTAAAACATTTTCAGAGTAAAGTGGAAAGAAGCAAGGGGAAAACATTATGACATTAAGGAGGTCATATTTTCTCAAAAATCTGTCTCCCCTCCCCAAATAAACCTGGTCCGCCCTGATAGGTTTGCAGATCAAATCTGTGGTAATTGGTCAGGTCAGCTTAGAGCCATGTAGCTGACAACTCACAAAACTCACAAAAGCACATGTTGTCATTGTTCTGGCGGTTAATTTTCATGTCTGTAAGTTTCCTTTATTTTTTGCACATATCACGACTCATGTCTTGTCTTTCCTGTTTTATTTTGAAACACTAAGACTTGTCTCTGTTGTAGGTGTGTTCCTGTCTGCCCTGCCCCCGTCACGTCACACCTGCATGTTGAGTGTTTCTCATCCCCTGTCATTACCTTGCGTATTTAACCTCATGTCTCCCTTTGTCCCGTGCCAGTTCGTTGTACCTCTTAGTCTCGACCCAGCATTCATGCACAGTCTTGTGTTACAACCTTGCTTGTTTTTTGGACCTTGTCTTTGCCTCACAATTTTTTGGATACTGCTGCCTGATCTGACTGCTTACCATATACTGACCTTTTTTCTGGTAAAACATTAAACCCCTTTTTGCCTACTTTGACTACTGGTGTGGTGTTGTGCATTTTTGTCCCTGCTTCTGTGCCTCATCTCATGATAGTTAATAATTGGAGCGCCTGTGTGACATTTGGTATTTAGCCTCTGTGAATTTGACTTGCTGAATGTATTTGTTTTTCTTTACAGTATTCAGATATAGTTTTTGGTCAACCCAACAACCCAACCCTATGGTAGAAAGCTTTAATAGCAAATAAGATGTGAAAAATGGTTGGAAGTCTATAATCAATGTAAAACAAAGCTTTATGGAGGACTCACCAGGCAGTTTCTGGCATTACTGAAGAGTTCTTCCCATTTGAATCTGACGACTTCAGAGATGACAAAGAAGTCTGCGTTTGACAGCTCTTCAAAATAAGACCTGCAGATGTTCATTGGCACCAGGCTGTAACTGTAGGAGGAAAGAGCAAATGTACTCAGCACAACCTAAAGATGTTAAAAAATATATAACTTTCAATGCTTTTCAATGCCACATGTTTAAAAATGAAGTAATTTCTGTCATATTGATAACAAATATTATTAGAAAGTACTACAGCTCACACAAAACACAGATACGGAGTCATATTTTTAATCCAAAACGCCCAAATAAAGGAGCAGTGGTTGACCTTCCAAATGTAAATTTAGTCAAATACTTGAGAAGAAGCTAAATTCATGAATATGTTTACTAAAACAATCAGGATGTAAAGGAAGTGAGAGCAGAGGAGACAGGTCTACATCCAACAGATAAACTGGCAACTTGTTGGTACTGAAGAATGGCAGCGTATTTTTTAACAATATTTGAGGTTTATATAAATTTGATGTAGCCATTATCAAAGTGCACATTACAGTTAGGATGTAGACAGATGTTTCCTTTTAACAGTGGGGTTTGTTTAATTAAACAAAAAAGACTGGGTCTTTATTCATGTTCTGTTATGTCAAAGAAATCTGAATGTTGAATTGATCGCTTCCTGTCAGAAAAATGACTTTAAGGACAATGGAAAATCCAGGCGCAGATCATACCACATTTCATGAAAAATAACATGCTTGTTAGTTTGTTTGTTGTCAGCATTAGCATTTAGACTCTCCTTGTCATCATTACTTTTTGAAAAATACAGATACAGCATTTTAACATCATCATCAGAGTCTGAGAAAAGACTCATGAAAGCATGTGAGCCACCACAAGTGTTGCCAGATGTTAGGGAAGAAACAAGCTGATTTGATCTTCAGTTATACATGAATGATACTCACTTATAGTACAGCAGAATTTCAGGAGGAAAACTGCTGAAATCTGTGACATCTGCTTCTTCACGGATCAGGTTGTACATGCAGGTCAGCTGTTGTTCAAAAATGAAAATGAAAGATTACTTTTCTCAAAATCATGAAACTTTTTCTTATTCCCCAACTGTGGCTCTATCTATATATACACACTTCCTTTGAAAACATGCTGGTGCAACCCAGTGCTGGTTCTTACCTGTGACTCCTCCAGGATGACTCTGTTTGTGCCTGTCCTCCGGCTCGCTCTGATCAGGCTCTTGATGTGCGCCAATGGAAAATCCCCCACCACGGGACATGAGAAGCCCTGCAGCACCGTGGATGACAACCTTCACATACACACAGACACACATGTTGAAACACACATGCAGGATGGTTCCTTATGAGGTATCTTGTGTCAGCCTTTTTACTAAAAATTATTTTCAAAAAACCTACCTGTCTACACCACCCAGCAATGCAGTCGCAGCTTCAGTAGCTATAATCCCAAAGAACAGCTGACTCTGGAAAATGAACACTTTTTTAATGGCACGTACGTGTATTAGATGTCATGATGACTGATGAAGAGTCTCCGTAAACATCCACTTACCTGGTCGCGTGTCCATGTCTTTCTATTGAGAGTTTCGAGGGTAGAAGCAGTGCTAGCGAAGTCAATCAGCAGAGAACGGGGTATTTCAGTAGCTAGTGCATCTGGAACGTTCTCAATGATTGAAATGGTTCTGGTGTTCACATTTATGATCTGAGGGGGGATATGGGAGGTTAGTTAAACATCTGTTTATCCTTTGACCACTGTCATTTTCTCCAAATACCAAATGCCTAAGAATTCCTTTACATCTATGAACATCAACTGGTGCCCCAGGGGCCACATCAGGCCCACCAAAGCTTCTCATCTGGCCCCCAGAGTATAAAATTCTGGAGATGTGGGGGGGTATGTTGTGGTTTTAAGGATGACTTTATGTCATTAAGTTGCCATAATTATGAAAACAACAATAAAAACAGTTTCTCTTAAACAATTTACCAGGAAGGACTTCATGTTTGAACTTTGTTGGCCAGTTTTACCAGGAATGCTGCATACTTAACAACCATAGAAAGTAGCCAAAATATCTTATTTTCTATCTGATCCTCTAAGAAATTTATATCCAACAGAGATAAATATGATAAAGACAAATTTATGGTCTGGGCATCCATACATTTATCACTATCATGAATTCTGCTTCTATTTTTTCAACCCAGGCCTTAAATCATGCCCCAGCAAGAACAATGAATGTATATTTTTACACCATTCCAACATTCACTGTTTCAGTGCATCCCAGGTCCACTGCAACACAGTACAAGGCAATAATTGAAATCTATTTTATTCAGGAAGATTAAGTATGAAAAAATATTAATAAATATATTTTTAAAAAAAGTTATAATTTAGAAACCCTGATGTCCAACAGTTTCTTCCCGAGAGCCATCACCACCCTGAACTCTCACATGCCCCAGCCGACAATATAATGTAAAATGTGCAATATTTCTATCAGTGTCACCGCTTCTGCTGCTATGTTTTAAATACTACCTCTATATTTATTTATCCCGTGCAATACAATCATCTGTGACATATAATAATCTGTAAGTAGTACTCACCATTTGCACTATAAATATTCAGCATATATTTAGCTGTCCTGTACAATACATTTCTATATCCTGTGCAATACATTTCCATATATAAATAGATTTTTTTATTCTTAATATTTATCCTTCTATCTCATATTGTACATAGTTTCAATTGTGCTGTCTGGTAGGATTTTATTTTATCTTGTATATATCTTGTACATATACTTCTTACAACCATTTATTCTTTTTTTTTACTTAACTATCTATTGCACTGAAAAAGGAGAAGCTCTCCAAACTCATTGTACATTCTATATAATGACAATAAAGGGCATTCTGATTGTGATTCTTAAGTATTTAAGGCTATCAGAGCAAATAATATTGTAACAGACTAAATTTTGTTTAAATCCGTCTGTATCCCCCTAAGTTACTGTTGCAACATAGCACCATAAATGCTTTGTTATCATTTGTTTTGTCTTTGCTTTTTCACGCACTGTATTATTTTTATCTTTTCCAATTATCATAACTTTAATTTTGGATTAACATTTTTACTGCATTGCTCCCGTGTGCATTGAAAATAGAAAATAAAGCATAAAATTATGATTGTAAAATGAAAGGTTTGTTTTTAATTTAATGAAAACTTTATAAAACTCTTTGGAAAAAATATGCCTTTTTTGATCTTGCCCTTGGAAGGACAAGCTATTTTCAAAAAACAAACTAATTTTGGCATATTTTAATTCCAAATTTGAGAGTAATGATTAACAAAACAAGGTTTGAATGGAAAAACAGATCTAAATATTAATAAGGTCCTGCAGATGTTGCTATAAGACTCCCATAGTTACACAGCACTGTCGGTTGGCCCGGTGCTGCACTCATGGTGGATTCATGTTCGGTTCGGATGTGTGTATATGTATATACGTGTGTGTTTTTTTAATATATGTAAATATGCATATATACATTTGTATATCTATAAAATGAAGAGTATGGCCGCAGCCTGCTCTATTGTAAAGTGTCGTGAGATAACAAGTTATGAATTGGTGCTAAAAACAAATAAAGATTAAATGACTGATTTACTGATTGTATATACGATATCATGCTTTTTTTTTTTAAATCTAATGTATATCTATTTATATAATTTCTACTTTTTTCTAATCTTTCCCTTTTCACATGCATCACACTTATTAAAAAATATTTTTCAAGCAGAAAATAAAGACAAGTTTAAATAAAAATCTCAAATAGAAGAAATGAATCCATCTCACCCTACTGACAAATGTCTGCCTGACGCTGTCTGAAGCAGAAAGAAAGAAAGACAGGAAAGAAGCACTTTGGCTCGCAGTGATCAGCTCCATTCCATCAATGTTCCTGATCACAGACGAAGGGACACCGCTGGAGAGAGTCCCGAGCATTATCAGAGCTGCTGCGCTGTTGATCTGTCATGATGGAAAAGACAGAGTGAGCCCTTTTTATTGGTAAGCAGGCTACAAAAACAAAAATCAAAATGAGACAAAAACAGACTAATTACCTCCATCCCAGATGACAGCAGTAATGAGATAATGGCCTGGAGCTGCCCTCTGTTAAAACCTGTCACTTTGTTGAGGATCTGGATGGCATTTTGTATCTCCTGAGGATCGATGGCCAAGATCTGAGCCGTGGTCAAGCTGGTGGTTTCGTTGCCTAGTAAAGCGATGTCTGTGGCATCTATGCTGTCACCTAAGTTGCCTGCCAAGGCTGCGGAGATCTACAGAGGAACATAATGAAATATCAGAGGGAGTTATATTTTCTTTTGCACACAACTCTTCAGTTGTGTTGCAGTATATGGGCTAAATGGGCTAACTATGACAAACCATTTAGATGTTTCCAGCTAAGAAAAGCTTGACATACTACCTAACATCAAATCATGAACACATCTCAGAATCTAAAATTTGAGCCCTATGTTTTCCTTATAAAAGGGCACAGCAAATCTTCATAATGGTTCATGAATAAGTTTAAATGTTCTTATTTTAAAACAACTGGATCAATCAGCTGACTATAATACATTTGCTTTACAATATGGGGGGAAATCATATCAAATAATCCTTCAAGGTTTATCTGTAAAGCTTCTCTCTCCAAGAAACAACTTCATATCTCAGCAGTAAACAGCTCAAAGACAGTATATTTATATCACCTGTGGATCCAGGTCTGTGCAGATTTGAGTCACATTTCCCAGGACCATGATGCTTTCTTCTCTATTCAGCTGGATGAATGCTGGACCAGGAACATCACACCAAAGAAATGCAGGGAGTCTGCATAGGAAGAGACAGAGAAGTACAGAGAGAGAGAAAGGTCAGTTCATGATAGATGGTAGACTCTCATTTAAATACAGCAATGGAACAACTCAGATCAATATTTCACTACATTCAACACACTTGGCCACATGGATGCACAACATTGGAAATGATAAATGTACAAGCTATGGCTAGAAAAAAAACTAGAATACAATTTCACTTAACATAACATTTCTAGTGCTTGCATAAGACATATGTATGCTTTTCTTTGTGCAATATCTACTCACACATCTGCATGTGCAACTGTGTGCTATGGACATTGTGCAATATTATATTCAACATGACACTTTGTTATCTTGGGCAGTAGGGTAACGCAATATGCAATGCAATATGCACTTCATATTCCTGTGCAATATTGGGTAATGTGCAATACAACAAGGACCAGAACTCCCAGGCAGCTGGCAATTGGCACTTTATCATTTGGCACTTTAGCACTATGGCACTTTAGTGAGCACTGCAGCACTTTATAATTCATTGTGTATAATTCCCACGGTCCCCCGACTCCCGGCCCTTTTTCTTTTGGACTGTATGACATTTTAGTCTGTATGACTGTATGTCTTTTAGTATGCTCTGTGTGCTTTTATTCCTATTACAGATGTCTGTTTCTTGTTTCTATGTGTTGACACCAACCTGCTATTGGGACTGGGGATGGAAATTAGCCACTCGGCTATAATCCCATGCATTTACATGTCAGTGTTTATTAATGCATACTGTCCCATGTTTAGAAAATAAATAAATCTCAATCTCAATCTCAGACTCTTTCTCCTTCAATCTGCTTTCCTTAGTCCAGTACCCTCTTTACTTCTGAACCCCCCGTTCCCTCCACAGAGATCTCCAGTCTTTCAGCTGGACTGCAACAATCTTTGATCAGATTTTCACAATATAATTCTGACTGTTTCTGTCCCTCACAGAAAAGCCATTGAACCAACAGATACAGGAGAAAGTTAAAACACTTTCAAAGAGAGAAATATAAAAAGAAAATCAGTTCACCCTCTGCAATAAGTGAATTCCCAGGTGACCACATTTAATTATTGATGCTGTGTTATTATACCATTAATGTCAAAGAAAATAACCACCATGGTCTTGAATTTGGACTTGCTTTGTTGTGGTTCCTTCACCCATCGCCACGATGGAGTTTTCCAATCCATTGACTGCCATTTTGTCTCAGGATTTTATTGGGGGATCCAAGATTCATCTCATGTAATCACTCCTTTCAAAAAATTGCATTTCCTTCAGTTTGTTTTGGTTGCATTTTTCCTCCTGATCAGAAGGCAGAATTTTTGGGACAACTTTGGCCCACACATTTGTCATGCATTTTCATGCAAAACTGTCTCTTTATCAAAGGAGACTATTTCTGCTATCATTCTTAAACTGAGTCGTCAATCATTTCAACAATTTGTTCATTTGTTGAATGTTTTCAGAACAGGAAACTGAGGCTATAATTTGCAGGGAGGGGCTCACCAAAATTTGACAACAAAAGTCTGGAAAAAATGTTGCCTGGGCCGATGGCTCTCAATTTTTAATTCAGATGATGGGGTCAAAAATTTGGCCTAAAAAGCATAAGAGTAAGGATCCTTTCGGCCTTGTATCAACGGTTCAGGCTGCTGCTGGTGATATTTTCTTGGCACACTTTTGGCCTTTTAGTACCAATGAATCATAGTTTAAATGCCACAGCCAACCACGCTATTGTTTCTGACCATGTACATCCCTTTATGACCACACTGTACTCATCTTCTGATGGCTACTGCACTCAAAGAATAAATTAGGTCCGAGAGGAAAATGGGTCTAGCCCAGTAGTAGCAAGGTGTACCTGATTAAGTGGCCAGTAAGTGATAATTGGCTTTTGTTCTCGAAGTGGCTCCTTTCCCACATGCCATTCTCTGCTCTCTTGCTCCCAAGTCTCTAACTCTATTTGCTGTCCTATTTACAACAAAGGCATGAAAGCCCAAAAATTCATCTATAAATACCAAACAAAAAAGACTCACCGTAAGGGGTTGAAGTTGCTGTCCTGGATATACAGAAGCCTGATGTAGAAGGCAGTTAGATTCACAGGAAGGTTTGGGGTGTTGAGAAGTGCGATGTTCTGAGGGTCCACTGTGAAGACTCTGAAAGTCTGAGGACAAAAGAAAGGACAGAATTAATGCCGAGTAAATATTTTGCACCCCTATCTTACACTAGCTCCCTCCTTCCATGTGAGATTGAGTACCTACCTCTTCAGGTACAAAAGCCTGCAGATCATCCAGAGTGAGGAAGGAGATAAATCTTCCGATGTATAGAGCAATCCAGGCTGTGGAGTTCAGCTCCGGGTCATTTGGATCATAGCATCTTGGACTGGACTGGACTGGATTTTCAAAGACATTGAATCGTTTTTTTTAATTTTATTCAAGAGTCGTCCAAAATAGCACTTAGAAAAGGAGTTTTATAGATAAACTTTTAAAGGAATATCAGAATGCAAGCATCTTCAAAAATTGCCTGCTAAAATGAATGGCTCACTCACAACTGCGAATTGGTTCTCATCATTTATTTAACAGAGCCGTTCAAAAGACTCGGCTTGTTCGCCTACGTCACATCTCTAGCGCAAATCACTGCAGATGTGCAGAGGAAATAATATGATGATAGTAGAAGATAACGTAGCATAACATGGTAAAAATGAGTCACAACAAGCACACAGGGCCGTTTAGAGTTGCTGAAGAGTTTATCTGATGACTGTAGGCAGAGGCAGGCTAACACTACCCATTGACTCCATGTTTGAGCTAAGCTAATTAGCGGTGGGTGAGCTTTGCCTGTCTCTTTCTTGTCACTGCACGCACTGTCATAAGAATGGTGTCTATCTGCTTGTCATGGACTCAGGAGTGAGGCAAGTCATGGAAAAAAAAAAAAAAAGTTGGCATATCTCTAACATAAATTGAATAATTTCTTTCAACAAAGGACCACCAATGAAAGCTTTTTATTTTAGCTGAAGGTGCTACCCAAGGCTGTCAAAATTTTAATACTGACATAAATAAATGATGACTATGAAAATAATGAAGATGATATGGAAAAGTGTGCGTTTTTCTGTAGACTTACCTGTGATGAGGTACCTCATGATGCTGGTGTATACATCTGACTCCTGGAAGCTTGAAGTGCTGAAGTTCACTTGACTGAGGAGCTCAATACTGAACAAAAAAAACAAAACAAGCACAAATATAAAAACAAACATCCTTTCGAATTGAGATATATACTGTACATATATATTTAATCTATACGTACAAGCCTTGGAAGGCAGCACAGGTGGCGTTTTGTGTGGTCTCAGGGCCGATCAAATTCAGATTGAGAAAGGCTGTGTAGTTAACAAAGCCTCTGAAGTACGCTTCAACCGCAAACCTGTCAGAGGTGCCGAGAGCCAGGGGCCAGACGCAAGGCAGCGTCTGTCGCTGCACCTCCTCTGGGAGAATCTCCTGTAGTACAAGAAATTAGAGATGCACCATCAGAAGGGCCCATGACTAACAGGGGCCCTCAGAAAACCATCAAAACATTAGAAAAATCATGTAGCTTTGAGGCCAAAAAGATTCTTGTAGTCCAAAGTTAAATCATTGTTGGACTTGAAATTAGGCTTACATGTTTTCATTTCCTTTTAGAGCAATTTGTAGCCTTTAAATGGGGAAAAAAGCATTAATGTTTTACTAACATGTCAAAAGTGGCATGAAAATGTTTGGGTAACTTTGACGGATAAATATACAGTACATGTTTTTTTTCCCCAAATGGAGGTGTGGTTTGATCAATTAGTTTAGAATTTGGGGTCCTCAGTGAAATCTTTTTTTTTTTTTTTTTTAAATAATGGGGTCCAAAAGTTTGCAGCGCAGTGTGTACTATAATTAATTTTTTCTGTTTTCTGGTCAGTTTTACAGCCAACAATTAGAAAATTATTTCAGTCAAAACCAGTACCAATACATTTCAATATATTCTATAACACTTTCATATATTGTCCAGAACACAAAGTTTTTTTGTCTACCAAAATAATAAATAAACTAGTAATAACCTAAATTAACTTTTTTCAGTTATTTCCTGCCATTCACTGATACTATGCTAATAACATGCCTCCCTAACAGATAGATCATGATATCAAAACTTTTATATATTTTTCTGTTTGTGTGAGTTAGTCACATACGTACAGTCTCGATGAAAAATGGTGCCTGCTCATATAGTTCGTAGATTGTACAGAGTGCTGTTTCATCATCAAGAACACCGGGTTCACTGAGAAAGGCTGCAAGGTCTGATGGAGGAATGGAGTTCACCACCTAGGGGACATAACATTAAAATGAGCCAGAAATCATGTCAACTCAAACCACAAAAACCAACGCTTATGTCACTGAATACAAACCTCCTGCCTGGTATCAAGAGGGATGATCTCTAGGACCGTGCTCAAAGGTGGTAACCCAAATCCACCAAATGTGCTCACCAGAAAAGCGACAAAACTGACAGTGAAGTTGTTACCATAGCACTGAAGAGCTGGCTCTGAAAGGAAAGAGGGAAAATTAATACTTAAGGCATTTGTGCATTACGGTGTTGTGCCAAGTTCTAGAAAACCCTGTTGGAGAGATAGGACACATCTTTTTAGGTGAGTCCTGCCTGCTTTATGTGGCTGTGAGCCCAAACTTGTTGGTGTTGTTTTCACAACACCTCATCTTATAAAGTTTTTATGTTTGTGCAAATTGACATCCTGCCCTGTTTTTTTTATTTCCAGTCAATGTCACAGCTGAAACTTAAATTTCCTTTGGTTCATTGGAGGGAAGGTAGGTAGGTGGGAAGACAGGTAGGCTTGGTTCCAAATGAGAACCAGTTCCAAGTTTCTACGCTTTGTGGATTTAATGAGGCACACAAGTTCACTTTCAGCTTTTTGGTTCCTAGCAGCTACATAAACCTTTGAGGACTAAACCAAAGTGAGAAAACTGCTGTCTATTAAAATGTTATCTGTCTTAAAGAACCTGCTGTGACTTCACATGTGACGCAGCATATAAATAAAGTTATGACCAGAGGATCATGGTGGACTGCAGCCACTAAAAGCCTGCTACATTAAAAAGATAATGACTACACATGCAGAAAAAAACAGTGCATGAAATGCAACGAAAACAATATGACAACTTAAATGTGAGAAATTACACTGTGTCCAGTGTGTTACAGTCTTCTGTTCATCAAATTACAAACTATAGTGGTTACATGACAAAGTTAAACTGATGCTGTGGGCTGTCTCACAATTAAACCTCAAAATCATGATGGGCCTATTAAGTCTTGTATCCCATTTATGACGTGAAGCCTTTAGGACTGGTATTTGAAAACATTGTGATAGTTTTTTAGTGAGCAGGGCTTAACTAGGGCCCATGCTGGCTAGCAAGTTGTCTTAGGCTTGCTGTTGACAATGATGGAAGGTAATACATATCCATCCATTATATACACCACTTATTCCTTTAGGGCAGGGGTGTCAAACTGATCCAGTAAAGGGCCACTGTGGCTGCAGGTTTTCATTCCAACCAAGCAAGAACACAGCTGATCCAACAAATCAACTGTGTAAAGACAATCCAGTTGATTGAATAATTTGCATCAGCTGTGTTCTTGCTTGGTTGGAATGAAAACCTGCAGCCACAGTGGCCATTTACTGGATCAGTTTGACACCTGTGCATTAGGGGCTGCTGGATCCATTTCCCAGCAGACATTGGGTGAGTGGCAGGGTACACCCTGGACTGATTGCTAGCCAATCACAGGGCCAACATAGAGACAAATGATCATTCACAGACTCACACCTACAGGCCATTTGGAGTCACCAGTTAACCCAATAAGCCTGTCATTGGTCAGTGGTAGGAAACCAGAGATCTGAGAAAATACCCATGTATACTCAAGGAGAACATACAAACTCCACACAGAAAGTCCCTGACTGACACAGGCAGTAAAACCAGTAACCCTCCTGCTCTGAGGCACAAACACTACTGTAGCAGAAGAAGATAAATGTGCAACATGTTGTAAATTGGCCTTAACTTTCCTTCCCTTCCCTTCTACCTGTTTCTTTATGTTTAGCTGCCTAAAACGCTCTGTAATTTCCACTGCTGTAACCTGTGACCGTTGTGCAACAACTTGTCTGTATTGTTGAACAAAGGCCTTCTCTAAAACATCTGTTGAATGTGGCACCCAAGTCAGTGCCAAGCGTAGGTGCGATGAGGGATGTGTTAATTACAGGTAACTCTTGTTTGCAGTGAGCCAGATCTTCAAAATGAATGACTGGGTGCAAGTCTCGAACCGCAAGTTGGAATTCTTTGAAAGGCGAGTCCAAATCAAGTCTCAAGTAATCCCTGGGTGCAACTTCAATGTGACTTGAGTCCGAGCATCTAACTTGAGTCCCCATCTCTGGGTAATGCTACTAATAATGCAGGTTATAAGTGTCAATGTAAGCCGTTTTCTTTAGCTTAAGTTGACACACACAGGAAGTCATTACAAAAAGGAGTCATTCAGGCGGGTAGGATGTGATGTGTACATGATGGCAGAATCTCAATCTCCTCCCTAAACCCTGAGCCCTCATTGCCTTAAGTGACTGCACCTGGAAAGTGACTGAGTGCATGAGGCTGCAAGGGTTTGATGTACTTTAAATAGGAATGGGACAGCCCTTTGTTTTTTGTTGACAGCATTAAACAATGATCTACTCCCACAAAAGGCATTGATAAGCTTGACAAGACATAAAAACGAATATACCTTGCCTATATGCCTATTTCCTTCCATGATGAAGGTTGTTTTATATATAAACGACCTACAAGAGAACTTCTTTTTTGTGGCGTCAACACTGATTGCACCATCCATGTTTTTTGTTTACTAATTTGCTCGTTTCACTTCCCTTTTGTTGCGACTGCCAGCTGGTAGCCCCAGAAGATTCCTGCTGTACGTCACAATGCAATGAACTATGGGTAATTCCCTCATGCTAAGTCTGCAGAGATGCCCACTCATGGAAAGGGTAATGAAGGGCTCAAAAAGTCAGCGAGAGATCCCTCACACACTTTAAGATTTGATAGTGGGACAGCCCTAAGCCCTCATGGACTTTGCAAGAGCGCGCCTCAAAGTGAATCAACTTTTTAAAGTAATCCAGTCTGTGTTTTGGCACAACGATTACTTAAAAGCAACCTTAGCTAAATTATTCATACATATTTTAATGCTGAAAAGAGAGGAACATCTAGGCTGATTCCCTTCAAAGCACTCTTTACCTTCCCTAAGCAGCTGAGCAATTCTGGATCTGACTTCCTCCACTGTGTTATCACTGAAGGTGGACAGTCTTGCATTGAGGGTGTCCACTCTGAAAAGAAAAGAAATGCTTGTCATTTGTTTCTCCGTTTATCAACACTTTTAAAAATCAAATGGAAGAAAAGCAAACTTCAAAGGTGTGTTAAGAGTCCTGACACCCTCTATACTCACCCCAGCATCTGGACGTCGCAGCCTCTTCCAGAAAGTATTGAAAAGAATAATGAAACTTGTGTAACAGAGATGTTGACCACCAGGGGGCCCAGTCTGCCTTCAAGCCACTCCACCACAACAAGATCACTGACTGAAGGATCTGAGAGGTTTGCACGAACGATAGCACTTTGCAGGAAGGCTGCCCTCACCTCAAAGGGGAGTTCGTTTTCTCTGCCCTGAAGACAAAAGAGAAACAATGAAGGAAAGATTTTAACCAAAGATTTAAGGTCTCTTAGTTTTTATTTTAGTAGAGGAGTTTGTTATTCTTTTTACTGGGGCTGTCATTTGACAACAGTTTTTAACTTTTCAATAGCTGATGGCTATTAATTGCAATTTTGGCTCAAATGTTTTAAGTTTTCAGGTTTTGCATTTAAAAGCTATGATGTCAAGCCAAAATAATGATGTCAAGGGGCCTCTCATCTAAACACTACAACTGATGAGGAGACTAACCTGACACACCAGATGGACCATTCAGTATATTTCACTAATCGAAGGCTGTCTATAAGGAGGGGGAAGGGAAAGATTTCTGAGGCCCAGAGTCTCAGAGGGACTCAAGACAGCAATGATATGGTCCATCCTTAATTTAAGAAACGGTTCATATATCTATAGTTTTTAGTACTTCTTTTGATGTAAATACTCACCATAACTTGTTAAAACCATTTCATTTGTTTTTTTAATTGCTGCATGTTTAATAATGGAGGCCCCCTCTTAATAAATTGAGCCTTTAATGTTGTAATATTAACAGTGCTGCATATCATATTTATTACCTCTACATATTTTATTTTCCTAGTAAGCCCAAACACTGATGGACCCAGGTTGAGGAAACTAGCACTAAAAGTCCAGCATTGACGCATTGATATTACTAATGATATGCTGTTTGAATTGAGGATCCCATTCAATAAAAACTGACCTCCATGAGGCTTGTAAACTAAACAGAAAACCAGTGTTTCTGTTTTCTGGAATATTTTGCACAATAAGAGAGTAAAACAAAAAAAGGACTTCCTGTTTGCTTTGACCTGCTCACAAAGCACTCTGGGACTGTGTTTACTATGAATCAGGAAGTCCACTTTAAGAGGCATTTCTCTTTCTCTAGAGGTTGAAACAGGCCCTTTCCACATTTTTCAAAACCCCAAAACTTTCTCATAGTTCTGTGACAATTCGTCATTTTATCAAATCACTGGTGTGAATGTATTAGTCAGATCTTGCAGGAGGAAACACATTTCAATTACATCAGTTGAGCATTAGGTTAAACCAAAATGCTGTAAATTTTGACAATCAGCTTGAAAAAATTAACTCTGACTCCTGTATTTAACATATGAATGTAATGTTGAAATTTGTGTTGAAAATGGTTTAAGTATTTATTTGATTAGAAACAACCTGCACACTCACCTCAATATTAGCCACAAAGGCATCAAAGAAGCCTGGTAACTGACTGTCTTGAACAAATCTCATCAACAGGTCAACCTGGGCAGCAGAGGTGAGCTGACCAGGTGAGGCTGCCAACTGTGCCAGCTGATTGGGTGTCAGCAGTGGAAGTGCTTCCATCTGAATGTAAGCACAGACAAGGTTGTGTGCATCAGCATAGTGATTACAAAACTGAACAAACAAACAATATCATAACAGCAGAAATAAATGAATAATAGGTACCGCTGAGAATTCAGGGTCAAGCCTCATCAAGTCTTCAAAAGAAGCAAAGTCAGCGAAGGACCCCAAATTCAGCGCAATCCACAAATCAGAAGAGTTGATGCCAGCTCTGCAACCAGGGTCTACACCAAAAAAAACCCACAACAACGTAAAAGAAATTTAATTCCACTACTGTTATTTGACCAATGTAAAAATAAACAAGGAAAGCATGCAATAAAAATCCAAGATGGAACAAGTACAAACCAAAATTCAACTGAAGTTGGTATGTTGTGTAAAGGATAAATAAAAACAGAAACAATGATTTGCAAATTTTTCAACCGTTAATTCAATTTAATATACTACAAAGACAAGATACTTTTTGTTCAAACTTATAAACTTCATTGTTACCTCTGCAAAGGAGGTTATGTTTTTGGCCCCGTTTGTTTGTTAGCAAGATTATGCAAAAACTACTTGACAGATTTTGCTGAAATTTTCAGGAGATATTGAGAATTGACACAACTTAAAAATGTTTAGATTTTGGTGGTGATCCAGATAACCACCATTAGCAAACAATCGTTTTTGTTCAATAAGTATCTAACTAATAATGATATCAGTATGATTCTGAGAGCTAGGCGTGGGTTTTCAGGGTCAAGGAATCATATTATGATGGTAACTTCATCATAGAACTATTGCTTATAGATGTAAAAACAATATGTGAGCCACAACACAATACAAAAAAGCTGGAACAGGGGCATGTTTACTTCTGTGCTACATCAATTTTCTTTTTAACAACACTCAAGCATTTGGGGAACTGAGGACACTACGTGTTGAAGCTTTTGTAGGTCGAGTTCTTTCCCATTCTTGCTTGATGTTCAATTTCAGTTGCTCAACAGTCCAGAGTCTTGGTTGTTTAAATTTGGCGCTTTATAACACGCCACACATTTGCAATGGTAGACAGGTCTAGACTGCAGGCAGGCCAGTCTAGCACCTGCACTCTTTTACTTTGAAGCCATGTTGTTGTAACACATGCAGTATGTGTCTTGGCATTATCTTGCTCAAATAAGCAAGGATGTCCCTGAAAAAGATGTTGCTTTGACGGCAGAATATGTTGCTCCAAAACCTCTATATACCTCCCAGCATTAATGGTGCCTTTATTGATGTGCAAGTTACCCATGTCATGGGCACTAACACACCCTCATACCATCACAGATGCTGGCTTTTGAAATTTGCGCCGATAACAGTCTGGATGGTCCTTTTTAACACAGAGTTGTATTATGTTTTGTTTATCAATAAAGAAAACAAAAAGCAAATGATATAAATAGTAGTGATTAAAATGAATTAAGTAAATTAATATGAAATTTAAATACACTGTTGACTATGTCTTGTTTTCTATAAATAATTTTGTTCTTCAAAGGTAGCAGAAATAAAAGCTCATACTTGCTGTGTTGTTCATGCTCAGGAAACCCTCAATAAAGTTTGTGTAGACGGACATCTGCGTTGTGGGGAGCATAAATGGGAAGGCTTGGTTGCAAATGCCCACCCTGGGTTCAGAAGTGAAATGTAGGATCACAAGGTTACTGCACATTAAATTCAAAGTGGTTTGAATATGTTGAGGCTTGCTGCATGCTTACAGGCTCTGGAAAGTGTTGCAGGTCAAACCCCGTGTGATGATACATGACAGGAATTCAGGGGAAACTGTGGGCAGGAACGGGGCCAACCGCTGGTTGAACCAAAGCTCGATGATTGCAGGATCATTGATGGCAGTTTGGCTCAGCGAGTCCACTCGGATTTCTCGTAAGGCGTCCAGGATCACAGACACCTCGGGGTTGCTGGGGTCCAGCACCTTCAAGAAAAACAAAATCTGGTTAATAGTTGCACCATCATTGCCCAAGTTTTTTCTTAAGCTGCAGTTTTAAGTCCACACTAAAGCAAACCTTTGAACTTTTTATATTATAATGTAATCGCAGAACATCTATCTGCCACCAGGGGGCTCTCAAATATCTCCAAAAACCGCACCTCATATGTATTAACCTCAGTTACCTACAGTACATTGAATATTACTATTACCTTCACAAAGGAGGTTATGTTTTTGTTTGTGTATGTTTGTTTGTTTGTCTGTTTGTTTGTTAGCAAGGCTCTGCAAAAACTACTGGACAGATTTTGCTGAAATTTTCAGGAGATGTTGGCAATGGCCCAACTCAAAAATGATCAGATTTTGGTGGTGATCCAGATAACTGCCATTAGGGAACGATCATTTTTGCTCAATAACTGTCTAATAATGATATAAACATGATTCCGAGTACAAGGTGGGGGTTTTCAGGGTCATGGAATCATATTATGATGGTAACTTCATCTTGAAACTATTGCTTATAGATGTAACAGCAATACGTGAGCTACCTTGGTGGAGGTTTGCACACTCCAAGTACTTTCCAGTTACCTTTACTTTGGGAATATCACTCTTTTAATCTATTATTATTAAATACTGCCAGTTTTATACACATTTATTTTATCTGTGCGATATCTTTTTTTTAATTTAAATGTGTTGGCTGTACTGCTACAAAACATTCATGCCCCTGGGGGGAGTGACTCTGGAAATATTGAGTATTCAAACTGGGCCCTTGGGAGTGTAACCCTGAAATTACTGAGAATTAGAACTGGCTGCTAAAAGGGTTAAAACTCTCGAATAACAGAGTATAAGGGTGCAGGCAAACGACACTTTCCAGTGGCCATGCCATGTCACACCACACAGGTCCGTCCTCCTGATGTGAGTCAGTGTATTTAAATGAGGGAGTCTTTTCAGACAAAAGTGCACTCTATACTGTGTATTTAATTGTTAGTGATCCATTTTTATAGTTCTAGGAATTGATTCAGCATGTTGAAAGAGAAAATTGCTTTTAATTGACATACATTCCCTTGCCCCTCGCTGCAGGCTACTCGCAAAGTATTCTGGGCATGCCCACAGTGAGGGGAAGCAAAGGCTTTTAGAAGCATTGTCACCTTTAATGCACTTTTCTTCACAAATATGTTGAAATAATCCATAAGATTAGAACAGTAGTTTACTGATAGTAAATACACTTAATGGAGTTTTGTTAAAAAAGGATCCTTTATTCAAGTGTGACGGTGTGTCTTAAAAATGGCCCCCTGGGTGTGTTCAAAGGAAGTATTAGAACTAGCCTTTGGGGGATGTGACTCTGGAATTACAGAGTACTACAGAACTTGTCCTGGGGATGAGACTCCAGGTTTACTGAATTTAGAACTGGCCCTTTGACAGATTGACTCTGCAGTTACTGAGTATTAGAACGGGACCCTGAGGGCATGGGATAAACGGGAAGGCACTCTAGATTTACTGAGTCATTAGAAATGGCCCCTGAGGGCGGGTGTGACTGGTGCACTCAGTGCAAAGTCCTTTCCCAACCAGGAGAGGATAAAGTGAGAAGATGCACTGATTCATACCGTGCCACTTAGACGATCCAGAGCAGCATCCAGGACAGATGCGGCTTTGGAGAGGAGGAGCTTCCAAACTGCTCTGGGGCTACTGTCATTGGCGGACCGGTTGCATTGCAGCAACATGGCCAGATCTTCTGCTCTTAACCCAGTAAGCTGTGTTAAGAAAGAGAAATGAGACAGGAGAAAATCAGAGGAATGCTCATCAGCAAAAATAAACAGTTCTTAAAGAGAGGGATGAGAATCAAGAATCAGTTCAGGTTTAAAATGGGCTTCAACTAGTTTGATGAATAGATATAATCTTCCTTCAGAATTTCTGATTTCCTCATCAACACCTTTAGTTCAGCTCTGTAGGACATAGATGTCTCTCTCATGAGAGGCAGTTAGCATAAACAACAATGAAGGAGTCAAAATTGTTAACATAGCACTGCATTCAGTATCAGGACTGGAGGACACGTGTTTGATGATGCTGAGTAAAGCTGGGGTCAGTCTCCTTTTTGTCATGAACAGGAATTGATAAGGAAATCAATTAAGGATTGGATCAACAAGCAGCATCAATAATGACATTGATATCTTTGAAATCATATCAATTCCCATCCCTAACTGTCAGTTAATTCTGATCCCTGATGTTTCAGTGACTTACCGAGGCACAGGCGTACTCCTCCATAGTGAAGTCACACACACGTCCCGACAGAGATCCACTTTGGATGGTTTGATCCAGCATGGTGCTGATTTTACAAAATTAAAAAGAACATCATGCATCTATTGTAAGTTTATTAAAACAAACAGGATCAAAGTGACTCAAAGTGCTTTACAAACCTGTTCACTCCCAGACAAATGTCAGTTTCTGTGAATAAAATGTATAAAAGCCATTGTTACAGTTCAAATATTGGATTAGTCAATGCCAAATCACTTCAGTGGGAGGAAAAAACTTACCATTGGTGATGGTGAAATTGCACTGAGGGAGGAATTCATAAAGATGGTTATTAGTATTTAACAATAATGGGACCAACAACATTCAGCAAAAAATACATTTAGTTACCTGTCCACTGATGAGGCTGCAATCTGGAGCACAAGAGAAATGAGAAAGTTAGTTAATAAAAATTAGGAAAGGAGTATTTAAGATAAAAAAAAAAATGCAGAATGGTATTTTAAACTAAGAGATAAAGGCAGGTTAAAGGTCCCACACCCTTGTGTTTGACTTTCTGTATCAGGGGTCACCATCCTGTAGATCTTGATCCACAGGTCGATCGCTCAGACATTTCTAGTTCATTCTAATGTACTGTGATTTCTAATGTCTTCTCCTATACCTGGTGGAATGTTCTGGGATAACGCTGTCCTGGTGAGTGTAATGGCCGCTGCCACATCAGAGCCTGCTGAGGTCTGGATAATGTCCAGTCTGCGGAACCTATAATAACAGCCATAACATTATAATTATAAACCTCTTATTCCTCATAAATTAGCAAAGTATCCTTTCATAAAAATGAACTCACAGTACAATATATCCATCACAGGAGAAGTTTCCCTGTAGCAATAGAAAATAAACCTTGTTACTTCTGACAAAGGAATGACATTACAATTATTGTACAGTATGAATCATATTTACCTGCCCCAGGACAACGATCAATCCATTCAGGAGGACTTGCAAAAAGGTGTTATTAGGGTTTTGAGTCAGGTTATCAAAAAGTGCGTTTACGATTTCGACTTGTGTCACATTAGGCAGAGGCAACACGAGAAGCTCTGCGCTCTGGTCTGCAGTCAGGAGTCCCAGGACTTCCAGCTAAACAAACAGGAAAGAAAAAAAATGTGGTGAATTAATACATTAATATAGTAATAACCAAGTGTCCTGATCCTGTTTAGATTGGATCAGATGCTGTGTAAAAAAGAAAAAAAGCATTATGAATGTTTTTTTTCTTCAAATACAACTTAAAGTTTGTAAAAAAAATTTTTCTTCCCATTGAGCTCCAGTTAATATGACACCATCTTAACTTTCCAGATATTCCAGTTTTTATGCTTTTGATCCAGTAACCCAACAGAGGCTCACTGTTAAGCTAAGAGATTGTCTTTAATATTTTACTTTTATCCTTTACTTGTTTTATCCTGATCCTTTATCTCTCACACCAAGAGGGTAAACTTTATTTTTATTTTTTTACACCATCCCAGGGCAGTAACAGCAATGATGAATGTCTGTATCTCTAATCTCTAACTGATTTTCTGGGTTTATCCTTGGCCATAAACAGGCCACAGATTCTAGCCTGTTTCTTTTTCAGTTATTGTTTGACAAATTATGGGTTAAAATAATCTTTTTTATGTTTGTTTGTTAGAATGTGCAAAACTGAAATCAATATTACTCATTAATTATCTTATTTATAACATAAGTCAATATTAGACAGTCCACAAGTCAGCACACAGAAAACAGACAAAAGTTCAGTGTTGCACGTTTCAGATAACAGACACACACATGATAGATCAAAACCATAATAACTCTTCTTTAGATTAAATCCTTAGAAAAAACTCAAACCAAGATGATAATTACTGAATTCTCTGCTAAAGTGACTGAATACTTACAGGGTTGAAGAGTGGGTTGATATCAATAATGTCTTGAAGGGACAAAAACATTGAAAATGGACCCAGACTGTCCAACAGAAAATCTGCACTGCTGTTGGAAATGGCCACACAACCCGGAGCTGGAGCAAGTACAAAGGATAAAGAGACCTTGTGAATACAGATATTTTTCTAACTTTATTACCAAACATATTTTACATTAAAATTAGATATCAGTCCCTTTGCAATCAATAACAAGTTACATCATTAAAATAGTGCAGAAATACCTGAACGTGACAAGTAACGGAGGATGAACTCCCTTAAGACCGCCCTCCTCTGTTCCTCAGGCAGCATGTCGAAGTCGAGGATGAATTCATCCAGTCTAATGAGAAGAAGACAGCACATTCTAATAATCAACACAAGGAGATACTGATCAGTCTGTAAAAAATGTATAAAACTAATTACCTTTTAAAATAAAATAAAATAAAATAAAATAAAATTCAAATCCAAAGAGGGCAACTGGACCTTAACCAAGTGTAGTTAGCCTTTTTGGTTTAAGCTTTGGAGAAAAAAACAAAACAAAACACAAACACAAAAAGTAAAACAAAAAACAGAAAAATCACATAATGGCTAAGAAGAAGCTCCCAAAAATTCACACACAAAGACCCACATAAACGCTCAAAAGGTCCTTAAAATATTCACAAAATCACACAAAATACACACGACGACACACCCAAACAAAGACACACTTTAGCTCAACAAATCTCCTCATAAACTCACATGAACCCTCAAGTAAAATCCCAAACACTAAAATATGCTTACAACACCAGAAATCGCTCATAATACAAAAAAATGATAAAATAAAAATGACTAAAAACTCAACAAAAGAAAAAAACAAGGAAAGTTAAAGAAAACACACACACAGACAAACTAAAAAAAGACCAGAGGTCCCCCTCAGCATAAAAAAGGTACAAGAAATATTCACAAAATACACAAAAGCACACAAAAAGATATTAACCGCCACAGAAATAATACAACTTGTACTACACAGAAAAATCTTAAATCATCAACCAAAAATATAAGAAGTTCTTCAACAGCAGACGAAGTGAAACCTGAAAATAAATATGAAATACTGAAACTGTATAACTGGACCACCCTTACATCTGTTGGTATGCAGTACAGCTGATGTTCCTCATGCCGATACAGTCCAGAAACGTCCGTGATGCAAACGGCAGGAAGGCCCTCAGACGTTTGGAGAACCACAGCCTGATGGTTCTGCTGTCCATCAACTCCTCGTCTGTCAGCAGTGATATCCTGATCCCTCCGATCACGTCTAAAATCTCCCTGGCAGACGGTATAACCACAGTCTAGGGAAAGATGAAAACCAGAGTCAGTGTGAACAGATAAAGAGGATCTGTGCTCCCCTGTTTGGAGGCTACATTTATCTGCTGACTTTAAAACCCTGAAAAGAAGATGAGGATGTGTAGTTTTGCTCCAGAGGGTTAAAAACACACAGACCTGGTTTGCCAAAATGTCCAGAGCCGGGTCCAGGATGTCGGAGACTCTGGTGAGCAGCATCTTCCACAGCACTCTGGAGCGGCTGGTGTTACCGGGCAGATCACACTGCAGGAGGGAGGCCAGCTGCCCGGCTGTGAAGTCCCTCAGCTGAACAAAGTGAGCAACACAGATGATGTACAAATCATTACATTTTACAATATAGTTAGAATTAGCAATATTTTGTGATTTTTTTCTGTGCAATGTTACCTTTTTCTACTAAATAAGCCTTGCAACAAATCAGGGTTTTCAAGCACATCAGTATAAATAATACTGCTTACATCAATACACTTTATTTGGGGTATAAGAAAATATTAATACAACAATATATTGCAAATTTTGCAGCACAATATCGAATGTCATTTTTAATCCAACATTGTGATGTCCTATTATTCAGGAATTTATGAAAATTCAGGACATTGTTTTGTATTTTAATAGTTGGCAGCAGACACTCAGGCATTTGACTCTGTTACATGTATTGTTATTATTTCTGCCACTGGGACACTCAACCAAGTTTATAAATGTTGCAGGAATTTAATTTAAGTGATTTAGGGTTAGGGTTAGGGTTAGGGTACCCCAATACATCATAACACTGTATATCATATCGTCACTCAAGTATCATAATGCGTATCGTATCGCAAGATTCTTGCATTACACACCGATAAAATTTTTGTTGATTTAATTTAAAAAAAAAAAAAAAAAAAAATGCCGGGCAAATTCTCAGTAAGTGTTGATCACAGCAAGAACTGCTAACAGTAACGTGTTTCTTGACAAAAGGATAATTTGTTAGATGTTTTTGTCTAAATGGTGGATAAACATTTAATTATTTCATTTAATTAAGAACAATTTTTATTGGTTGTAAAAATCTTACAACATTGAAACGTGTTTGATACCACAGCCACAGAAACAGACGCCCTAGACCACGTTAGTTGTTTAAAATTATCATAAATTTATGGTAACTCCACAGATACTGTCCAAATATCTAAAATGATTGAAACCAAGAAAAATAAATATGACACACAAAAACTTGCTCATCACCAGTTCAATCAATTTATCCAAATGTCAAATGTATTTGTGCCAATCACATTTTATTTAGTTCTAGTTTTATTTTTATTCATTTGCACACATTTAAAAGAAAAGTCAAATGTGCAGGTGAGTTGGAAAACCATGGTGGCTTATTTACAAATCTCACCTTAAAATATGAATACAGATGAAATTAACAGGGAAAAAAAACATTAAATCCTTTATTAAAAAAACATAATATTCATATCTTTCTCCTCATTAGTCCTATACTTTTTGATACATTAATCATTAGAGTAATGATGGTCACTAGGGCTGTGTGATAAATCATGAATCTATCATTATCGCAGTATGTGCCTTTGCAATAAACACAACACTCTGAATTGATCACTGATTATTATTATTTTTGTTTTATGTGGTCAAGCAATGTTTCTCGCAGTGTTGCTTTCCCATCTTTCCAAGCAGTCAGTTGAAGCTGTTTCTCAGATAGTATCTTTGCTTCTGCCAACTCAAATGAGAAAAGTTAGTATTTTAGATTTGTCTAAGATTAAGAAGAAACATATTAGGACTACAAGTGTTGTATCAAAGAGAAAGAGTAGCTAAGCTGAAGATTCAGTAAACTATAGCTTAATATGCGCTTTTTTTAATTCATCAAAAATGTCTTGGTTATTGAAATATTGAACATTCTTATCACATATTTGTCCAACATCAAGCAGGCCTAATAGTTATTTACAAACTCATGATGTTGTGGAGCAAAGAAAATTGTTATAAAAAAATATTCAGAAATACTGTCAGCTTTTTTGGTAAAATTTAGAGAGTGTGATGGAGCTTGTCCACAATTTTTAATGACAAATAAAGAACACCTCAAATTAGCTGTTAATTACTCATGTTATTTTTTAGGATAGGTTTCAATTTTATTTTAAATTCTGGTTTTGCAAAGGCTATTTGATGTTTCTCTCCAGGGAAAATATAAAGATGTATGTTATGTATATGGATCCATTCATGAAACATTTACCTCGGCACATGCAAATGTCTCCAGAGGAAAATTACAGTTCACTGTCACTGATTTCTTCAAGTAATGCTCCAGTGCATAGCTGCAGAAACAAAAGACAAAGTCAGTGCATAGATTACTTAAACAGTTGTTTTTAATGTCTTGTTGAATTCATAACAAATGAAATACCTGTCAACTTTTCTGCAGATCTCATCAGCTGTAAAAGAACAACACAATATTTTACTTAGTCATGAATTTACGCACAGTGGCATGGAAATATGATCAGAGAATCACTCAGACCCTGTTTACACCTTGTGTAAAACAGTTTGTTGAGAAGTGTAATATAATAAAATAGTGTAACAGAACAGCTCTTACCATTGAAGCGTATGACTGGGCACTGTGGAGGACAGATTTTACACATGTCACATAACACCAAAATAATTCATCACTAAAATTTTAACTTGAAGAACGTGTAGAAAACAGAGGAGGTAAACTCACCGTGACGTTTGCTGGCACACACTCTGTCCAAACAGAAAAAACATTTGATTAGTTTATGACATATGAGTGATTATTACTGTGATCATGTGTTTATAGTCATTCTGTGTGCTGAGACCTTTGGGTGCGATTGCTATGAGGTCATTTATGGTGGCCCAGACATCAGGCTCAACATCTGGTGGGACTGATGGGATGGCTTCATACAGTCTCTCAAATCTGGCAAACCAGCAGATGGAAAAATTAATCAATCAAGTAAAAATATCACATGAAGACAGGTCAACTTCTGGTCACTAATTCATCTGAAAAATCAATCTCGTTTCACATTTGCATGATACTGGATATTTGCCATATGCAGATATCTAAGTAGTCATTATCGCCAATACTACTACTACTACTACTACTACTACTACTACTACTACTACTACTACAATAATTAATAATAATAATAATAATAATTAACTTTATTTTTGACACACTTTCCATTTTAAACAAATCCCAATGTGCTACAGTTATAAAAGCAAAGCATAATTAAATAGTGATAAATTAACAATAGTAATGACAAAATAATAAGACCATCAATTCAAAACTCACTATTAAGTCCTTGAAAAGCAAGTTAAAAATTATAATCAGAGTAACAAATAAATAAACTTTGTGAAAACACATTTCTTTACTGGAAGATCACTGGGTCTATTAATAACCTACAGATTTATTTATCAGTAGTAATAAAACATGTTGTTTTACTATGTTTGTGTTGTTAGTGGGTTCATATTATTAGTGTGTTTGCTGGCATGTCTTGTATGATTTTTATCTATTTATTTTAGAGCCCATTTCTGTTACTTGTGACTGACATTAAAAGTTATCCGTCTTTCTGTCTATCCATCTAACCATCTGTCTGTCTGTCTGTTTGTGAGTGACACTATCTACAGCTGACATTTTGTATTCTCATAGCAGGAAAAAACATTAAGAACAAAATGGCTGAGATAAAACATTTGATTCATGCAGTTTGGAAACATAAAACTTTCATAAGTTTTAAATTGTCTTTTTGTTTTCTGTTGTAAAAAAAAGTTTAAAGAGTTGAAATTAGTCAAATATAAAAACTGCAAGTACTCACATTCTTGCATAGCCTTCACAGGGAACATTAACCTGAGAAAATGTAGATATTGTACAACTAAGTATCAAATATAAGTGTTTAGAAAAGCCTCAAGTTAAAAATGCATTAAATTCAAGTTTTACCTCTTCGGCAAACTCTGCCAGGAAGGGCAGGACCTCTGTGAAAGTTTCAGGAGACTCGGACAGAAAATCAAACACTCGGTCGACGACAAACGGTTTCTCAGGTGGCGTAGGAAGAGGCACCACCAACAGCTCTGCGATCTGTTTTGGTGTCAAGAGCGGAAGGACCTCCAGCTACACAGGGAAACAAACAAGAGGAGAGGATTTTTAAAAACAACAAAACAAGACTTTTAATGAGTCGATTAAAACATTTTAGGCACTCACTCCATTGAAGTTCGGGTTGAGTCGGTAGAAGTCGGTGACGGAGGCGAATTCTGAAAAGGCGCCAAAGTTTTGCAGAAGAAATTGTGCACTGCCATTGGCTGTAGAGACACACTGAGGGTCTGAAAAAAATGACAAAACAAAAAATATCCTTTTAAACAAGTATTTTGCTGAATTACCACCTGCTTTGTTTTAATAAATTGACATAATTGGCTGGATTTTTCTTAGTTAAACTCTTAAAGTTAGCATTGACTATTGCATTTCAGAGATTCAAAGCAATATCAGTAAAATAATGCTTCAGTCACTTAGAAATTATTTGTTTACTGAATTGATAACATAGCTAAAACCTGCCTTAAATCTCTGTTTACCTCATTAAGCAAATTATTAATATTTGCATTTAGATCCAATGATGTTGGTATGATTCATTCTGGTGCCAGCTACTGATGATTTCATTTTTTTTTAGTACAACTGGTCTTTCACTTGGACTAACACAGACGAATATTTCAGTTTGCAAGACTTCCCCCTTCTGGCTTTTAGAACAAATCAGCGCAGCAGTCATGGCAACCAAAAGTTCCTTACCCTGATTTAAAGGTGCATATATATGTGCAGACGTACCTATGGTGTTGTTTCTCAGCAGGAAAGGAAGGATGAAGAATTCAAAGATGTTACGCCTGAGCATCGGATTATCACACATGTAGCTCATGTGCTCACTGAGCTCTGCAACACTGCAGAAAATCGAAAGTCAGAATGGATGTTACTGCACCTCATGGAATTTAATATAAAGACTCAAAGTGCTATTGAAATGTGTAAACCCACATGGTCTGGAAAACTGGGCAGGAGAAGTTCTTGGTGCTGAGGCAGGACAGGAGGGGAATAGGTATGTCAGGCAGGAGCGGCATCAGTTTGAGCTGAAACCAGAGCTTGATGAAGTCTGGATCCTGAAGGTGTTCTGGGGTCAGAGCCGGAGATTCAGGCTCACGAAAGATCTCCTTAAAGTCTTTCGCCAAATCATGGAAATCCTAAAGGAAGAAAAATGAAAATGTTAGAATTATTTAAAAAAATTGCAGTTTCACACTCAAGGCCTGAACATCCTAATCTTGCAGTGCAGCTGGATCAGCCTGACTTGATGTCTATAATCAGGCAGATCCATCTTGCCAATCTACAAAAATTATAGGCAGCCCAAAGCGGCACAGCCCAATCAGCTCCATTAGAGCAGGAAGAGGTGGGAGTTACAAACAAGACAACAGCAGGAAGTGACTGTTCACACAGAGATTAGCATAGATGCTAACAGCTTCATTGGCAGTTTTATCAGACCGTTACTGTATTTTTTTTTTAAATGAAAAACAAACAACACCAACACAAACTTCTCTATTTAAAGGATATTTTCATTCCACTTCCGACATGTTCTTCCGAAAGTTTGCAGTAGCACCCGTCTACTACATTATCTAATTGGCCCATAATGAATATAACTGATGGAACGTTGGTCCAATCCTGCTCATTCCTAAACACTTGCTATGGGCTCTTCCCGAGATGGACTAGTGAAAAACATTAGCCTGGTGTGTCAGGTTTGAACACCCTAGTCAAGGTAAAATTCAATTTTTTGTACTTTCCCGCTGCAATTTAAGTTTCTGCAGGGCCCTTAACACCCGTGTTGAATAAAAAACATGTTGATTCTAACTTACGGTTAAATATATCACTATTAAAGCTTAATGTATTATGACACAAAGATGCCAACAGGCATGCAAGGATGCAAATCACAAAGCGTATAGTTAAACATTTTTACTGAAATTTCTCACTTCATGTTAGCACACTAATATATACTTCAGGACTTTTCAGACTTTTAAGGATTGGCAGAATATGGCTTTAAATAACTCCACATTTGTTCTTTTTTTCACATCATGCTGATAAAAGAGAGGCACGTGGTAAACCAATAAAGGGTTCTGCATCCACTCAAAGGGAATATATCTGAATGTGTTTCTCTGAAGGGTTAAATGCTGTTGGTTTTTTGTTTTATAAACCAGAGCAAGATGACCTGATTTTATCAAACTCTGAGAGGCTATAAAGTTGCAGCAGTAGTCACCTAAACTTGCTTGAAACAGTCCAAGGCTCCAAGCTGGTTTCTGGTTTACAAAAATGACCCTGCCAATGAAAGCTGAGAGATATTCAGCCACTTTTTCACAAGGAAGAACATCTAAGCTTTCACAGGTGTACAGCATTTGGCGTAATATGAGCAATTGTAAATCTAACAGCTATTTATAGTTATAATTATGAAAGGATATTTCAGATGAATTTTTGGCTGTAATACTCACAGTCTGGGACAACTCTTTGACCAGCAGGTTCAGTCTTCCCAACAACTCCATCGTCAGCGTCCTCATTGTCCCCTCGTTCAAATTAAAGTGTGTACGGGCAGCACAGTGCATGACATGGGCGACATTTGCCACCGCATCATTCATCTGGATGAATAAAAAAGGGTTGGATAATAAGAGGCTCTTTGAAATACTTTTCCAAGCAGATTTTTACACAAAATTATAAATAAAAACATGACGAACATTTTAACTTGATCAATCTAAACGGTTAAAAAATAAAGAGGAAGCTTTACCCCACATGGGATCTGATCCAGTGTGATACTGCAGACGTCCATGATGTCTATGGTCTTATTGTTTGGTCCATGGTCCAGGAAGCTGCTCACAAAAAGCACAAAAAACACTTAAAAAAAAGCAGAAAACTATCTGCAGCCTCATAGTGTTACATGACTTCAATGCATAAAGTTGATCCATTGACCTTGAAACAGTTCCTCAGACTTCATGATATATCAAAGTTGATGAAATTTATAGTTCTGCTTAAATCACCAATATTCATTGCCATCTCCTAAAACTGGGATACAATGTTGAATATAGATTCAAACAGGTTGTCATGATTTGCAAAACATGAAACACCACATTTGATGGATAGCACAACAACTATCAAATTCTCCAATTTTAATGAATGAAATCCTACATGGAGTAAGACCCTCAGTTTCCCTAACTTAAGAGGAGATACTGCTGCTGAGTGACAAATATGGCCACGTCCTTACTTGTTTGAGAAGTTTTGCCACCATTAAAGTCAGAATTAAGTTCAGGCATATCTCTCTTTTCCTGCTTCCGTCTCTAAGTATCAATTGAAAAAAAAAAAAAATTTCCACAGTGAAACTTCTGAGCTTCGGTTGCTTATCTGGGTCAGGCATGGGCAAGCTCTGCCCACCTCCACTGCCTACTTGTTGTAACTTGTTTATTGTAAGGAGAGTAGCACAAACTCAAATGTGTGGTCATTGGATGTGTTGTTTCCACCGCACATCATCAATGTTCTGTAGAACATCTGCTCAAAACAATCACAACTGGGTCTCTCACGCAACCAAAGAGCTGTGTTGCGCCGCTGCTGCATACGGAGATGAAACTCTGCAGCTTTCGTTCTCCTGTGTCATCGTCATGCATGTAGTGACGCTGCTTCATATTCAACTGTGTACGCTCCAGTGCTTAACTCTTTAATCGATGCTGTTGATACACTTCTTAACATGTAACACTGAAGTTAGGACATAAATTGTTTGTTCGCTATCATATTATGAACACTGACTCTAACATGTATGTTTGACGCCGTGTGCTGCCTCTTTAGTGACCCCCCAGCAGGACATACTCCCTGCTGAGAGGAGTATCAACAACCATGTCAGGGAATTACCTGGGTATGGTTGCGTGTGTAAAAAGCGCTGTGGAGTGACTTACAATGCTTCATGGAAGGCCATTTTGATAGAAGGGATTTCCATGTATTGTTCATGTGGTAAGAACCTCCCCAGCAGTGGTATCACGACTTGGCTGTACCAGTCTTCCACATTTGTCACATCAAACTCCGGCCTTTGTGGAACCATGGGCATTTCTTTTGGTCTGTACATGTCCACCAGCTCACCAAGGGACCAGTTGATCAGGAGCTGAGCCAGAGTGGTGCTTCTTATCTCTGAGACGTCCATCTGGAAAAACAAAGCACATTTGTTATTTCAATCAGCAGGTGTGCTTTGTGCATGTATGTAATGTCTGAGAGAAGGCTTAAGCGGAGAAGTCTATACCTCATGAACAAGGGACACAAAGTTATGGACGAGGCTTCTAATGGGTTTGAAGACGGTCATGAAGGTCTTTGCAGCCTGTTAGAGAAACCAAAAGAGCAAGAATTATATAAATAGATACTCTATATGCTATTTAACCTTCTTAAACACCAAAAACTGATCTTTATTTAACATTGTTTCTTTAAACCTGCAGTAAATAATTTTAAATGCTCTCTTTTGGCACTTATACTCATATATTTGGACATCTGGAGTAAATACCAACCCATAAAATGTAAAGTTAGCCAACCAAGTCTGTTGTCTGATGATGGAAAATTGAACGGCCCTTCACCTTGAATCTCCAACCAAGGCTTCTGAACTTAAACTTCTCAAAGTTCTGCCATTAGTTTCTCCTAAGCTTGGAGCAGCTGCAGTTATGTCAACAAGTAGAGCTAAGCTGCTCTGTTATTGGCTGCGAAGATCAGCATATGTTTTAACATCCCACCCTAACCTCAGACAGCCTAAAGGGGAAGAAGTTGGACCTTATTTTTCAGGGAGACATCCTCTTCTCATGTGTGCTAACAGTTGTTACACCCTGCATGAGTAATTTAGGAGCAAGTGTAAGTAAATATACCCATTTGTTTTGTGTTTCTCTGATGCTAGGAAAAATCTAACACCGTAACTAACTTTAGCAGCTGACCTGCATCAAATCTTGTTTCTCTCACGTGCCTGTGTTAGTACCACCAACTTTATGTCCCTGACAAAGTTGCAGTTGTGTTTGTTTCATCCACTCGCACGGTTGGCACTTCTTGCATGTTTTGTTTGGGGAAATCATCTCTTCATTAAACTGCTGTGTTGTGTCTTGCAGCCATGTTTCTCCCAGTTTTCCCAGGGTCAGAAGGAGCTAGTTTGCACGAAAGGGGCATAAATCTAAGTAGGATGGGAATTGATGGGATTTTATTGATACCAGTGCCATTAACAGCTCTGCTTATCGATCCAATTGTTTGACGAATCCATTATTGATTCCTGTTTATTTTCTGTGTGGGCAAATGTTGACCTTCGCAGGTTTTCAGTGGTAACATTGTCAAATACATGACAAAGCTGATATCCCAAGCTGTGCCGTCATAAATAAATGCCTCTGCAAGTTGCTGGTGTTTCAGCAATTTTCACCACTCCTGCCCCCTTTCTGCCTTGATTTTTGATTCATTTTGGCTAATGTTAGTATTGACTGCCTCTGATGAGAGCACAACATCACTGACAATTGTTCTGTCAATCACATTCATTACGGGCCAGTCAGATAATGTAGTAGGCGGGTGCTAATGTGGCGGTGTAAAATACAGAACATGAACCACTTCATAGACCAAACTCTCTGCAAACATGACAAAAAACATGACAGTACCCCTCCCAGTTGGTTGTGTGGGGATGCTGGCTTGTAAGGGTCATATGGTCCTGGTTGGTAAGTAGTAGGGTATCCAGGAGTATTCGAGCTGTTCCCCCATTCAGGTATCCCTGTTGCATGAGGGTTCTGCTCTCCTGTCAACATGCTGTGAAAGACCAGAGTGAGGGTGCCATTGTCTAAACTTTCTACGCCAGGCTGGAGCAGCAGCTCAGCCTTCTGAGCTGGAGACAGCAGGTGGAGAACCTCAAACTGTGGGGGGGAAATACAAGAACAGACAGGACAAGAACAGGTCAAATCGTCATCTAAATCACTCAAACTGAGTCAAATGTTCCACTTCTTGTGGCATAAAGTTGAAACGAAGTTTACTCACTCCACTGAAGACCATGTTGAGTTTTGAAAAGTCTGCCATTTGGGCCATGGCTCTGAAGGAACCAAAATTCTTCATTAACCACTCCTCACTGCTTTCACTCTTGTTCACACAACCTGTGAAAAAAATGAAACACACACTTCTTGGTCACATACTTAAACATGTGCGGATAAGAATTTGTTGAATAATCTTGGATTTTAAGAAGTCTAGCTCTCTCAATGAGGGATACTCCATAGCATTGATATACTGTATTTTACAAGAGCATCTGGGAAAGAGCCCATAGAAAGTGTTTGGGAATGTGCAGGATCTTTCAAAGGCAAATCCAGCAGGTGATTTGATGATCATTCTGTCATCACATTCATAATGGGCCTATCAGGAAATATAGTAGGTGAGCACTACTGCTATGGTGTAAAGGACAGAACACGAGCCATTTCATAGAACAAACTCAGCAAAACATGTCAGATGTAGAGCGAAAATAATCCTTTCTATAGAAAAATGTTATTCGTTTCCATTTAATAAAGAAATGCGGTCTAGATCTGATTAAACTGCTACCAAAGCTGTTAGCATCTATGCTAATCTCTGTGCGAGCAGGTACTTCCTGATGTTGTCACACTGTAATCTGCCTGATTACAGATGCTGAACCAGGTGGATCCAGCTGCACAGCAAAGCACAATCAAAACTTGACTTCTGTGTTTGCCTTTTGGTAAACACAAAAGTCTTATAAATTTGTTGTTGTGGTTTGTAAAAAATATTATAAACTGTGCTGTTAAGTTGATAAAACTCATGGAATCTTCACCTGCTGCTCTGTTTCCAGCCAGAAATGGGTACATGAAGAACGTGTAGACCCACTTTTGTCTGACTGGATCCATCTCAGAGTAGTACTGGCTGAGCTCGTACACCCTGCGAGAGGAGAGAGAAGGGTGAGCAGTTATTCTAACAAAACAAACAAAAAATAGGAAAACAAAATGAATGTAAGACGTACACTTTCTGGTAGGAGGGACAGCTGAAGTTCTCGGTGCTGAGGCATGTTAGGAAGTGCGCGGTGATGGATTTCAACAGGGGTTTCATCTTCACCTCCAGCCACATGTGGACCAGGTCTTCATTCTGAAAAGGGTCTGCTCTGGGGTTTAATTCCAGCGCCCCCTCCATGGTGAGAAGCGGCACTCCTGACATGCTGGATCTCTGTTTTAGGATTATGTACGGGTAAGATAAGGGAAAGCATGAGGGCGTGACCGTAAGAATGTCAAATATTTCAATGTTAAGAGACATAAAGGGGTTTCCCCAGAAAACTATCAAGCCTTTATCATTATGTAGGGGTATTGCATAAAGCATGACGGGTCCTCTCACTTCTCAAGAGTCAGAGTAAATGCAAGTTCAAATGTGACTCCATGGGAAAAATACCAAAATAGCTCTGAGAGCACAGACTGGTCAGGTTGGTGTTACGGACGACATTCCTTCCGTTGCGTGTCTGCTGAGAAACAAGTCTTTCTCTCTGTTTTTACTTTTAGCCGTACCATGAAGGTGTACACGTCCATCGTTGCCTCAAGCATTCCTTTCAGCCTCCTCAGGTGGTCTCTTCCTGTGTCGTTCTGAGGCAGCCCCACACACTGGAGAAAGTCTGCCGTTGAGTCCTGCTGCTTGGAAATAATGAGAGTGAGAGAAAACATTGAGGAACAAGAAAACAGTGGTAAAGAAGTTAAAGCTGACTTTCAAATATAGTGTCATAGCTTATAAATACTCAGTTAATTTGACTTATTGGTGACTTATTGAGAGGTTATGCTCTTTTTCAACTCTTTAGTGCTTCATGTCAGACTGTCAGGATGTCCAGTGTTGAAAGTTGGAGGCATCATTAGACACATTTTTGGCTAACCAAAGAAATCTGCCTTCATAATTCAACATGACTCAAGGAGACATCCTGGACTTAAAAAACTCAAAATCTAGACACTGATCGACCATCAGGCTCACAAAGTGGACAGCTTGAGCTCACCTCACAGCTCTTTTTCTTTCACATTGTTCCCCACTCACTCTCAGTTTATATTTCTTTATGCAATGTTGTCCTCAGAATAAAGGCATAAACTGTCTAAAAATAACACAATTTTACCTTATCAGTCTCTTATTTAGTAAACAATGTGAGTTTGTTTTCAAGTCTTTACACAGGAGCTTGCAGATTAAATAGTTTACATCAGAGGAAACCTTTTATTCATGTTATTTAATTTTAATTGAAACTTTATTCAACCAGGGCAGCCTCATTGAGGTGAAGAGTCTGGTTTACAAGAGTCTCATGGCCAAGACTTGAAGGAGAATTAGATACAAAAATAATATAATAACAAACACAGACGCATACACTTGAACTAGGGCTGCACAATATTGGATTTTTGCTGATATCCAATATGCTGACATTTCCAAACTCAGTATCACCAATACCGATATTTTTTTTTCAAGAAGGCTTCACAAATATTTCTTTGTTTCTTGGAACGTTAGAGTCTATTTGTGTAAGCAACAAATGTTAAACAAGAAAAAAATAATTCGAAAAACAAAATCTTAATTATTTGTTTAACTTAAACTCTTCACTGGAACTACTGAATAATTCAAAGGCTGTTATTAAACCTTTATAGTCCACATTTAAACGGTATTAATTTTACTTTTGCTCATCCTGCAATGACATTTGAAATCTCTAATACTTCTTCAAGTATCAAATCTCCTAATTCCTCTTAGGCTTACATGTTTCAAGGCTGTGAGCTCAATCTTGTCCTTTTATTGGCCAACAAAAAACCCATTGGTGCCAAAGAGCACACGCCTACAGAGATTCAGATGCTCAGATAAACTCTGTCCAAGTTCACTTCACCCAGATGAGTCAGATATTTGAACACCATGTGATGTATGTGAATTGATCAGTTGCCAAACAAGACAGTCTAGTTATTCAGAGCCTCCTGAAGCCTGAGTTAATGCTGTGGTTTAATGGGAGCTTAAAGCTTAAACCTCTTTTGGTAATTTTCTCTTTTGTATTCCAGATTTGATAACACTTCTGTTATCATTACTGACCTGTAGATTTAAGGAAGCTGTCTGTGTTTCTGTGCGTTTCATCATTTATGCAGGGTGTTTTGTAGGCCAACATGAGGCCCTTCTTAACGAGGCTAAAGGCGATCATAATAAGTTGACAACATATTTTTCAGTACATTTTTTCTACGGTTTTACTTTTATTTTTTTCTAATAACAGAGCCAGGGAACTACAGGACTTTTCAAAATGAAATACACAACACTGCTCATCCTATTACCTACTGGAGGAGCAGCATAACTCAAACTCACCACACCTAAAACAACGACAGTTTAATATAATATATTTCTCTGAGCCAGGTGTGATTTCTAAAAACAAAGGCTACACAGGCTCATTATTGGTGTATTAGCAGTTCCTCAGCCACAAATCATATATTTTTATATCAAATGTGCCATTTCATCACACAATAATGTACAGTTTTTTCCTCTTAATGTGTCTAATGGGTCTACTATGTCACCCATCCACGAGGCCCTATAGGAAAACACAACTGTACTTTTCACACTCAAAAGTTTTAAAATCAGTTTATAGTAAAACCTAAATCCTTTCCTACTGATACTATTACTAATCAGAATCAGCTTTGCTGGCCAGGTTAGACATACAAGGAATCTGATGCTGGTTAACTTTACTCACTAAGTACAAACTAGGTACAGACTAGAGTTTATATACACATACAAACAAGGATGGAGAAAGAAGAAAATAGAAAAACAGGAATCTAACTTTAAAAAAAAAAAAAAAAATCAAACATAAGAAATAGAATATGTACAAAATAATATTAAGTGAAAAGTTTGAGCCAACAAACACAAGTCAGGATAGATAGCAGTGCAATGAGGAGTGCAAATGATGCAGTAAACATTTTTTTAGTTTTGGTAAAGAAGAATTTATGTTAAACAGTGGCCATAGGTCTGCGGGACAGATGGTGATATCTACAAGTGAGTAATAATAATTAGTGTACATGCACAGTGGTACAGGATTTACATTCACAACAGATTCACATGATACGCGTGACTCTGAAGTGAATAATAAATAACAGGCAGAATTTACATTTAAAGTACAAAGTGCACAAATGCATGTACAATAGGAGGATCAGTTATATGAACGAATGACATTAGTTAATAATAATAGCTATAGAGGATAGTTTTGATCTGTTGAGACTACTTATCTTTGTAGTGCACTGGCACCTCCTGTATGTGGCAATGTAACTTAATAAAGACCACAGTCTTCCTCATTTGTTCTTCAACATGTTTTTACCAACTATGTTCATAAGAGCAGTACTAAAACCTCTCAAGGAGCAATATAGGTGAAAGTGTCCCACAATTAAGGGGAGCTTGATTACACAACAATTCACTCCCTACATGTTTTAATTATGTTAACTGATGCCACAGCAATTAACCGACTGAGAAGTACTAAGCCCATTCAATAGGCCAAACAGTGAAAGTATGCTAACAAATTAAAGGCAACTAGAAACACTCAGATAGCACCTCCAAGGAATTTCTGACATGATTATCCGACTTATTCTGGAAAACGGCCCTGTGGCCGAATGTTAACAAATCCTGCAAAAGATCCCTGGACCCACATCCTTGATTGTTGTGCCATGAGCAATATTCCTTGAAATGTCAATGAAATCACTTGAGAGGTTTTTGATGTGTGAGAAAAACTGCCCCATCTCGATAAGTTAACAAATCCTTTTCAAAAAACCTGAATTCGCATTAGTAATAGGATCACCACTGAAGTGAAATCAGACTGTTGTGTCACAGTCAAACACAACAACAAACAAACACTGCTTTGGTGGAGGTAAATAATCACACTGTGAAGCAAAAACAAATTTCAGCCCCTAACACTTACATTTTTCAAGTTTCTTGCCATGGCTTGTTTCCTTTTCCTTACATCACATCGTATTGCCTTTTTTAACGTTCCTTTAAAGCTCATTCAACTTTCCAGCCTGTAACACTTCATTAGCAAACATCAAGTCACTTTGTTTAGTCAGACAACAAGCATTTGTCCTGCCAGTGTCCACATGCATTTCCATGCTGAGTTTCTGCTTTTAAACTAACAAAGTTTGAGTGACCTTGCCGTGGCTGTTCTGAGTGCTGGATAAGGACGACTGACTAGCAGCAGCAGCTGCAGGTCAGATGACAGAGTTTCTTTCCAGCCAATCATTCAAGGGGCTGCAATTCGCTTTAGTTTTAGCAGAAATTGTGACTTGGCATTGGCATTTTAATTAACCTTTATACTACTTTGCCTGTGTGACTGCACTAAATGCTTACATGCACATAAACTGTAGTGCTTTTCTCAGATGCAGACACTAACAAATTGCCCTCATGAGATTGGGCAGACAGTGTTATATGTTTGTAATCAAATTGACCAATAAAAACATTTTACAATAATTTTGGGAACTTTTATTCTAAGCTGCCTTTTTATTCATTGTTCTGCAAAAGTGTGTTCAAGTGAAAAATAAAAGCCGTTACAAGAGCTGCTCATTTATGACCAAAAATCACACCTGGAGTTATTTTTAAATATGTTGAGATCACAATGATCAACCATAAAGAGCAATTATTTTTCATCACATATACATATTTATAAATCTAATTGGCACTCTGACTCTATACACTTTGACAAACAAGTAACAGAAAATGAAGATGAAAAGGTGAAAAAATGTACATAAAAAGACAAAAGTATGGAAAGACAGAACAAATCTAATATGAGGTATGCACTCCTAGATTCTGGAAAATATGATTGCCATCTTATATCTGACGCAAAATAAATCAGGGTTGTGTTTCATAATATCTTTTCCCTTTTGCACATTTCAATAAAAATGCTAACGCAGAGGGATTACATAACACTCACCAGGAAATATTTAAATTGCTCTTTTCTCACATTTCATGACCTTCATTTCCAAACTTAAAGTCCACTCAAAGCCCTCTGAAAATAGCTTTAAAAACTCCTCCTACGTTTACAGTTATGTGATTAAAGACGTCACATTTTCAGAAACACGTGTCTGAACAACTCAAGCATCAGAATCAGAGAGCTAAACTCACCTGACCACATGTTTCCTTCGGAGCACAGCTTTTCCTTCTGTTGATTTAAATCAGCAAAACAACAAATCACGATTTAGATTTCAATACACTAACAAAAATATTCATGAAACATGTTAAAAAGTACTTTAAAAGTGTGCAGTCAGATATGAATTTCTACTGGTTACAAACTTTGTGATCTTACGTTTTAGCGAGTGATGTTGTTGCTGTAAGACAAAAGAAAAGCAAAGTTTATGGTTAGAGCTGATGTGCAGCTACATTTGGACAGATTTTGGTCATTTTAATCACACATACACACAACTCTTTAAGACAGAGATCAGGAGCTACGAAGACAATAAAACTGAGGTAGAAATGTATCATAGCTGCTTTGGTTGGGAGTACACCGGTGCAGAACACAGCCTAGTACTGAAAGGCAATCCACTCTGCAACAGTGTTTTGTGTTTATATTAAACCAAACTGGATTTAAGAAACATTTTTGGTAATTGTATTAAATTATTAGGATGCATGAAGAATAGACTCAGTCTCAAGGGACAAGACAGAAAACATACATACAGATATAAAAACAGCAAACACCAAAATTTGGCCACTTCAGAATATACTGCTGATGAAATCTACCATCCTGACAATTCATTCAGGCTTCAATAACAAAGTTTTTCAATACTTCTACAACCTAGGATCAACCTTCCATCTCATCCACATCAGTTACATAAAATATGTAAAAACTTAACAAATCTTTCATTAATCAAAAGTGTACTTCTCTGATCACCGAGTGGAAAGTATAGCAGAAAATGACATTGATTCTAAACTTCTGAAGTAAAAGTTCTCACAGTCTGTGTTTCTTTAGGGTGTTTTTTAATCTGTTGACTTTAAGAGCTGGAGGGAGGATTCCTGTCTTAAAGGAGCCGACAAACATATCTGACTTCATGTCACATTTTTTCTGACATGCTATTCTGTAATATAACTGAGGTTGAATAACATTTGTCAGAGATCTGTATTCTGTAATGATGTAAATGTAACATGTTACCATTTTTTTAATTCAATTTTTTTCAGTTGAGTTGAGTTTGAGTTGAACATTGTTCCATGTGCATGTCTTTTAATTTAATTCATTTTTTTCCTGTTAGTTTAATTTAATGTGGAGGTTTATTTGATAGGGGTCATGCACAACGTAAATGTTCATGTTCAAAACATCTATAACCACAACCAGGGGGTCTGTAAGGGGGGTAGGGTAGGAAGAATTTAAGGGCCTGACAGGGGCCCATAAAAAATCATTCTATCAGTATTATTTACATGTCAATCTATTAACTTTTTGCCCTTTCAGATCTCCGTTGTCTTCACATCCAAAAAATACAATGCTTTTCTTGTTGTTAATTGCGAAAAGTGGTTTATAATTAACCCTCAGTTAACCCTCATAAAATAGCACTTATATAAAAAAGAGACCCCTTTAAAGATTTATTTGAGAATATTACTTTTGTCTAAGCTCTTGCTGTAATTAACAGCTTGTTGAAATATTTGTCTTTTACCAAAAATAGGCTTTGAGATTTTTTTTAAAGTTGTCAAATGACAAACTATTTGAGAGCACCAATCATACTTTGTTGATCCAGCTCTGCTCAACTACAGTTTGAGTTATTCAGAACTGATACAACAAGCATTCTTAATTGTTTTTCTCTAACTGTCTTTCTGATAGCCCTTTCATTGAACCATCTCTTCAAGTTGTTGAAACTGCTTTTATCATTATGAGGATCATGTCCCCAATGGAGCATTTTAGATTCATGTGTTTTTTCTTTACGTCTAGAAAATATAAGGGTTGTAAAGAACATAGAAAAAAAGAGCTACAAAAGGCATTTGATCCACTTGGCCATTTCTTTTCTGGGTTTAATCTTTAAATTAGACAGATCAAATATCACCATCATTGTCCTTTCAGGGTGGACTGTCCTTTGACTGTATTTTGACACAAAAACCTAAGAAAAAAGACACTAAATCTGCTCTTACCACAGCAGGTCCACAGTAAGTACACCAGTAGGAATAGGTAACGTGATCTCATGATGTGCCGAGTCTCATGAGATGGGTGGGCTTTGTGATGAAATTCACTGGGGAGAAAATCAGAGAGAAAACAGGTTACACACAAACACAATCACTGCAGATTCGGAGCGTGAATAATGCAAAAAAAATGTCAGCTGACATTTTGGCATGGGGACAAGTATAACATGAGATGATCGATGATGTTTAATATCTCTTTGAGAACTTGACACTCCCTCCTTTAGAATCACAGCCTTTTTAATCCTCTTATTTTACACATGAAGGACTCTTTGTTTTACCTTTTTTTTCTTGGTGAAACTAGTGGCTGTCATTGCTGTGTATTACACTTTTTAAAATGGCGGCTGTGTATGTGTTGGCAGAAAGGTATCAGGGAGTGCCTTTCAGTGACCTTTCACATAGCCGTACAAACAATGAATGAAACAATCGATGCCACACTGAAAAGAAATGCTGGAACTCAACACCAGCTAGAAACAATATTCAGAGAAAAACAGCACTCTGATCTGCCTAAGAAGGGGATCTATTTATCTAACTTTGACCAAAATATGGAAAATATCTTAACCAACTATGACACTTATATTATTACATGTTTATTAATAGTGTCTTCAATCATAGCCGAGTCAAATCTCAAACCATTTGCAACAGTCATAATTATTAAGCCTACACTGAGTGACAAAAAGTATTTTGAGTATGACTGTAGACTTTAGAGCCTTCATCATTTAATCTCTATTGTTATGTCTTTGTGTTGTCAATGTCTAGCCTTGCAGTGCAGCTGAATCAGCCTGATTCAATGTCTGTAATCAGTCAAATCCATGTCCAAAGCGGCACTGTCCAATCAGCTTCCTTAAAACCAGGAAAAGGTGGGAGCTACAAGGGAGACGACAGCAGGAAGTGAGTACTGGTACAGAGATTAGCATAGATGCTAACAGCTTCAGTAGCAGTTTTATCTGATCTGAACCACATTTTTTTAACAAATTAAAACCAAATAACAACTCTACAAATGTCTCTTCAGAAATGATTTTTTTCACTCCACTTCTGACAAGTTTTTGTCTAAAGTTTGTTCTGTGATGTGTCTCACGTTTTTTCCTTTACACTGTGACAGTAGCTCCCCACCTACTACATTATGTGACTGGCCCGTAATGAATGTGATTGATGGGGCAGTCATCCAGTCCTCTTCCAGATATGCTACTGAAAGTTTCCTCTAATTCCCAAAAACTTTCTATGGGCCATTTCCCAGATGGACTTATTAACAGTTAAAGGTCAAGGTCATCGAGCCCTTGTTCATTTTAAGAAAGTGAACGTGATATCTGTATAAACCTTCAGGAAATTTTCTGCCAGAATGTGCTGCAGGCATCAAATTCAAAATGAATTAATATTTGAAGAAAACAATGAAGTTTATGAGTTTGAACATTGAATATCTTGTCTTTGTGGTGTATTCAATTAAATATAGATCCAAAAGGATTTGTAAATCATTGTATTCTCTTTTATTTATGCTTTACACGACGTCCCAACTTCTTTGAAATTATGTTTTGCATGAAAAACACATAAAAAGTGCTAATGAAATAAAGCGTGAATGACTGATTTGTAAACACTTTGTACAAAGCGTTGAGGCCCTTTGGAGCTTGAGTAATGGTTTACCTTTACCTGATAGTAAAAGCACTTCTGCTTCAAACACAAACACATGTTCACTAATGAGTTCCTTGTAAGAACTTCCACCCATTGATTCAGAGACACCTTTGTTTGGACCTTTTCAGCTAAAATGTGAGTGTTTGTTCAGGATTGTTCCCCCTTCACACGGTCTGGAGTTCTGCCACGTGGAAGAGAAACTCTTCACAAATTCTCTGACACCGATTCATCTCTTTCAAAAGCCAAAGTGGACAAAAGAGATTCAAATGTTTGCACAATAAGGCTGGTTAGATGATATCATACATTTCTACAAATATGTCCCTTACTCTTATTTACTTTGAAAAATGATTATGAAACTTTTTACCAACTTACCAAGTTGGTAAAAATACAACTTGAGTGTTTTACTAATAGGAAAAAATAACAAAATGCAGGGAAAAATGTTTAATTTTAAGTGTAGGGTTATAATGTGCAGTGATTTTTTTTAATGTATCATTTCAGTTTGACCATGAGTACATTTTTACTTGGATATTTTCAATAATTAACTTGAATTCAAACCGGTCTTAGTTCAGTTTTAGACAAAACAACCAACAAAAACACACAAGGTTATCTAAAAGGGAAAAACAAACTGTAAACTACTACACTAAAATTACAGACAATTGTTCTCTCAAGAATTTCAGAAAAACAACTAATTTTCATGTGATATCTAGGGATGGGAATCGAAAACCAATTCCAACTGGCTCTCTCCAATTCTGGGCATCCATGGGTTTGTCACTTTCATAAATTCTCATGTTTAGTCCTTTTGTCTCTGCCTAAATAAACACATCTCTGGATGTATGCATGTGTATATACAAATATATTTATTATATGTATTTGTATATATGCAAATATGTGTAAATAATATGCATATAAAATGAAGAGTATGGTTTCAGCCTGTTCTGTGATAAAGTGCCTTGAGATAACACTTGTTATGTATTGCTTTATACACAAAAAGACTGATTGATTGGTTAATTGATTGATTGGTTGGTTGATTGAAGTCGTGCTCTCATCCCAGACAGTTGACTTAAAGGACGTCAAAGAAGCCATCATGGCAGACAGGAGGTAGAAGCAGTCAATGGTGTGGCTTAATTAAACACAATATGATGCCAACTTCACAACGTCCCATAGAATTTCAAATAATGGCCATGTTTCTGGCATTGTTGACACTAAAAACCACTATTAGGGATGGGCACCGATAAGATTGTATCGATACTAATGCCATTATCCATTCTGCCTATTGATCCAATTCTTTATTTTTTCCCTTATTGATTCCTACAGATTTTCTGTGCTAAAAAACAAGTCTATTGCGGATTCTTTTGGGATCAATAAGCTGAACTGATTATGGCATTCGTATCAATACAAACAAATCAGTTCTCATCCGCAGTGATAACTGACAATTTCATCCATTTTCTGAGGTCCTGAAATTTCTGTTCTTTTGGCCTAGAAAACTGTTGCTGTTGTCCCCTGATAACAAAATAAACTTAAAAGTACCAGGAGAGCGCAGACCTCCACAGGACAGCTTAGTTTAGAACAACCTTCAAAAACATACAAAGTTGTTAGTATTAATGTGTTAGTTGCATTTCTATAGATTTATTTCTTATCTTACATTTTGGACCAGCTGATGTGGAATATTTTAAGCATCTGGATCAATCTCTGTTGTTGGTAGAACTGGTCATAAAGTTATCCCATATTTCTTTCTGTATTATTTGTGGAGTTACAAGCAAAAATGTTGAATATGATACCATCCTGCAATAGTAAAGAATAAAAATTCAGAATCATCCCCAAAATTGATTGGTCCCATTTCTGACCTAACCTGGAAACTTCATTAACTTTTGTTCATAACTTTCTGACTTCTCCTGTTAAAATCTATCAAACTAACTAACAAACACCAGCAAAAACATGGCCTCCTTTGTCAAGATAATCCGTCAAAACTTGAGGAAATTTCTAATTATCAAAGGGACATTGAGTCAAATGTATAGTGAACCAGCTCAGGGCTTCAGTGTTCAAGTATCAGGGTAAGAAAGCAACCAACTATATTTACCTGAGTTACTGTATTCCTGTCGCTTTTCCTGTACTTGTTCTTTTTGAGTAGTTGTAACTACTTCTGTTGTAACCCAAATAACTTCTGTGGGAAGTATTTTATGCTGCATTCGTGAAAGCATCTGAGTACGAAGTAAAAGAATAAAGAGGAAGGCCAGACTGATTGAAGCTGCCATAATTTAGTGCTGTAACAAAACCAAAACTCTAAGTTCTACAAGTTTCCATTAAGTAAAATGACACTCAGAACTGAAACAATACTGGTTTGCTCAGAAGCATGTGGTCCACAAGGGTCAGCAATATTTGGAATTGACATTATATTAACATTAATAAGAGTAAATATGATGCTTTTACAATTAAGTTTTAGAGATTCTGTTTATAAGTGCACATTGTCAATCTAAAATGACATATCTGTTATATATATTGATTAATAAACACAAAAACCCTGCTTATGTAAAACTATCAATCAATCTTTATGTGTATATTTGTATAACTATGTCTCATAGGGTGATCTAAACACATTTTCACTGATAAAAGCTGTTTCGTTCATATCAGAAACATTTGCAAAGCTGTGGTTATATTATACTACAATATTATGCACTCAATGGCCACTTAATAAGGTACATCTGTTCAACTGCTTGTTAACACAAATTCACTCAACCACATGACAGCAACTTAATGCATTTACCCATGTAGATGTAGTCAAGACAACCTGCAGAAATTCATATCAAGCCTGAAGCCTCACAATGGGAAAGAGAGCCAAGACAAGCTGGTTTGAGTATATCTAAAAATACTGGGATTTTCATGCACAGCCATCTCTAGGGTTTACAGAGAATGGTCAGAAAAAAAGGAAATATCCAGTAAGCAGTAGTTTTCTGTGAAAAATGCCTTGAAGTCAGAGGGGAATAGCCAGAGGTGAAAGTAGCAGTAACTCAAATAGCCACTCGTTATGATTGAGGTATGAAGACGACCATTGCTGAACACACAACACATTGGAGCAGCAGACCACACCAAATGCCACTCCTGCCATATAACATGAAACTGTCTCAGAAACGTGCTCACCAAAACTGGACAACAGAAGACAGGAAAATGTCGTCTGGTCTTGATTTCTGCTGTGACATTCAGATGGTAGAATCAGAGTTTGGCCTAAACGACATAATAGCATCACGCCTTGTATCAGTGGGTCATGCTAATGGTGGTGGTGTATGGGAGATATTTTTTGGCACACTTAGGCCTCCCCGTACCAGCAGAGCATCATTTAAATGTCACAGACAACCTGAGTATCGTTGCTGACCACGTCTATCTCTCTATGACCACAGTGTACCCATCTTCTGATTTACTTCCAACACCCACCACGTCACAAAGCTCACATCATCTGGTTTCTTGAATATGACAGTGACTTCACTGTACTCCAGCAGACTCCACAGTCACCAGATCTTAATCCAATAGAGCACCTTCTGGGTGTGGTGGAACGAGAGATTCACATCTGTGTGAGGCTGTCATGTCCGTATGGAGCAAATTGTTTGAGGAGTGTTTCATGTGATTGTTCAATCTACGCCACAAAGAATTTGGGTATTGTCTGCACCTAATGTCGATGTTTTTAAAAGCAAACTCAAGATCTACCTCTTTAGTTTGGCTTTTTCCTGAATTTAACGTACCCATCTTAATCTGTTTTAGTAATATCTTATTCTGTTTTAACTCCAGAATTATCTTTTAGTAGTTTATCCTCGGTTTATCATTTTTCCCCAAGTTCTTCTTAAGTGTTTTATTCCCCTGTTTCAACATATTACCGTTACCTTTTAGTGTTTTTATTCTCATTACAGCATTATTTTTTTTCTTCATTTTAATTTATTTTTATTCTATTTGGGGATATTTTTAATTTTACACTTTAACCTAAACTCCAGTGTTTACTCTTTTTAAACCTTTAAACCTTAAAGACGCCGTTTCCTGGGTGTGTACTGGGTACGTCTTTTATTATTTATGACGCGTTTTGCTGAGACTATGTATGGATCGTGAGGTGGGTGGGTTAGTGGGTTGGGTGGAGTGGGTTTGGGTCATACTTTCTTTTAAGTTTATCTGTCTGTTTGTAAAGCACTTTGTACTACATTCTTGTTTGAAAAGTGCTATATAAATAAAGTTTGATTGATTGATTGATACTCTAAGATAAGATAAGATAAGATAAGATAAGATATCCTTTATTAGTCCCACAGGGGGAAATTCCAAATATACAGCAGCTGCAGGATACAAGAGAAGTACTGAAAGATAAGGTAATTACAGATCAAGTACAGTAATGCAAAAATAGAAATAAATTTTTTTTGAAAAATGTAAAAAAAAGTATATACTATACAGTCAGTGGCATATTTACAGTCCTGATGTACATGTTTGTTGTTTGACAGATGGTTATGTACATGTTGATATTTTACAGGATGAGATTTGTGATATTATAATATAAATATGGTGGCTATGTACATGTCTGGTATTTTGCAGAGAAACATTATCACATATAAATATAAATGTGGTTTATTGCACACTGGAGAGGTTTTTGTTATAAAGTCTCTCACCAGCCCTGTCCAAAATGGAGTTGAGTTACTCTGAGCATTCTTATTTGATTCCACTCTATTTTTTCACTCTATTTTCAACATTTCAAAGGCAAGTACTTGAACTTTTTCACATTTAGATATTTTTTAAAAAAAATGATAGTTTATGAGAATTTGCTAACATGCATCATAACTTTCTTTGTATCATAACTAGAATGTAGTAGCCTACTTTTCCCAACTTGTCTTTTTTTACATAAAATAAATGATATACTCATAACATTGCAGCTTCGATAATGATCATCTGAAACATATAAAGGCAGGATTTAAAAATCAGTTTTCTTTTAGAGCTCTTTGTATGCTGTCTGAATATTTCTTATTGTTAAAAAAGTGATACTTCTCACTAGGGTGAACAACGAAGTTAGATATGTGTGTATTATAGACCAGGGTGCTTTATTTTGTGTTAAATTTACTCCACATCCATCCATTATCTATTTCTTTCAGGGAAGCAGGGGCTAGAACCTATCCCAGCTGACATTTGTACACCCTGAATTGGTCACCAGCCAATCAGTTGTTGTTTCTTAATGGAAAACAATATTGATACATAAACCGTGTCTTCTGAGGTGAGTTTTGGTCCATGTCATGACACCTTTTTCAGTGTCATAGGTTTTTGTTATAACTCAAATAACTTTTTTCCTCACTGTAAACATTTTTTAATATTAATGCTGCTGGTGTTCGTGTGGTTTAGTCAAAACTAATGTTCAGATCATAGAGATTATAATGTTGGAGAAAAGCCTTGAAGCACTTGGTAGGAGGCTGAGAACTCGAGCCCAGTTTAATGAGGCAGCTCTAACTATTCCCACGGCTCAGATCCCTGATGAACATGTTGTTGTTAGAGATGAACACTCACAAACAAACAGCACAAGATTATTGAGCTTCGACTGATTATGTACGTATTTGGATCTATAAATCACTGTGTAACTTTCTCTTTACCTTGTTGGTTTATTCACATTTCATTTTACATGTTTTTAAGTTCTTTAAAAGACAACAGAATAGACATTAGGCCTGGGAAATGTGGACAAAGACATATCTTGATGATTGTTTCTAAATGGAAATACATATCTCCGTAGAAGGACATGAATATAAATCAGGCTTCTGTAAAAAAAAATAATAATAATAATACTACAGAAATGTGCTCCTTAAATTTAGCTTTAACATGTAAAATAGTGGTGGGCAAGGTATCAGGTTATGGTTCTATAAAATAACTGTGTTTACTTTTGAATACAAAAATACATATAAAAGACATATTTCTCAGTCTTTAGGGTCTATTAATTGATTGACTGAGGGATAGAGAGCTGTCTTTCATGTTGGATGAAGCTAAAGAAAACTATTTTTTATCTGTAATAGAAACCACTGTGGGAGTAACTTAGAATATGTTGAATACTCAGGTTTTAGAAGTATTCAAGTCTTACTTCGTCTGAAATCTATATCCAATTTGAAAATAGCTTAACACATATTACAAACTTGATTTACTTCCCAGCCCTAGCAGATATCTAACTTTGATAAGTACAGATTGGAAACACATTAAATAATGCTGCAGGCTGTTCTAGGGCATAAAAAAGACTGAAATAACTGAAATAATTTCATTAAATCAAAGCAGACTCACTTACCAAATCAGTTTGTAATCCTTTCCGTGCTGTTGAGCTCAGGTGTTTAACTCCCTCTCTCTTGAAACCAGAGGCACAGGTGCAGCAGTAAGCTCCTGAAGGGTGTGTTGTTGTGGGACGCTGATACAGGTGATGACAGCGGACTCCTCCGAGCTGAAACAAAGAGGGCGGGACATGGCCGCCTTTTCTGCCTCAGGCGTTCACCTTGTCTTATGTATGCTGGCGTAGATGTGATTTACTCAAGACGTGTTTTGTCAATAATGACCTGGGTGACATGGAGCTGGAAAAGAAAAAAAAGAGAGATGCTGAAAAAGACTAATTGTAATTCAATTTCAGTCAATAAATACTCATTTCATTTTAGTCATTACTTTGGTCAAAATGTTTTCTCTCTTTACACTCAGCTCAGTTAGCCAAAAAGACGGATTAAGGTGACTGAAAACTAGTCATAATGGTGGTAATTAATTTAGGACAATTAATGTAAATAAAAACAATTGTCTAAAAAAATCATAAATTTAGACTTTTAATTGTGGGGTATTTTTACAAAAGGCTTTATTTTGTTGACATCAATATGGTCTTTCAATCCTTTTTTTTACACCAATGTCAATACATACAAAAGTGTCCGAAAGCCCACCCCTAACATTTAACAAGCATTTCATCTGGCTCTAATTTTGTCAAAGATAAATGTGACAAAAACTAAGTTATCAATGTTTTGTCAGATAAAAAACAGGTAAAACATCTAGTTAGAGATGGACTCTGGATAGTAACAGCTCTGATGAAATGTTTACTATGGCTGATTTGTTGGCTAGTGTATCAGGCACACATACCAGCCATACATTTGTGTAGTGCAATTAAGATCATAAACAGTTTGGACTAGGAGTCCTTTAAGAGCACAAGCCTCTGCCAAGGCATTTCTGACATTGTTAGCTGAGTTTTTCATAAACAGTGGAAAGTTGCTCCATTGTGCAACGTAAAAAAAATTTTGTCAAAGGATTCCTGCCATGACCAAGTGGCAACCTCCAGGGGTGTAAAAATGGAGGCCTATGTGGAAGTGGCAAAACTTGTAGTACCCCGAGTGTCCACTTGAGACTGGCTGCAGTAACCTGACACCAACCTGCCAGGAAAAAATTACATTTTTCACTTAATTCACATCATTACAGCCTGGTTCAGAAAGCGGCTTCAGTCTAAAACTATAACACATCTATGTGCTCTCACTGAGGGATGTTCTTCTGTAGAGGATTTATTTAGGATTTTAATGTAGAGTTGCATAGGTCAGATGGTCTTAAGTCCCGCCTTAACATGGCCTCTTTGTCTGTGAGTAGATGAAGCTAAAGTTTGGTTGAGATGGCACTATCGGTATGGCAGCGTCTATTAGAGGGAATTAAAGTCGCTCGAAAGGCTCCATTGAAAACCAAAGAGCTGGCATCACATGGCTCCGTCCAATTCTTTTATAGTTCATGGCCGTGACCAACATTCCCTAAAAATTCTTAAAAATCTGTTGAGAACTTCATGAGTTGCCTTACTCACAGACAGAAACAAAAATATGCCAACAAAACATGACCTCCTTGGTGGAGCTAATTACTGTTTTTTTCTGTTGTCAGTTACTGCAGTGTATGCCATTTTGCCCCTGCTTTTTGTTCATGTGGTAAATGTTTCAATGTTTGTTGCTATGCTTTGACCAAAATGATATCCATCCATCATCTACACTACTTATCCCTTTCAGGGTCACAGGGGGCTGGAGCCTATCCCAGCGGACACTGGGCAAGAGGTGGGGTACACCCTGAACTTGCTGCCAGCCAATCACAGGGCCACAGACAACCATTCACACTAATACTCATACCTAAGAGCAATTTGGAGTCACCAATCAATGAATATGTTTTTGGTCTGTGCCCAGACACAGACACATGCACGACCTGCTGCGCCACCACCCATTGATAAAATTATAGCCAAACTTTCAGTTTTGTGTAATTGCTACACAATTCATACTTTTTTTTCACTCTTTCAGAGGGAAAAAAATCTGTCAAAATTGACAATCAAGTTCTGTTCTAAATCTTTATTTTCAAGCCATATTTCCCAGCTCTAATTTAGGGCTGAAATTAACAAAGCCTTCGATTTGTCAACATGCCAAGAATGTTTCAGTTCAATAAAATTAATGTGAAACTGTGATAAGGATCTTTGTCAAAGTTGAGCTGCCCTATGAGTCACAAGATAGAATTTAATCTACCTTATTGTTTCCCTCTTGTGAACTAAAGCTTCAAACCTGTGGATTTTGGATAGAACCAACAGCTCTGCATTACAGAAGATTATTTTATTTTCTATTTTCGTTCCCTTTTCTAGTTCTGTGAGCGATTTCAAAAGTATAAGCTCCTAAAATCAAGGGGCTGTATTTTTATTTAGTATTTTACAACATTTTTCAAGCTTTCATTGCTCAAGGCTCATAGAAGATCAAGCCAAAGCCTCAAGGCATATCGTAATCATATCCTGGCAACAACAACAACAAAAAACAAACTGTAAATTATGTGTTCCAGGACATTCAGTCTTTACTTGTTAATTTTCAGCAACTATATCTTTTTAAAATCAACAAAAAAAATATTTTTGGCTTTTTGGTTTCATTTAAAGAATAACATTGTGCCTGGAGATCCTCTCTTTACAAGAACTGGGGAATATTTGTGCAGTGATAGATATATCTGTATGCTACAGGACCAATGAGTCTCAATAAAGTGGCGCAGGAACGAGTCCAAAAACATAGAAGTGAGTTAGCATTTAGCATTTCCTGGTTCCCAACCCCCAAGAGTAAATGGGATTTAGAACACCGGTTTCAGATAAGTGCCTGAAATAATGTTTGAGGTGAACACATGAGATTTTAATGTTTAATGGAAAATTATAAAATGTATAACAAGATGTTGCCTGCTTTTAAATCTTAAACTGTTGTGTGTTTAAAATGACGGTTGCTAACTAACTGCTAACAAGAAACAAAATGGCTGAAATTTCTGATTGATTTTTTTTATTTAACCAGTTGTTCATACATTATCGCAGCCGCGAGGATCAACTTGATCAGGTCGCTCAATTCTAAGGAAACTCTCAAATGAGGTCACAATAAGATGCTATACGTTGAAAATAATGTATTGCTTCAAAGTCAAACCACCATGTTGTAGTTTCATAGTAGCTTACTAATAGCTTTTCACTCTCACTGGTTACATTTCAGCTTCAAACACTGAGGAAAAGTAGGTTCATTTGTCAAGATTATCACAAAGAGCAAAACATGTAAGTTTCATAATTTTTTTGTTCTCCACAGAGTTTATTATCAGCAATGAGCCAAAACACAGTGAAAAATCCCATAGGCTTTCAGTGGGCTTGCAGCTGAGGGAACCAGTGCAATGCGAACTTCTGTGTTGGCCTACAAAATAACATCATTTTCTCCATAGCAGCATCAGTGAGCTCCAACAGTATTGTTTCTGGGTTTCAAAAAATGCAGAATAGGATCTGTATATATCTCTTTCCCAACCTGCGTATTCTGTTGACTGCAAAACCCTTGAAGGATTAATGATTTTTTTAGATTTATTGAATTTGCATTTTTCTCCAGGAATTAGAGCATAAAGCACTAATGGAGATATTAAAAAAATCATTATTTTAATCCTGCAAATTTAAAGTAATGACACATTGTTGTACAATTTACGAGGCACACCTGGACTTACCTGAAGATACAGCAGTGTGTCAGCAAAACCGTAAGAGGGTTACTGCTCTACAGAGATCACTGGCAGCATGGTGTTACAGAGCTGTTCACTGCTATATTTTACAACGAGATACATGTAATTCAAAGAGATCGCTTTCAGTTTTACTTCTCTGAGAGTCTGTATTTGAAAAAGAATGGACATCTTTCATCAGAGTAGAATCTAATGTTGTGTTTCTGGGTATGGCCCCAACAATACTTAGAAACTCTGGAACAGGACAGACTTGATGTTCTGTTCGATAAAAATGCTCATGTTTTCAGTATTGCTCTTGCTAAAACGAGTTTGATATCAGGAAAATCCCAAACCTTGCTTTCCTACATGAGATCTATTTATAAAGACTGATTGGGAAAAAGAAACAGCAAAGGTTGCACCACACCCAGCCAAGCCATCCTGTGACTACAAGAGACAAAAATAAGGGTTGACAGTCCAGCCACAGATGGAAGAGATTTTCTTTGAGACATTTATGTGATATCTCCCTCTTATAACTTATCAGTAAATGTTCTTAAATGTCTGGTTAAACAGAATGAGGAGTCATTGTGAGTTATGGACGCGAACAAAGCAGTGACAGATTCTGAATACAAACTGAGAGCTTTATTCAGGTATTCATGTCTGTGTGCATGAACACACACTCACAGCAGTACGCCATGACGAAGCACGACCGATCAGGTCCAACTGGTTTGTTATCCATACAAAGAACTGCAAAAAAAGGAATTATGTAAGGTATTCATTTGTTAAAAAGGATGATGGATTGGTAAAGTGGAAACAAAGAGCCTCAGTGACCATTAGACAATGAAAGAGAATACATATGACATGAAAAGAAGTGGATTAAGCATTTCACTGAGCAGAAGTTTTATCTGCACATGTTCATCACTGTTTTACAGTTTGGTGTCGTTTGAAATGTCTTATTCACCTTCACAGATTTTTTTCATTAAACACTTGGCAAAATATATTTTTTAACTTTAGTTTGCGATACAGCATATAAACAGTGCTAACAAATTAATTAGACAGACCACCACTGAATGCAGCAACAGCTGCCCTAAAATAACAGCATTAATATTTACCAAAATAATTTGTTTCTTTAATAATTAATTCACCAGAATAAAGCTATTTAAAAGAAATTATTTAATGCTAAAAATATAATTGTTATCACTAAATTTTCAAGTTCATTGTTTTACAACAAAACAGAATAAAATAGTAAAGCTCATTATTAAACTATTAAGATTTTAAATTAGTTTTTTTTATAGAAAAAAATAGTTTACTTGGCTGAATGCTCTGCTTGATTACTTTCTGACTTCACAGAGCAGCCAAGTGAATGGCTCAAATTTAAGTCCAAAAAGATGAATTCAGTTTGGATTTCATTGTTCCTGTTCAAAATGTATATCCAATAACAATAACAGTTTTAAACAACCTTTCAAAATTTTTCTAAAATATGTATGTTGTCTTGTTTTCATGACAGGTGGTCTAAAATATTTACATACAGAGTGGCACAATACTTAATTGATATATTTGTGCAATAGTTTGATATTTTATTAATCATAAAATTGTACAAAATGTCTGGGAATGCGTTATGTATTTACGTGATTTTTGTGCATCCTTTCATCCTCCTACACTTAGTGCTTTTTAATCACTGAGGCAAACAATACAATTCATGAATGTGGTAGGAACAGCAGCAGATCTAGGATTTTTCCAAGTTAGGGGCCATCAAGGGGCCACATTTCTCTCAGAGGGGTCAAGAATTTATCCAACAAGCACGCAGTCACATTTATGATAAAGCACAACCAGTCACTCCTTTTTCAAATATTTTAAATAAAAAAGTGTAGACAGTTAAACTCATTTTCAATTTCACATTTGAGGATGTGAGCAACTGCAAAAAAAATGTGCTTCATTATTTCTTAAAATTATACACTGATATTTCTTAGTTTTGGCTTGATTCTTCCAATCAGTCATAATCATACACAAAAATTCAGATATATTTTAACCCTTTAATGCCTTTTGTCATGCCATCATGTTTACACCAACAGAAAATTGTGTATCAACTATACCACATGCAAAGAAGATTTTTTTGGGCTTAATTATTACAGCCTGGGTTACGTCATTTATAAACACATTGTTGACGCATTACTCAATATCCACTCATTTTTATATGATTAAAATGGCGCCACCTGGTGGAGAGCAGTAAAAAGAAAGTTTGAATTTGTTTCAATGGCTCTTTTTGCAATTAAATGGTACTAGTGTAACAATTGTACACAATGCAATTTAGATTTACTATAGGAGCTGACCTGGAAATAAGAGCAAATAAAAATACACAATCCTGCCAAAATTAATGACAAGAGTTAAAATTATCAATGAAAAGCCTGTAGTGTCAGTGTTAATTTTGTACTGTTTTTTGTGACACTTAAGTTTTATCTTTAAGACCATGTTGTGATATTCACTTCTGATTTCATGGTTGATGTTAAGTCTCCCACTTTAAATAACTGAAAATTTGTGTTGACACCTTAACAGCAGCTCAGGGGCTTCAATGGTGGCTCGCAATCACCAAATCAATTAGGGATATAGGCAGTTTTTCCTGTTGTGTTGGATGTGTAAAAAAGTTTTCTGGTTAGAGAAGCATTCAGACTTTTGACTTCTATTATGTTTTTGTCTCTGCAAAAAAAAAAAAGATGTTAAAAATATGTGGTTGGTGAAGGCTTTTGGTTCTTTATTATTGGCACCCCTATAACATTACTAATCTTCTACCGTATTTTAGTACAGTTTGTTTTAAATAACCATTTGATATTTACTTCTGTATCACAAGAACAGCTTTTTACTTTGTTTTCTAGTTTTTTTGTTGTGATGTCTTGAACAGAATTTTGAAACTTGTTCATTTTTGCAAATATCCATTAAATATTTCATTAAATAAAATACTCAAGCCACTCTTGAAATAAAGTCATCTTTATTTTTAAGGCATGGTCTTGGAGACCTTAAAAAAAAAATAAAAATTGTGTTTCGCCATCAGGCTTCATCAGCAAGTCAAGTAGTTCATCCCCAAAAGTTCCAGCACTGTGGAGAGATGGATAAAAATTAACCACACTTTTTATTTATTTATTGATTTAATTAATTTTATTTAACCTTTATTTAACCAGACAAAAAATCCACTGAGATCAACATGATTTTTTTAAGTAAAGCCTTATAAGTTTCATTTCTATCCAGCTGAAACCCTGCTTAAATTTTTAAGGTCATGGTTTTTGTTTGACTTTGGTCCTTGTTCTCCAATTCATAAGAATGCAAAGTCTTATTAAAGAAGTTGTTTGGGCATTTTGCAGCAGGACAAAGTAAATAAAAAAAATAGAAGCAAACAGATGTGAGGTCAACCTGCAGGCTGAAGGAACCCTCCACCTGAACACTGACATTAAGCCAGCTAACAGGGGCCCCTCGATGGCAGCTCACATTTATAGATCGATCAGTTGGTTTGTGTCTAAGCTGCTGACTAACTGGGCCACAACAGAGCACAGTCTGTCAACGAGCAAAGACCCTTTCCTCTGAGAAACTCAACACAACAGCACAACAGGTCAGTGTCCTGGCCTGACCCGACACTCACTTATTGATTAACAAGCACAATCATCTCAGCATCCAGAAGCAACATTATTAAAATGTGGCTGTAATACTTACAAAAAGTATAAATTTAAACATGACTTTAGGTTTGCTGCTGTCATTAAGTATTCTTTGAACCTTGCTTTTGTGATTTTGTAATTGGGAAAATTATGAATTTGGTTTATGTTTGTAATTCATTTTTAAAAACAGCCACTGAAACTTTGAAAAGGTTAAAAGTACATTTGAAACTAAGTTGCTGCAAAGCATTGTATTGATTCAAGTGTAGTAAGCTTTATTTCTGTCCAATGTTAAATGGTTTGCTAGACTTTGGTCCTTGTTATTCACCAATTATAAAAAGGGCTCAAAGTCTTGATACAGCAGCTGTTTTGGCAATTTTGCAAGAGGAAAATCAAGTTCTTGCTAGTACACACACACACACACTATAATATATATATATATATATATATATATATATATATATATATATATATATATATATATATATATATATATATATATATATATATGGTCAATAAAATACAAAATTAGGTCAGATCTGAATATAGGCCTATCACACAGAATATACCCTTTAGTGCATAGCGTCAGATTAACATACAGATTAATTTTTGGTCGCAGAGAAAAAAAATATATACACGAAAAATATTTGTAAAATCTGCATAAAGAGTTCTTTACATCTTATTAAATCAGAACCTATTTTTATCTCTCTGTTTCTTTGAGAATTCGAAGGCTTTAACATATTTCTGAAGGGCACGGTGCATTTCCCTTCTTCATCTGCCATTTTGGATTTATGATTTAATATCTCAATGACAAAAAGATACAAATCATATTTTTATGAAACTTGGGACAATGGTTTGGGAGTTCACCACCTGGTAGTTGGGACAACCTAAATGGGATAAAATGTCTACCAAATATGTGTCAACTGTAGTAGACACCCTGCATGAAAGGGCTTATTCATTAATTCAGTGGTACAGAGCTTTCTTCTTTTCCTGATATTCTCTATAAATTCCAAAATTAGTGGCTTTTCAACTCATTTAAGTGCACAGACCTTCAATTTTTAAATTGTGAGCTATAACCTGGATGTTGTACAGTGGTCCTAGTTTGACCGAACTGGCAAACATATAAAGATGCGTTAAACCCTCCTGCTAATGCATTTCAACTAATACACTCACTACACTTCAGCGTAAATTTAAAGATTTTCTGCTTCAAGCATAATTTTAACTTAACTTACAGAAATAAAAGGCGAAAATAACCCACACAGCAGCCTATAATGATTAAACTGCCAATCAGCCAACTGTTTGCATTAATTGCTTATGAAAGTCTTCACCAAAGTGAACAATTCTCAGTGACAAAATAAAAAGGTTTTTTTTTTTAAGCCTGAATCGTCTGCTGCACTTTTCTTTAAATTCATGTCCAAAAAACTAAAACTCGAAAAAAAAATTAACTTGGTCCCTATAAACCTGAATTTAGTTGCTTTACAACAAACTGCACAAGGTGAAACAAAATGCTCTTAAAAGCTTTGAAACACTAAACAAAAAACGTGGACAAAAGTTCAGTGAAGCTGTTACCTGGTGCACAGGTGTTGACTTCAAGGCAGCAAAATCCAAATGGGGGACGCCGCCTGTCTCAGGTGCCTTTGAGCCCAACTCTCACCATCCTTTAGGAAGTTTCTCTTCTTTTAAAAGCAGTTTGGGCTCGTAAACACGTAAACTTTGAATACTGGGATGTAAAAGTGTTTACAGACCACTTCGGTTCGACATCTTCTCCGAGAGAGAGGAGAAAATGTTGCAAAATTTCACCACTTCATCACGTGATTATGATTGTGCGCCACACCTGTTGGAAATGAGGCGCACACCTGGGGGGGGGGCAGGTGGAGGTTTACCTTCCTCTTCTTGTTTTACGGCGGTTGGCATCCAGCATGTTGGTCCATTATCGCCCCCTTCTTCTCCGGAGTGTGGATCAGACATTAGGCTTACAATCTAATTTCCCTTAACCCTTTGACTTCCAAACTAAGAAATACATTTGCAACAAATTATTTGCTGGTAAAATTGCGTTCCTTCCTCTTCATTTAGCAACATTTCAGGTTTTATTTTTCAGATTACCCAATCGAGAAGCAAATATGTGGGTCAGCCAGCCTGTTGGCTTGCCTGTGGGTTATCCTGGGCTTGAATCGATTTCTTTCATTTCTGCAACAATTTTTTGTTTTTTCATATGAAAACATCACAGAGAGCGAAATTTAGATGTTTTGCACTTGACCCAGTTTTCTGAGGAATCATAGATAATTTTTTTTTTTTATCATCAAATTTATTTACCTCAACTAAATTATGATTGCTAGAAGATCTGGAAATATGCGAATTTTTTCGCATATTTTTATAGTTTTCAAATAATTACATTTATGTACAGCAGCGCCACCCAGTGGATATATATTGGTGGTACAAACACTATACAGAGAGGTGAATAAGGAAGAACAGACAAAGATGGGCTTTCAGAGTTTTAAATACAGTGGTATGCCGGCAAAAAGTCAACCGCATGGTTACAATGGCAGTCAAAGGGTTAAACGATAATAATAAAATAAAAATGTCCCTTCACTTTCAAAAAGAAGATTTGAAAAATACTCTTCTACCCCCTCTGTCTCTAAGAGAACTAGATGTAACTATTTATTATTTGCTATACCACCTTAAGTTGAAGAAGAGCATTTTAAAACAATGAGATTTACCCTTACAGAGAATTTATGCATCTTGAATTTAATATTGATTTAAATGAAGGCACATTCTGCAGAGATGATCATTACTCTTTTCTTGCAGTGTGCCTGAACTTTTCTAGAGAATGCTTCATGATTGGATCTCAGAAAATAATAAATTCTCTGTCTGCTTTAACTTACAATAATGTTGGATTTGGTTTTCTCAAAAGTGTAGTACATGTTCACTTAGAATTGTTTATAAAGAGAAATCTGTTTTTTAAAGTTTCTTGTAATTACACACTGTTTAAAGCATTTACAACTTAAGACAACAAATACCTGCTAGAATCTTTTATTTTTACTTAAAAAGGAGCAAAATAATTTCCTCAAGGGGCATTTTCTGGCGTATTTATTGACAAAATAGGCAAAAAAAAGACCAGGTGTCCATTTGTATTCATAGTAGTAAAAGGATTAATAAAGCGCTGCACTGGACCAATGGCATTATTCAGTTTGTGTTTGGTCACCCTATTATTATCATCATGTTATTTATTTATATTCTATCATTATTACTTGATTTTCCTCATTTGTAGTTTGTGTTTTACTATCATATGTTACTTCGGTGGGGCTTTTTGTGACATCCACGCTAATAAATCTTAAGTTATCTATCTTAAGTTGATAATAATTACAAAATAACTTGTTGAGAGAATGTTGAAATGACACGTTCCGCCGGTAGATGGCAGTGCACGCAGAGGTTACGCAAAACTCCGCTTCCGGTTTTGACGAAGAAGAATGCTCTCAATGGAGTCAAACTGAACTCCATGCAAACCAAACCATTACAGAAACACATGTGTTAGAGTTACTTTTAATATTTGGGGTTTACATTAATCTCCTGGCTGTCTTCTGTCGACATGCAGGCTTACTGAGCGTCATCACCGTGGAAACACTCGGACCTCCGGCCTGTGAGGCGGAGGACAAACCTGTTAGAGATGCTGCTGACTTTACCTCACAGGACTGTTCAATGTCTGACTGCTGTCAGTAAAACGAGGATCAAACTCCAGCTGGACTCCACCCTCAGGAGATGCTGCTCCACGGTCCAGGGGGAGGTGAGGGTCAGGTTTGCCCCCAGTCCGACAGGTAAGACCCTCCCCTTAATGCTACACGGTAAATATGTGAGGGGGTAGTGAACTGGACAGGGCTGTAATCTGTGGGAGTGCTGCTGAAACTTTAACGATTATAATCTTATGTAACAAACAGAAAATGACGTTTATTCCAGAGAAATCAAAACACAGTACTTGGATGACTTGTATGACACAGCACACCTTAGAATGAAGACATTCTGATGTCCGTCTGAAGTACACAGAGCTCCTTCTGTTCAACTATATTTAACTCATTTGTTTGTGTAATAATAGATACCAGGGTCCAAAATAAACTTTTACTCGGAAAAAAATAACCCAGCAGATGTTTTACCAGCTAACATAGTAAATAGTGTCACTTTGTATGTGTCAGTGAGTGTAGTTGAGTTTTGACAAAACTCCCATTATGTTATAATTTTAGAGACTTATAAAAAGAACTGTTACACTCTTGGATCGCAGGCAGTGTGAGTGGAAGGAAAAATCTCAAACAAGTTGTGAATTCTCAATTTAACTCCTAACAATTATTAGGCCACATCAAAAATAAGACAAAAAAATGGCTAATCAATCAAACTCTTTCCAAAAATGACCCCTGCAGAGGGGAAAAAAATGGGATATTAGTCCAGCATTAGTCCAACAAAATGGCTCTCCTCATAGCCTCACCTCTGATGTGCCACACACCAACCAGACTGCTGATTTCACACACCTTCTATACTCTGCTACCTGCAGCCCTAATCACAGCCTCACTGAACACAGGTGCGACTACTCTCACACCTGCTGACAATGCAGGTGAGTGGAAATGCAGTGATGACAAAAGGGAAAACACCAAACAGATCTGAAAACACCGTCGGTAGTATTTCTGTGGGTACCAGTGCACATTGGCATAAGAGGAAATGAATTAGCAGACACAAAAGCAAAAGAGGCAACAAAGTAAAGTAACATTGATTTAGTAATTAAACTTAGCAAAACAGAAGTGAGGGATAATATCAAACAGAGAATAAAGGAAAGGTGGCAAAATCAGTGGGAGGGAGAGAGGAAAGGAAGATGGTATTACAGCATACAAAAGAAAGTTGGTGAAATGAGGAGAGCAGGAAGAAATTGTAGAGAAGAAAGAATAATATAAAGAATGGGAGTTGGACACAGGGCTGAACAGCCTATTATTTAAGACAGGGAAGCATGCAACGGGTAGTTGTAGTTGTGGAAATTCTGAAACAGTGGAACATATATTTGAGTGTGGGAAATATGCAGCAGAAAGAAGGAATTTGATCAAAAAACTTAAAACAGCCAAAAGTCACCTTGGTGTTGAAATTTTGAGACAAAATTCAGAAAGAAAGGAATTTCAAATGCTACTTCAATATCTGGGGGAAATAAATGTTCTGAGCAGGATATAATTATTTATTAATTTTATTTATTATTTTTTTTTAATATAAGTGAGTAAATATCAGGATCCGCACTCCACATCAGATGGTGGCGGTAATGCACCAATCTGTTGCTTTCCAACCGCCAAGAAAATCCACAAAAGAAGAAGAAGATCTGAAAACAGAATACACCAAAAGGAAAAGTCCACACATACCCCCTGTGCAGTATTCAGACCTCAAATATACTTAAAAAAAATGTAAACAGTCATTTAACATATTCTTCACAGACATACTGATTCAGGTGCTAGAGGAATGTGCACCTTCCTTTAGCCTTAACAATATTTGTGAATACTCTATGGCCTCATGACAAGAACAAATACAGTTTTGGTCCAGTATTAATGTATTTTAACTCAGCTGCAAATAGAAATGCTCATTTTTAATGTACAACTCTTAAAAGTGTGTGCATTTCTCAGTTTCAATATATGGCACTTGTGATATGCAGTACTAATTGTTGAGCATAGGGCGACTTTCTGTTAAAAATTAAGCTACAGTTCTGACCACTTCAACCCTCCGTCTGCCATGATTACATCTTAGACGTCTTTATTCCTCATTTCTGCGGACTGCCTCTGATGAGAGCATGACATCCTTGATTTACAACACATGCAGAACAAAGTCTCAGGAATTGTTATGAAAAAGACAAGTGATGTTGATTCTTTGAGGGAGTTGTTATCGATTTCTAATTGGAACTGGTTTTTGATTCCCACCCCTAATCATGCACCATTGGGTCATGGATCTGCTGTGTTAGTCTGCAGTGAAAGAACGTGGTGTGCAGTGGCTTCTGTGTTTGTCTGTTCCTGTATGTTGGTGTGGATCCCTCAGCTTGACCTGCATCTCTCAGACAGGCAGACAGCAGAATAGCAAGAAAAAAAGTGGCACTTACACCTGCAGAGCTTAAACACAGCGTGGTTTATTCATCACTGTGAAGTCACATTTCTATTTGGTACATGAATCAATCTTCCATCACAGTTAATTTATTTGTTTTTATAAATGACAAAAGAACAAAAAAAGCATTTGTGTGTCCACATTGTAAAGGTTTGAAAATTAAGCAGTTACATTGCATTTCTCATATATAAACCATGTAGTATATGAGAAAAAAAACTGTTTAATTTACTCGCCAAGCGGAAAGTCTCCCTACCATTGGCGCTTGGCAGGTGTTAATTTTAGACCCTGGTTTTAATTTTATTTATTATTCAGCTTTAAAACCAGACTTTTATGATATCTCACAGGCAGACTAGTTAAGTCAGGTTCTAAGATAAAAGAGAGCTCTTAGCATTGATTTAAAAGGAAGACATATTTGGTTAATCTTAGATTTGTAGCACAATATTTAAAGGTCCCAACTCTGCACACTCTGCCACATCAGTCTCAAGACTTTAAACAAGACGTTTTTCTACATCCAAAAAGCAGCCCTTGAAGTATAACCAAACATAACTGTTTGTCCATATGCTGTATGCTTTTCTGCTCTGCAGGTTTCTTACACCTGGGGGGCCTCAGAACTGCTCTCTACAACTACATTTTTGCCAAGAAGTTTGGAGGCTTGTTCGTCCTGAGGCTGGAGGACACTGATCAGAGCAGGCTGGTTCCAGGGGCTGCAGAGTCTATAGAGGACATGCTGGAGTGGGCTGGTATGAAACAGAGATGTCTGAAAAGTTTATTTAAAGCAATGCACCAGAAGAGTCACAGAGCATGAGGCACTATCAGCTTTTGAGGTTGTCAAAACTTGGTTTACACATATCACCTCAAACAAAGAAGAACACACAAAGGGTGTAAGGCTCAACTCTTCTTAGGAGCAATTGGGAGAGAATCTGAGAAAAATGGGCAGGCACCACTGAGTTACAGAATAGTTTCCTCTATAAGTAAAGTTTTAAACCAGAAAGCACTTGGAGAGTGCAAACCTCTGCCAAGGTAGCTCACATATTGCTGTTACATCTAAAAGCAAAGTTCCATGATAAAGTTACCTTCATAATATGATTCATGACCCTGAAAACTCCCACCTAGCACTCAGAATCATGTTGAAATCATTATTTCAGCTATTGAGCAAAAACAATTGTTCGCTAATGGTAGTTATCTGGATCACCAAAACTGAATCATTTTTAAGTTGGGCCATTACCAACGTCTCCTGAAAATTTCAGCAATATCCGTCCAGTAGTTTTTGTGTAATCTTGCTAACAAACAAACAAACATATGCATTGAGGTAAAAACCTAAGCATCTCACCTGTAAACTCACCTTTGGTTTCAGGTATACCTCCAGATGAGAGTCCTCGACGAGGTGGATCCTGTGGTCCATACCTGCAGTCTCAGAGACTCGACCTCTACAGACAAACAGCTGAACAGTTGGTGGAGAGTAAACATGCCTATTACTGTTTCTGCAGCCAGCAGAGGCTTGACCTGCTCAAGAAAGAGGCCTTAAGAAGCGGACAGACACCAAGGTATCTAAATCACATAAATGTACACAGAATTTACAATTACACAGTTATTTCCAGTTAAACGTAAGAATAACAGCGGTGCTCCACCTCCTATTTTTAATGAGATGGAAAAAAATATTGTTTTATTAACAGCTGTGTCCTTCAAAGCGAGTGTGGAGGTGACGAAATTGATTTAAAGGTTGTATTCCCTTGCTTGTCGTGCTGAATTCTACACTCAAAAGTAGCTGAAAACCTATTTGACCGGCAGGTTTTTGACTGTTGACCATTTATGAATCTTGTGTAATTTTCAAACACAGAGCCTGTCACAGAAAAACACTACATTTGACCTTGTGTTTATTCCTCTTATTTTCATTGTTCCTTTTGTTCAGCACCACTGCCTTAAATGAATGCCCTCCAATTTCACTGGACTGGTTGAAATGATAAAAAAGGAAAATAATATTGTTACTGGCTGCAGTAATTTCAAGCTATAAAGGTGTCTGTTTGGGGAAATATAATATCATCCAGGTTTATCAGGAGACTATTAAATCATAGTATCCCATTAAAGCTTCAAGTGGTGTTTTTGTCAGTATTTGGTGTTTTCTGATACCTGTATTGTTCTTAAAACAGTTCTGCTGTCAATCAGCCTTGACTGTGTCTCACTCCTCCTCCTACAGGTATGACAATAGATGTCGACACCTCAAGGCTCAGCAAGTCCAAGAGAAACTGGACCAAGGAGCTCCTTATGTGATCAGGTTTCGTCTGGAAGAGGGCGCTGAGGCTTTTCAGGATATGACCTTTGGCTGGAATCGTCATGAGGTGGCTCAGGTCAGAATAGTAGGGATTTCAGTGTGAGATTCTTTAAGATTTACACTTCCTCTCTTTAACTCTTTACTCACTGACTCAACGTTTCAAACCTGAAGTCAGCTGTTTATAAACTGAGATAACCATTTAGACCAGTTTGATCATCTTTACTCTTAGTTTACCCATAAAACACCAGTTTAACCCTCGAGTTTTAGATTTAATCCATTATATCACGAGTAAACCCTCTAAACCAGAGGTGGACAATGGCAGCCCGATATTCCTTTAATTTGGCCCACTAGTCACTTTAGTATGTTGTGTGTTTATAAAGAAAACCTGACAGAATCTGCCATGATAGGATTAACAGTAACACTATTTCTAAGGAGGCAGAGCTGTAATCACCTGTAATTGTTTCTGTGAAACTCCGTTTTTTTTTTTTTTTCAAAATATACTGTGACAACCAAAAATTCTGTTATTTATATAAAAAAATAGCTCAAACTGTCTGAAAGTCTGTGTTTAACTCATTAGAATAAGTATTGTTATTTGCATACATGTTTAAATATATAAAAATAATGACAAAGTAACCTCTTATGACAGCTAGCGATTTTTCTCCTTATGGTGTTCTTCAGACTGTGAAAATGTGGCCCTCTGGCAACAAGGATCATTTCAGCGTGGCCCTCCTAGGAACCAAAGTTGATAATCTCTGCTCTAGACCTTTGAGACCCTCTGAACCTTTTATGCAAATTTGACCAATCAATTAATGTATCAGACACTGTCAAAAATTTAAAACAATGATACAATACTTTTTAAACCCATGTTTTAACACTTGATTAATCCTTTGTATTTTGAGTAAAGCCTTTTTAAATAACTTTTGCTAAATAACTTGATTTCACTTTTTTTCAACCACATTAAAACCTTTTAGGTCCAGATACAACTCCTGATTTAACTTTTTAAACTTTGATCCATTCCTTAAAAGCTTTTATAATCCTTGATAGTCTGCTTCAACCCTGCAAAAACTGATTTAACACTTTAAAAATAGTGAAATCCCCTTATACCCCGATTAAACTTTTTGTAAGCTTGTTAAACTCTTAAAGATGTATTTACTTTTTTATAACAACATTAATCCTTAAAACTCAGATATACCTCCTAAAAACCTGATTAAACTAATCAAACTTTGATTCAACCAGTAAACCCTAATTCAGTCCCATTTTAGCCCAATTAAACCCCAATTTCATCCCCATACCCTGATCCATTTCACCATTAAAAACTAGGGTTTTACCCTTTTACCACACATACCATTTAAAGCCAGTATCCCACCCTTTAATGGATTGAAGGTTAATGTCTCTACACCCTTGTCATTGCTTTCAAGAGTGAGGATCTTCCTTTATTTTCAAACATGAGGTTGCTGTCTGAACACTCTGCTGCTGAAAACCAGGCTTAACTTCAGATTGTTCCCTTAAAACACTAACCATCCATCCATCCATTATCTATACTGCTTATCCCTTTCGGGGTCACCGGGGGGGCTGGAGCTTATCCCTAACACTGGGGGAGAGGCGGGTAAACCCCTGAACTGGTCACCAGCCAATCACAGGGCCACATAGAGAGACAGACAACCACTCACACTCATACCTGAGGGCAATTTGGAGTCACCGGTCAACGTAATAATCATGTTTTTGGTCTGTGGGAGGAAACCAGAGTGCCTGGGTAGAACCCACCCATGCACTGGAGAACATGCAAACTCCACACATGGACTGAACAAGTACCCTTCTTGATGTGAGGCACGTCCACTACCTGCTGCACCGCCGTGCCGTCCTAAAACACTAACCCTTTGTTCTTAATCTTCCCTTTAAGGTGGAAGGGGATCCTGTGGTGATAAAGGCAGATGGGTTTCCCACCTATCACCTCGCTAACATAGTCGATGATCACTACATGAGGATCAGCCATGTGCTTCGGGGCTCTGAGTGGCTCATCTCCACCTCCAAACATCTCCTGATGTACAGCGCCCTCGGGTGGAAACCACCCACCTTTGGCCATCTGCCTCTCCTCATGAACAAAGACGGCAGTAAGCTGTCCAAAAGGCAGGGCGATATTTTCATCCAGAGCTTCCAGAGAGAGGGGGTCCTGCCTGAAGCCCTGTTAGACATCACAACCAACTGTGGCTCTGGATTCAACAGTGAGTGATAAGGGAGAAATAAGACCACTGTAAAGAGGATGATACCAGACCTTTATCCTACAAAGAAACCTAAAACCTTATTTAAGAAGCTGTGAAGTACATGCAGTACCTCTGATGGGAGTGATGTCTTAATGCTTTTGACGTTCTTTCTGTATTTCAGCTGTACAAACAGGGAGGAGGATAGATGAGTTGATCTCAGAGTTTAATCCATCGAAGATCACGACACACTCTGCTCTATTAGACCTCGAAAAACTGCCAGAGTTCAACAGGTAAGTCTGGGGCTTTATCACACAAGTATGTGTCTGTATTCTGTTATCTCTTGACTGACGTTGTCTCTCTGAATAATCTTCCTGATTGTGACAGAATTCACCTTCTAAAGCGTATTGAGGATGAGGAGCAGTGCTGTTTGCTGATCAAAGATCTGCAAGGACAGATCCAGCAGGCCTTTGCAGAAGAAATCCAGGATGCTGAAGTTCTTCAGGAGGATTATATCAGACGGGTACTGCACCTCAGAAAGGTAAAAGTAATTCCAAATTCCAATATTTTTATGATAGATTTTGTCTTTTTTTTTTACCTCCACCAAGGAGGTTATGTTTCTGCTGGCATATGTTTGTTTGTTTGTTAGCAAGATTACACAAAAACTACTGGACAGAGTTTGCTGAAATTTTCAGGAGATGTTGGTAATGGTCCAACTTAGAAATGATTAGATTTTGGTGGTGATCCAGATAACCACCATTGACAAACAATTGTTTTTGCTCAATAATTGTCTAAATGATTTCAATATGATTCTGAGTGCTAGGTGTGGGTTTTTAGGGTCAAGGAATCATATCATGATGGTAACCTTATCATGGAACTATGGCTTATAGGTGTAACAGCAATATGTGAGCTACCTTGGCGGAGGTTTGCGCTCTCCAAGTGCTTTCCAGTTTAACTTTATGTTTACAGTTTTTTAAAAGGACTTGTGGGTCTTATTGAGTGAAAGGCCACATGCAGCCTGTCCCTGTTTCACACCAGAAGATATAGATATAAATGAAATGCAACTACTGCAGGACTTTGCTGTGGGGCTACATTTCATTAAATAACTGATAAGCGAAAAAAATTGCAGCATTTTGTAGTTTTTAGCTGCTGATCTTTTTGTTTTATCTAACCATTGTTCCCCACAAGCGTCAGATGAGTTCCTTCATGACACTGCGCCTTTGTCTATCTAATAATGAAACTATTTTCTTCCTCTGTTTGCAGGGCCACATATCCTTCCTGAAAGAGTTGGTAAATCCTACTTACTCTTACCTTTGGGTGCGTCCTTCCTTCTCAAGCCAGCAGGTGGCAGCACTCACTGCAGAGGCTCAGCACATAGCTTCTTTAGTCCTGAAGTATGCTATTTGTTAATCATTCATTTTACTTCATTGTTAAACTGCACTTTTCATGGATGATTGTGAAAATGTCCGTCTGTGTGACAGATTAATATCTGAGCGAGGTGAGGAGTTATCAGTGGATGGACTCAGTAAAGAGCTGAAGACTCTGGCTAAGCAGACAAAAGCAACAAAGTACAGAGATGTGATGAAGCTGATGCGTCTGACCCTCAGTGGTCTGCAGGTACCTAAACACATCATGTTCATTGATAAATATATAAGCATAATTTCCTTATATAAGTTAGTTTTGTAGGTGTGGGCCTGAGAATAACTTTACCCAGTGCTTTGTCCTCTACTGAGTCATTCTTCACACATCCCCAGCAGTGAAACTGACAGAGGTGGTTAAACATGCTACATTTACTGACTTCAAATTTCTAAATATATCATGAGAAGGCCTACAGAGATAAAGTATGGAAACCTTTTTCCTATTTTTATATGTTTTTGCCACTAGTTATATTTCAGACAATTTCCACTTGACAGATCGAAGAGGGTTTGGTTCTCAGAAAGAAACTTTCAAGTCTTTTGTGGGTTTTGGGGATAATTTCCTTCTATGATAGTGGAGTTGTTTGAGGCCTTCTACAAATCAACTGAGACCTGCATGAAGTCTAATGAATGAGTGAAAAGATATGACCCTTGTGTCCATGGAGGGATGATCTTTCAAGTTTAGAAAAGACAGATTAAAAAATAGCCCCAAATTCCATCAGCAAACCATGTTAAACACCTTTAAATACTATAAGAATGACCAACCGAATCCAAATTTGCAAAACACAAGAACACACATCCCTGACTGAGAGGCATAAGTATTCAGTTTGTCTACATGCAGTAAGAAAAATTAAAATTATTGCATATTGCCTCTGCCAAAGATGTTGTGTTTTTGTCTTCATTTGTTTGTCTGTGAGCAAGAAAACTCTAAAAGCCCTTCATGGATTTTGTTGAAATTTTCAGGGAATGCTGATCATGACTAAAGGAAGCAGTAATTAGGCATTGTTGGTGATCTGAATTCTGAATGTAGAATTTCTGACATGATATATCATTTTCGATGGATTTTGCTGAAATTTTTGGAGAATGTTTGACTCAGCTCACGGAATTTTCTAAGGATTTGTCTGTGTTTAAAATTCTTTTTTTAGCATTGTAGTGCTACAGAAATTTTATCAAGTCACCATATGAATGCAAAGCATTAGCAGAAGCTCCATTGTCATTTGCCTTTTGATATCACCACAAGCTAGAAGGATGGCCTTTATCCCCTGTGTTACTAACAGTACAGAGTATTGTGCACATGGAAGCTTGGCCATAAAGTTATTTATATCTTCACAGTTTGACAAAGTCAGCTGCTTGCTATTTTGTTGGGAAGATCAATAAGAAGCTGGCCTCTAGAAACGAGCTGAGGAGTGATTTCACCACCTACTGTAGTCACTAATACAAGTCTCTCCTCGTGCTCTTGTTCTGGGACAAGGATAGTACACCATTTAAGTTGTTTTATGAAATGGTGCTCTCGATTTACATCAGAACTTGAAATTATGTCACACTTGAGTCGACTGTGCTCCTGGTAAAAAGTCAAAAATTCTGGATTATTGAAGATCCTCCGAGTATTCCAGTTGAATTCCAACTTCAGGGGCAGTCATTGTGATGCATTCAACTTCCAGCTCAGATTATCTGATCGAATGGAGCACCCATAACTGTGACATGACTTAACTTTTACCATTTATCAGATTGGGGGTCCTGAACCTGTAAAGGTCACAAAAGAGCCAACAGAGACTTGGAATGATGGAGTGAAAAAAAGAGTTTAAATCAACATAAAGATAACTTGTTATAATGGTTTTTATTAATCCCATCCATTCCTGCATATCAAATTATTTATTGTTTTTCTCACCAGTCTTAAAGTATAGAAAATAACTAAAGTTAATCTAATCAATAAGAATCCAGCGTCTGTTCAGTGTTTAAATTTTAATATTTTCCATAATAGGAAATTCTGCAAGAGGGGTCCCTGTCAGAGGCAAGTCTTCAATGTGGAAAGGAGAAAGGGGACAAACAGAACAGAGGAGACTGAAGCCATATCACCTCTGATTTTACAACAATAAATAAATGTCAGCAACTCACAAATCATCAGTTCACTGGACTGCAGTGTAAGAATAATGTAGTTCACTAAATTTTCTTTAAAAAATATCATTTCTTCTTTAGTCAGTGTAAGTTCAGTGTTCAAATAGTTGTTAATAACTGCTGCATCATAAAACTGATGATTGTATGTCTCCCACAGGAGGTTTTGGCTTAGGTAGAACATTTTACAGCTCACTTGCAATTTCATTTCTGCATTTTAAGCCCCCAAGTTTTTGTGATAATATTCAATATCCAGAGTCTAACTGTTGCTTAACTGGTAGAATGCATATGCTGCTTTGCATTTCTGTCCATGGTATGACTTGGCTAAAATTCAAAATAGCATGACATGACTTAATCCTTGAGTGATTCATCCACCACAACATCCCTGAAAATATTCAGAGCAGAAATGTGGAAAGAGGAAGTAAATTCTGATTGAGAGGTTACTGTTTCTTACAGTCTTGTTTGATGGCATAACTTCCTCTGTTTTCTGACTTGCAGCAAGGGCCCAGTGTAGCTGAGATGATGGTGTCTTTGGGGCCCACAGAGATCAGCCATCGATTCCAGAAACTTCTGCTTCCTTCAGAGGACAGTTAGAGACTGACAGAAGCCTGCTGGGAGAGACATGTACATGTTCACTTTGGAGAATTTAAAAGTATTTGTATCTAAGTTAAAGAAAAACTTGAATTATAAATTTTATATTGTATAAAAAGGAGGTCTGTTTGTTTTATTTATTTTTGTGATAAAAGCAGGTGGCACACGGCTGAGGAGGGGAAGTACCACAGAATTTTTATGCAAATGTTTGTGTGCGGTTCCTGTGAATTACTTAAACCAACCAAAACACAGGTGTTTAAACGTTTTCTTTGTCAGAAAATTAAAAAGAAAATTAAAACACATAACACTTTAGCCCCTTGACACTTAGGCTGAATAAGGTCAAGATCAGTTCAATTCTTTCATCTTTAAAACCAAGTCATATTTTGAGTGGATTATTGGTACTTTTTAACAACACTGAATGAATTAAGAGCCATTATCTGTCTTATCATTACTGCATAAAGAAGTGGAATTTTCTTTTCTTGTTTGATTTTTTTATGATAACGCCAATAGCAGATGCCCTTCTGTATGTCATACATTGAAATATACTCCAAACATAATCAAAGCAGCAGATTTCCTCTACTACTACTTCGCCAGGAATTTGTCCATTTGTTGGGTTGCTGGTTTATTTGTCTTAGAGGAGGACTCAAAAACTTTTCAACAGATTTGTATGAAATTTTCAGGAAATGTTGGTCGTGGCACAAGACCAATCTGATTAGATTTTGGAAAGGATGTGTTAACATTGCGAGATAGGGCATTTTTCCACATGTTCTAGAATAACTTTGCTAACAGAAATGCTACAGCAGAGGTTTTGATCTGAGAGCACTTCTTGTTCAGTTTAAAGTATTGTGAAACTAAACTTGGTATGACTTATGAAGTTTGAAAATTTTGTCATTGCATCTCTAAAATGTATATTTTCAACTTAGTACTCAGTAGGGATGGGAATGGAAAACCAATTCCAGTTGAGAATTGATAAATAGCTAAAGGAATCAACATCATTTGCCTTTTTGCGTAACAATTCCCTGAACATTCTCACCCTCTCAGTTGCTGGTAATTGGCCAGTATTTGGCTTGAACTTGGCTGCCAGTTGGCCAGAAGGGGGAAATTAAAACAGCCACATCTGTATGTTAGTCAGATCTAAATATTAATTACATTTTTAAGCCCCCACCCCCAACATACCTCAAGCAAAAAAACTGACCCTTGTACAAATGTAGTTGATGACCCCTGCCAGTACCATTTTATTTATGTCTGATGTCAAATATAATCAGACTGAAAGCTGGCTTACTTTTTAAATGTGTATCCAAAATTGTGCAAAAAAAAAAATCCATTGAGACTTGGACTTATTTAAAAAAAAATCTAAACACAGGTAAACTAGATAGGCATGCTTTATGAAATTTGGAGAACTAAGAGTAGGAGAGAGTAAATAACTTATCACCTTCTTGCTCTATTAATTTGAAACATTGCTTCTTTAAAGGTTTTTTTAGAGATTGTCAAAAGTCACAGACTTTGCAGCTGTATAAGAGAGTTAATGCACCTTAGAGATATATGTAGTCATAACTTATTTTCCATTAAATGTCCCACCACATCATCTGAGAGCCACAGCTGTAGAGTAAAGCTGCTGTGAATTTGGATTAAAATAATCATGCCAACGAGTTAAAACTTAAAACCTTACTTTGATAACTTTTAACAGAGGATGTTTTAATGTCTCTCCGTTCAGTTAATGTGTGGGGAGAGGGGAGGGGGTGTGTAACTCTTTTCTGTGTCAGGAGTGTGACTGACTGACTGGGCGTGAGTGTCACATGTCGCCTCAGACAGGCTGCAGTTTGACACCTCAGACAAACACTCTAAGACCACAGACTAAACATCTACAAGTGCACAGGCTGACGGCGATGGCGACCGGGGAGAACCGGCTTACTCTGGAGTTACTGTGCAGTAAGGAAAACATGTTTACCGACACGTTTGTTTGTTGTTTTTTAGCTGCTTATTGAGTTTGTTTACGTTTTAGGTAACGATAGCCAGCGTCCCTCATCGACCTACATTTACGTACGCTCAGCCGTTTGTTAACGTCAACGGTCGGCCCGGTGCGTCAGTTGGACTGAACAGCTTTAACATAAGTCTTATTAGCAAATAAATAATGAAAGCGTTGAAATGTTGTAACTTTTTTTCGAATAAGTTTTGTTTCACGCAGAAAGTTTCACCTCAAATAGGAAGTTGGTGTCGCCGTGCGCGAGCTTTAGCCTACTTCTGTCTGCGTCGGAGGTGCGCGCGCACGCATCTTGCATTCAACGCTTTCCACAGATACTCGATTTATTTTTAAGTATTTCATGTCCATGACAGGAGCAAGAAATAAGAATAAAGTCGGTTAGGAAAAGAGTAAATTTCCTTCAAACAAATGGATCTCTATAACTGTGAAATGTACAGGGGCGGTCTTGATAAATAGGACACCCCTGGGAAGAGCAATGTGAGGCCCTCCATTTTGTTTAAATTTCTCATAGCGCTTGTATATTTTAAGAATTTTTAGTGGGCTTTGAAGTACAGAAATTATCAAATTTTCACTGCAGTTTTAAATAGAGAGAGAGAGAGCGCTGTCCAATGAAACAACTTTAGCAGTGTTCAGATAGGTGGGTGGCAAGCAGGGGTGCTGAATTGTGGGCCCATGGAAATAAATGAACAAATTATGGATGCATATAATTACCACAGTATCGGTATCTGCATCATTTATCATATAGGGAGTAGTGATGCACCGATTTTGAAAATCAGGGCCGATGTAGATACCCATGTTTGGAATTGTAATTTTACCCAATATCGATGCTGATACCAATGTTTTTCTAATTACTTATTTTAGCGTAATTCTCCCACAATGCCAGTATTTTCTAACATGAAAACACTTCATTTTGTCCAACAGCTCATTGTTACTGCCCTGAATAAAGAATTTTCTTAGCTCAGCAGATAGATATGCCACATGTCACCAATAAATTGGCATGATAAAACAAATTAACATCTTTAAACTGATATCTTTTCACCCCACATTACTTTGCCGATGGCCAGTGTTTATAAAAATAGCTGATATAGTCTGATACTGATGTTGAATCGATGCCGATGTGCATCCCTAAGCATCAGATATCAATTTTTTTCCAATATTTACAGTTGAAATATCAGCCATATGTCTGCAGTAATATATTGTACCATAATGCTTTACTTTATCATCCAAAATCAAGAGTTTTGTTTTTCAAGAGTTAAATGTTGTTTTCTTGTGCTATATAAACTGTTTCTTATGCAAATAGAATCACATTGAAAGTAACAGGTCAGTTGTCATAAAGACTTTACTCTTGACAAAAAATAGTGGATATCAGCAAAAATCCTATATCATGCATCCTGAAAATATATGAATTTCACCCCCACTACCCAAGCTCAAACTGACCTTTCTAACTATGTTCCATTGCTTAGAAAACAGAACGCTGCTTTATACACTTTGCTAATCTTGTCACTTTGTAATTATATTGTAAAAGCCTGATTTTGACCTTTGAACACACAAAACAGCCTAAAATTGATGCAATTTCAAACTAGGGTTTTTAAGTAAAAAAATAACCCCTCATAAATATGTAACCCATCTCGGATGTAAAAACCGTACAGACCAGGAATCTGTTTCAATCAATAACTTATATTCAGTACCTCTTATGGTAACATGCCATGTAGGCTCAGGCATATAATGAAATATGCACTAGACCAGTATCCACTAAAATGTTCCTGAGGGCATCTCCTTTAGCTTTATCAGCACTCAAGAATTACAATTTTTCTGAATTAAAAAACAAAACAAAAAAAACGTAGGTTAGGACTGTATCAGGAGAAGAGCTAGCAATCTTTGGTTATTAAAGTTTTTCTTGGTACAATCCTTTTTTCCTTGCTTCTCATCAGGTTCACCTACTTGTCTAAACATGTTGCCATCTTTGTGGAATGGTTTATGCAATTATTTTCTCTTCCTATATTCTGACTGTTATTATCTCTGAAATACTCCTGTCAGCTGTTTCTTTGAAACTGTGTTTATGGTCAAGGTGGACTTTAAAACTGAATTGCCCTTTGCGAATATAAAGTTGTCTGAATCCGACCTGAGTGTGAATATATGCACTGTAAACTAAAAATCCCCTCCACTGACAAGTTAAACCTTAGCATAACTATACACACTCTGCTGCGCATCAGCTTCATGCATTGCATCCAAACGGTGTTAAACTGCATCATCCCTATAAAGTTAAGAAAATTAAAATTCAATTTAGGTGGCGTTATTAGTATGCTTGCAACTTATACTGATAAAATTATATTAGGCATTTAACTTATTGCCTTCACCAAGAAGGTTATGTTTTTGCTGGCGTACGTTTGTCAGCAAGATTACGCAAAAACCACTGGATTTTGCTGAAATTATCAGATGTTGGTAATGGCCCAACTGAAAAATGATTAGATTTTTGTGGTGATCCAGATCACCACTATTAGCAAACAGTCTTTTTGCTTTTCGTTTTCTCAATAACTAATATGATAACATAATGTGAGTTTTCAGGGTAAAGGAATCATATTATGGTAACTTTATCATGGAACTATTGCTTATAGATGTAGCAGTAATTTGTGAGCTACCTTGGCAGTGAAAATGCACAGAGATGTCTGCAACATTTAGAAAAGTGGGTGTCCAAGCTTTGAAGCTTTCTGTTACGTTTGATGATTAAATTATGTTGACTGATATCCAAAAAATGTTGAAGTATATCAAACATTTGACAGCCCCACAGCATGAGTAAAAAATTAAGTTTGGAAAACAAACAGCACAAACAGTATTTTATAAGGCACCTGAATGAGTATTTTCACTTAAGTGGTGTATATACTTGCTTGTCTAGTGTTCGGCACAGGTTCCTGTTAAAGTTTCACTTCATTAAAATCGATGATTTTTAATTTGCCTGTATTTGATTAACATTATAGAATAATTTGAGGCTGCTGACAGAAAGTTTTGCTGCGTTTTTTGTTTCAGGTCAGGCCACAGACCCAAACAATCAGGAGGACAGATGGGACTGCATCCAGGGCTTCTATGAGCTCGTCAACAAAGAGACTGATGGGTAAGCTGGACACAGCCTCTGCACACAAATTAAATACGTTTGCTTTAGAGATTCACCATATTGGATTTAGTTGGTCACCAAACTTTCAATATTTCAATTTCATTTAAGCCAGCATTGGTTCTGATTTATGGACCAAGTCTATTGTACCTGAATCAACCTGTTGAGCTTACTATTAAGGTCTTCTTTTCATTAAGATAGAGATTAAAAGCAAGACCTGCAACATGTCATTTTCTATAAATAGCGAATGTATATTTACAAACTTAGATTTAGACATCCATCCTTTTGAAAGACAGATAATTGTTTTGTATTTCACGTGCAAAATATATTTATTAGTAGTGAACACCAGCAACTAACTTTAATTCAAGTGAATTCTTATTAAAAATATTTTTCCAGGGTGCTTCTATAAAGCAGTGTTCGCAAGTTGGTAGAACTAAATGGTCACAAAACACATTCTTCTCAAGTGTTACACCCCTTTTGTAAAACAATAGAAGGATAGCACGACAACTAAAACAATTGACAGGAGTCAGAGTGAAAGTGAAAAAAAGTAAAGTTCCTTTTTATTTTTGAACTCAAATAAACAACAAAGGTTTTCACAATGTGGGGGAGGATAGGGCGGAGTGGCTGTGCCAAATAAAATCAAAAGTACAATAAAACTCAGCCTATTTTTTTTCAAATTCTAGAGTCAAAACAACGAACAAAAAGCCTAAGGATTAAACTAATAAAACATGCTTAAATCAGTAAAAATACAGGGGGTGGCACAAACCAATTAACCTAGTGTGTCTAAACAGTTGAAATACTATGTGCAAGAATGTACAGGGTACCCCAGACTCACCTATATGCCTCCACCTCCCACCACATACTTGAAGCACACAGCACACGACCCAACCAGGCTCAGCGTCAGCAGAAAAGACAAAGAGGCCGCAGGAAACTACTCCTTTTATAGCTGTCCAAGCCTATCAACAGTAAGTTCCTCCATCTTGTCCTCCCAATCAGCAGCAGAGCAGAGTCTCTCAGGTGTGGCTCAATCAGCTGCCTACCTGGGGAAACGAGGGAGGGGGAGAATGTGCAGGCAGAAACAGAGGAAAAAACACAGCAGTCTGCCTCACGCCTGGCATGTAACATCAAGTAAAATATAATCAGCTGTTTTGACTAAAACTTCAGTCTCTAAAGTTCAACAGTTGGGAATGAAACAAAACTTAACCTCTTCAGCCCCGTAGGGTCCAGTTTTGGGTCTGCTGGGGCTCAGGAGAAAAGCTCCTCCACACGACAGCACAAGCAGTGAACTGGGCCTTTAAGACTATAGTCATGTCTGCTTTTATTTGACAAATGGATATATTTTTGACTTTTCGCTAAATATGCACTGTTTTTCAAAATCCTTGCCTGACCATATTGTTATCAAACCTCTTTAATTTTTCTCTGCATCACTTTATAACAATAATCCTTTGCAGAGATGATGTAAACATATTTTATTAATTATTTTTAGAGTTTCACAGCCACTCCAGCATCATTTCTAAGAGAGATACTCACAATAAATGTTTTTTTTGTTTTAGGCGAGGATGAGATTTTCATATTATTCTGACTTCTATCTTCATTTACTCTGTCCCAGTAACACATATAATGATAATTACACATCTGGACAAATCTCTCAAGTGTTACTTTTATTATGACACCAAAATGATTAAAACAGACCTTGTGGTGTTACAGAGATACACTCTTTTCTTTATGGGTATGGGTTTCGAGCAGGAGGCTTAAAAAAGGGGCTCTGGCTGAACAGGTTAAGCTGAGGAAGGTTTATTAGATTCACTTAAAACTCAGCATATTTAGCTTAATGGTATTTTTGCCTTTAAATTTGACTGATATTGGGCTGTAACTGTTGGCAAAATCTTCATATGTTTAGTTATCATTATGCTAAAACTGGGCAGCAGCTAGTGTGCATGCCTTACAGCAAGAAGGTTGCTGGTTCAAAGTCCGGCTTCCTCCAACAGACCAAAAACATGCTCATGAAGTTGACTGGTTACTCCAAATTGCCCTTAGGTATGAGTGTGAGTGTGAATGGTTATCTGTTTCTCTATGTGGCCCTGTGATTGGCTGGCAACTGGCTCCAGCCCCGCACAACCCTAAAGGGATAAGCTGTATAGATAATCGATGGATTATGCTAGAAATGGTGCATATTTAAATAGTTTATTTCCCCCTACATTAAAGCCATCACAGAATTGACCTGGATATTCTAACAGTATTCTGCCTGTAAACCTGCAGAGGAGGTCAGTTGTTTTTAGACTCAACTTTAACTCAGATGTTTGAGAAAAAGTTTCTTCATTTCCATTTTGTAATCACAGCTCTTCCGTTATATATAATAGAAGAAGCTGAAGAAGCAGCTCTGCATGTCAGAGGGAAGTGAATTTAGAGATGGAATAGATGGTGAAATGAACTCCTTTTTGACCTCTTTTGAGGGTGTTATCCATTTCCTAAGTTCCCATGCATCAATGAAAACCTGTAAAACAACCGTACAAATTTCCAGCCATGGTTCAGGTAATCCGGTTTCAAAGGAGATATAAAGTAAAGTGACCTGGAAATTTATGCACAGTTCTTGGACATTATTTAAACACTCTCCTCATCTTTTCAAAGTTCCACAAAACAGATGAAAAGCCTAGATTGTGTTATAGATCATATGAAATAGTGACCAGAACAATGAAAATAGACCACATGCTGTTGCATCTCACAGTTATACCACTGTTATAAGTTTGGGCTCAGACTTCAAAGTCCAGGTCATGTTATGGTCTAAATAAAAAAAATGTATGATTCTTTGTCTCCTGTAGCTTTTATCAGATGTATATATTAAATGAACCTTTGCTGTGTTTTGTTTTAAACATTGAATAATGATAAATAGGTTTTCATGTTTGGATCATTGTCAAAGTTTGGTATCCAACCATGAGCAGGTCAAACACTGGCTAAGAGCTGCTGATTGTCACTATTTTTACTTTTCTAACTTTGACCTTGATGTCTTTCTGTCAGCCCACAGACAGCCTTACAACTTCTTGCTCATAAAATCCAGTCACCACAAGAGAAAGAGGCTCTGCAGGCTCTCACGGTAAGCGTATTGTTCTGGGAAGTTATCAGAGACAACATGTAACCACACACTCCCAGCTTTTTAAATGGATATTTTTCATGCTATGAGCCATCTTCAAGAGGAGATATTTTTTTGCATCTTTTGCATCTGTGTTTCCGTTGAGCGTGAACAGGGTTTTATCTTACCCCTGTGCTGGAGACAGTCATGACTGGAGGCATTATGACTCAGGGGTTGTCCTTTTGTGTGGGCCAGTTTGCAGGTCTCATAACCCTTAAAAGGTTTATTTGTAGTTAAGTGCTATCTCCCTGAAGTATGAAGCCCTCATTGAATAAAATGTCTCTGTGTTTAAACCGTGAGAGGAAGGCCGTCCTGTAAATATGATCTGTGACTAACTCTCCTCACATGGCCTGAGTGATGAGGGGGGTTAATCTTCATTTGAATCTGCTTTTACACCACATACTTGGTCAGCAGATATCTTTAAAAACACCCACTATTTTTCACTATGACATATAATTGTAACTATGGAAGAATCTCAAGATTCATGTGCTTCATGGCATGTGATTTTGAGAGATGGTTAACCACAAACGTCCAGTTCAGATCTCTCTTTCTATCTTGTGCGTTTCCTGAGAGTAGGACTTTACCCTCACTTTCATGTGTTGAAATCTTTTAAGGGGTTTATATTTTTTGGTGCTTTCCAGGTCCTGGAGGCATGCATGAATAACTGCGGGAAGAGGTTCCACAGTGAAGCAGCCAAGTTTCGCTTTCTCAATGAGCTCATCAAAATCTTGACACCAAAGGTAACGTTGATCAAAGAGGAGGCTGCAAAATCCTTTTTAAAAAGCTTCTTTTAGAAGAAACTATTCACACATTAACTGGTGGTTTTTACCTTAAGTCAGAGGTATTAAAACAGTGCAAGCTGGATAACCATCTGCTCTGATGCAAACAAAATTAAAATACACATACACAAAAATCAATACAAATCAATGTAGCTCAGCTTTGGGGCATTTTTGCCTTGTATTGTCTAAATATCAATGCACAGAGAAGTTTCTTCTCATCAGTTTCTTCTCCTGGTAGGGTTGCACAGTTTGGGATTTTTGCTAATGCAGATATTTCCCAACATTGTTATAATGATAGATTTATATGTATATATGTATATTACATAGATAGATAGATATAGATATAAATATAGATATTTCTTGTGCATTACAACAATAAATCTATAACAGTAAATTTATAATGTCAAAGCTGCATTTACTGAATTGATTGTAATGTCCTGGCAGTACTTTGGAGCATGGACACCCCAGAAAGTGAAAGACAGAGTGACGGAGGTCCTCTACGGCTGGACCCTTTGGCTTAAAGATGAACCCAAGATTCAGGAAGCCTACAGCATGCTCAAGAAACAAGGTCTGTGTGCATCAATCACTCAATAGTTGATCAGCTCTCTGTATAGAATACACCTGAAATAAAACATTTACAACATCCCATTGAACACTATGAAGTTTTTGAAAATATTTTATTATTAAGACTCTGCTTCAGAGGTTAAGTTAACACTTAGAGCTGCTGCAATGATGCACTACAGGATACCTAACAACACTGTGAAAGAAACACACCTAGTGTGCTTACATGTAGTGAGAAATGTTGAATTAATGCGTTTTAATTATTATTGTTGTTATTATTATTATTATTTTTGAATAGATAATACACAGTTATATCTAGCCGACATTATACTGAATAATGAAATAAACTGAATTACTCAAAGTCAGAGTAACACATTTAGATAATGTGAGTTGTGATGCGATTTTGTTGCATGCATACGCTCAAACTTAACAATGGCCTTGCCTGTGTGTAGGAGGTGATTTAGAAATAGATGTTCTTCTGTTTTGTTTTGTTTTATTAAATCTCATTTATTCACGTCAAGTTTTCTCTCTGCTATAACTGTTTGATTTGTAAAGTTTCTGCGTCAACCAGAAGTCCAACCAGTGTTAAGATTTGACCATGTTAACTGGTGTCAGGTGGCATTCTTTGCTCAATGTGCTTCATTTAGTTTTCATTTTAAGTGGCCATATTTTGGCTAAATTTGGGTTCTCAATCTACTTTTGATGACGCCAGTATTAGTCTCCAGTGTAAAAAAAAAAACCTGCCAGTATTCCTATACTAAGTTCCCCTGATCCCCCTCTATTCTCACTCTTATCTGATATGCGCTGTTGGAGCCCCTTCACTTTAAGGCCCTCTTCCCTACGTGGTCTCAGTCTGCTCTGATTGGTTGACTCCTCTACTTTATGGTATTTGGTCAGTTCAAAGCATTTCTTTCAGTGGCTTTGCAGTTTTTCTACAGTCTACACTGGGTTTGCCACCTTGAGCAAATGGGCTTGAACTAATGGCCTAACAGTGGTAGGACCTCACCGTGGAAGGCCTGTATTTGGGGGGGCAAGGGAATCAGTCGTTGGCTGCTTCTGGTACTGATCATGGGAGGAGAGGGAGAAGTTCAGATGCTGTGGGCTTTGTTGTCTTGTGCACAGAAGTGCTCTTATCATGTGAAAGAGGCACACAGAACACTAAAGTAGTGGTGTTTTTTTTGTCTTTGGTCAAGGGCTGGGCCACCCCAACCTGAAAAGTTAGGTTCGCCCCTGCTAGCTCAGCTAAACAGTTTGCAGGATCATTACTTTTTTTGTCAGCCAGCAGCAGGACACAGAGGGTTTTGCTGATGGACAGAGCATGATTACATGATTTTACCCGGATTAAACATGTATGCAACTGATGTAGATCAACTGGTACCGCCCGGTACCAAATGATCTACAGCCCCTGTGGTTTGGGACATCTGCACCAAAGGATGTACAAAACTTTAAAAGCATGATATGACCTCTGAAAGACACACCTGATGAGCCAGTGAAGAAAATAAAAAGAGGTGTGTGTGAGTACTATAGCTGGTTCCAGCGGTTTCTGTTTCAAGAGCAACCTCAGACAAAGGTGTCTAATGGTCACCAGAAAACATGGTCTCCCTTACAACCATGACATCGAGTCTCAATCAAAACTGCCCAATTGGCAGCAAGGATTGTGTCTTTGTTTTGTTATGTGATACAGCAGTGGTAATTCATCTGAATGCAGCCTTCTCAACCACTGTCTTCAAAAATGTGTCAAGTATTGTGCTTTCACACCAACAGTTAAACATTATAGAAGAGGGGGATGAATGTGCACTACCCTTAAATTAAAAACACATACCTATTTACCTGAAGCAAGTTGAATTAAAGCCAAATACTTTAAAACAAATGCCTGCAGAGAAACCTGAAACCTCAGAGTGTGTAGAAGCAGACTTACCTGTTTCAGCAGTAAGAGTTACATTACCGGGGGGTGGGGGGAGATTAAAGGGCAAGCAAGGTGAGGTTTGTTGTCTGAATCATCTAAGTCATCTAACATAGCACAGATGTTATTTCCTGTTTAAGCACAGCATGTATCTCGCTAACACACCACAAAAAACATGTTGACTGCACTTAAGAAATGCCTGTTAGTTGCTCTCTCAGTGCACTGCAGTCATCACAAATGGGGGCAAAAACGAACCAAGGAACCTGTGTGAAACCCACTTAATAAAACAATTGAATCATGGCAGACATATTAAACATTATTTATTGTGTCTTACTGTGGCCAACTATCTTTCTTTTTCTCTTTAAAGGTATTGTAAAGAAAGATCCGAAACTGTCAGACCAAGTGATAATGGCGCCTCCACCACAAAGAACCACAGAATCAGTTTTTGATCAGGAGGACAAAGCCACAGTGAGTGTTTGTGTTAAGGCAAACATATACTCATGTAGCATCAGGTTCAGTCATGCTAAAATGTGTTGCTGTATGATTCAGCTTCTAGCCAGGTTACTGAAGAGTGCTCGACCTGAAGACCTGGAGACGGCCAACAGGCTCATTAAAAGCACAATCAAGGAGGTAAGGAGGGCTGAGGTGAAGATCAGGTTTGCTTGAATTTACACATTTGTGTGTAGATATTTTTAGGGCATTTTAGGCCTTTATTGATAGTTGATGGACTCAAAAAGGGGAAAAGACATACAGCAAATGGGCAGAAATTGAACCTCGGCCATCCGCACAAGGCAAGATCATGTCTGCATGGTAATGTACATCAGAGCCTGCCCTACCCAATGTGACGCCCCAGGCAAGATTTTATATGACGACCCCTCCATTGGTGATGTACAAAAAATTGAATAGCATTGTTTTTACTATTGTTTTAATTTATAAGATAACGCATCAGCTAATTTACACGCTCAACAAATTACAAATCTAATACAGAAAAATCTGAAATACAATATAAATACCCTTACCACAAAATAAAAATCCTGTAAATGAGTGAATAAATAAGAATAAGAGTAATACATTATAAGTACAACAATCAACATAAAATAATTTAAATAACCACACAGTTTGCACACAATAACTCTACACATGAGCTACATTTACACTATGCAATAACTATATAAAAAAACTAAATAAAATAACTATATAGACTTATTTGGTATTAGCATTTTTGTAATATTAATTTAGTATTGCTTTACATTTAAATCATTGTGAACTTTCCCATTTTAGGAGTAGGCAGTTATAACTAGTTTTAATATAATTATATTGAAGGTAAACTGTTTCACAATTTTTGTGGCGCCCCCTGGAGGTCACAGCATCCTTAGCATTTGCCTATGTTGCCTTATGGGCTTGTCAGCTCTGATGTATGTGTGTGGTTGCTAACCACTTCACAAAACCAGCACCCAATTTATGTGCAGCTTGAATAAGGGCTGAGGAAATTGCAATATATTTTCCTCTCCAGTATATAATGTTAATATTTAAATAAACTTTCCACATAAACACTTTTTCTTTTACATATTATCACTGTTAGACACAAACCTCATATCTTCCTTGTATGTTTTTTTTCAGATAACAGTGCCATTGATCATCTTTTTTGTTGATGAGTGGGTTTTACAAACTTCAAACCGAATTAAAGAACTAAAAATATCTATAATCAAGACAATACAATATTCATATATGGAGTAGTAGAATGTCTTTTTGCATTTCCTGAAAATTTGCAGTTTTTGAGATTGGAGATGATATGCTAACCTGGCACACCAGATGGAAAATATTTCACTAATCCATCTGGCAAAGTGTCCATAGAAAGTGTTTCACGAGGGTTGAATCTTTTAAAAGAATATCCAGCAGGTGATTAGACGATCGTTCCCCACTCACATTCATTACAGGCTTATCAGATAATATAGTTGGCAAATGATACTGCGCTACAGAAAGCGAACCACTACGTGAAACAAACTCTTGTCAAAACCATGTCCATGGAAGCGGAGCAAACTATCCTTACTACTGGAGTCCAGATCTGAAAAAAACTGCAACTGAAACTTTCAGCATCTATACTACCGCTGTCTGAACAGTCACTTCCTGTTATCGTCTTGCTCGTAGCTCCCACCTCTGCTCCAACAGACTCTGATTGGACCGTGCCACTTTGGGCCACTCACAGTCGTTGTAGATTGGAGCTTGGTGGGATGGATCTGTCTGATTACAGCCACTGAATCATCAGGCAGAACCATCACGCAGATGATCGAGAATGAAATGACACATTTATTGCAAACATTACAAATACATTCAATTTAATATATCCTCATTGAGATTAAGAATTTAAGTCGCAAGAGTGTCCTTGCCAAGACATGCAGCAGCATTAAAATCATGGTGTGCTATTGCTTTACTTTACCTACATTTTTAAGCATTTCTGTTGATGTTAAAGGTAATTTCCCTTCTGACAGGTCGTAGTCTGTGCTGTTGAGTATCTGTGGTTTTCCTGTTAAGATTGTTTTTGAAGACAGAGGGGTGTTAACCTTTTTTCTTTATTGAGATGTTCACTGTGATATATGAATATTTCTGTGATTACAACTGAAATATAAATCAGCAGTCTCCATTTGATGCGGTCAGTCTTTGAACTGTACACTGCTGTTTCTGACATGAGTGTTGTCCGTAGATTGTCCTTTTTACATGCCAGAAACACACAAACTCTATATGTACCATGGTCCAGTCCCTGAGTAACCAGCCAATAGTTTTATCAGGTGGACTTCACTGTAGAAAGTAATGAAAACATGAACACTGGTGACTAAAGTTTAACATCAAACAGAACACAGCTGGCAGGTTGGGACTGGTTGCACTTCCTGCAACGCTACTATTGCACATGACCACATTGCAGTTACAATGTTAAAGCAGTATATAATGTTAAAAGCCTTAGTTTGAACAGCACTAATGTTTAGTTTCTGTTTGTGTTTTAGGAGCAGGAGAAGGCAGAGAAAGAGTCAAAGCGTGAATCCACTCTTAAAGATGTAGAGAACAGTGCTAAACAGCTCAGAGAGATGCTGGACCAGCACACAGCCGCTGAGAGCTCACCGCAGTCAAGTGATGACATGAGGGTATGTTGAAAACCACACAGCTGCACGTTGACCTCATTGTCTTTGAGTCTGGGGGTTCTGTCGTTATTGACGCTCTGACCCCTCTACTGGCTTATCACAGGTTTCAGTCATAGTCTAACTTCTCTTAAAAACTCAGGAAGTCTTTACTCAGGGGTCCAAAAAAGGATAAATCCATTAATTTATCTAATGCCCGACTTTATACATTAATTATTGTATTTGTTCAGCCATCATGAGTCATAACTTGTTAATAATGTTAAAAATGATCTTAATTTCTCATTAGTAAGTCTACTGCTAAAGTCTATTCAGCTTCTTTTAATCTCTTTTCTAATTTCTTATCTTTCTTTCCTTTATCGGACATATTTATATGATTATTTTAATTACTTGTTTTTATATCCCTTATTCGGCCGTTTTCATTTATCTTAGCCTTGTTAAACTCCACTGATGTGATGTTGTCCTCCTTCATGTGTTGTCTTCTTTTATATTTTGTCACATTTTATTTATGTTGTTCCTAATTGCACTTTTTTCTTGTCATGATGTTTTATTGATCTTAATCCTTATCATAAAATTGCTATCCATAAAGTATCCAGACAAAGAATAAACCTTCATTCATCCCACATGGGGAAGTTTGTGGTGTTACAGCAGCAAAGGGGACAGCAATGAGAAATAAAGAATAGACTAAGTACAAAAAACACTATGTGCATTATTATAATATAAAGACTAGAAATATAAAACAAAAAGATATATATATACTATAAGAATTTTTTACACATTTACAAAGTAATTGAACATGTGAATATTGCACATTGTTGGGAGAACTGATTGATTCACTGTGTTTGCATTTAGTTTTTGCCCTTTCATTTAAATTTTCTGGTCATTTTTGGTTTAGGCCTAATCGTTAATGTTTATTTTATTATTCTCTGCCCTTAACTGTCAAAGCACTTTGTAAGTTTCTGTTTTAAAGGGTGATAAAGGAATAAAATTATTATTGCTGGTGTTGTTATTATTATTATTATTATTATTATTATTAGTATTATTATTTTATCGGCCACGTTTATCAAAAATTGGTTGTAATATTGTCAGAATGTTCAAATGTATCATAATGCCCCACATTTTTTAAGTATCATTTAATAGAAAATGTTTTTTTTATTGCTCCATGGAAATTTTAAATCAAATAGACTGTCTACAGGTTAGGAAAAGGTACGCTATGTACTCGTGACTGAAAGGTGTTACTATTGGCGTCAGTATATTTATTGGCAATTTTAAAGTTGGCGTCGGCATATCGTATATCAGCAAAAATCCAGTACCTGGTAATCATGATCACTGCAGCATTACTCCATTATGTTTTTAGATTCTCAGATGAGGGTCAAATGAGATGTCTTCTTAATGAGTAAATATAATTATTCGATGTGAAATTTTAATCAATTAATTTAATTATTATTCACTTGTTTATACATAATTGATAAAAACAAACAGTTACATCCAGAGGCCAAAGACTGTAGAGAGGTAAAAAGTGACTATTTACTCACCTTAAAGAGCCCCATTCTGCATTTCTGAGTTTTATATGCCCTAAAGTGTGTTTAACATCTCCTCTGCATGATCAAGCATTTCTATGCACAAGACAAAAAGTCTGCCCTAGTTACAGCAATCTGGAGCTTTTTCCCCAGCCTCCCCCAGTGTGACTTCCTAACATTTTTACATCAGCAGTTTCAGTCCTTTTGTTTGGGGTAACAAGCTCAGAGCAGAGTGCAGAATGTAGAATGAATTCAGAGCTGTTGACAACATGGTGCCAAGCAGTGCTGAACACAGCACAACACAGAATAAATACAGCTGGATCAGGGGTAACGCACTCTAGCAATCATCAAATAACTAATGATGAATAAAGGATAAATATGGCTGTGTAATTTCACAATAGAACATGAAAGCCCTTAAAATGGCCGATATAATATGATTGAATTTCTGAAAAAGTTCCTGGCAGGTCTGATTTTAAGTGCACATATTTCTAAACAATCAGGTCTGTTCACATTAAAAACAGAAGATATTATGGAAAAGTTGATTTCACTGAAGCACGGATGGATAATAATCTTATTTTTCCAAGCACCACGGGTTTTATGAATTTTTAAATCAACATTTAACCCTTTCTTCTGCTCTCGACAGGCCCTGTACGAGCACTGTGATCGACTGAGGCCCAGCCTGTTCCGCCTCGCCAGCGACACCGTAGACAACGACGTAGCTCTGGCACAGGTCCTGGCAGCTAATGACGAGCTAACTCTTGTTTTAAATACTTACAAAGAACAAGTCGGGAGGAAAGAGTGCAATGGAAGTAAAAGAGAAAGAAGTCGAAGTGAGGAGGAAGTGGAGGGTAAAGATAATGGTAGGCCCTTATTTTTCTGCCAGTGGAAAACACCTTGACCTTTAGTTTGGTCTGCTCTGTTCTCCCTGTGTTTTATCTTTGTTCTTTTTGTTCCTCCAGCTCCAAAGAGCCCCAGAGAGATAAAAAGCTACCACCTCATCGACCTGTCAGCTCTGGACTCTCCACAGACTCACCGAAAAGCTGATTCACCTCCGCCCTGTGAGTCCTCTTCACCCGTATTCTCTATTTTTGAAAGTGCCTTCAACTCAGCAAGTGACCAGAACATTAATGAATCAGGTTGGTGTGAATTTCTACCTGCTTTACTCTGTTCTTTCCCACAGCGATTACATCCCCCTTATAATTCTATTATGGTGCTGTTCTGTCATTGCAGATTCAGATAATCAGGGGACAAAACAGGCTCAGGAGACTTCACGGTCGTATTTTGATGATCTGATGGAGGTGAGACTCTGTTATAAAGCTGGAGTTTAAAATTCAGTTTTGAAGTGTTTTTAACATAGTGCGTCTTTACTTTCAGCTGAATGGAGATTTTCAGATGAAGAGTCAGGAGCAGAATGGAGGCAGAGGTGTGGTGTTAAGAGCTCGTGGATGTGAAGGGAACAGCACAACATGGAATGGGACAAACATCTGGTAAGAAGAGAGAAAGATCATAGACTTTAAGACCACACCATCTCTGTGCATTGGAAGCACAAATATACTGTAACCTGTTATGCTATTATTCCTTCTAAAAGCAAGGGGTGGACATACCATGTTACCAGTTGAAAAATAAAGAAACATTTAGAAATTGAGGATAATTTACTTTCAGCATCAGCAGGTAAACAATGAAGCTGGTTCATGAAGTGTGGCGTACATGGTTGATGTCCTTATGCCTGAGCTTAATCACTCAGTGCTTCAGTCCTTTAATTATACACCAGTCCAGCCGACACAGGCTGAGGCTACGTCCACACATGGGCAAGTATTTTTGAAACGCAGCTTCTAATGTGCGTTTTAACCCTCTGTCCACATGCTAACTGCGTTTTCAGTCTCTTAAAAAGGCACATTTTGGAAAACTCCTGCCAGAGTGGAGATTTTCAGAAACTCTGTTTAGGGTGGACAGGGGATACAGTGTTTTTAGAGTGAAACATCACACTCTGTGATAGGGCTGAAAGATTTATCGTTTTTGGATCGAAATCGCAATTTCAGACAACGCAATCATGTGATCGCCGAAGCTGCAATTTTTTGCAGCGCTCCTGACTGATCCAGGATCTGTTATGTCAACTATTTTACAACATACTATTTTACAAATTCGCAGGCAATTTGCATTTAAGGAAGTGCTGGTAAGCAAATCAACAACACAAAGCCTTTGTTCAGGAGTAGAAGTTGGAGTATCCCTTAAATAATGAAAACAGATTATTTATCATCAATATTAGATAATGAGTAATGTGTTATGTGCTTTTGATCATTGATTACCTTACTGTTGGCTGTGCTGTTAACATAGTGAATATTGCACTGAAGCTTGATTTGAAGAAACTCGTGAATCGAATTGAAATCACAATATCGGCCAGAAAAATCTCAATTAGATCTTTTCCTAAAAACTTTTAGCCCTACCCTGCGACATTATCACTGTTTTTTACTCCCTGAAGTCACCTGTCTACATGAGAGTTGTGTTGCAACAGACATCACTAAACTTTCGATGGTTCAAAGTTACTGACTGGACTTTATACATACTTGCGTGGTTTCGTACCACTCTGCCAAACCAGCAACCCATGAATATTTTTTAATAACAGGATCTGATCAAACTCTGCAGGTAAGTTTTGGATTGAAATCCAAACAGAGAAATCTTTGCTGAAACTGCCCGCCAACATCAGTTAACATGGTCAAGTTAAAAATTTGAAAAAGGGGTCTTTTTTGGACAAAATCGTGAAAATGTTGTCTATCACGGACGTTATTACATGCTTATAAAAAAAAAAAAATTATCATTGCATTTATGCATTTTTGTTTTTTTATGTGGAAGAAGATGTTTTCGAATGCTTCTTGTGTGTGAACAGGAGTTGGTTTTTTAATGAGGAGGAAAACAGCTGTTTTAGAATTACCCGCGTACATGTGGTCACAGCCTCGGTTTCACTTCACTTTTTTTTTAGATCCAAATTTTGCTAAACTAGGCTGTTAATGCTGTCTGCTGCATACTCTTTGTTTACATCCAGGTTGTAAAGTATAAAAGCAGTACAGCAGCCATTAACTGGACCTACAGCGACCACCAGTGGCTGGAGGCTGCATTACAGTTTAGACAGAGGGTTTGTCTGGGATTGTTACAGCTCTTATACGCAACGTTTTCTTCAAAAGTTGCAATATAGAGTATATAGCAGGAGAGAATATTCCTTATATTATTCAGCCCTAGTCTGAATGACACATTTACTTTGAAGTGAAGACAATTTATTATGTGCTTATATAAAGCTTGTTAATGGGTTTATAGAAAGATATGGCTTAATTTTTTTTTCTATTTTTAATAATATCTCATTCTTCACTTTATTCCCTGTTGTAACATGCACCGCATTGTTATCTGATGACATTTATCATTTGCAATTAACCTATTATTCCCTTTCCTCCATCAGGTCACATCCTAATAATCAGCAGTCTTCAGGTTCAGGATCATTGACCCATTTGCGGAAAAACGTCAACGGAGTGTCAGGATCTACAGAGAAACCAGAGAAAAGCCAGAGTCCTCCAAACATCCTGAAAAACATCTTTGTATCATTGGAGACCATCAAGTCCAGTGAGTCCAAACAGCTGGATTACATTTAATTATCATTGTGCTTCTTATGATTTATTCACAACCACTTTGTTGTTTTATGTGAATTTCTCTGAATCTCTGAAGTGAGCTGCTGTTGTTTATGTGTTTGTTGTTTTGTTTGTCTGTAGGTCATCTTGAGCCCATCACATTATACGATCAGAATGGGATCCACGTCTCCCTCCATTTTGCTAAAGACTCTCCGCAGGGTCATCCAGATGTTGCTGTGGTTGTCATATCTACTGTTAACACATCTGCCCTCACTGTGAAAGACTTCCTGTTTCAAGCAGCTGTCCAAAAGGTATTAGACTGTGTTATGCCGAGGTTGGACTACATCATTTTTTCGTTGGTAACTACAGCCGGTATGTCAGACTATGTGACCACGGAGCCATAAATTCGCACAGTGACTTGCCCGACGAGCATGACGGACTACACTTTTGAAACTGACTGCATGTAACAGCTGATGTGATGATGGTGGGGCATCACCGAAGCTCACAAACAAACACACTGTATTTAGATGTTTTTGATGATGTGTTAGTTTGCTGATAAATGTAAGCAGTCACTCACCGTGTTCCTCTGCTGATTCTCTCCAAGATTTCTGTGTTTACAGTCTGTAGTACCTCCTCTAATACATTTCATAAGAGCAGGGATGCTGTTTTTTAGAGCTTGACAAACTTTTCCTCTGTCTCTCAATGCACAAAACTCAGTTTGTTTACATACGTGATCGTTGCACATGCCGAGCTCCCTGCGCTCTCATTGGTCAATGTCTCAGACATGGAGGGACAAAAGGTAGGAGGCAAGACAAAAATCAAACCTGCTAGACTTTCTGTCGCAGAGTTGTGAGTTGTCTCAGACTGGTCTGTTGTTGTCTGTCATTATGAAACACTACACGAGATGGAACGATGGATTTTCGAGGCCAACAGGTTCCGAACCCCTACGACTGTCGGGTCAGGCCAGAATCATGCATTAAGCTTGTAGTCTGACCCTGGCAAAAGTTTCACTTGTAAGGAAAACTTAAGGCCCATGGGTGTTGCACCTGCACAAAGGCACCAGGCAGACCATCAGCCGTTGTCATTTAAAGTTTGAAGTCAGAATGATTCCAGGGAATATTTTTGATTTGATAATAATGAAAATCCTTATTTATGGCATGGGGTATGCAAAGAAACTGAAACTCCCCTTTAGATGTGCCACTGTATGAAATGTGCATAAAACCATGTTTATGTTGCTAGAAACGAAAAATTCTAATCATCTCACGATACTTTTGATCATTCTGTGTTTAAATTTCTAAGCTTTGAATTGTTGGTTCAGGTATCCTAATGATGTATCTTTTTCCTGCACTGACATGAATGTAGTTAATCGTTTTCTTTCACGCCTGCAGAACATGTCTCTAAAACTTCAGCCCGCCTCAGGGACCAGCCTTCCTCCTTACAACCCTCTCCTGCCCCCTCCTGCCCTCTCTCAGGTCCTCCTGCTGGCTAATCCTCAGAGGGTGAGTCCGGGGAGTGTTGATTTAATAACCTTTTTACCTCAGTGTGATTTTGGTGAGGTTCTCAAAGACTTTGACATTTTTCCATCACACATTTTGAACCTATACAGTCCGAAATTGAGCCACATTTTAACACAAAGCTGCTGGAAGCAAAAAAAATACAGAGAGACTGTACATACTCAAATTTCTGATGTCCATTTTTAGATATTAAAGGTCTCATGTCCTGCAAAATGACATTTTCTTTGCCTTTAATGTTATTAGAACGGGCTTGTGTGCTACGCCTCTTTGAAGAAAAGCTCTTATTGACTTCCTGGGGTTTATGATGTCATAGCTGTACAGCCCCCAGCTACAGGTGTGTTTTCTGCCCATCACATTCAGACGCAATGATTGTATGACCCATCATTTATGCAGCCAATCAGCACAGAGCTCATTATCATAGCCCCCTGTAGACTCCCTACCCCCTCAGATCTGAGCATTTCCAAAGGGGAGGGAAAAGAGCTGCATCTGATCCTCTACAGAGAATCTTTTTATCCAACTCAATTAAAATCTTGGCTTGACACCAAATACATGATGTAACTATGAAACACATCAGGATGTGGGACCTTTAAGATGTAAAACATGCATTTATATGCTTTAAATAAGAGGAAAGGAGATTACAGCAGGGACTTTATAATATTTTTGAAGATGATTATGGTATAGTTCAATAATTTATATTTAATAATTCAATCATCTGCTCTTGCCGTGTAATTTAATCTGACATCCTTCTCTGTTTGTTTTAGCGAAAGCTGCGCTTACGCTACAAATTGACTTTAACACAAGGAGAGCAGCAGCTGAATGAGACCGGAGAGATCGACAACTTTCCAGAGTGGACGTCTTTGATCAGCCAACAAATACTTTAGACTTTTTTTTCTTGAGCATACTATCTCTGGACTTATTGCTGAAAGGAGAATAAAACAAAGGCAGAAAGATGGAAAACTTAACCAGAAGATGGTTTCAATGATCTACAGATGACCCTCATGAAGTAACAAACAATCCAGTTAACAAACATCAAACCTGATTTTTAGGATTTACTGTTTTGTCTGAAAGACTTTCTAGCATGGTGTGTTGCGGTTATGACAGATGATTCTTAATGCTCTTCTTATTCTTATCATTGCACTTAAGAAAAAATGAGATGGTTGTGTTACATCCCTGATGCTGATTCAGGAGGTTACAACTGCTGTTTTCTTCTGTCCTGTTCTTGCACTGCTGCCCCCTGCAAGTTGGGAAAGCCAAGCTTAAAATACAGATGGTACAGTGTGCACACTGACATGTTACTGGAAAGAAACCTGCATGTAGGGATGGGAATCAATATATCTTATTGATATTAATACCCAGGATTCAACAATTCTCAATAAAATATTGAACCATTTGGTCAAACCTTCACAGTTTAATATGCATGTGTAAATTGCAGTATTATAGATTTTGAATACAAACAGCTGAGAGGAGAAGCAGCAACACTTACATTATGAGGGATCCCTTAATCTTCTAATTCATGGTCTGGTAAGGGGAAAAGATAGTTCAGCATTGGTCAAACTGAAATCAGAAACAATTGACCTTATCAATTCGGGATAGGAATTGTTTGTTTTAAATACAGTTCCATTAAATAATTCTGCTAATCAATCCAACTCTTTAACAATTCCCTGATTGATTGCTGCTAATTTTCTTTGTGGACAAAGTTGGTGTACACAGGGTTTTCAGCAACAACGTCAAACACATGGCACTGCTGATGTTCAATGCCATGCTGCAAAGATAAATGCTTCTCTAAGTTGCTGGTGTCTCCACTACTGAAAGTTGAGCAATAAGTGTCTTTTTGCCGAAAATTAATCAAAAATATTGACCACTTCTGCCCCCTGTCTGCCATTATTTTCAAATTCTTTGTCATCATGACTTCCCTTGGTGAGAGTGTGACGCCCTTGATTTGCATAGTATGCATAAAAGAGTGGACGATTTTGATAAGGGGATTAATGGGCAAAAAGACTGATATCGATTTTTTTGAGGAAGCTGTTATCAACTCTTACCTGAAATTGGTTTTCAATTCCCATCCCTATTATCAATACAGCTATGGAACTTTGTGGGACCTGTGACAAACTGTTGCTGTACAAACGTCCATCAGGTTTTGCAAGGGGAAATGAAAACCTCAAACACATCAGCACACTGCATTTAACTAAGCAGAACATGTCACACCTTTTTACCGTGGCCTGGAATAGAGAGAACTCTAAAACAGACTCAAACATGCTGGCATCTGCAGCGATAAAAAATGTCCTCGTCTGCTCAAAATGGCAGTGAAAAGCACAGTGAAACTTGGCCAAAAGCTCTGTTGGTGAATAATTGAAATCCATTTTTAAATCCTTGCTGGAGTTGTCAGGATGGCTGTTAAAAACAAACTGAACGAGTCTTAACGAGAAGAAGTCGAGGTTATGTTATGATGCATTTGAGTCAACTCAGAAAAATGACAAAACACAAATAATTACAGGACATGAAGAGTGGTGATAGGGCAGTCAGGGTAAAAAATATATAGACTGGAGTTAAGGCACAATATGACAAATTTAGATTATATGATTCCACTTGTGTGATGACATAACCTCTAAAGCCATTGAGTTTTAGTTTTTAAGAATTGGGATATGATTCCCATCCCTACCTGCACTTAGAATTACAAAGATATTTATTTAGTGTTTGTGCATTGATGACATTAAGGATTCCCAAAGTGCCTTAAAATGAAAGCTTGAGTTTTAAGATATTTATTTTGAAAGTCTGTTTGCTTGTGTGAGAGTGTAAATCCTTTTAAGGGTTTTTGCTGCACTAGAATTTGAGTTTTGTCTTTTGTTGCTTTAGGTTGTGTACATTTCTTTTAAAATATTGAAAGCATTGTAACTTTAAACAAAATACAAGCAAATTCAAGGAAAGCTTTCCGCAAACATTATTTAAAAAAGTGATTACAGTGAAACTGTCATTTAAATGAAAGACACAGAAAATTAAGAGTTATAGACATTTTCACAACAATTAAAATACAACTTACTTTTAAATTTGTGCCCTCTTACTTCTTGTTCATTGTGAAAAGGTCATCTTTCTCTGTTTTCAAATGAAGTTGGTTTTTAATTTATTTTATCTGTATTTTTTCAGACTTTTCTTTGTAACTTAAAGATTTTTTGCACTGAAAACATAAAGACAGCTCCCTCATTTGCTTGTGTTTTTGTGACGTCTGGGTACTAAAGTGAGGAATTGTAGTTACAGCTGGTCACATGACTAGATCAGTGTTTCACGAATGGTTTTCTTGCATTGTCATTAGACCTCAGACTATAATAGTCTTTCCACATTTATCTGATTCACATTTTATGCTGTTTAACTTTTTAGCTAGGTTTTTTTAAGGATCTTGGATTTCAGTGAGTTCTTGAATGTTTGACCACCTTCTGTCTGTCTGTCTGTCTGAGTGCTACTCCCAAAAATCTCATAAATAAATAAAAAAACAAAATCTGTAATACAAAACTAAAGTCATCTGATTGCCAAACCAAAAATTAAATATTTTTGTGAAGTTCTTTTTCACCTTGAAGTGTCATTATTAACCTCTGAGTGACTCTTTTTAATGTGTTTCCTACAAAGTTTTTTTTATTGCAAATGAAATACCTTAGTGCAACTTTATGTTGAGGTTGTAAAGCAAGTTAGGTTGTCAAACATGCCACTTCTTGGTTATGTATTCAAACAACACAATCTCTTTCTATAACTACAACAAGAGCACAAACCTCCGACACATTTCCAACATTGTCGGGTGAATTATTGTCAAATATGTGGAAAACTGCCCATCTCGCACTGTTAACAAATCCTCAAAAAAAATCCTGGATCCACATCCAGATTGGGATCACCACTAAAATATAATAACTTCTCTCTTGTGCCATGACCAACATTCCCAAAAATGTGATCAAAATCTGCTGAGAACTTGTTGAGTTCTTAGCAAAAATGTGGAAAACTTCCCCATCTCGCAATGTTAAGAAATCCTTAAATCAATTTCTGGATCAGCGTCCAGATTCGGATCACAACCAAAATCTAATCGCTCTTTCCTTGTGGCACGACCAACATTCCCTGAAAATGTCTTTAAAATCCATTCATTTTTCTTAGATTTCCTGTTCACAAACTAACAAACACCAGCAAAAACATAAGATCTTTGGTGTGGAGGCAACAGCCATAACCATGAGCCCCAGATTCATCACGTAGTATTAAGAGGAAATTTTCCAAAAAACAGGTCACAGCATAAGTTGGAAGCGCTGTAGGAGTTTCTGAGTCCAACCACAATGTAATAGTTCACTAGTACCTAAATAATAGTTTTTTTTCCTCCCATCGGTTATGTTTAAGCTTTAAAAATTAGACTATTCATAGATAATTTCAAAGAACAAAATGTGCAAGTTGCAATTTTTTGTTGGCTACGGACCTTATCTTACCGATACACCAGATGGACCATTCAATATATTTTAATTCCATCTAGTGTTTGAGATTGGCAAAACCTTTCAGAAGCATATCTGACAGGTGATTGGATGTTTGTTCTGTTGTTATTTGTTTTTCATTTAATAAAGAAATGTGATCAAGATCTGCTACAGATGCTTCTGAAGCTGTTAGCATCTATGCTAATCTCTGTACAAAGTCACTTCCCCTTGTCTCGCTCGTAGCTCCCACCTCTTCCTGCTCCTAAAGACTCTGATTGGGCCGTCCCGCTTTGGGTCGCTCACAATCATTGTTGATTGGAGCTTGGCAAGATGGATCCTCCCGATTACAGACACTGAACCAGGCTGATCCAGCCGCACTGCAAGGTTCTACCTTATCAGCAATGATCCGAGACCGCAATGAATAATCCCATAGGCTTTTAGTCATGGCTTTCGGCCATGGGTCACAGACAGCTGGAGCCTATCCCTGCTGACATTGGTACTTCCTGAGCAATTGGCAGCCAATCACAGGGCCACACGAAGAGACAGACAATCATTCACACTCACAAGAACAGGAAATTAAGAGTCAATGGTTGACCAAAGGATTATGCTTTTGATCCGTGGGAGGAAACAGGAGTGTCCAGGGAAAACCCATGAAGACAGAAGGAGAACATGCAAACTCCCCAAAGAAAGGCCCTGAGCAACACAATTGGCAGCCAAATCACAGGGCCACATGGAGAGACAGACAATCACGGTTCTGCAACTTGTTTTTCTTTACCACGTTATGTTATTTATTTTTAGACTACAATGAGCACTTTTTGTAATTTTTGAAAGAATTACATGTTTTGTTGACCTACTTATAAGCACGACCGCGGTGGTTTAAGCATGCACCCTGCGGTTTAGTTTCGTATGTATTTCTTCAAAATAAAAAACATAACAATGTGGTAAGAAAACAAGTCACAACAAGCACACAGGACCATTTAGAGTTGTTGAAGAGTTTATCTGATTACTAGGCAGAGGCAGACTAACGCTACCCATTGATTCCTGGTGTTTGAGCTAAGCTAATTAGCGGTGGGTGAACTTTGCCCGTCTCTTTCTTGTTACAGCACACAGTCAAAAGAATGGTTTCTATCTGCTTGTCATGGACTCGACAGTAAGACACGAAAACAAAAAAATTGTTGGTGTATCCCTTTAAAGGCACAGAAGGGCACCCTTGTACAAGACATATTTTACATGCACAAGGGCAGAAGTAGCAGAAGGTCTTGGGTCATAGCCTCTAAATCTGGCACTGTGACCACTTTCTCACAGAAAAACACTTTGATGGAGGGAATTCGGGCACAAATAGATGTTGGAGACCTTTAATTAAAAACAGATCCTTCATCCTCATTGATCATATTTATTATATGACATCAGCAGATTAAAATACATGTTTATTATGTACATATATGTCACAGGGGTGTTAGATAAAGTGCCAAATAACTTTTTTATACAAAAACTAAACAAAAGAAAAAACATGGGCTTAGTGGAAGACCATCACACCCGTTAACCCTGGTCCCACAGTTCATTGCTTTGAGAATGAGGAGCCGCCTTGTCTTTTTTTTTTTTTTTTTTTCTTAATGGGCGGCTGAATTTCTCAGTGCTGGTCGTGAGACAGTTTGGCACAATTCACCCGAGAATCAAACTCAGTGTGGAAGAGGTGTGAAACTTGTCGACATGGGATGAACACTGGATGTTTTTATTTTCTCGTCAAACATGGACGACATCGATGCTAACAGAGGGTCAGTGTCTCGAACTGGACTGCAAAGTGATCCAGCCTGGACCACGTAGAAGTCTGTATTTAAATCCAGCATTTCAGCTTCTAGGTTAGTAAGTACGCAGCTCTCCTGGACCGCAGGTGTTTTTGTATTAATATAAGACGACAAACTACATTTTCCAAACTTTTTGCTCTTTTTTTTCTGACAAATGGAGGAAGTTTGTTCAACAGTTGTTGGTCAGCATGTTGTGTGACACAGAGGTGATGGTAGCACTTATTTGCATGTTCTTATTTCTTTTTTCAGGAGCTACAAAAAAGTCCTTAAAAGAGGTTTTCCCTCCTTTTTTAATATCCCATAAGTTTATTCCCGTACGGCAGTGATGGATGTAAAGATACTTGGGGATGAAGACTTGTTGTTTTTCGCTGACGGCTGAAACACTCCAGATATGTTTTGTGTCCAGTGCTGAACTGGCCTCAAAAGTCCATGTACACCAGTGAACAGAGGAAATATATGAAGCCAAAGCAATTTTAGAAGAACATTTTTAAAGTCATAACAATGGAAATAAATGTAGAAATATGTGACAGAGGGTCAAAATAAAGGTTAGGACACAGCAGCATGAGATATCGAGTCATTATTATATATTGTAAGTTTAGGTAAAGTTTTCAGATTTTATTTTTAGTATTAAATTAAATAGGACACGTCTAATGAGAGAGTAAGTCCTAATGAGACTATAAATCAAAATGAAGAGATTTAAAAGTTATATAATGTAAAATTAAAAAATAAAATCATTAGATTCAAATGTTTATTACCTCCACCAAGGAGGTTATGTTTTGTGAAGCAATGTAACGCAAAAACTACTGGATGGATTTGCATCAAAGTTTTACCAGAGGTGTGGTTTGGTCCAAGAAAGAAACCATTAGATTTTGGTGGTGATCCGCATATTTGTCTGGATGCAAAAAAAATCCCCCAAATTAGCGAAAAATCCCATAAATTAACATTGGGCCATATTTTAAAAAATCATATCTCTGACATCACTTGATGGATTTGCTTCAAAATTTACAGGATAATATATATAATATAACTCTATTATCAAGGTAAATTTCATCTGGATCCGATCCAGATTGACATCACAAAAAAACATTGAAGTTTATAATGGCAAATTCCATTCATTTCTCCTCGGCTGCTGTGAGGGTTCCGCCCCCTTTACGTCATTATGGGAATTGTAACTAATTTGCAAACTCCTGTCAACATTTTTCGAGCCTATGTCACTACATTACCCAGCTTCCCTTGCAATTCCAGCAGAGGACTTGTCCACATGGCCGACATGTCGGAGCACGTGGTGATCCAGAATTGTATCTTAGCGGAGGTCTGCGCTCTCCAAGTGCTTTTCTAGTTTATTTGGTTAAAAAGTTGTGATAATGACAGTACAGGGCACGATCATCAGATAAAAAGTTATCATAAAATTGAAATCATTTTCATTCTGCCAGAAGAATTTTGAGTTATCTCATATTAAAATATTTTTTTATAGTTTTTTTAAATTTAACTTCTTAGCATCATAAAATGACTTTTTACCCTACAACTTTCATTTTAATAACTATGGCTTTCAAATCATGAATTTTTATCTCACATGATCGACTTTTGATGATAGTTTTGACTTAAAATCGGAAAATGTTCCAAATGTAACTTTATTTGTATAAGTTTACTTTTTATTTTATAATCATATCAGTTTATTTGGTAATGAGTACTTTGATCCAGTAACTGTACTTCTTTGACTGCATAATTTTAACTTTTAGTGTCATAATTATCAAGGAGTTTATGTTTTTGTCATCATTTGTTTGTTAGCTCGATAAATCACAAAGTTATGAACAAATTTTGATGGATGGGAATGTTGGTCATGGCAGAAATGCTTTGGAGCACTTCTAGTTAAATTCAAAATTGATTTTATGATATAAATATCATAACTAGAAGTCCTAATAGAGCACAAGCATCTGCTGGGGTATTTCTGTTCAAGTTAGTGAAAATGTGGAAAACTGCTCTCTCTCATGAAGTCAACAAATCCTTCAAATATTCCTGGATCTCTATCCTGATTGGGATCATCACCAAACTCTTAGCGCTGCTTCCTTGTGCCGTGACCAAACACTCCCTGAAAATGTCATCAAATCTGTCCATTACTTTTGAGTTATCTTGATAACAGACAAACAGACGGATAAACACAAACAACAGCCTCCTTGACGTTGGTTTTAAATATGTCTTGTAAATGGAAAATTATCTCTTTAATCTGAAATTGTGCCTTTTTTAAAATTATTATTACTATTAAACAATTTAGATTCTCTAATTGTTAGAAGTCTGCAAACACGTCCACAAACATTCAGTCCTTTCCTCCTATTTCTATAATAGTGACATTTGTTTCTTAATCTTTAAATCTTGTAATTATAACTTTTAATTAATCACAATTAGCTTATACCTCAAAACATTTGACATTTTATAAAACACCTATGACTTTTTCCATCATAACTATGACTATAACTGCCATCTATCTCAGAATTTTACCTTTAATATCACAATCATGACTTGACTCAGCATCATATTGGCTTTAGATCTTAAAAATTAGGCCTCCTGTGTCAATCAGTAGTTTTTATCTTATAATTTTGACTTTCAAATAGCATAATATTGACTTTAAAATACCTTAATTTAGATTTAATCTTAGTATGGAGACCCTCTTTCTCATATTTTTGAACTTTAAAACTTAATCTTTGAAATTCTTATTGAAATATTCTATCTTTTATCCCCTGATAATAACATTTCAACTATTTATGTTTTCATTAACTTGTCAGCCTTCACTTTGAACTCATAAACATGAGGACTTCATGATTTAAATTGAAGTTTTTATGTCAAAATTACTTTTCATTGTTCTATATGAAGTTTTAGTCTCAAAATCCAAAATTCAATTAACATTTTTAGTGGTCAGTTTCCCTTTTAATGACATATTTTGACTTAAAAAACAATATTTTTGGCTTCCATATACATTTCCTTTCACTGGTTGAAATGGGTTTCCTTAATTGTCGGACTAAAATGTTCCTTCGTCAGCTGTGATGTTTGTTTTAAGACAAATAAGAGGAACATCTCCAGCTGTTTTTATTGTTCTCTGTGACAGTCTGTACGCAACATTTGAGGCTTTCTGGCCTCTGTTTATGTTCTTCTTGATTTTTGCAGACATTTTCCTCACTGACCCTGATAATTCCTGTTTTCAGTCACCACTAACTTTCCTCTTCCTCTTCTGCAGCCTCCTCCTCAGGTGGCACTTCTTCCTCTTCTGCTTCTTCCCCCTCTTCTTCAGCTTCTCCTGCTTCCTCATCAATTTCTGCCTCCTCTTCCTCCACTTTCTCCTCCTCTTCTGCATTTTCCTCTGCCTCCTCTTCCTTATTTTCTTCCTCTTCCTCCAGCTCTTCCTTTAACTCACCGCTATCTTCTCCTTCTTCCTCTTTTGTCTCCTCATTATCTGCAGCTTCCTCTTCCTCCTTCTCCCCTTCCTCTCCACCATCTTCCTGCTCTTCTTCCTGATTTTGTTCGACCTCTTCCTCCTCCTCTTTAGTCTCTTCTTCCTCCACCATGTCATTTTCCTCCTCTCCTTCCCCTTTACTCAATTCCTCCTCCCCATCGTCGACTCCATTCTGCTCACTGTTGTGGTTCTCCTCATCTTCCCTCTCAGTCTCTACATGGTTCTCTTCCTCCTCCTCCTCCTTCGTTCTCTCCTCAGCTCCCTCCTCACTGATAGCCTTCCTTGCGCTCCTCCCTCCGCTGCTCCTCACGTGAATGTGATTGTGGTTGTTGTGTTCGAGGTCCTCCAGCGTCAGCTCGAACTGGAAGCGGTCATGCTGCAGGTGTCTGTCCGGGGGAGGGGAGGGGGACTGGGGCATGGTGTTCAGATACCACTCCCTGTTCTCCTCCAGGGTGTCCAGCAGCTCCTGGGCGTCCGGGTGCACCAGGTCCGCCCACGTCTCCCACAGCGGGTGGACGATGTAGTCGATGAAACCCACCTACAAAGACAAAATAAATGAATAAGTAATGGAGCATTGAGCCACATTAAAGGGGCAGTTCAGGGCTTTTTGAAGTGAGGTTGTTTGAAGTTCATGGCATGAGCCTGGACTGAGATCAGCTCTGCATCTGTACAGAAATACCCAGCATAGAGGCTAGGGCTGCATATCCTGCAGATGGGGCCACGTTCTCTGCTACACTTAAAGATTTTTAGATGAAAACAAGCAACAACTAGAAAGCACTCGGAGAGCGCAAACCTCCATCAAGGTAGCTCACATATTGCTGTTACATCTATAAGCAATAGTTCCTTGATAAAGTTACCATCATAATATGATTCTTTGACCCTGAAAACCCACACCTAGCACTCAGAATCATGTTGGTATTGTTATTAGTTAGACAGTTATTGAGCAAAAACGCTTGTTCGCTAATGGCAGTTATCTGGATCACCACCAAAATCTAATTATTATTAAGGCCCCATTTACACGAAAACGGCTGATTGGGGAGCACGCATCAGGTCTCTCCTGGGTTTGGGAACAGAACAAGACCACATAAGCGACTGCACTGTTGGAACAAGCCTCAAGCAAACGCAACCCGCAACTGACCAAAGTCTTCTCAAAGCCCAAAGTCACTTATAATAAGCAGACCTGGCAACTATGGCATTCACCTTTTTTCTCTCGTCTACTATCACTATCCTCTTGTATTTCTCAGCCTAAGCCATCAAATAAAAAATTTACCTAGAGGGGCTGGCTGGCTTCTTTTTAGCTGAAGGCTGGTGTGTGCACTTTAAGTCATATGAAAGCAGAAGGTTTTCAGAGTAAAATAACATCCCAGATGTCTTTACACACCTTAGGTTTGTACCTTAATGCAACTTTGTAAGAAGAATAGCTATGTGAATCCATTTCTTGACTTTGTTTCTAAGTCAGTAAACACTTTCTGTAAAGACAAACAGAGCGTACCTGACTCTTCTCCACAGAAGCTGTGTGTTTGTCACACATGGCACTGATCTCCATTCCTCTCTCTCGCTCTTTGTCGCCCTGTCTGAAGAACTCCTCCATGATCCTCTCTGTCCACTGACGGTACAGCGGCAGAGTCTTGGTGGGGTTACTGAGGTCTGCACAGTGAACCATATTCCTCAGCACCTAAACACACACATATGGAGCAGTTTATTTATCATGTCAATGTTATACAAAGCACTGAAGACAAATCCAGATATTTGCTATAAGGGGTCCTTCAAGCATGCATGCTGTGAGAGACTGGTGGCAAAAAGTCAGCCATTAGTTCACATCAGAATGTTCTGGACCATTTGGATGCCTTTTCCAATCATTCATATTGTTTGGCAGAAACTGACAGCTTAACTCTTGGCAACAGACAAAGATTTCCTGACCTGCACTCACTGCTCAGTTGGTCAGTGATCCAACAAAACAGACAAGATTTAATGGGAAGATATATATTTTTTTGCATTAAAAAGAAACTCAGTGTCAACCTAAAACAAAAACCCAAGGCACACCAAACTCTTTTCAAATACAAAACAAAGTACTTCATGATCTAGTCCAAGACAGGCTGTCACCTTAAACTCAATGTTAGCCGTTTGCGTGGGGGAAGAAATCCATATTTGAAATGTAAATAAATATTAAAACATAAAATAAAATGCTGAACAGCACATTAAGGCGCCTAGAGCAGTGAACTGCCTGATCCAGCAGAGGGTGCTCCCCGCGCAATCCAATCGGCCAGTCCTCTCTTGACCTCAACAACAGCTGCATCACGTCTGCCAGAAACAAACGGATGAAGAAAACACTTTAGGGAAATGGAGGTGGCGGTGCCTTAACAAGTGTTCAGCCCAGTCCTTTCGAGCCGTCCTCGACAGACAAACGCCAGAGTCATGGGAAAAGGGCCATCACAGAAAAGACTGCAAGCTTCATATGCAAAGACACGTGGCCCATCGATGTTGTTCCGAGAGAGGTAAATATTAAAATGATCTAGATTGATTGAGTTTGATTGAACAGTGACAGCCCTAGTGAAAACAGTTTTGGTAGATGTTTTGGTTTTGGACTGATGTACTGACTGGTCGGCAGCAAGGACATAAGACACGGCTGTACAAGATGTGGGGTAAGGCTTTCTTAATTATCTATTTGATTGTTTAATTTATATTATTAGCAGTGACTGCTGTTTCAGAGATTAGCACAGATGCTTACAGCTTCAGTAGCAGTTGTATCAGATCTTGAACACATTTCTTTATTAAATGAAAAACAACACTGAAAGTATTTCTCAATAGCAAGGGTATATTCACTTCTGATATGTTATGGGGGTAGTTTGTTCTACAAAGTGGCCAATATTTAATACTTAGTACCACAGTTAGTAGTACCCACCTACTACATAATTTGATTGGCCTGTAATGAATATGATTGACTTAAGGGATATGCCGACTAAATTTGCAGGCAAATTTGCATTTAAGAATAGCTTGCAAACGAACAACTACAAATCGCTTCTCATCGTTAGCTTAAAAGAGCTGTTCAAAAACTTGACTCATTCGTGAACGTCACATTTCTAGCACAAGCCACTGCAGAAGTAGGTCAACAAAACAAAGCCTCTGTTTACCAGTAGAAGAAGATTATACAATGAAAGTAGAAGCTTACGTAACATAACATGGTAAAAAAACAAGTCATAACAAGCACACAGGACTGTTTAGAGTTGCTGAAGAGTTTATCTGATGACTGTAGACAGAGGCAGGCTAACACTACCCACTGACACCCAGTGTTTGAGCTAAGCGACTTATGGCCCTTTTCCATTAGCCCTACTCTACTCGGCTCGGCTTTCCCCGACTCTACCCGGCTCTACTCTACTCGCTTTGGCCTGCTTTTCCACCAGCCCGGTCCCCTGCCCAGCAGGGCGGGGTCGCCGTGAAACAGCTGGGCGACACAACAACCAAAACAATGGAGGACTTGGAGGCAATAGTATACTTGCCGCTCGGTCTGTGGCTTTCTGTTACAAAGAGGAAAGCAGAAGAAGGCTGCAGGCGGCGAGAAGAAATACTCTTGAGAAGTACAGGAGAGTTTTGGAAGCTATACAACAGTTTGAAGTCGAGGACGAGAGCAATCGGGCTGCAAAGAAAAGACGTATGAGGGTAAGCTAACGGAAGCTACCGCTAGCTTGTTAGCTAGCTCGTAATGATAAAGCCCCATGTTTAACATTGTGATGGCAGCAAGTTATTGCCATAAAGTAACAAAAAAAGTGTATGTACTGCAGTCCTGTTTTGGGCATCGCGCTCAAGACCCATCGGTGACGACATTCTCTGACCAATCAGTAGCCGGCAGTCGGTCGACGTCACCTTTTAGTGTCGACTCAGCTCGCTTAGAACCAGAGCAGAGTAGGTACTAAAACTGGTTTGTTTTAGGAGGAACTGTGCCGGTGGAAACGCAACGCAAACCGGGTAGAGCCGAGTAGAGTAGAGTAGAGTAGGGCCAAGGCGGGCTGGTGGAAAAGGGCCATTAGTGGTGGGCGAGCTCTGCCCGGCTCCTCCTTGTTACTGCACGCACAGTTGAAAGAATGGAGTCTATCTGCTTGTCATGGACTCAGGATTGGGGCAAGACATGAGAAGAAAAAAAAAGTTGGCATATCCCTATAAGGATTGTTTAATCACCTGTCAGATAAGCTATTGATAGGTTTTATCCATTCCCAAACACTTTCTGTGAACTGTTGCCCAGATAGACTAGTGAAATATATTGAACATTGCCATGGTGTGTCAGGTTAGCTCTACTGGGTTATGTCCACACTCGGATTTGAATTACCTCAAAATATAATCTCCTTTCTTTTGAGCCATGACCAACATTCTCTGAAATGTCATCAAAATTGAAGAGAACTTTTTGACTTATTAGTGAAATTGTGGAAAACTTCCCCGTCTTATACTGTTATCCCTCCCTTGTCAGATCACCACCAAAATCTAAATACATCTTCATTTTGCCATGATCACCATTCACTGAAATTTCAGCAAAATCCATCAAGAACTTTTTGAGTTATCTCACTCACAGACAAACACCAGCAAAAACATAACTTCCTTAGCTGAGGTAACAGTGGACTGTAGATCCTAGGAAGCACAGCTGCTGCTACTGAATAAACAACCACAAATAGCTGTGTTTTGCTTCGACAAACATCTTTATCAAAGTTTATTTATCACAGTTTTTTCACAGTCCTATCCTGACACCCTATGGCACTGTAGGATCATGTTTCCCTTATTCTTGATGTCCAACTCACTTCTTCAGAGTTTCTCTCAATGTTCATCTGTCACCAAAAAGCAAGCACAAGTGAATGTATAATCATGACATCTATACCAGTTACCTGTATCCTCTCCGTGTAGTGGTCCAGGAGCAGCACACCTGAGCTGGTCACCTTCTTTGTCTCCACCATCGTCTTAAGATCAGCCAGCAGTGTCATGTGTTTGGACATGTCTGTAGCCAACACCTGCAGAGACAGACAGAGCAAATGAATGAATAAGAAGCAAAAACTTAAATATTAAATGACAAAATGTAGTTAGAAAAGTTAGAGACCAAACAGATTTATTCGTAGATTCAAAGAGTAATATTAACTCAAGGAGCACTGTACAATAGATCAATATAGCAATAAATGAATGGTTTTTCTGACAGAAGGTATTATGTTTTATTTCTGCTGACAGGTCCCCAGTGTTACACTCTGTACCATTGGCAACAACTTTCATTAGGTGTCATGGTCAATAAAGGCTGCAACACAAATTTAATAACAAACACTAAAAGAAAGATCAATAAATTATTGCTTGTAATGGCTTTTAAAAACATGGATAATTATTTAAAACAAATATCATGTAAAACTTCAGAGAAGCGAAAAAAAAAAAAAGTTACAGCTTTTAGTTGCCATATTTGTTAGAGCCGACAAAACTCAAACTATCAAACAATGCATATAGAGGATGAGGGTTTGACAATGGTTTCTTGTATATTTGTGAGAAGTGGTCGATGTTGCTCTGACCATATCGATGACGAGTTTTCTGAGGCTCTGGCGCTGCCTCTTTGTGAGGTTTTGGAAAATGTCACAGTTTTCTTGGTGTAAAAGTTTGAAGCCCACAGCGAGGTGATGGTTCTCCAGAACTGACTCGTCATTATACATGAGAGCCAGCTCTGAGTCTGAAAGAGGATGAGAGACACAAGGACGAGTATGAATAAATATCTGGGTATCAATTTAATTTAATGTATATGCTTTTATTTGTCAGTTTGCATAAACTCACTTGTGTTGATGAGGAACTGATTTGAAACTCCAGGATGGTCGACATCATGGATAGCTGCAGCAAATAGAGCGGCGAGGATCTCCAGGTCTGTGAAGACGGCCTGTAACAGATGGAAGAGCAGCTTAAGACGAAGTTCAGAGAGACTGAAAAAATAATAGCTTTTTTACAGCCTATAAATATGGCCAATAGTCCTGCTTTGGAGAACAAAAAGCAAATTACACACATATTTTTTTGAGGGTTGAGTGTTTCCTCTGTGGGAAGAGGCCAAAAAGCCTCAGTGAAGATTTCTTTTAACAAATATGTTTGTCAAACTTAAAAAGAGGAGCAATTGATTTACTTGAGACCACAGACAAAGGTAACATGTATCTCTTCATTAGTTTGTGTCACAGCACTGACAAAGCAGAGGCAGGTGACAAAGAGATGGAAAAAACAGAATCAACTCAAGATAAAGTTTGAATTAACAACAAAGCAAACTTTCAATATTAAAACTTACATTTTAAATTTAAAGAGAACAGAACACATCACTTTGACATGAAAAGATAAATATTTTTGAAAAGCTAAAGAAAACTAAGATTTATTTTCAAGAGTTAAAAGGTGTGATGACCAGCTCCAGGGTTGCTTCACACTGTTTAAAGGTCCCATGTCCTGCAAAATGCAATTTTCTTTGCTTTTAATGTTATAAGAAGGGGCTTAAAGTAGAAGAACAAGGCGCCTTTTACTAAACTCTCAGTTCACAGAGAAATGTGCTATGCCTCATTAAAAATGCACTTTAAAACGCTCAATTGTTTACTATCTGGGGTTTGTGATGTCATAGCAATACAGGCTCCACCTACATGTGTGATTTCTGCTCATAACAGGCAGAAGCCACGACTGTTTTGAAACTCTGCTCTGCAGCCTGTAAACCCTCTTCCCCCCTCCCATCAGGCATCATTTGGGAAGCCAATCAGCACAGAGGTTATTATTATGGCCTCTCATAGCGTTTCCAAAGGGGAGGTGAAAAGAGACGTTTCAGGCAGCTGACGGCACCATTAAGAGGGTGAGAGGGAGAGGTCCTGATGTTGTGGACTTTTGTTTTGTTCATAGAAAGGCTCTATCGTGCAGGGGAGACATTTTAACTCTTTCATGCATGGTGTCCACTACAGGGGACAGATATTTGGAATACATTTTATACCATTTAGGTTGCAGCACCATGTCAAACTACCAGGTGGTAAACTCTCAAACCCTTGTATCATGTTTCATCAAAATATTATCTGTGCATATTTTTGTCATATCGAGATATTGCATCATAAATCCAAAATGTTCAATGAAGGGCGAATTGTACCACCGCCTACAGGAATAAGTGTTAAATCCTTTTATTCTCAAAGAATCATACAGGTTTAAATATATATATTCTATGTTAATAATATATTAGTAATACTTCTATATATTTGTTTCTGTGCTCAAATTAAAGGATACATTCTGATTATTTTCCTTTATACAGATTTCACCTAATTTTGCATTTTTTATTTTGGTGTAATCCACAAGTGAACAGTTTGATTAGACAGCAATGGTAAATATACTTCAGACTTTGCTTTTATTTACTCTTAATAAATGTTTATAAAAGACATGTTTGTGGATCTTTATTAAGTTCCATTAAATTACTATTGATACTGTTGATGCAGTGTCTGCTCTAGTGGACAGATGCATAACTCCCTCAAAATATAGCATAAAAAACGGCCACCATTTTAACTTGTTTGAAAGTAAAAACAAACATTTAAAAAAATGTTTCTTTGTGATTTAATAATTCATGCATGAAAGAATTAAACACACTAAAGGGCATGCAAAACTTGTCCGCACCACCAGCAACGATAACCCCACTTCATTCGTTGTTGTTTATTTGCAAGTTTAAGGGTGCAAACCATACACCCCAAGGCTCCAGAGGCAAGAGACGTAACCCCCTTTCAACTGCGTTTACAGCTGCCATAGCCTTTGTAAAACTTTGCCATAAATGCTGCCATTGCTATGGTGAATTTGCACTTGAATGATCAAATCCACCAAAGGGTCAGTTTAAAGAAAAAACAGTCAAAAGCTAATCTGGCAGTGTACAGATTCAAAAAATAAGAGAGGACTTGATTAAAGAATTATCAAAACTTTAAGACTTCTTCCTGGTAAAAATTAGACTGCAGATCTGCTTTGGTCATTAATGTACCAGAGTGGGTTTGTGAGACACAAAAAAGTGTATGTGGTTATCAACATACATCAAGAGCAGGGGTGGAGAGGAGGACGTGTGTTGATTGGGTGACATCTGCAGCATGGAGGCTGTTGTGGTACGCTACGTTTCCATGGTAATGGTCCTCAAGGGTCATCACGTATGTGACAAAGGTGTCAACTGGGATCCTAAACGTCTTCAACAGCTCTCTTTCCTGAGAAGAGAGAGAGAGAGGAGGCAGGAATTCACACTCAGGTCACATACTCTATTGACCTTAAAGTGAAAATCTGAGCACAATATGAAACAAATGGTACTTAATACTCTTTAGAGATACATTATAAAATGTTGGGGGGAATAGCAGCTTTGATTAACAGGATCAAAGTTTTTATATTAAAAGGGTATTTTTTTTCTTTTTACTGACATTTTGCAAATATCAATCAATCAATCAATCAATCAATCAATCAATCTTTATTCGTATAGCGCCAGTTCATAACAATCTCAAAGCACATTACAATAGAGTAGGGTTAGGGTTATATAAAGAGTTGAAATACACCTTCTGGTGCTACTTGGACACGTCCTCAGTGAAGAACCTGGGGTCATAGGGTGTTTCGGGTCTTTAATCTTCATACATCCTCGCTGTGCAGATGGAGTCTGCCAAAGCTTTCAACACCTGGTCGTGGCGCCAGCGGTACCGCCCCTCCCCAAGAGCTTTTGAGCAGCTGCTCAAGAGGTGTTCCAAGGTGCCCCTTTTATGGCATAGCCTGCACTCGGGAGTGTCAGCCAAGCCCCAGGTGTGCAGGTTGGCCGGGCTTGGAAGGACGTCATAAACCGACTGGACAAGGAACTTGATGCTAGACGGTTCAGCTTTCCAGGGCTCGGCCCAGGTGATTTTACGGGAATCTGCATGCTCCCACCTGGTCCACGCTCCTTGTTTGGACATGCTGGCCATCTTGCTGCAGCGTTCTTCCTCCTCCTCTGCGCAAATCTCGTCCTGGATCAGACGGTGCCTCTCCTTCCCTCGAGCCAGATCGTATTGTGGCTTGGGAAAACAGCCCAGGCCTGCTCGTCTCACTGTCACTGAGCCCACCAGCGTTTTGTGCCTCAGACGCGCCTCTGCTTTGGTGACAGCTTCTTGCGCCTGCCACTTCCTCCCGGTCTTCACGAGGATTCCTGCGGCAGCTACTTTGGTGTCTGTGGAGTCCCTGTACATCAACACCTCTCTGGCACGGGTGACTTTAAATTCTTCGGTCAGCCCTCTGAGAGGGAGGTGCAGCTTGATGGAATGACTGTACAGGGCAATGCTACTCAAGGACCGAGGGAGCCCCAGCCATCTCCTGAGAAACTGGCTGATGGACTTCTCTAGAGCCTCAACTGTTGTTACTGGTACTTCGTAAATTAACAGGGGCCAAAGTATTCTTGGCAAGACTCCATGTTGGTAGATCCAGGCTTTGAATTTTCCAGGGAGGCCAGATTTGTCTATTGCTGTGAGCCAGGTGGTCAGGTCGCACTTGGTTTGTTGTATGGCAGCTGAGTCCTTCAGGGAGCTGTCGAAGACCTTGCCCAGGCTCTTCACTGGTTTTTCGGTCACTGATGGGATCGTGGTTTCTCCGAGGGCAAAGCGGAACTGTTCGGACACCTTGCCCTTCTTTAGGACCAAAGACCTGGACTTTGAGGGCTTGAAGCTCATCCTTGCCCAGGAGATGAGCCGTTCTAGCCCCTGGAGGAGCCACCTGCACCCTGGAACAGATGTAGTCATCACTGTTAAGTCATCCATAAAGGCTCTTATAGGGGGCTGTCGAGCCCCAGACTTTGACAGGGGCCCTCTGCATTCCACCTCGGCAGACTTAACAATCATGTTCATGGCCAAAGCGAAAAGGGTTACAGAGATTGTACAGCCAGTTATTATCCCTTTTTCAAGGCGGTGCCAGGCAGATGTTACTTGACCTGAGGAGACTTGCGCGCTGAAGTCATTGTAATAGTCCATGATGAGGTTGCAGAACTTGACAGGGACATGATGTCTTGCCAGTGCCGTTTCAACGAGCTTGTGAGGGATGGAACCGTAGGCGTTGGTTAAATCTAGCCAGAGAGCTGCCAGGTCTCCTTTGCACTCCTTTGCCTCCCGGATCAGCTGTGTCACCACACCAGTGTGCTCCAGACACCCAGGCACTCCTGGGACTCCACCCTTCTGGACTGAGGTATCGATGTAGGCATTTCCAAGAGGTACTCTGTCAGACGTAGGGACAGGATCTTGAAAAAGATCTTGCTCTCGACACTGAGCAGTGAGATGATGCGAAACTGCTCGAGCCCTCCTCCTTCGGGATCCAGACTCCTTCTGCGTACCTCCACTGAGAGGCAACTTTCCCTCTCCGCCAGATCACCTTCAGGATCTTCCAGAGACGTTTGAGGAGCTGTGGGCACTGCTTATAGACTTTGTAGGGGATGCCGCTGGGGCCGGGGACAGAGCTGGATCTAGCTGCTCTAACGGCATCTTCCACCTCCTTCAGTGTGGGTTCGGCGCTGTTAAACTGGATCCCAGGATCTGGCGGTGCCACCAGGTCCTTACAGGGTCCGAGCTCATAGTCCCTCATGGTGTCGCTAAAGGTGGCGTGGAGATGATGGTCGATCTCCTCTACTGGGCAAGCGAGGTGGCCACTTCGCTTTTGGCCCAGAAGTTTCTTGGTGAAGCCGAAGGGGTTTCCAATGAAAGCACTGTGTTTCCGAGCCCTTTCCTTGCCCTTTCTGCGGTGCCATTCCGCCCTCCTCAACGAGATGAGCCTCTTCCTTATTATGTTGGTGAGATCTGACAGAGCAGGCCTTTCATCTACCTCGGCTGTCTTGAATTGACGTCGCAGGGACTTGAGGTCTTGTCTCAACTGACAGATCTTCGCCTCACGCCGGTTGAGCTTTGCTGGCTTGCTAGCTCCTCGTCTTTCTTTGACACCAAACCGCTCTGCTCCCATGCTCATTATGATGGTGCACATGGTCTGCAGTTTTTGGTCAACACTGCCCTTTGAGATGGATTCCAGGCATTTGTCTACATCCTCATCCAGCTTTTGCCACTCCTTGTTGTTAGCAGATGGCCACTTCACCCTACGATGTTCCGATTTCCTGCTTGGTGGGGGGACTTGAGTTGCTTGGAGGTTCCGGGTACTGTGGGGAGATTCCGGACCTGGCTCCTCCTCCGTCTCACCAGGTTTTGCAGTTAGCGCGATGGAAGCCATTGCGCCAGCTGCTCTTCCTGAGCGTTGCTTCACTTGGTCCCTCCTGAGACAGGCCATCCTTGCCTGGTGGATCTTCAGGCCCTTCAGGTTTTTGCAGACCTTGCCGCAGTTGCATACTGCACTCGTATTCCAATGTCCGTTTGCTTGGGTCATTGCCTTTAAATCTGTCCGTTTGGGATGCTCATTCTCCCCCCCTCTCGGGCATCCCTGGGGGTATGATTTTGTGGGGTTCTTCGTAGCAAGTTTGGGTGCTCCCTCTCGGGAGCTGCAGGTCGGGGGGCTAGCCCTTCCTGCCCCGGATGCCGTCTCTCCGAGCTGTCTGCTGTCTTTCCAGCTGTCGCCACTCTATTCGTGGTTGTCATCCAGACTTTCCTGGAGGTCACTGGCTGAGCCAGGTTGGTTAGAGTTGAAATACACCTTCTGGTGCTACTTGGACACGTCTTCAGTGAAGAACCTGGGGTCATAAGGTGTTTCAGGTCTTTAATCTTCATACACCCTCGCCCAGGCGACCCAGCCTGGGGTGATCAGTCCCTGGCTTGTGACCAAGTGGCAAGTTGCTCCACGGATCCCCCCTCCGGATCCACAGCCATTGCGAGGCCCTCTCTGCAGCCTCTAAAATGTTCCCGATAGCTCTCTTTAATTGCAGTCCTTTCACTCCAAGGAGCTTGAGGGTTCGCAAAAGTGAATGGCCAGCAAAGCCTCTGCACCCAACCTCGACTGGCTCACAGCGGGCTTTCCAGCCATTGCTCCGGCACTCTGAGCTGAGCTCGGCATACTTTGCCCTCTTGCGCTCGTGGGCCTCTTCAATCCGGTCCTCCCATAGGACAGTCAGTTCCAGGATGACCACTTGCTTGGTGGACTCAGATGTTAGTACTACGTCTGGGCGGAGTGAAGTGGTCGTGATGTTGGTTGGGAACTTGAGCTGACTCCCAAGGTCAACTTGAAGCTGCCAGTCACGAGCAGTGGTGAGAAGCCCCCCTGTGGAGTTCGGCTGTTGGAGTTGAGCCTTCTGCCCTGCTTTGATGAAGATGATTGAGTGTTTGGGAGCTGCCTGGGTCTTGCTGTGCTGGATCGCTGTGCAGATGGAGTCTGCCAAAGCTTTCAACACCTGGTCGTGGCGCCAGCGGTACCGCCCCTCCCCAAGAGCTTTTGAGCAGCTGCTCAAGATGTGTTCCAAGGTGCCCCTTTTATGGCATAGCCTGCACTCGGGAGTGTCAGCCAAGCCCCAGGTGTGCAGGTTGGCCGGGCTTGGAAGGATGTCATAAACCGACTGGACGAGGAACTTGATGCGAGACGGTTCGGCTTTCCAGAGCTCGGCCCAGGTGATTTTACGGGAATCTGCATGCTCCCACCTGGTCCACGCTCCTTGTTTGGACATGCTGGCCATCTTGCTGCAGCGTTCTTCCTCCTCCTCTGCGCGAATCTCGTCCTGGATCAGACGGTGCCTCTCCTTCCCTCGAGCCAGATCGTATCGTGGCTTGGGAAAACAGCCCAGGCCTGCTCGTCCCACTGTCACTGAGCCCACCAGCGTTTTGTGCCTCAGACGCGCCTCTGCTTTGCTGACAGCTTCTTGCTTCTTATATATATATATAGATACGTATCTATATATATAGGCTATATATATATATATATATATATATATATATATATATTTGTACACATGCATACATCCAGATATATCCATCCAGGCAGAGACAAAAGGGACTAAAATCACATTTGTATCTGCTGAATATAGACTCGACTAATCTTTATATATATAGAACCATATTTGTCTTTGTTGAATATAAATTTATTCAAGGTAAGCCCCTTGAGATGTTGCATCTCATTGGTTGTAAAGATAGTTACTATGGGTGTATAGTTAATACAACTGTGATAGAGAGATCAATCTAATATTAAATTTAATATCTATAATAAATATAATCTGGAGAGGAATGATGTTGATTAATATAGCAGAATCTAGCTGAACTGTCATTACAATAACTTAAAGATAATCCAAGAAACAAAGAGCTTTATCTAGTGTATTGCAAAGGTTATTCTCCTGAAAGGTAACGTATCCTATCTGAGCAGAATAAAAACAAATCTATAAAGAGCTTTACACTTGCTTCTCATACAGAATGCATGCTGGTGCCAGGCGTCATAAAGGTCTCACAAACAAACATTGATAGAAAAAGTGTTGTGTTTTGCCCACAAACACTTTAGGTGAGAATGATCTCACAGAAAACACACACCCACACGTATTCACACTTTTCCTGTTTACCTGGAAGATGGCATACATGATGCAGCTGAGAGGTCTGTTGTTGGAGAAATCGGCTACTCTGAATATGTTAAAACTCCACTTGTCAAGATCCTCCAATTCCTGCACAAGCACAGCACACACAGATAAAAAATATCATGGCTTTATGAGTCAGAACAGAAATGTTTTCATCAAAATACACCTAAAATGCTTGTTATTAAAGAGGCATTTTTAATGCAGAAGTTTCATGGCGCTCATCAAATGTTAACATGTCAAAAATGTTGAATGAGTCAAAATATAAAAACAAAAATACGAGTGAGGCGACAGCAGGAAGTGACTGCTTATACAGAGATTAGCTTGAATGCTAACAGCTTTGCAGTTGTGTCAGATCTTGACCACATTTAATTATCAAATGAAAAACAAATAAAACTACAAAGCTCTCTATAGAAAGGATATATCTGCTTCACTTTCGGGTCTGTTTAACAAAGAGGCTCACGTTCTGTCCTTACACCGTGACAGTAGCAAACGCCTACAACATTATTTGATTGGCCTTTAATGAGTGTGATTGACAGAACGATTGTCCAATCAGCTGCTGGATATACTTTTTAAAGGTTCTGCCGTTTCCCAAACACTTCCTACGGGCTGTTGCCCAGACTGACTGAAAAAATATAGTGAATGGTCTATCTGGTGAATCAGCTTATGATTTGTATAAAGTTCTGTGAGATTTAAATATTGTTTTGATTTATTGGTTAGTCTCTATAGTCATACAACTTTTAACACACTATTCTGATATCAGTACATCCAAATAGTCTGACTGCTCAGGCTGTCCTAAAAAAAACTTCTTAACAAAATCCTGCTTGAAAGGGTTTAAGGTTTCACATACATTATTCCAAAAAAATGAAGGTAGAAAAAAACTGGCCTGGAACTGAATCAAATTGAGGTTCAGTTTGCTAGCAAAACAGAACCATCAGTTTTATACAGTTGGTAAATCTTTACAAACTTTAGTCTCAGTATGATTAGGGTGAATTTTGTTACTTGTTCTGAGTAACTCAGTGAAAAACAGACAAACATTTGAACCTTGGCTAGTTCATCCTCATGATCAGTGTTGACTCCAAATCGAGGCATGGAAGTGCTGGAGAGGCTGGAGCTGTGGGACAGTTTCCTCACTCCGCTGATGTGACTCATAGGTTTATCTTTCAGGGTTGGAGACGGGATCTCTACCTCATTCTGCTTGTCTGAGGATTCATTTAACAAATACATGTAGAGACAGATATTGTTACATTTGGAGAAAAAGCGTGCACATGATATAGGCAGGAAAATGAATTCTGGTTTGTCTCACCCATGAAGGTGCTGGAGATATATTCAGACACCTGGTTACCAGAGCGACTCATCTCCGACAGGTGGGACAGCTCCCGGTTCAGCATCCTTTTGAACTGCGGGACAGTGAGAGAAAACAGAGTCAGTGATGTGTTGGTCTCTTTAGTTTCTGAGCTGATTGTTTTCTGAGGCTGGAAAAAATAAACAATATTAAATAAATCAGTTCTCCTTTTACATTCGGGGGATTTGGAGACTCGGGGTTTCAGGTTTCAATAAAATGAATTCATAAACCTTTTAATAGTAGTAAAATCAAGGGATTACAGATATGACGCAGGATATATTCAATATTGGAGCTGAAACGAAAATAGGCACAATCTGATGTCACAATCAGACATGAGACTGCACTGCATGAAGCTCAAAGTGCTGCAAGTAGTAACAAATTCAAGCACAATAAAATAAACAAACTTTACTCTTAATTATCTAATGCTTTATTTTTTATGGAAAAAAATGTGTTTACTAGCATATCTGAAAAGATACATAACAATAGCCAACAGTGACACGTTACACTTGTCACTGAATCTGGCTCAAAATATGGGTATAGTGTCATTGCACAGAATATCCCTTTGTATTGGTATTACAATAGTTTCCTAGACCCTTATTATCAAAATACTGAAAAATAAGCTGATGTATGGATATGCATGTCAGTTCATAACCATTAGGTATATGTCTGTGACACACTTTTACACCTATTTTATTTAATAAAGGATTCTGGTGGTATATTAATCTTAGATAATAGCGCATTTTCATACCTACATTTATATTGGTCTTGGTGGAAATATTTACGGTATGTACAGAGTCATGAATATTTTTTTAAGATTGTTTTTTAGCATTTTGTGCCTTTATTGACAGTGAATAGGGTTGAGAAAGGGGGTGAGAGAGAGTAGGGAAGGACACTCTGCAAACTGGCCACAGGATGGATTCAAACCTGGGCCAGCAGAAGCATTTCTATGGGTTGTGCCTGGTTGCTTCCCACTCTGCCTAAACAGCACCTGAGAGTCATAATTCTTACACTACAGTATATACACTACACATCTTCAGAGTTTGGGATATCATGTATGGATGCTGACCTCTGATGATTCCCACCTGCCCATGTTGCTGTTGCATATTGTGTTTTGGTTTTGACTGTTATAATTATTTATTTATTTCTGGGTATCACTTTTTTACCTTAGGTTACCTGAGGTTTCTTGGTTTTATTGCTTTGCATTTTCTCTTGTATCTTTTCTCTTAAATTTTATCAGTCATCTTAATTTTATCATTTCTTTTACTTTAGCTTCTCTGGTGTGCATTAGTCTCGAAATCCTCTTGACATCCTACCTGCTATCATTACAATTACAGTGGAATACTATTTAGTAGATGAACCTCTGCTGAGTGTTTATTTGCTGGGTGTGTTGTAAGAAAATGATTATCATTATTTATGTATATGTACGAATGCATGTACATATATGTGTATGTGTGCATATATATAAATATATCTTTTATCAATCTTTTTTTTGTCTTGATGTAAAGCACTTTGAGCTGCAATTTAATTTGTATGAACTGTGCTATATAAATAAATTTTGGCTGATTGATTTCTCTTCTGTTTGTAATATTAAATCAATAACGTACTTTTGTCTGTTCTATTCACGTTCTAAACCAGGAAGAGTCGGATGAGTTGTGGGTGCAGAGATTTTTTTGTACCTTATTTGAGGCCATCTCGCTGACAGATCGATGAGTCTGAATGGTCTCCAGCTGGTCCAAACACCAGTCCAGCTCCTCCAGTGTGTCCAGAGCGAGTTGCTGGTACTGCTGGTCTGATAGTGATGCCCGGGGACTGACACACACCCCACCCAGAGGAGACCTCCTGAGGACAGTTTGTCAGAACATTCAGGGGCTCTAGGCTAACATCAAATGGCTGATAGCTAGTTGTCAGTTTTACATGCAGTTTAGAAGATTAGTATGAATCCAGTATTAAATAAAGAATTAAATGTGGTTTTCCCTTTTTTAGATGTGCTGGTAAAAGACTTACAAATGTCATCTTAAAGGGAATGATTGATTGCAACACTCAAAGTGGGCAAAATGTCAGTCCTGGGTCATAGATCAGCGAAGGGTTTAGAACTTGAATGTCGCTTTTTCTTATTTATTTATTTATTTATTCATTTCAATTGATTTTTGTAAATTTAACATATCTATTTTTTTTTGTTATTTTTATGTATGCTTAATTTTTATTTTGCCCCAAAGTTGATGTCCTTTAATCACAATCTCATTGCTGGCAGCTACTGATGTATTGAACTAAATGCAACTAGTACATGCACATATTTAAGATATATAATACTTTATATTAGACATTCAAGATTATATTGTGGACAGTAAGACGTTTTCTGTGTGTTATGTATGAGGGATCTTGGTAAGGATGTATTTGTTGTGGTCAAAGTGTACTTGTTTGTATGTTGTAATGTATCGTTTGTTTGTTAAAAATTGAAAAGTTAATAAAAATGTTGTATTAAAAATGTAAAGGTTAAACAGATTATCTACTATTGTTGAGTAGAGGATCGGTTATTTTATTTATCACATGAAAGCATCATCTTCAACTTTTTATACAAATTCATAACCATGGGTGTATTGTTTTTGTGTTTAGTCGGTACTGACTTGACTGTTGGTGTGGAGACGTTGGCAAGAATGGTGAAGTTGCTCCGTACTGATCGCAGACTGGCCAGAACCTGAATAATCACAGGATATACACAGAATGTCCTCAGAGAAAATCAATGTCATTAGGGTCAGGGATTTGTGTGACAACTGAGACTCACTTGAGCAAAAGGCGTGACGATGAAGTCCTCTCCCGTGTGCCTGAGTGTTAAACAGAGAAATAACAGCAACATTTTTACCACCAAAGTTAACACATATCTGCCCTCTCCCACCTTTTTATTAATTTTATGCAAGTCTCACCCTTCACTGGCGAGGGAGGAGTTCCGTGAGACCGTCTTGGGAGACATGTCATAGTCCGAGTCTGAGCGGTAAAGGAAAGACTCTCTTCTCTGGCCCTGGGGAAACGAGGTGTGCAGGGTGAGGCCCGGGCTCTGAGAACCGAGCGGTGTGTGACCGGGTGAGACGCCATTTTCTGTTTCATAACTGCATAAGAAGAACAAGAGGGAAAATGTAATGAATAAAGAGGATTAATTTGCAACCTCCTGCAAAGTCACACGAAAGATAAATCCAAATGTCTGAGTGAAAGACGTTCATCAGTCTACAAACCCGTCAGAGTCTGCTTGTGTGATGGAGATGCGGGGTGGGATGCGGAGGGGGAGAGTAGTCGGACGCGACACATTGTTGAGGATCTCTGGGGAGCGCGTCCGGTCTCGCGGCCGGAGCCAGCAGGGCACCTGTCAAGCAAGAACAGAGGGAGAGGCAGTTTTATTTATACAGTTCCTTTAGTAGAGGACAAGTCAAAGTGCTTTATAAAGTTGAAAAAGAATACGAGACATGGATACACATTAAGGCGCAGGCGAGAAAAGATTTAGACCAGTGATTCTCAAGTGGTGGGTCGGCAAAAAAAATGGCAGGAAATAAACCCTGTGCTTCCTTTTTTTTAAGGGGATTTTTTTAAGCAGTAGAGGGCTGTCATTTCACACTCCTTATTAATAGGTGGCAATAATACCCTGTAATGCTAACTGACACACATTTCAATAGAAAAGTGTTCGTTATATATTCAGTAAGTAGATACTCAGGCAGAGCTATATGCTTTTAAGATTTTTTTTTCACATAACTTCTCAGTAGCTGGACTTTTTTATTTCATGTTTGTGCATGAAAGCACTGTTGTCTGTTAAAAAAGGCTTAAGTTACTGAAGTGTTTTGTGTGTTGTAACAGTCCCATGATTAACGGCTTATTTAGTGCTACTAATTGAATATTATTGATACAGAGATGTTCTGTATGTATCCGCTGATGCAGGGCTATCACAGCTAAACTTAGATTTATAGTCTTGAAACCTTGTGTCCATAAGATGCACTTTTAGCTGTTAATCAAATTGCAGTTTTTGAATGTAAAGGTTTTTTTCCTCTCTGACATCACCACGTGCAGGCCATTTGGCTTCCTCATTAACCTTTTGTGTGTTGGCATGCTGTGATATTCTGTACTACGTCAGGCTCAAAGTGCATCATCTTTTAATTAAAGGAATTTAAGAAGTTGAAAATTTTCCTTGGTTTGGGTCGCAGCTTGTCATTAAGAGATGATGGTGGGTCCCGAAGCCAGACCAGTTGAGAACCACTGATTTAACTGATGTATTCCACTGGAACAAAAACACATCATTAAAAAAAGAGTTTACAAATCACCTTAAAAAGAGGGATCTGTTAAGCATAACTGTGCTGATCAATTTCTTGTTTTCAGAAGTTTACCATTAGAGGTCCCACATCCTGGTGTGCTTGTTAAAATCATGTCTTTGCTGTTTATTAAGCAAGGATTTGATTTAAGTTGATTAAAAAAATGACAAATTTTGTCTCTATAGAGGATCAGATGCAGCTCTTTTCCCCTCCCTTTTGAAAAGCTCAGATCTGAGAGGGCAGGGATGTTACAGGAGGCTGTGATGAGCTCTGTGCTGATTGGCTGCCCAAACATGTCTGACATGAGAGGAGAGGAGGGGGTTACAGGCAGCAGAGCAGATTTTCAAAACAATCATGGTGTCTTCCTGTGACAGGCAGAAAACACACACATGTAGGCAGACCCCAGGAAGTAAAAAAAAAAAAAACAGAGCACTTTAAGGGGCATTTTCCTTAAAGAGGAAGAACTCATTTCTCCATGAACTGAGAGTTTGGTAAAAGCCTCTCCCCAAGCCCCTCATAACACCATTAAAAGCAAAGACAGATAATTTTGCTGGACATGTGACCTTTCAATTGAAAAAGCAAAAGATTAACAGCAGAAATGCCAGCAGCCTGCACTTACTTCCAGGTACCTGAGTAAGAATAAATCACAATTTAAATGTCAAGTCTAAAACAAAAGACATATATGCTTTTTAAAGTTAGAGGACATTTTACTGTTTCTATCAAACAATTTACCATCATCTGTTTTTCAAGTGCTATTTAACGACAAAATTAATTAAGAAACATTAAAAAAAAATTGTCTTTCAAAAATGATATTTGCAATTTCACAACCTATTAAAGACTATTGAAGCAACACAAATGTGTTGGAATATGAAAAAATCAAACAAGTTTTTGAATTGGACTTTAACTGACCACATGTTGGCTCTCTGATTGGTCTGCTGATCCACCAATCAGAAAACCACATCTTGTAGTAATTGTCCAAGAATTGTCCAAGATGCTTGTGCTTTCTTTTTTAACAGACAAGAAGGCTTTTTAGTTCAAACCTTTACATGTGCATGTAAGATCAGCTGAAAAAAAGGACACGTCACACTAACATCAGGCGACACTTCTGACAAAGACGGAAGATTTCCGTCGAAACGTGAAGGCATGAACTAAAAAACCTTCTTGCCTGTAAAAAAAGAAAGCACAAGCATATCTTGTTGTAATTGTTTTTGAGGCTTTGTTCAGTATAGTCTTTCCACAAGACTTAGTATTTTAAGAGCATCATCGTGACGTTGTAATCTGAATGTTGTTTCCTCAGTATGGTCAAAATTTCATTTCGAGTGGGGGTGGGGCCTCCACTTTATTAACTGCAGCCCACCCGTCAGATTACAAATTCCAAAAAGTCGTGATCAAGAACATGAGCATTAGCCATGTATTTCAATCTGATTAGCTGGTACAGTACGATGTACAAAGGAAAACTGCATTACAACATGAAAAACAGCAATGTTTCTATAACAGTCCTTAAAAATAATGGAAAAAGTTGCTAGTTCAATACAGAAAAATTGCTTATGTTTCAATCTTTTTAGGGCCCCAAGTCAATCATGGGCCCTTAGGATTGTCCTAATTTTTCTCCCCCTACATCGCCCCTGACCCCAAGGCCCAGAATGTTGTTTAATGTACCCATGTTTTAGTAAAATACCTGGAGACTAGATGACAACCTCCTGCTCCTCCCTCTGCGAAGCTCAGACCCCAGGGTGGCCCCAGACGTGTAAGATCGGCTGTAGCGGGATGACTCCGCCTTCTCCCCACCACTTGATATATCTGTGTCATTACCCTGAGAGACGAGGAGGAGGGAAACTCAAACAGTTAAAACAGGGTGGGCGTGCAGATCCATTCGCAAAGACTTGCAAACCCAGTGAAGAGTACTGACTGTAGAATAGATCCAGAGCTGTTGGAAAACTGCCCTATCTCGCAATTTTAACAACTCCTTTGAAAAACTCCTGGATCTGCATCCAAATTCAGATCTCCACCAAAATGTAACTGATTAATCCTCGGCCCATTTCTGACCTATCCTTAAAATTTCATCAAATTCTGTTTCAAAGTTTTTAGTTATTCTGTTAACAATAACTTACTCTGTAATTCTGTGCGATGTAAACAAAAGCTGCATTTACACAAACTGGGACGATTTTGCTGTGTTCAATTCAGGTGGACGTATCTAAAGTGGAGAGAAATGTTAAGCTGGTGGAGTATATTTACGTCCACCAAGGAGGTTATGTTTTTACTGGCGCATGTTTATTTGACTGTCTGTCTTTTTGTTTGTTAGCAAGATTACGCAAAAAACTACTGGAGAGATTTTGCTGAAATTTTCAGGAGATGTTGTCCAACTTAAAAATGATTCGATCTTGGTGGTGTTACAGATAACCGCCATTAGCGAACGATCGTTTTTACTGAAGTTACTTTGGTCTGACTAAGCTTGACATGACTCAGTGTTTCCCTATACATTAGCAAAATTTGGCCAAAACGTCAGTTTGACAATCTCTGACCAAACAAAACCTCTTTAGCGGAGGTAATGAACACCCTGCCTTTAAGATATGCTGCAGAGGAGCTACTTTACCACCAGACTGTCAAATGAGAAATGTTGGATAGAAACAGCAGAGGCACTTTAGCACCGTGGTAAGTGACAGCTTGCATTTATCCTCAAGGTAACACGTCATTTATTGAAATGTTTGGAAAGGCAAACAAAAATACAGTTGTTTGCCGTCTTCAGCCCCCTCAGTCTTTCATCATCATCATGTCCATCTTTACATGCAGTTGGTTTTCTGCCAAGCTACAGCATTATTTTATTGCTCTGTGGTTGCCTAATCTGACATAGTGACCGACATAACCTAGGAAAGAATCATGTTGTTTTACCTTAGCCTTACAGTCATCAAATTCAAATAAATGAACCAGAGTTAAGATGAGCTCAGTAAACTATTTCTCTCTTGAAAACATATGAATATATCTTCGAAAAACTTTATAACTCCCCATACCCTAGTTTTTATCTTATAATAAAAAAACAAAAAGGGAAAAAAATGTAAAATTTGGTTCAACAGTTGTTTTTTGACACATTTGCCAAACCGGGCAGTTTTACCATACCCACTGCATGACAAGGACAAACCTGCACTTTAACACGGATTATAAATCATGGATGTGTTTGCATGAGTGGCTCACTTCTCGTGCATGTGTGTGTCTGGGAAAAGGCCTCCACGGACCGAGCACTTTTCATTCGTGTGTATGAGTGTGTGTGTCTGGGATGAGGCCTCCACAGACCGAGCTCTTAGAGGCTGATCTGCACTGCAGCACCGTAGCAACAAAACACTGGGGGAATGGCAGCAGTTGCTAGGCAACAGTGCCGTGTTGCCTCCATGCTGCGCTGATGTGGTCCAGACCCAGATGTGGAAGGATGCTCTCACGTAGACATCCATCACACATGAAAACACACATAGACATATAGATACAGTCTCAGTGTTATCAATTAAAGGGCGTGGGTGTGACGTCTACTGTGACGTCCTTTAGCTTCGTCGTTGGTAATAAGATATAACTGCGCGTTGAAATAGAGGACATATTTATCTGAGGCTCATTTACACAGAGGACTATGACGATGAGTGAGTGCAGGCTGGAGGAGACAGACTGACCACTCTGACTTCTGAGTGTGTCTACAGTCCTTGACAACAAGAACAAAGGGAGCCTGGGATGTGTGAAAGTCATGAGGTTTGTGTGTCACGTAAGGATTCAAGAAAACACTCCCCGAGCATAGCTGTCGGCTCTGAGGTCAACAAAATGTATAACTCTTTAACTCTGTTCAATATCATGTGTATTGAAACAATACAACTCTCTAATATAAACAAAGAATTGTATTGAAAGGTACTACAGCTTAAAAAACTGATGGTTTTCACTCATGCACCACAATTTCTCCAATTTACTGTATGTATATGTCAAGTTTCTTTTCAAATCATATAAACATTGCACTCATCAGAAGGCAAACTCACCAAATGGGCAGTGATAGACATCCTGTTATGAGATATGACAAGCAAAAACTCAGGCTTGTACAGATAATAAGTGAACTGGGCTGGAAATGGCTTGAATTCTTAATTTAGTGCCTTACAATGAGCATTACTGTTTATATTTAAGTTTGGGTGTATAATTATTGATATAGTAACTTCTGATTATGTATATTTGATACTTATTTTACATTAAAACATATCAATAAATATCACATTGAGAGTGTTGTACAGTTTTTAATAATTTTTCCTTCAGGCATAGTGGATACGTTACAGCGGCCTTTCCTGTACTCAACGTTGTTCATCTCTGATTTAGGACAATTCATCTTATTTGCAAAATCTTTATAAAGAATTATTTATTGACTAGAATGTAGAGATTTTGACACAATGCATGAAATGAATGCTTTATTTTTGGCTTGATACATCTCAAAATCAGATTTTTGTCTAGAATGTCAAGTAAACGTGGGCTTTGCCACACATTTTTTGATGTTTCTTGATTCTTTATCAGGTTACACAACTTTTTACTTTGCATGTAATGAGAAAATATTTTTCATATATGCATATACACATATCTATGAATACTTTCTAAGCATACTTTGCACTGTTTATGCTAATATTTTTGTCCCTTCATGCTTTTTGTCAAACCGCTCTATGTGCCTTTGAATTACCCCCTTGGGTACATAAAGCTTTTTAAATTGAATTTAATTCTTGATATTTCTTTCATATATATTTTGCAGTATTCATATCTTATTTGTTTGTATGTCAAGCGTTGTGTGCTAAGATATTTTTGTGTAATAGCTAAGGATTGATTAGGTTTCATTCGCTACTTTTCACCAGGAACAGATGAAAAACTTCTTTAAATTTGAGTTTTTACATTGTGCTGTCCTTTTGTTTTTCCAAAAAATGGATTAAGACATTTCCACTTACATAACCCTAAAATTATCTTCAAATTTCCAAGAAAATTTCCCATGTTGCTTGTTTCATCTTGTCCCTCACAGCAGATATTTTCCCTACGTTTTTCCTGTCAGGCAGTGTAGGAGCGTTAAGGCTGGATGAAAGCTCTTCTGTTTACATTAGCGGAGGCAGCTCACCCATTAACATTCAGTTTTTCAGTATTTCCCTGCTCGTGCAAACAGGATTTTACAAAGAAAATGAGCAGAAGAGAAAACACTGGGGCAAACTGTCTGAACTGTAGTAATGCATAAACACTCTGGTGTGCATCAGTTTTCTTGCAGTCTGTAACTTTTGTGTTTAAGCAGTTGATGATAATTTTATTTTGATGCATCAGGCTCACAGACATATCATACAAGGCCATTTGTGCCCCTAATCTGATAGTCATATATTTTTTCAATGAAAATACCAATTACATGTTGCAACACTTCAGTATTTTTGCCCTTTATGTCTTGAGTTGGTCTTTGAAAAACATACTTAAATCCATTTTGTCAACCAAGAAGTCTTTACAGTTTAGATATATTACAAAAAAAAGTTTTACGCTCAGATTTAAACTAACCTAAGAAGCCAATATTTTAAAATGACTATAGCTGTAAAAATACTTACATCTATTCACTTTTGATAGTTAAATAATTTCAATAATTTAAGTTAAGATGATAGAAAAACAAAGATATATCTTAAAAGAAGGTTTCTTACTTGTAGAGGAATATTTTCTCAGTGGGAAAGTTTTCAGTGATGTCAATACCCTGACTTACAATCCTTTACAAATGATACTTCAGTCAATGCTTTGCAGTTATTTGGTGAATATACAAGACAGTTTGTTCATGACAGAACTTCTGTGTTTGTATACTTTTTATATTTCTGAAAGAAAAAAACAAACTTCTGTTGCTTTTAAAAAAATATTAAAGAGTTGAAATCTAACAGCCTCGCTCTACATTTTAGTCTTCTTCTGTTTTGTAAGTTTTTGTCTCTTGTTATAGAAAAAAGGTGGAGAACAAGTGTTTGAAGTGACCTTTCATGTCATCAAATGTATGTTGTTTTCAAGAATCATGCAAAGAAATACATCCCTGCCTCAAATCTACTCACTAAGGCCCTGTTTACACAAGGCCGAATCCGGCAATATCCGAAGAGTTTTCATTGCGTTTTGGGGCTAAAACAACTTTCTGTGTACACCTCTGCTTGTTTATCTTCTGTGTCTCACCTCTTCTCCAGTCACAGACAGCACGCTGCGGCTCTTCTTCATCCTGATTGGCTCGTTCTGGGCCCCGGGGCGGAGCGTTCCTGAACCCAGGCAGCAGAGCAGGTGGAGAGCCAGGACCGGAGAGGTCAAGGTCACAACAAGGTCAAACCGGAGTCAGACCGGGTCACAACCGGCCCCCATTGGAGCTGACTCAGTACGCCAACCACCTCCTTCACTCGCTCCCAGGCACTCTGTCCACACCACAGTCCTCTGGTGGCCGAACGCAGGCGTCAAAACCTGACGCTGAGGTGTCAACGCTGCATTGAAGAGGCCCACAAAGGCTCCACGTTCAGTCTGAGGAGGATGACCTTTAATTTTATCAGTTATTGCACAAAGAAGTCAGGTCCAAGGAATGATTTTACTCCATTGTATTGACTGCTAGGAGCTTCCAGGTGAAGATACGTCCACTTGCATGTCGCCTTGCTTTGGCCAGACAAGCCAAAGGGATGTCCTGGTAAACAATCATGATGTCACTGGGGAACAAAAACCCTTCCTGAATTTCCCATGATGATTAGTCGTGGAATATGGTTTGCATGACATTTCCAAATAGTACCAAGGATCCCACATGAATGCAGTATTTCAAAAGTCAATAATCCAAAGTAAGATTCTTGGGTGGATCTGTACCAAGTCTCCTCTGTGACTGATCAGTTTCAGTCTGATCCAGAGTCAGCATGGTGTTTCCAGACAAAAGAATCCAGGTTTGACATGTCCAAGTACATCCTTATATTTGCCTCAGTGTGTCCTCATCAGTGCAGATTACCTGTGAAAACAAGAGAAATTATTAGCTGGACTTCTGAGTCATCTTCTGTTAGAACTCTTAGTCCTGTTTTCATTTAATGAACTCATTTGATGCTTGTTAAATATGAATAAAAACATATTTCCTGTGGACAAGGGCTGGGTAGTTTACCCTGTTCTAAATGCAGTGATATATTTTCAAAGAAGATATATAGCAATACAATACTGTTCCTATTAATGTCGATGCTGATTCAAAAGAAATCTGCCAGGCCCAATGCTCTGTAAAAACACTGGTAACAGTAAAACCATAAAAAGTAAAATGCTTAGTTATTTAAAATGTTACGTCAAAATAGGGAATTATTACTGATGTTTTCTTATTTTAATTTATGTTCATGTGTTAATATCATTGTTAAAAATCAAATTTGACTGATACCTGTTTAATATCAAAGCAAACAAAATAGAAGTCCTGCCTATAGGGTATGTTCACAGTCACTAATGTTCAAAAAAATATCTAGTTTTCATGTACAGAGTGACCAGCCCTGAGAGTGCTGTATTCTCTGTGTCTGAGCACCAGGGGCGTTGGGTTTGCACCCTTGTGCCCTTAAACTTCATTGCGCATAAACACCTTGATGAAGTAGACGTAACGTTGCTGGAGATGCAGACAAGTCTTCAGCAATGTTGAATGGTGAAGTGCCGACTAGGCATGTGCTCCCAAACTTGACCTGACCTGAGTGCCCCCACGTAAGCCTAGTCCACTCTAATTGGTTTACAGCCCCACTGTCCAGTTAGAGTGGACTATGCTTACGTGGTCAGTTCAGCACTTCTCAGTTTCATGTTGCCAACAACTCTGCATTCACTCTAAAGTCGACATTCTGCTATAGGCTTGCTTCCACAAGTCAGTGGGCTTCAACTGATGACAAAGAAATGGTACGATGTCACACTGGTTGGTCTATTTGAGGGAAACATTTCAAACAGCTGCTGTCAACATACAGAGGGACAGGGAGAGGTCGCAAACTTTTTGTCTTGTTTACAGAGGTGAACAGAGGAGGTGTGTTAAACACACTTAAGGGCATACAGAACTCACAAAAGGATAACATCTCTCTAACCTTCTGCAAGAATGCCATGGACACATAATGGGGCGATGAATTGACCTTGTATCATATTTAAACGCAAGGTTTTCAAGTATAAAGACATTTTGGACAACCACATTTAAGCAAAAGATGAAACATTTTTCTTATTTCAGGCAGCATGTAGGAGGTTGTCCTCAAATTTTGACAATTGAAACAAATATCATATTATTTGTTGTTCTGGTATGAAACAGGCATCAATGTCATATCAAAATGTGTTTTTGCTCTATATTGTCCACTCCTCCTGTATACAGTCCTCCACTCATCGTGTAGATTGATGTAGATTCTCGGGATCTAATGCCTTTTGTTTTCTGCTGCATGAAGCACCAAAACACTTGGGGGAAAAAAAAACAAAAATTGTTGACTCACATCCCCACAAAGACTGGTTGACTCATGGAAGGGGGCAGCCCTGACAAAATATTTTGGCATTGCAGGAGCTGTACCTACACTGTGGCTAATTCTGAGCAGCTGCCGCAATACCAGAGCTGTCTGATGTTATATAATTACTCCGAGCAGTCTGAGATGACCTAATTCCATCGGGCAGGGTGGATTCAGCATATCAGAGCGTTTCTGATCGGGCTGGTAAACAGACGGAGAGTGGAGTGGAGACGACTTTTAGCAGGGGTCAAGAACAAGAACACACCCACTCAATGGAAAACGCTCCCGCGTCAGTCTGCATACATGCTCAGATAGAAAAGAAGACAGGGTGGGTGTGTAAAGAAATCAGCAAACATGACACAGTGACATATAAACACGCAGGCAGTCAGAGATATGAGCGCATACTGTTGCCACCAGTTTCACCTCCACTATGGGTGAATGGGGTCGGGCAATACTGACCAAAAAATCAGATATTAGTACGTTCTGGGTGAACAGTGATGCATGATCTTTGTTAGGGATGTGCAATATTGGATCACTGACAATATTTAATACACCAATATTCCCAACATATTTTAGCCAACATTGAAACCAGTATGCAGAATTCTTTTTTAAGAAGCACCAGGTCTCTCCCTTTCTGAGAAGGGGAGCATCATGGCAAATTCTGACATTTTTGCTGATATCATTGCCACATGAGATTTGTATGATCTATATATTTAGGCAAAATATTGGCAGTAAGTATCTACAAAAATGTCCATATTTTCCCATGCCAATGTTGTGCCGATAATACTTTAAATACCTGATATATGTATGGATTTCTTCCAGAGGAAGAGGGGATTTTGGCATTTGTTTTGGGGGTGTGCTACCCACACATTTAGCTGTGTTGTTCATCCCTGTTATAAGAGGAATTATTCACTGTTAAAGCACACATCTTCTGAAAGGTTAAGCAAGCAACAGTGAGGGGTGGGGATATTGCAGGTATTAAAACTGTTAAAAGTAGCTGCCCATCCCCAGTCTAAACAAAACTAAAAAATTGACAATATGTTCTTATAAAAGACACAAGAGCTAAATCTTTTGTTTAATTCTAGTAGAAATAAAACATATTATTAAATACATAGGTACCAGAACGAGAAGTCCTAGATACCCAGTGTTTGGCCACTTTTTTATTCTAAAGATAAAAAGTTGCAGACAGAGTCCTTCGTAATTTCCAAATCAAGCAATAACTTTGGCATAATTTCTGTAGATTAAGGTTTTGTTTAGCAGACTACTGTAACTGTGTTCAGGTGCAAACTTATAAGCACTAATAAAGAATCCATACAAGTAAAAACTATTTTATACCAAGCTGCAAAATGGAAAATACAAATGTAATAAATTTAACTTGTTGCACAAATACAAGCCTTTAAATTATTAGTATCATAATATAAACTTTGACATAATTTTGGTAGATATTAAATTACACAGATATCTGACTATTTCCATAGCAATACCAACAGAAGTCTTAGAAACCCAATATTTAAAATGCAGGAAAACTTCTACACACTGTCCAAAAAATACATCACCAACATTTCTCTAGATTGAAATTCTAAAAACTTATTAAAAAAAAACAAACTTCAATCTCAAAAACACAGAAGCCTGATGACTAAAAGTAAAAGATTACAGTCTAAATTGTAGAACTGCATTGGCAGCATTTGTAACAGTTGGTGGACCTGGTGATGAGTGGGGGAATACTCGACAGTTTCATCCAATTTTCCAAAAGTTGCCAGCTTGTATGAGGGATTTGATCAGTGGGCTGGAGTTTTGCCTGCAACATTTAATGGCTAGAAGCAGTAAATTACCAAATACGACATACTTAGTGTTGAGTTTTTTCCATAATTGTTGCCAAGCGATTCCTCATCCTCGAGAGATTTGCCAATTCTGGTGTTTTTGTGCAGTTTAGACAATGCTCTTTCTCACCTGGTTAAAAATATGTCTGAAGTGTGTTTTGAAACCTGAAATCATTGGAAATATATATATTATTTAAACATGCAAATTAAGAGAAAAGAACATTCTGACAACCTCAGTATAAGAAGACATTTTGTTGGGCAACTTCTTCAAATGGTTTTAATACCTACAACGCCCCCACCCCCTCATTGCTGATGCTCAACCTTTCAGAAAATGTGTGATCAAACAGTGAATAATTCCCCTTATGACTGGGATAAGCAACACAGCTAAAAGTGAGTGTAGGAACCAGGTTTCTCGGGATATTTTCGTCCTTGGACACCAACTTCACAGTCTGTCTTTGACTTCATGAGTCCCATGGTACTTGGTTAAGACACCAAATAATGCTGCCACTGGATTTTGGCACAATTTTTTTTTTTGGCTGCTACCCACATGTTTTGCTTTGTTGTTTAGTCCACAGATGAACAATGCTTACAAGTTGTATTTTGTTGTAAAGGTGACTAATCAGGCTTTCCAACAATAATAAATACAATACCAGTTGGTGTTATTAAAAGGGAGATAAACCAAATTAAATATTTTTTGAGGAGCATAGATTATCTTGTGGTCAAGGATATTGCTGTTAGTGGATCTTCATGTAAACAATCTTTGTTCCCCTGAGCATTAAGGTCTACTGTTGCTTTTTTAAATTAACATTAACTCAGTGCTATAACCCATATTGTCTTACGCTACATCCCATGTACAAATATATTGATAAATCTTAAAACTGGTACATCACCCAGCCCTACAGATGAATAAAGCATCTTATAAAACAGAGCAGCAATGCATCAATATGCCGCTCAACTACCATCCTGCTGCTTCTGTTACAAAACACTCAAATATATATTTATATCAGAGAAAAAGACTCCATGCAGACATGAGGACAGCCTGTTTGCACACACACACACTACATGAGAGATGTGTCAGACAACACACACACACACACACACTGAGGCAGGCTGCAGCATGTATGAATAAAAACACATTCACCTTGATCGCCTCAAGATCAATGAAAAGATGGGCAGGGCCTCGTCTTCCTCTTCTCCCCTCCGTCTCCTCTTCAGCCTCTCTGCAGACGCGCCGTGTGTCACCACCACCACTGCCAGGGAGAAAAAACACACTCGCGTTGTCTTCATGAACATCCACTGCTTCACCAGCCTGCCTCCCTCCCTCTCTCTCCTCTCCTCCCTCTCCCCTGCCACAGTGGTCTCCCCCAGTCACCCCCCACCACCTCCACCAAAACAGCCTCCGTGGAGAAGCCCATCTCTCTCCCCCCTCCCCTCCCCATCACAGCCGCACACACTGTGTCCATTAATCCCCTACAACAGCCTCCGCTCCTCCTCCCTCCATCAGCACCCCCTCCACCCCTCTTATTAGCAGCCACACACACCGACTCCGTGCTTCAATAGTCAGGCGTGATTCTGTCATTATCACACCCACACATGGAGCACATTTACACGGGAGCACCGCGGTCATATTCAATCAAACAACACACAATGAGGACCCGCGGTCCCTCTCACTCACTCTTCCTTTTTTTTCCTCAAGTGTCCTTAAACAGTCATTCAAGGACATGCGGCACTTTGGCCATTAGAGGACCTCAAACAGGAGCCATGCCTCTGCTTTGCATCAGTCTGTACATGGATATCAAGATTTCAAAGCTGGAAAGAGCAATATGATCTCTAGGAGACAATCCGTAATAACTACAAACTATTGAGCACAAGCAGAAAATGAAGTCATCATCTGCGTGAATGGTTTAAAAGCTCTCTTCAAAATGATCACGAGCCTCAAAAACTCCCTCAAACTCAAGTGTTATGCAAAATACCCCTTTTAAAGGATTTTATGTCCACAACACCCCTGGTCTCCCCCAACATGAGAGTTGCTTGCTCCGACTTTCAGAAAATCTGTGCTCAAACAGTTTATTTGAAAATTCCCTTCATAATATCTCGGGATACAATACTGATATATCCGATACATCTATAAGCAATAGTTCCATAATAAAGTTAGCATCATAATATGATTCCTTAACCCTGAAACCCCCACCTAGCACTCTGAATCATGTTGACATCATTATTTGTTAGACACCAAAATCTTATCATTTTTAGGTTGGGCCATTACCAGCGTCTCCTGAAAATTTCAGCAAAGTCTGCGGTAGCTTTGCATAATCTTGCTAACAAACAGACTAAATTGCGTGTGCAAACTAAAAAACTGAGCGTGCCATTAGTGGGCATGTTGCAGGTGCAATTGATGACAAGCGCAAAAGTGGTACGAGGATTTTGCGCGTGCGACTGGCTGTCACCATGGAGAGTTTGGGAGAGCAGAGTGGCTGTAAACAAAAAAATGAAGTTTAAAGTCATGGAGTTTGAGGAAACTAAACACACTGGTGAACTCCAGCAGAGACATCCCTGCGTTGCCTGAAGAAGCGTGATTTGGGAGGTCATCTGTGGAAGGCACACAGCTTAAAACTGGCATTTCTGGATAGACAATATGTCTCTACTATTTTTATTTCTGACCAGAGGTTGCAGTAACCTTTTTTGTTTTCTCTCATTTTGACGGACAAGGTCATTACTTTTCCCTCATGCAATATTTTTATCCGTCCTTTTTAATTTTCCTTTTCTAATTCCAGTTAAACATGATCTAACCTCTCATGTGAAGAGTAGTCTTGTCAGTGCGTAGAGAGTGTGATGCAGTCAGCTCTGAGTGACAAACAGAGTGATTCTAGCTATGAAGGGGATCTTTATTACACAGGTTAAATGACCTCCTCCATGATGTACTAACAGCGCAAAACCGAGAGGGTTTACTTTACGTGTCTGCATGAGTATGATGGCACACTGGATTGTCACTCTTTTTCCAGTCCATTATAATGACAGACAGCCTCAAAGTCTTTCCATCATTCATCAAAAAATTCATTCAGTGACGGAAAATATTTGGTTAATGCAACCCCTGTTTCTCGCCACAATGACCCTCTGTGCGTAACGCTGTGCCAGTTTGCAACATGCTCAGTTTAAATGCAAAAACACCAAGCACAATCAGTTTTGCGTTTGATAAATCACATTGGGGGTGCTAAATGATCACATTAGCATCTCCCTCTCCCAATATTTTGTACGTTCTGATAATTAGCATGTATTCTGCATATTCATGAAGGCAAACACACTAAATGGATTGCCCGTGCTATTTTGTTCATTTGGCAGACGCAATCCTCGACGCACCCGATTAGTAGATCAGCTTTGACCACGCTATCAGGTTTGCATGTTCTTTATACATGAAAACCTTTAGTAGATCCAGCACTAAAAGTGTTTCACTTTTTCACTCTGCTTGTTCATTCGTGTTTTAATATGCTCATACAGTATTACTTCAAATATACTGATATATTATTATTATTATATTCTCCTTAAACAAATGCAAAACCCAGTGCAATAGTGTTAATGTTGATAGTGTAAATCCTTTGGTCTTTGTTCATAGTCTCTGATTTACTCATTTTAATTTTTTCCATTAAGGGAATATTATGTCTTAAAGATTGTAATTTTTGCTTATTTAATTTCTATTACACTTTTATCTTATTTTAATGTCTTTATCTGATGTTCCTCCTGCTATATTGTGAATAGCAGAAGTAGAAGTATTTCTAATTCTAGTTTTAGTCAACATCGACAAACCCCACTTAAACCCTGAAAGACTTTTGTGGGCATGATACGCACTTTCCATTCTTCGTTTTCTTTTTTTTCAACATTTTTCCTGTGTTTATACAAATGGCATAAATTTTGGCAAGACTGTGTATTTTTAACTGACCTTATTTCCAGCTCAGCCCCTACAGTGAGTCCAAAGTACTTTATGTACAAACAAGTGTCGTACTCGTACTGTTGTGCCAAAAATGTGTCATTGAAACCCAGTCAAACTGCAATTTTTTAACTCATTCCCATTTCAGATATACACATGTGTTTTATTGGGTCTCAATCTGGGCTTTTGCCTTCAAATTGATCATTTCTACTACTCTCCACCATTTTAATCATGAGTATGAGTGTGAGTATTTGACACTGCACAAAAAATAATAATGCATAAAACAATGTCTGTGAATCATCAACATCCCAGGCTGTAATAATTCAACACAAAAACAATTTGCATGTAGTTTTTTTCCATCTAAAAACATGGTAGTATCATGACAATAACTAAACATTTGAAGGTTTAAAATCTCTGCCACTTTTGGGAATTTGGTCATGGCATAAGGAAGAAAAAGTTAGAAATTGGTGATGATTTGAACACAGATGTGGATCCAGGAACTTTCTAAAGGACTTTTTAACATTGTGTGATGGAGCAGTTTTCCACATTTTTAATAATAACTTGGCTAAGAATGTCAGAAATGCCTCAGCGAAGGATTGCACCCTCAAAGCACTTTTAGTATTGTTTTCAATTCTTATTCCTAAAACTTTGAAGGCCACATATTTTACTCCTTCTCAAGTTTATATTGGTTCCAGAGAACTCAAGAAAACAGTTCTGAGGTTCCTTGCCTTCATATTCACTCAAATATTTGATTCTGGCCTGCTGTAAAAATCCTTTTGTCTCAGTCCTGCTTAGAATGGGCTACACTGGTGTAAATCATCATGAGCTGTCTCTGACCACACCTGTTTCAAGAAGTGGCTGTGGCTTTGACTTATCAGTGCTGTGCTCTAGTGTTTACTGTGGCTTCAAAGACATTGACAGATATTTTTCCTACTGGTGGGCTGAGAAAACTCCTGGCTAAAGAAATGTCTCCAATCTGGGCGAGATGGGACATCCCGTAATGACATCATTATGGAAGTATTTCTAAATTGATTGATTAGCACAACAGAAGGGGAGGAGGAATTTTCCATAGGCAATGAGAGGAGTTGTTGAAAAGTCATAGACATGTTTCTGTATGAAACCATTATAAAGCATGTTTTTCATATGTGACCAAGGTATGTGCTCTGAATTACTTTGTTTTTAAAGGTTGTAAGGACTGTCCAATAATGCAGTATTGAAAACACCTCAGCACCCAACAAATATATTGTTTAATTAGGTGAATTGTTTTTAATTTCATGAAATAAGCTCCATGAAATGTCTCATTTTTATTTTGAGCTCTACAGCAGGATTTCTCAAGCTTCTCAGCCTGCACTGTGACCCCTCAAAATATCAGTGCTGGAGACCTGGCACCCCACTGTCCCCAAAGGTTAAAGTATCAAATGCTTTGTCAAGTTTGGATGTGAGGTGCAAAGCTGCAAAGACACAATATCACTTACAATAGTGATTTATTATTAAGGAGGCTGAAAGCAGAAAACAGATTATCCCTGAACAGGCTGTAGGACTACATAGACATTGTATTTCTAATATCACACTGTGTGTGTGTGTCTTTTTGCATCTATAATGGACTGGCACATCCCTTTGGTATTGCTATTATGTTCAGATGACATTTGAAGATATTTTTTAGATTATGTTCATTGGAATATGAATCTAAACCAATGATTCTGGTTTTAATTTTCACTGAACTAGTTTTATTTTCATATTTTGCCATTAAAAGTAAGATATACCTTTGATTTTTCTTTTTTACTATTTTTTTTGCAAATGTATCCTAAAAAAATGGATTTCAGACGGTCTTTAAGTGAGCAAAAATAATTCATTAATTTTTGGACTTACAAAATGTTTGCCTTAAATGATAAGTTTACATAGGTTTAACACAGGTGCTGACTTTAACCTGATCAATGATTTTTCAATATCAGTGGAACATTTACACACAGAACATGATCCTAGATCACTTTAAACATACAAATAAACACAATAATGCTGCTCTGTGTGAAGCTGAGGCCTCTCTGTTCCTCTCCCATCGGCTTTTATAGGCATTATCTAGATTTGATTTATGCCCCAGCCCTGCGCTGATTGTTTTCTATTACAAAAGTGACTGCACAAAGAAGCTTTGCCTCAAAAAATCCTGCACAGACCACTAAATCAAACCCACCAATTAATTATAAAGCAGAGAGAGAGAGTGTATGTGAGAGAGAGAGGGAGAGAGAGCGATCCAGCAATTAATTATACAAGTGAGAGAGATTGAGAGAGAAGTGTGGCAGAAAACCAGTCTGGATTCACGGTAACTCCTGGAAAAGTTAATAAATTAAGCACAGACATACTAAGGTGGATTTATGGTAAATATATGGCGATGTAACTTTCAGACTGCACAACAGTAGTTATTATATTACATGCTGGGACAACTTGATCATTACAAAATAGCAAGAAAACAATTTTAGATGCCCTCTGTTGGACTCTTCTTTAAATGCATCCATTTTCGAATTTAATATAGGTTGTGTAGGTAGCAATATTATACATCTAACTCGATAGTTTGATACTTACAACTACCTAATATTCTCATTCGACACTTTAATATACCAAGTGTTTTGACATGACCGTTAGTACTGAAAAGCACCAACACTAGAGATAAACTCAAGATCCTCTGTCACTGAGCAAAAAGGAAAGCAGGGCTTTGGTTCACTCAAAGTCTGATAAGTCCTGATGTTTGTCTTGTGCTTTGGATTCCTCATAAAGACGCATATTTAATGTTTATGTATTTTAGAACAGAGAGCAGAGGAGGGGCAGCAGCAGACACTGACCCTGTCCCAAACCTACACTTCTGCCACTGTGCCACTTCATGCAAGACTGAAGGGTGCCCCAGTTGACCCTTTGACAAGCCTGTCCTTTATATGAAGCAATCCTCCACCAAGCCTGCCCTCCTTAATAACGGTTACTAGGTTTAACAAAATCTCACATTTGAAATAATTAGAAATAAATTGCCTTTCGACCAAGTCATTTTCATATGTTTAATCATATTCTTTCAAAATTCGGTCCAAATGAGAGAATAAACACAAAACTACAATAGGCTATGTGAAGAAATCTCAAAATCTTAATTAATCTCTTACAATGATCAAAAATTTTCACTGGGGAATGACCCTAGTGATGTCATCAGACATTAGCTCTTCACATCAACAAAATGCTTTTAATATTTCTGCTAATTATTCCTAGAACACCAAAAATTGTCAGTGTCAAAATGTTTTCTCTTACCTTTCTGTATACGTAGGTTTTCTTTGTGATTTTCAATGTTAAAATAATGCAATTATAACAACAATTTCACCACAATGTATCAAAATAAACTCCAACAGAAATTGTTTGACTGGGTGGCCTTGCAACAGCTGCTTTGAGAAGGGGCTCTACTGCTCTGTATGTCATGTCGGTTAAGTTTCCTTCATTTTTGTCCATTTTTTTCTCATGTCTTGTCTTTCCTTTTTTATTTTGAAACTAACCTCTGTCTCTGTTTCAGGCCCGCGTTCCTGTCTGTCCTGCCTCCATCTTGTGTTCAACCTTGTGTGTCTCACTGTCTTGTTGCCAGTTTGTTGCACTTCTTAGTCTTCATCCCAGCATTCATAGTCATAGCCAAGCTGTGTATTACCTAGTCTGTTTTCCGACCTTGCTTCTTGTCTCTCGTTTTTGGAGCTGATTACCAAGCTGTGTATGACTTCACATGCTTTTTGTCTCACGTTTTTCTTTTTATCCTGTTGCCTTCTCTGACTGCCTTTCCGTGTGCCGAACTCCTGCCTGAATTAAGGATGAAACCTTTTTGCCTTTTATTTAACTTTGTTCTGCGTTGTGCGTTTGCGTCCACCTTTTCTGTGCTACGTTTCATGACACTGTTCTCTCACGACTTCCAATAGCTCCATCTGACCTACCTTTCTTAAGGGTATTACCCAGAATTGCAACAATTAGAACAGCTATCAAATAAATGAGCCCAGTAGGTGATATCTAATGGAGCTTAAAGCAAAAGTTAAAGCAGGAAGACCTTTGTATTCATTTATTCTTTAATTTAAGTCAGCTGATCGATTCCTCTCTCTGTCTTACTGCTCTGATGATCAGCTGCTTGAGAGCATTCACTGAATTAAGCGCTAAACCAACCAGATTCTGCCACAGCCTCATGTAACCAATCATTCCACTGCCCACTCCGCTGTCATCTGTGGAGATGACAGTGGACTTCAGGCCAATCATCAAGGACAGCACTGTGTCTACTGTGGACACATTCAGGTTTCTGGGATCCACAATCTCACAGGACCTGAAGTGGACCCCCCACATAGACACCATCCGTAAAAAGGCGCAGCAGAGGCTGTTCTTCCTGCGACAGCTCAGGAAGTTCGGCCTGCCCCAGGAGCTGCTGGTCACATTCTACACAGCCATCATCCAGTCTGTCCTCTGCACGTCCATCACGGTCTGGTTTGGATCTGCAACCAGGCAGGACAGACACAGACTGCAGAGGACAATCAGGTCTGCAGAGAAAATCATCGGGACTGAACTGCCCTCCATCCAGGACTTGTTCCGGTCCAGAATTAGGAGACGGGCAGGTAACATCTCTGCAGACCCCTCACATCCTGGACACAAACTGTTTAGACTCCTACCCTCAGGTAAGCGATACAGAGCACTGTATGCTAAAACCACCAGGCATAAGAACAGTTTCTTCCCCCAGGCTGTTGCCATACTGAACTCATAACTGCAAATTGCCTGTCTATTGTCCGTTTATATGACCATACATTGCACATATCATCATCCCATTTATATGCAGCTGTGCACCTTGTTTCCTGTTTTTTTTAATTATTATTCTTATCTTGCACATTGTACATATTGCACATACTCTATTCTATTTTTTTATTCTCACCTTAATTTTTTAAACTTCTCATTTATAATATAGGACGTACACTGTGTGTACCTATTTTTTTGTACTTGGAGAGTGAAGTGAACCGGTGACAAATTCCTTGTATGTTTAACATACGTAGTCAATAAAGCTGATTCTGATTCTGATTCTGCTGCGGTCATATTTTCAAAACTGACCTCTTCTTCACCACAGTCAGCCTGGTGTTGCACTGTGACCTCCGCGACTGTCCACCTCCTGTCATCTCATCAATCTCCTGGGCAAGCTCCTGAGAACTACTTCTCAACCAATCCTGTATCCCTCATTACCACCACCACCAGTGTCTGGGATCCAAAGGGGGCATCCTATCCTGCCGTTGACCTTACTACCCCTGTAAAGTGCATAAAAACATCACAATGGAGTCTTATCAACAAATATATACTAAACACTAAAGACTCTTTACATTTATCCTAGATCCAAACTTTAGAATAATCATTCACTCAAAGTTACATGCCTCCTGATTGAAACTTTCCTATCCTGCCATTGACCTCACTACCCATGTAAGTATGTGACATAGCCACAAAGTGTGTTTTAGGGGAGGCAATATGGTTGTGATTCGGGGATTTATATATCATAAAAATCCTTGCAAGGTTTAATCCCCTTGCTCGCCCTAATAGATACACTTGCTGATCTTGAGTGGTGAAGTCTGTTTAGGTGCATGTTCCTGGTCAGGTGACCTGCTGCAGCCAGGTTGGGTCAGGTGTGAAGAGGCGGAGGGGAAGAGCAGAACAAAGGAGAGGAGAAGGAGAAATGTTGGTGGGGAAGACTTTGCTGGTGGGAGCCGGAAAGAAGCTGTGCAGCTTGACAAGGACAGTATTCACCCAGGAAAAAACAAGTGGAGTGTTCTAGGGCTGGGGAAATAATCTCATCCAGATAAAAGTTTGGAGGCTGGAGAAGATTGCCGGTGAGCTTTATCTCAGCAACAACTCGGAGGAAGTTTCCTGGGACTGGTGAGTCTGCCCCAGGTGGAATAATTTTCTTTTTTTTTTTTTACTTTTTTGCAATGCATTGCCTTTTTTTCATTTTGATGGATTTTTTTGGTTTTGAGTTTTGAGTGGACTGTCTTTTGGACATTTTAGTTTGGAGCGCAACCCCTATTGGATTATACCCTCTTCTGTTAAACACACCTGAGACTTTGGACTTAAGAGCCCTGTGGAAGAACATTTTTTTTCTGGTTTTGCCTTTTTTTTGGAACCAGGATTTCACGGGCTGAGCCGGTATAATTTGAGTTAGGGATTTTTGATAGGAGTGGGAAAATTTATGTAGGGGATTCTGTTAGGGACGGAAAAATTTGTTTTTAGGGATTTATATTTCTGAATTAAATTTAAACCGAATGAAGAGTTTGTTGTGGAGACCTTTTTTTTAACCACTGTTTAAAGTGGCTTGTAAACCTTTTTAAAATTTAGTGCATACCTATTCTAAATTTTCCTGGTAACTAACAGTAACTTTGAACCCGTTATTGTAACTAAGCTTAGAAAATCAAGCTGATTGTGTTAAGTACCTGAAAACATCACATTAGAGTCTAATCACCAAATATATACTAAACACTAAAGACATTGCACATTTATCCTCGGTCCAAACTTTTAGAATAATCATTCACTCAAAGTTACATGCCTCCCAATTGAAAATTTATTAAGGGAGCATCCTATCCTGCTGGTGACCTCACTACCCCTGCAAGTACATGAAAACATCATAATAAAGTCTGATCACCAAATATATACTAAACACTATGCACATTTATCCTGGGTCCAAACTTGTAGAATAATCATTCACTCAAATTAACATGCCTCTTGACTGAAACTTTATAATGGGGCATCCTTTCCTGCCGTCGACCTCACTACCCCTGTAAGTACATGAAAACATCACAATGGAGTCAAACACCAAATATAAACTAAACACTAAAGACTTTGCACATTTAACCTGGATCCAAACTTGTAGAATAAACATTCAATCAAATTTACATGCCTCCTGCTTGAAACTTCAAGCACAGGGCTGAGAATGAGCAACAACTCACAGTGCACAGAATTGCCTCTTCCCTGAGACATGAGTAAGTATTTCAAGGAAATGATAGAAAAACACAGGGCTGTCTGAGACTCTTGCAGTTCCTAATTCTACTGATAAATCACCAGTATTGATTTCTGATCAACTTTGGCAGGAACACTGGAAAATCGCAGCAACAGCCTGCACTAAATTTAGTCTTCTTAATCTAACCAGAAGTGACATGATCAGTTTTGGTGCGGAACTGTCCTGGTTTTGCTCTGAATAGCCCCAGTCCCTTGCACACTTGCGTTGTCGAGTGCACTCTCAATATATGTCCACATCCAGGAGGACCACAGGACAGAAGTTTGAATACCGGGACTGGGCTACTGTTTTGAGAAGCACAAATGTATTGGTAATATATAGGTTGGACTAGATTAGATTGAACTTGATTAACCCCTTGGGAAGACTCCTTCAGGGAAATTAAGATTCCAGTAGCATTGTATAGTACACATGTAAAAAAGAACACAGGATATCAAAAAGTAAAAGACAATTTGCAGATATAATCAAAAATGAAAGTATGGCTACTGGCTGGCTATTGCTCCTTCTCTTCCTGTCTTCCTGTTACACCCTTGATGGCCTGAGGGACAACAGACTTTCTAAGTCTGTTAGTCCTGCACTTGAGAAGGAGCAGTCTTGGGCTAAACACGATCCTCTGTATTTTTTGGAGTTTGTCTTTAATTTAGGTTAAAATCAACAAAAAAAACTCATACTGGGGTCATTTAAGAATTATTTTTGCTGCCATCAATGCAATTTAATATTAGCCTCCTCAGACCTCCCCAATAAACAATCATTGCATGGCAGGTTTACTCCTCCACATTTGTTCTTAGTTTGATGGAAACCCTCCAATGTGGTATTTAAGGAGTCATATTCAAGGGATGGTCATGTAGCCAAATAACCTTTGACCCAAAAGTATCCATTCACTTCATCATTGAGTCAGGGAGGGCATTTGTGAAATGTTAACCAGAAACTCCTTTTCCTGAGGAATTCTCCGAGGAGTTTTTTGAGATAACATGTTTACAAGAATTGGACAGTCAAACAGAGAGCAGTAAGGATAGATAAGGAGACAACCCAAACCCACTTTGACAGTAGCTGACAAAAACGGTGCAAACACTTTCTGAATAATGCTCTGCTATTTTTGGGTGAACACTTTTTACACATACAAATGAGTTCAAAAAGTAATAATCAAATCCATAATACAATTAATTTAAGTAAATAAATTAGTAACTTTCAGTGAACCCTTCTGCCAAGCAGAATTTCTTAAGTCTACAGTAAGCCAACTAGCTGACTGATGAATTCTGTGTTTGAAAGCCCTCAGCATTCACAGACTTTATAAAAGCGTTAGCAAAGTCTGCTGAAGCTGTGAAAACTGGACATTTGGAGCCAGCCTCTGAGTGTTGACTCACTTGGTTTGGGAAGACAACAACCAATGTCAGGCTGACTAAGACCAGATGACGATCAATCCTAACAAGTCTGACAGTACTCTGAAATCATGACACCCAAATGAGGTAAGTGGATGGTGAATGTACTTGAGCTCATGTAGTGCTTTTCAAGTCTTTCTGCAGGTCACTTCTATCCATTCACTCACCGATGGAGTTTCTACGCAAGTTGTCCATCAGTATTAGCTAACACATCCTTGCCCTGTTGTACCTATTTACACACCACTGATGCAGTAGTAAGAGAAACTCAGGGTTTTGTGTCTTGCCCATGGATGTATCTCCATGTGAGAGCTTCAGCTGGCCTCAAACACTTCCTGATTGATGGTATAAGGCATTGCCACAGTAAGCCACCAATGCCCCAAAGTGGTTGTCCACCCGACAGATTGGCATTTCTCTCTTAAATATTTTAATTGCAAGTTTTAACATACAAATTATGAAACTTGATTTGACATATAGTCTCTTACCAAACAGCAATGATAATGCATAAGGCAAGAAACAACAAATTACCAGAAAACATTCAAAGTCTGTTTTGCAATCCTTGAAGGGGGTTACAATCTGAGGGGTGAGTACAACTTTAAAACATTAAGTAGACACACAAACATGGAAAGCTTCTGTGTATCAGTTATTGGGGTGAACATATGGAACAGTTTAAGTGAGAAATTGAAGAAATGTCTAAGTAAAAATAAGTTTAAAATAATGTACAAGAACATGATATTCACAAGATAGATACTATAACAAAGAGTATTAAGTAGTGTGATAATATATGATTATTGCTATAAAATAATGACGGTACCTATCTTCTAGTGAATATATTGAATATGAAAAAATGTAATTATCTTTATGTATGTGATGGATTGTTGATGGAAATACTTTGTTGCAAGTATGTGTACGTGAGCATGTACAGTATATGCATAACATCTGCATTGGTTCGTAACAAATGTTGACTAAATATTGTCTTTTGTTTTTTCTTCTGTCTTTGACAGTAATTTTAATTCACCTCATATTCGAAATAAATGACAAAATAATAAAGAAATAATACACATTTACTTAGTCCTGTTACATTTGGATGGATGAATTACAGGGGAAAACAGGAAAGACTAATCTTTAAGAGGAAATGACAGCCTGCACATACTGTAAAAAGGGCAGGGATGGGGTCAAGGTGAGAAAGAAGGGGTGATCCGTTGTTGCTCTCTTAATTTCAGTTTATATATTTGTATTTTGTGAATCAGTTCTGTCCGTTATACCCGTTTACTATAGATTCGTATTAATTAATTGCTTTTCTTCCACTATGCAGACTTTGGATGTCAGTTCACAGAACAGGCTCTAGATGGTGCTGTTGGCCACAGTAGGGCGACAGCTGCTGGTGGATGATTCATAGTTCAACGCGGCATGCAGTCTATTCAACTTTTTCCTGAAAAAAACAATAACTTAAAGCAGTGGTTCCTCTACTAACTCCCTTGAAGGCACCCCCCCAATTGTACCCAAAGAAAGTCTGCCTGGAACCTACACGAAAACAATAAACACTGGTTTTCATTGTTTTTGTGGATAAAATCATAAATAAAAAAGTCATACACCTACCTTCTTGTGCCAAGACCTCTGAAAAGAATATGCCCTCAGTGTTCATCTCTGTTTTAGTTAAAACATGTAAGCCAGCATCAAAGCTGACAGAGCCCCCCTGCAAAGACCCTTCATCACCCACCTGGGGGGACCTGGACCCCAGGTTGGGAACCAGTGACTTCAAGGTTAGCCTATGTCTTCCACCCTCCGTGTCTCTAAAAGCTTATTTACAAAGCCTGGCCCTAAATGGGCTTTTAAATTAAACAAAACTACAGAAATTAATCTGAAAGATAAATCATTGATTTGTATGAAACTGCTGGTTCTCATCACAGTAGTCTGAGTAAAAGCAGAGGGTTGCAGTCTGATGGTGCGCTTGGTCAGTAATTGGAAGGTTACTGGTTCAAGCCCAGCTCCAGCTGTCACATGGCAATGTGTCCTTGGGCAAGACACTTGACCCTGAGCTGCTCCCACTGCTGCATCAGTGGTGTAAATGGACATAAAAGGACATGACTGTGTTAACTGATACTGATAGACAGACACCTTTCACAGAAACTCCAACCATCTGTGACTGAATGTGAGAGTGAGTGGCTGTGAATGTGTAGATGAAATGTGTGGTGTGAAGCTGCTATGACTAGTCAAAACTAAAAAAAAAACCTATAAAAGCAAAAGTCCATTTACCATTTAAAGTGTGTAATATATATCTGAAAATAAGTTTCAAGTACTTTTTTACATGGTGGAATTTGTAAGTGTTCTTGTTAAATCAGATTTTCTAGTTTATTTTGATTCACATAATATTTAAATAAATACATTGTAAAAGCAATAGAACTTTTTACATAAAATGATTATCTGAGTCAATATGGAAGCAAGAATCACTTATTTCCATCAGAAATATGATCTCATTTCTTTTTCATTACAGCAAATCTTCTGCCTTTTCTCATTCTTCGTCTTCCTCCTCATCTTCATCATCACCCTCTTCAGATTCAGGTACCCACAGTCCAGAGTCAATGCACCTCTGCAGGTGGTATTTTCCTTCCTGAAGACAGAGAACAGTGACACTGATTCAAGACCACATGAATTATTTGACAAGCATGACGTAATTTTAGTGCCTTTGCTCCATCCAACTCTTTCTGGCCTTCATTAGAAAGACATTATCAACTAGAATTAACATTCACTATAAGACTGGGTTAGAGACACACTCACCACAAGGTCCATTTTGTTGATGGCTTCCTGCAGCATCTGAATGTTTTTTAAATCAAAGCTCCGCTGCATTTCCTGTAAAATAAATGTGTTACATTGCTGATGTGATGCTTATTCAGTGATTGATCTGAAAAAAAGAGGGAACGAAGCTTTAAAGAAAAATTTGACGTAAACATCAGAATCCTTAATTTCAGATTCATTTTATAACAGAGGTTTTCCTTTATTGTGTTCAGGTAAGCTTTCTATCAGTGACAGAAATGAGACTTTGTTAAGCCCATGAGGCAGCTCAATGGAAATCTGTGGATAATGCTGTTTACCTGTCACAGAGCTCATGCCTGACTGTCGAGTCCACTCTGCTGAGCTGCTTATTGACCCCTCTGATTATCCAAATAGCAGCACGCTTCATATCAATAGACTGAACAAATATTTAATTGAACAACAGCTTTCAAATCTGTGAAAAACTCTCTCTCTCACTAGGCTCAAGAATATAGGGCCACCCTGGAGCACATGTAAAGGGCCAAAAACAGGATAGTGGTCTCAATAAACAGGTGAAAAAGCAGATGTGAGACATAGTGTCAGGAAAGTAGGAGTCTCATATTCTTCTCCCCTAAACGATAATTACAGCATATATTTAACTTCCACACAGGAACACATTATCCCAAAAAAGCTGTCAAATCATAAATAATCTTGGATTGCAGCCACAGCCAGCAATGTGGTACTTGGTGTGTGTTATAAAATGGATGAAATAGCACAAAGTAAACAGGAAAGTTTTCTCAAAACTTGAAAAGACATCAACAGATGGAGCAGATACTGCAGGCCTAAAATCAATGAACACATCACAGTTTACAGTGTAACAGTAAACATTCCACACTAAATACTGAGTTAAAATGTCTACTCTACTACATTCAAACAAAATTTATCATGAACATTTCTGTAGATATTTACTCATGAAATGCTTTAGCTTCATATATTAGCATTAATTCTTCAGAGCTTTTGTTTAATAATTTTAATTTTAAAGTAAAAGATCCAAAAAGGGAGCAGTCAGTTTGCCAGCATACTGGTAAATCAGTGTTATTGCCCTTTAAAGGGAAGATAAAGCTTCATTTTATGTAACTGTTAAAAATACACTTAAAGGTGCAGTGTGTAGAATTTGGCAGCATTTCGCCGAACAGAGACGGTGAATATAGGATATACTGTTTCTATTTGTATGTAAAGTCCGTCAAAATAGGAGTACAATCATCCCCATAAAACGTTTGTTTTATTATATAGTTAGAAAAAGCTTCAAAAAATTTACATCGCTGCGGGCTGCGTTCATGTAGGCTGACGTAACGATCCGCCTTGATGTCTACGGGTGGATTTTAGGGAAAAAAAGAACGAAACGCGAATCTGTCCGACGGTTCTGAAATCTACCTGGAATGCAGGCGAAGAAAAGGAGAGACGATGGCGGTGGATGTAGAGACAGTTGTTACTGTGCACTAGCTAACAACTGACATATAATCTATAAAAATAATGGTTACAGACCTTGTCACTTTAGTAAATGATGCCGTGTTCACGATCCCTTTTGGTCTTCACAGGCTTCCGTTGCTCAGCAATGTGACGTTTTGGTTACGGTTGGGCTCATTCTAGAATCTGAACGATAGATGTCGCTCAAATGCCAAATTCTACACACTGCACCTTTAAAATATATTGTGGATGGAACCCAAAAAAGCCTTCTGGTTTCTTGCATATATCAGTATATGTGTAGTTATCTGCAAAAATAAGTTGTACGAGATATTGGTAAAAAAAAAAAAAAAATCCAAAAAAATTAAGTATACTCACTTAATTAATTTAAAAACTTTAAATAATTTGCAATATCCCACACACACACTTAACTAACTCCGATTAACACTGCAAATACGATGTGCACATGTATCGCACCGCAACATGCAGCAACAGTCATTTTACTCAATGAAAGTCATGTTGCCATTTGTGTGTTGTTTGATGGAAACCAGAAGAGCAAATGATCTCAATTCTTTGACTTTGTAGAATAAAAGTTTGTCTCATGTCCCCATCTGTGGGCTTACTGAGAACAAACCACAATGCGTGGTTTATATTTATGCTTCCTGCTCTAACTGTAAAATCTACAGGCTGCAGAAAATGTTCACACAGATAGATGTTCACACAGATACAGCAGTGTTACAGCTCAGAATGACTCTGTGAAATGAAGAGTTTCAGCTGATTCTCTCTCTTTCTTAGGCATCTTTTAACCATAGTCATAAAAACTGAAATTTAAAATATTAAAATAGAGGTGGCCCCAGAGGGCAAGTGGCCTTTCTTTCATAATGTCAACCCCTGTGTATGCTGACATGTCCTGAGTGTGTGGTGGGTTTACCCTTGGCAGTGTTTCATAAACCTCTACAGGGTCCAAACCACCCGGGCCCAGCCTCTTCTGCTTCTCCTCTTCCTCCAGCTCCTTCATTGCACTTTCCATACGAGCCTGTGCACAGCTGCGGACTCTCTCCTTCAGCAAGTCCAGCTCTTGGTCGAACATGTCCAAGTACTGCTTGTCTGCATTCTGACATGGAAAAAAGGCCAAACTGAAAACCACAGCTACAAAGAAACACAACAATACAACATGACACTAAATACTATGATTACTGTGATGTCACAAACCTTAATCTTTGAAAAGAAATCTCTGAAGCAGCCTCTTGGATCAACCTTTAATGTCCGGGACAAATCCAAAATGAACTGCATAACAATGGCCTGGTGGGCCACCTGTTCCATCAGAGCATGTTTCTACGAGCACAAACAAAATTTAGGTTAAAGGGATATTCCAACTTCTTTTTTTCTTTTTGTGTCTTGGTTCACTCCCAAGTCCATGTCAAGCAGTTAGACACCATTCTTTCGACTGTGCGTGCAGTAACAAGAAAGAGATGGGGAGGACTCGCCCACCGCTAATTAGCTTAGCTCAAACACTGGGAGTCAGTGGCTAGCGCTAGCCTGCCTCTGCCTTCAGTAATCACATAATCTCTTCTGCAACTCTAAACGGTCCTGTGTTTGTTGTGACTTGCTTTTTTTTTTACCATGTTATGTTATGTTATCTTCTACCATCATCGAGTTATCTTCCTCTACTCCTAAACAGAGGCTTTGTTTTGTTGACCTACTTCTGCGGTGGTTTGCCTAACAGATGAGATGTTCGCGAACGAGTTGAGTCTTCTGAACAGCTCTGTTAAATGAACGATGAGATCTGGTTCGAGGTTGTGATTGAGCTGTTTGTGTGCGAGCCATTCCTAAATTTGCAGGCAATTTGCATTTAAGAATGGCTTGCAAATAAAACGGCTCACTCACAAATGCGAATCGGTTCTCATCGCTGACTTAAATGAGCTGTTCAAAAGACTAGCACTAACCACCGCTGACGTGCTTGTAGGTAAGTCAACAAAACAAAGCCTCTGTTTATGAATAGAGGGCAATAATAATATGATAGTAGAAGATAAAGTAACATAACTGCAGTCATAACAAGCACACAGGACCATTTAAAGTTGCTGAAGAGTTTATTTGGTGACTGTAGGCGGAGGCAGGCTAACAATACCCATTGACTCCCAGAATTTGAACTAAGCTAATTAGTGGTGGGTGAGCTATGCCCGTCTCTTCCTTGTTATCGCACGGACAGTCAAAAGAATGGTGTCTATCTGCTTGTCATGGACTCAGGAGTGAAGCAAGACATGAAAAGAAAAAAACAGTTGGCTTATCTCTTTAAGACTCTAAATGGAATTTCCAAAATGCATTTATTTATCTAGGCAGCGTGTACCTACCCCTCACTGCACTCACCTCATCAATCTCATGATCAATACAGAGGACAACAAGACAGTTGGCTGTTTCATCACAAACCAGATGTGGGTTATCCGACAGAAACTTCTGACTGTCATCCCAGCGGTGCAACATACCTGGAGCACATCAAACACATACAGCTTACAGCAATATTAAAATCTAGTTTTGGGGATTTCAGCACTATTTCAGCACTATTTCAAAGGCAAATTACATACTTAAAGATTTTCACACTTTGACTTTATGCCTTCTGCTTCTTTCATTTAAGCCCTGAGTTTTCAACCGTCCCCCTGAGTCCCTTAACCTCATTTCTAAGCATAAAAAAAAGTTTCCTTTAGATCACAACTCATCCATTTTTATGACACAAATCACGAAATTATAGAAACTATATCAGTGATTGTGCAAACAATGGTAAAACCACATATAAAGGTAACAATCTTGCTGAATGAAAATTATTTAAAGACAGATATTTGCCACATGCAAGCAGTCTGAAAAACTACAGCAAAAAAGCATGTTTATGTTTTGTGTTTGCAAAAAAGGAAAAAAAGTTTTAAGCTGCCATGTCATTTAATGATAGAATAAAGCACGAGACCATCTGTGTTTGGAAGAGGAGTGTAGCATATTAAAAGTAACATGTAAGCTTCTTGGTCTTTAATTGCTCACATATGAAACTAAAGCTGTTTATAAATGTATTTGTGGTGATGTGGACTGTCAAATGAAGGACTGCTTTCCATTTTAGAGCAACCAGATGTAGAAATGTTTGCTTGTGTACTGAGTTTGTAGTGTAGCTCATACAGAAGAAAGGATGGGCTTTAGTGAGCATCATCTTAAGTTCCAACATAAGTTACTGTTCATTAAACACAAATGCAGTGAGAAGCAACGCACATCTTTATGAAGCAAAAAATAGCTAAGTACAACCATTTCTACCTTCAAGTTCCCCACAATCTGTTGATTTACCATACATAAGTATATTAAATGTCCTGAATTGTGCACTGAATCTTTTAGCGTTGTTGGACTGATTATGAATGATAAACAACTTAACAACAAATACGCAAAAGAAGTGTGATATGAATGGCTTGAGAGGACATAAAGTGACAAAACTTGTTGCTGTTTGAATGTAACTGAAAACTTAATACACATCATCTATTCCACTTCTCACTTTCAGGCTCACGAGAGCCTAACCTGACATCAGATGGATCGTCCAAAATTTTTCACTGATCCATCTAAGAGAGAGCCCACGTGTGTTTGAGGAGGGCAGAACCTTTCAGAGGCATATCTGGCAGGTGATTGGATGATCGTTCCATCAATCAACATTTATTACCTGCCAATCAGGTACCCTGAAGCTCTACCTAGAACCTTCATAAAGGGATAGGCCAACATTTTGTTTGTTTTCGTGTCTTGCCTCACTCCAGAGTTGATGACAAGCAGGTAGACACCCTTCTTTTGACTGTGTGTCTTAGATGCAAATTGCCTGAAAATTTAAGAATGGCTCGGAAAGGAACAGCTCACTCACAACTGCTAATTGGTTCTCATTGTTCACTTAAAAGAGCTGTTCAAAAGACACAACTTCTTTGTGTATGTCACATCTCTAGCAAGAACCATCACTGACATGCTTGTAGGTAGGTCAACAAAACTAAGCCTCTGTTCATGTGAATGCTGTTCAAAAGACACAACTCGTTCGCGAATGTCACATCTCTAGCACAAATCACAGCTGAAATAGGCCACCAAATAAAGCCTCTGTCTAGGAGTAGAAGACGACTAATACTGCAGGCAATTTGCATTTAAGAATGGCTCGTACACAAACAGCTTACTCAAAACTGTGAGTTGGTTCTCATCTCATTGTAGGCCTCTGTTTATGAATGGAAGATGATCATAAGACGGTAGTAGGAGATAAAGTAACATAAGGCCGTGAAAAAACAAGTCATAGCAAGCACACAGAACCATTTAGAGTATCTGAAGAGTTTATCTGATGACTGTAGGCAGAGGCAGGCTAACACTACCCATTGACTCCCAGTGTTTGAGCTAAACTAATTAGCGATGGGCGATGTTTGGCTGTTTCATTCTTGTTACAGGACGCACAGTCGAAAGAATGGTGTCTATCTGCTTGTCATGGAGTAAGGAGTGAGGCATAAGACCCATTAGTACAAAATGCAAATTCTTGCAATTTTTCAAGGTTAACTGGGGTGTAAAGAAATGTATAGTATGTAACATATCTATTCAGCCTATGTGGAGCTAACTTCTACTGAAATAGCACACAGACAGGAGGGTTTGAAGGGGAATTACATTTGACTGAAAGCAACAGTAGGAGAGAGTAGAAGAGCAAAGTCAACAAACACTTAGTGGTAACATCAAGACAAACCAAAATGTTTGATTTCCTTGCCAAACTTCTCCACAAACGTCCTGTGCTTCTCCACCTTTTCCTCCTCTGTTTCCTCCTTTGTTGGTGGTTTGATGTTGAGCACACTCTAAACAAGATCAAATAAACAGACAAGGCATACTGACAACTGAGATCAGATTAAATCAAATGACCATGATAGGGAGCGTGCCTTACTTTGCTGAAACCTTCTTTACTGAGCGTGTCCACATTCCAGGGAAGATTCTTCTCTTCTTTTCTGTATTCTTCAATCATTTTTTCATACAACTTTTCATCCTTCTTTAGTTTCTTCACCTCAGCCTGTGCTTTCTTCAGCTCAGCCTCTGACTCCTCATCCTGCTCTCCCTCCTGTTTGTCTTCTTCAAGCTTTTTGACTTTCTCCTTGGCTTCCTTTAGCTGAGTCTTGCATTCTGCATAGTTATGCTCCAGGTCCTCTCCTCTCTGCTGGAACTCAGCCATTTTTTCCAGCCGGGACTGTTGTGGGGAGTGTAAGAGAGTAAAGAACTCATTTGAATGTGAACAATATTAAAGGGACGGTTCTGTATTTTGAAGTGGGGTTGCTCGAGGCCTATGGCACCAGGAAATATGAGTGCCACAAAACAACTTGCCAGCTTTGACTGTGAGGGGAGATAGCGGAGAACTGATGCTAGACGATACATAGCTGTCCATGGTGCCTCTGAAAGCCTCGTAATAAACCCACTTTTAGGTAAAAACTGTGCAAAAAAATACATTTGCTCAACTACAGAAAGATTCTTTATGGTGTATTGGTTTTCCTTGACAAAGCCCTGTCTTTGGAACTGTTTTTTGGTGCTACGTATGGGTTAAATTTAAATAATACTGGTGGAATAAAACACGAGGGGAAATCAGGGTAATTGTTAAGACAAGAACACACTCAGTTCTACATCCCACACAGTGATGGAGAAAGACTGACCAAAGCTTTAAATAAAAATACACACAAAATTATGAGAATTTAGGGTGTCATAAGTTACAATACAGATCTATTTTTGATTTGCATGTATGGACTGAAAAATATGTGTTGGGGTGGAGCTGCTGAACAAGTCATCTTTGTTCTATCATACTTTAATTAAAATAAAAAAAAATCAGCAATACTGCCATTCAGGAATAGCAATTAATCAATACTCAGCACTTACTTTGTTTCTTCAATAATAATTTCAATGTATATTATTATATATACATATAGAACAGACTGACAAGATGCAATATATTTTATTATACTACATAGCCAATCACAGGAGCAGATTCAGAGCATGACTCATCCCCCCAAGATGCTCTACAGAGCAACACAGGAAGTCATTCCTGCCTGTCGCCATCAGACTTAACTCATCACTTTAAAAGTCACTGACTCTTGTTGAACTCTGGAAATCATTTATCCAAAGTATAATTATTGATATTTCTTCCAATCGTCTTTGCTTGGTGTTTTCTATTTTTCTTATTTTGTATTCAATATACACTTAATTCTTATTTTATGTTGTATCTTGTTTTCTTAGCTCTACACTGTTTGAACTGAAGCTTAACAGAATTTCCCCTTGGGGTTTAATAAGGTAGTTTTGTTAATGATTCTGATGATGCAGCTTAAAGAGGTAATTCTTTATAAATATTACTAAAGGCTTGGCTTGGTTTTATGTGTGCCTGGAGAAACAGTAGTCTGAAAACCACTTTTAGTCATCATAATTATATTATACCTCAGTGATGCTGGTTATAATAAAGTGTCTGGTTAAAAAATGAACAGCTGGTAAACTTCACAGTGAAAACATCAGGATGGGACAGAAGTTTATTTCCAACCCTGATGATTGTGAGCAATTTTGTCACCAAAACAGAACAAATTCTGTCTTAATTGTGTGAACATGTTTGACAATATACTGATATTTCTTAAGAATTTGATTTACCATTCCACACTGTTCACATGTTGACACCTTAATGGAAGCCAAAACGTTATCAGTCATTGTTGTTTAGCAGTACTGCTCCACAAACCTGTCACAACAACTGTCTTAGGTCATCATATTGAAAGAGATTTATGTGACATTTTAATTGATCATTTGGTCATTTTTGTGACTTTGATAGGTACTGACAAGACTTTATATGTCAAAGACTTTCATATGTTATGCTGGAAAATGCTTTTACTTAAATACTGAAATAATAATAAAACCTTAAGTTCACTTTCTAGAATTTTCCAGGGCTTTCCACAACACTGTGATCCCACAAGAAGTAGTGGAAAGCTCTGGAAGAGACTGGCTCAGCACCAGAAAAAAACAGTTATGATATTTGGTCCATTTTGCCAGCCCTAAGTTTTTATTTTATCACTGCATTGAAAGCAAAACCGTTGCTATAGTTGGGTAAAAACGTCATTTTCAGTCATTTTTGAGCGTCCTGAAGAATTTTATTACCTTGACACATACTAATTTAATGTTTTTTTTTTTACATTGTTTCTTCTTTCAAGTCTGTTGTAACCTTTGTTTTTTCTGTTAAATAACTGATAGTCCCAAGCTAGCACGAAGGTCCCTTAGGGTCACTAATTAGAACGGTCACAGATTTCTCCTTAACACCGGCCTGGTCATTTCCCTCTGTATCAACTCCTAGGGGTGCCACTCTGTTACAACAAGGTCTCTTCTACAGGGACAGACTAACCAGGGAAGACTCCAAACTTCACGGCTACAACAAGTTTCTCTGCTGACCCGGTGTCTCATTCTGTACAGGCTCGGAGTGTCGACGTACGGACAGGTCACGTCTTCATCGTCGGACACATAGATGTGGTCCCACACGCTGTAGTCGATGCCCGCTCTGGTGCTCATCCTCCAGCTCTGGTTACGCCGCTCTGCCCGGGCTTTAGCGTCGGTTTGGGGGTAAAACGGAGGAGAAACTGCTCAGCTGTGCTCTACAACCGAGACAGCGTCTGTACACAAGCCAGAAATTGATACTTTCCCGATGCTCAATCCTCTTAGCGTCGGAGGAGGAGGAAGCGACAAGCCGTTTACAGAAATCCCTCCTAACGGAAGCTCCGCGCGCCTGGAATCCAATCAATACACGTCATCAAGAAGCGCGCGCTGCGTCCTACACCTATTTGTTTAGCTGCTCACCCCTTACAGTTTTTTTACTAGCAAAGTTGCAGATATAAACAATATAGCCTTGAGATCATAGTCAAACATAGAAAACTAAGGCACAGGAGCATATTCAATACAATAAATGCAAGATAGAGAATTTATTCTAAGAGGACTGAATAAATAAACTAAAATGAAACAAAACACTATAATAATGAAATAAAAGTACTATGGCTCTTCTGGTAGCTCATATTCTTCTATAGTGTCTAGAAGTTTCCTTGCTTTTTCATTTTTCATGAATTTATGGGATAAACTATAGAAACTCATTGAAAAAGATACAGAACTTGGGGACTGACTGGTGTACCTGCATTTGTGAATGTAGAATTTTCCAAGGATGAGAATGATGTTTTTCTTTTTGTCCATAACGAATTCACATGTGATGTCCTTTTGAGAAAACTCATCTAAATGAGAATTACATTTCTTCATGTGATGTCAAAGAATATATCAAATCCATCACAGGTACAAACTCTATAGAAGTGAGAAAACTATTCAATTACACGATACATGTTTTGAAGAGGGATAAAGTATATACCTGCTTTTTAAATTTATTTTATTATTATTTCTGATTGTAGTTGATTATTTGTCCCAATATCCTTCTACTTTTTTAACCCATAGCTCTTTTCTTTGTCACCAATGGCTGAGCACGTCTGTATTATCTATTTCTATTTGTGTTCTATTTCCAATAAAAACAAACAAAAAGACTGATAAATACAACAAAATAAACAGAAACTGAAGAGATAGACAACTCCTTGACAGAAAATGTGTCACCATATCTGTCTAAATAAATCTTATCTCTGCATATATATGTATATATATATATATATATATATATATATATATATATATAAATTTTAATGGGTTAACTCAACTAAAATATCATACATTTTAAAAATGCACTCATTTTGAACAGTTATTAGAGAATGATTGGCCATAGTAGGTTTATGACCTTCAGGTGTTTTAAAGAGAGGGTTTTGGTGCCTTTCCGTTTGTTCAATGACTTTGTGAATCCCATTCCAAAAAAGCACCTCAAGTCAAAGATTGATTGATTGATTGCTAGTTTAACATGCTATTTGGCACAGCAAAAGCATAATTGAAACTGATATCCTCTAATAAATAATAAATAGAAAAGACAAAGAAAAGGAGCACACCCGGACTTAAAAAAAAAAAAATATGTGTATGGTGCCAATAAATAACAAGTGTTATCTCAAGAAATGGCTCAGAAGTGTGCTTTATCCTGTGGGTCTTTAACAGAAAAAAACTCAACTATATAACTATAACTATAACCAAAAAAGTAGAAGAAATTGTTGCAGTAATGTTATCCATTTTAATTTCTAATTTAGAGCTCTCTATTCAAATCCAAAATGGTTAGTATTCTTGAAGACTGCAGACCCACCTGCAGAGATCACTGAACCCCTGAATGTCCCAGCCCTTCCAAGACATTATTTAACCATAAAGCCATCAAGAGCACACTAGTTTTTCACAAACATGCAAATAATGCATGCTAAGATTAACAAGCCAAACCAAAAACAAACCGAACTCCAGCATCAAGTGGAGCGATGACCACAAAAAAAGAGGGGAAAGACTTTAAATGGGGCACCTAACATACAATAATAAAGTACTCTCATGGGCCACTTCATTAGGTACACCTGTTCAACTACTCTAAAACTCAAATAGCTAATCAGTCAATCACATTGCAGCAACTCAGTGCGTTTAGGTATAGAGACATGGTCAAAACAACCTGCCAAAGATTAAACTGGGCATCAGAGTGGGGAAGAAAGGTGACTTAAGCGGCTTTGAACTGGGATTTTTATGCACAACTATCTCCAGGCTTTACAGAGAAGGGCACGAAAAATAGAAAACATCCAGTCAGCGGCCTTTCTCTGGGCGAAAATGCCTTCTTGATGCCAGAAGTCAGAGGTCAAAGTGGTTTGTGATGGATGATAGAATGGCAACAGTAAGTCAACTTGTAACAGCCAAGGTATTCAGACTTTTGTATTAACTGCTTAAATTATATCATACTGGAAAAACAAACTGAGAATTGAACCCTGTGGGACTCCAGACTCAAAAAAAGAAGTAGAAGCTAATTTCTCATGACTTACATCACAGAATACTGATCACATTACTCAGGCTCTGTCTGCTGAATTAAGTTTTAACAAACTGCACTCAACCAGAAGTTTGGCAACAACACAATTGTCATTAGCTACATACATGGCATCATCATCACCACTTTGTAATCAGAGATGAAAAAGTCTATCCTTCCTCCTTTATCTGGACTGCATTTCTCTCTGGCACGAGTGGAAAGGTGGTGGGAGGACAAAGTTGTAGAAACATTTCTGGGACTCATTAACTCACTCCACCCAACACGAAATCTCTGCTGAAGAGTTTCCCGTAAAAGTTCAAACCTCCAAAGACTTCTGGAGTCAAGATGGCCTTGCAATAGAGAGGCTCATAAACAGGAAATCTGTAATTACTTTTTCCAGTTCACGAAGCAGCTTTTGGTTTACCTTGGTTTCCATTTTGTCACTCTGTAAAAATGAGTGAGCACAGTCACACAGCCTTCGAGGCATTCAAGGTCAGAGACTCATGCTGGATGACTGACTCTGGTACTTAAAGCTCTCACAACAGAAAGAAGACAAGGTTATTAAGTAACTGATCCTCCTCTATCAGTTTTCATTATTTAAACTGGAGGAAAACTTTTGCACACAACTAGTTTGCTTCACACCTGTCTCACATACTTTTTGAAAATGATGCTAACATGTTTACAAATTTATTTTCTTTCACATCACATCAAAATTAAAGTCATAGACACTCAATAATTGGTAATTTATATTTTTAGTGATGCATGATACTGAGTTTTTGCTGATATTCCATTCGCCAACATTTCTGAACTAATTTTTGCTGATACTGATGTTTTTTGTCAGGAGTATGCAGTCTTCACTTTACTAATAAAGCCTGTCCCTTACACTGTGGCAGATTATTTGTGATAGAAACAGATGCACAACAGGAAAAACAGAATTTCACTCCCTAACAACTGATGCTGTTGTTTTAGAGTGAAGATATGGAGGTGAAGCATGACAATACATTCATACATTCTGCTGATACTTCAGACAATATAGGGGGCATGTTTGGATGATAAATTGATTTCAAATCCTGGCAGAAAGTTGCATGTCTGCTGATACTGATAATCAACCTAAAGCTATTATCTGCTGGTGTCAATATAATAGACTAATAATATTGCAAATCCCTAGTTTTAAAGATGATTGAAAAAATAGCATTTTTCACATGCATCTGTTTTTCTTAGTTAAGACCATGGGCATCTGCAATTTTGATACTATCAATCACTTAAATAATGCAGATTTGATCATTTTAAGACTCATTAGATTCAAGAAAATGTGGGAAATGTCTGACAATCTTGGTACTCCAAAACGTTGCCATTTCTTTTTTACAGTTTAGACAGAGAACAGGAGTTTGAAAGCAGCTTTTCTAACACTTTTTTAAAAACAAATTTTCATTTAAAAGTAACATAAAACAAATTAACACCACATGACATCGTGCTAATCTTAAAGGAGAGAAATATAAGTAGATTTAATATGTGTAAAAGTAAAGATTGGGTTATGAACAAGTGTGAAGTCCATATTTCAGGAGTGTCCATGCTCTTATCTAATCTCCAAGTTGCCATAAGTCCAGAGTTCACCATTGAGCTATAAAATAGTTTCTCCAGCATTTTTTGTTTCATTACATAAAAAAATATGGGGATATCAGGTTTTGCTACCCTTGCATAGCAGCTGATTTTTCTAGATGTCATGTCTGTTGTCAGGCAGATTTCTCTTACAAAGTCTTGAGCTAAAATAATTGTTCCAGGTCAGAAAAATCAGACTTTTCGGTGTCTTTACAGACAAAGAGGCAGTGGCAAATAGTGTTTCCATTTACCTTGGAACTCAGATGTTGGAGCGGAGAATTATGTCACATCCCAGTTAAACATGTTCTAGTTATGAGCTGGAAAGCCCTTACTGAAGAGGGCATTTCCTGTGACATACTGCATCTAATTTGTAACTTGGTTATTCCAGCCTCTGAGATCAGATTGAATGCACCATAAATGTAGTTTGGTTGTCATAGAAGCAGAAACAGACTGCAAGCCTCTGACTGGTCCACAGACAAAACATTTGTTCAATCACCTTCCAGTTTTCTGAAAAGGTTTTGCCTTTTCCAGTCACTTCCTATGAGATGTTGCCTAGCTGAACTTGAAGCATATTCCATGGACAAGTGCAACAGTCCATCTGAAGTGTCAGGTTAATGTTTTGCCATTCAGATAAAACAAAACATACGCAAACATATTTTGGTCCATATTTCCCAGCCCTAGATCGTGCAGTGTTTTACTGGCTACACATTTGATACTGCTTCAAAATGGAAAAATTAAAAACGAAAAAAACAGTATGTAGACTGTTATTTGAACAAAGTGTTTATATTTGATTACATTTACCCAATCCATCCTACAACTTGGTATAAAACAGTTTACTTCTGTGGATTTTACAGTGCCATCAAGTTCGCACATCAACACAGTAACAGCAGACCACAGAATATACAGCACACACACATGCGCACACATAAATACAGGGCTAACTCTGCTCTATCTAGCTGTGGGTTAGAACAAGCTGACAGAGTATAATTTCACACACAAGCTTTAATTACAGCACATTTCTGAATAAAGTCCTGTGCATGATACAAAAAAACAACAGTCACACTTCATGTATCCACCAATATAGCCAGATTACAACACATAATACTGTTTTAAAAGGTGACTTACATGCAAAGATTTCTTACGCAATGACATGATACAGAGCTGATGTTTCTTTAATTTATGTTAAAAAGTCAGGAAAAAATGATCCTGTGGACGGAGCCTTCAGTTTTGTAGGCTTTTTCTTCATGTGTCTATATGTGCATCACTTTGGACAAAAGCATCTCCTGAGTGGAACTGTGATGTGGTTACATTGTTAGTTCAACCAATAAACACACATTAAATCATGAAGAAAATGTGATAATCAAGCAATCATACAGCTTATTTAAACTTGAAAAATGACTGGATTGACTGTTCATCAAGCATAGCAGTATCACACTGTATGAGCAAAGCTGGACTTGGTGAAATGTAAAACAGATTTTCCCTTGTATTCTACAACCATATTAATCAACATTTATGTTATAATAAGACATAAAAATAACAACAACATGAGCAAAATCAGCATTTCTAAATGCACCCACAAACTTTTGGATCCATACCTCACAAAAACAAGGTTGTGAATCAGTGCTGCGGATTAGAGAGGGGCACATTGTGTGTTTTCTTGTTAAGCTCTGATGGAAAAAGTGTTATTTTCTGCACGGTTCACTTCCACTAATATACAGAATTAAACAAACATTATTTCAAGTCTTAGGTAGTATTCATACCTAGTGGGCCTTCCCTCTTTGGCATAGTTTGTTAGACCATATACCCTGTTTGAGTACAGACAACTGCGCCAAGCTCAACTGAAAGAGGTGGTCTCAGCTCACTTCCAGTTAACCCTGGAGTGGTAGTAGTAGTATAAGCAGATGCATCCTTGGGGATGGGAATTGATACGTTTTTTTGGATAGCAATGCCATTAATGACTCTGCTTACCGATCCAATCCTTAAATGATTCCTTTATTGATTCCTGTGGATTGTTTTTTTGGTCAAATGTTGGCCTACAAAGATTTTCACAGCAACAACGTCAAACAGCTGTCAATCCTGATATTTAACGCTGTGCTGCATAGACAACTGCTGGTGTTCCAACCGTCTGCGTGATTTTTTGCCAAAAATTCAGACACAATATTGACCACTTCTGCCCCTTCTAATATGATTTTTGACTCTCTGGGCCCGATCTACTAAAGGTTTGCATGTATAAAAACATGTGCAAACTTGATATCGCGCGCAAAGCTGATCTACTAACAGGGTGCACTGAGGATTGCGTCTGTCAAATTAGCAAAATAGCAAGCGCAGATCATTTAGTGTGTTTGCCTTCATGAATATGCAGAATACATGCTGATGATCAGAACGCGCAAAATATTGGGAGTCCAGGCTGTTCAAACAGGAGAGTTTATCCTTTTTAAAGCTGCTCCCTACTTCTGCATCACTAACCGTTTCTCTGTAGTCCACTGTAGACATCTGCGAGCATTAAAATGCCCTCTTACTTTAACATTAATATTGTAAGGCATATCAATCATTGATAAATATGTTAGTGTAAAATCTTCATAAGACATTTGACCTCCTCTATTAAACAAAGACTTGTTTTGATAGCTTAGCTTGCTAGCTTCCTTCCCATAATGGAGAGTGTGACTTGTCATAGAAATGCTGACTGAGACATAGTTTAGTAAGGCCAGCTCTGCATTTTTGAGTGATTTTGCTGCTTCAGAATACTGACTGTGTTCATGAAACAACCCAAAGGAAATATGCAAATCAGAAGCTTTTTTTTCAACTAAATCAGAACAAAGCAACAAGCTGGAGGTGTGAAAACCAATGCACACAAATGCTGCTCTTTTAAGACAAACCAGGGCACAAGAGTCGATGTCATAATACACTACAGAGGGGTGCAGTGATGGCGTTATTTTGTAGACCAGCTCGAAAGTTAACATCGCTCCAATCGTGCATTACCTCATGGCTCAAAGTTGTTGTTAAATGTATGTTATAACTTCTATTTGAGCAACATTCAAAAACACACAACAAAAGAGTGCCAACCAAGCATCTAAAAAGGCAACTGCAGTCTTAAAAAGAAATCATGCAACCCATCTTCTATCTTCTTAAGCACCAAATTAGCAGTACAGATAGGGTAGAAGAGTTGCAAAGTTTTCACTGATATAGAAAATGCATGGCCAGGGCTTTTTATACAAGGCATCCAGAAAAGGTAACACAGGAAAGACAGAAACCACAGAACTAAAACAAAGATAAGAAGTTCATCATATTTTATAAAACAATCTGAGCGGTTAACATCCCTTCTTCAACAGTTAATTCTATTATTACACTGAGTGTCACAGAAAATGAGGTTTATATGTGAGTACACAGAGAGCTAATACGTCAATCCAGCATTGGTATTTGTGTTGACTCGCAAACCTTTGGTCAACAGAAAGCATCAGCAGATGGATGATTTGAAGACTTAAAGTCATAACCAGGGTTCCAACTTCACTTGAATAACGAGTATGAAGTGCTTCATGGTTGGTCCGGGCCACAGATGAGCCTCTTTCTTGAGGCTAGTTTTCCCTGATTGTCCAAACATGTGCCAGGTCATTCAGTCCACTCACTATGCAGTGGATCCAGGAGTCTGTGTTGGTCGTAGTCCTATCATTTTCAACAGGTTGTACTGTCCTGTATGCTTGGTTTTGTAGAAGTGGCAGTAAATGAATACTCCAATTGCGATGAGCACAACTACACCAATGAGGACTCCAAGGATGATGTATAAGAGATAGTTGGCTGCAATTTGTTGAAAAAAAAAGAGAGAGAAAAATCAAACGTTAGATCCAAACAACCATAATTCAATGACAAATTCACCATTTCTGCTGGTGTCACATTCATTCACAATAGGTAAGTACTGGAATCACAAACAAAACCAAATAATCATAATTCAGCCTATTTTACATATTGACAAGAGACTGACCAGCCAGTAAACTATGATAGTCAGAGGCATTTGGTCATTTTGCATGTTAGCTACAGTACATGTTGAAAAGCTGGGCAAATACTGAAATTATCATGGTTGTAGTCAATTTTGCTTCATTTAGTATGTTTTAACCTCTTGTTCCTCATCATTCCTGTTTTATTTTTTATTATTTTTTGTGGCATTTTGTGCCTTTATTGATAGGAGAGAGTGACAGTGGATGACTTGTGAAAGGGGGTGAGAGAGTAGGGGAAGACACTCTGCAAACTGGCCACAGGCTGGATTTGAACCCGGGCCGGCAGAAGTACATATATGGGACGTGCATGGTTGCTAACCACTCCGCCAAACCAGCACCCCATTCCTGTTTTATTTTGAAGTCTCCCACCCTTGTCTCTCCTTTCACGTTGTGTTTCCTGCCCTCCCCTCTCTGTGTGAATCCCTGATTTTCCCTTCACCTGTGTGATTGTCTCGCCCGCGTCTGATTACCCCTGCGTGTATAAAGTCTCTGTGTGTCTGCTCTTCTGTGTCAGTTCGTTCCTGCTGTTCTCCTGTGTGAATCCTGCTTCTATCCTGTGTCATCCTGAATGTTATGCTTGACTCTTCGTGTTTTCTGCTTTGCTGTTTCCTTGCGTTCTCCAGTGTTTTGGTAAGTTCCCTTTTTTTTAGTTCTATAAATTTTTTTTTGTTACTATCTGCATTTGAATCCTGCTCCTCGTTTATAGCTTAGTTTAGTTTTCTGCTCTTGTGACAGAAATAGAAAATTAGAATAGAAATTACTGAACTTATTTGAGTTCATGAAGTTCACTTTAAAGTATCAGACAGTTTAACATACATACATACACACATACATATGTACTAGGGCTGTCACAAGATTGGATGTTCAGCTCTTGATTATCATGAAAACAATATTATGATGAAATATTATCGCTATATTTATAGAAAGCAAGAGAAATAATAAGTCATTTTAAACCTCTTTTTGTATCTGCTTTGTTAAAAAACTCTTAAAAGATGCACAGGTGGATGGAGCAACTGTCTGCTACCATACCTGTATGAATTACGCACAAGAAAATAATAATAACTGCTGAGTGATAATGAAAAAAAGCAAATGATGGGGGTGATTTAACCTACCATAAAGTGTATTTTTTCATTCATTCAGTTATTGTCTTTTTCCCTTATGCCCCCTACAGTAATGATACTGTATTTTTTTTCACAAAATTCAAAGAGACTATTTCAAGAGCTACAGGCCCTTCTTTTCCATAAAATCAAGCCAATGATTTAATGGACAACATGTGTCTATGCAAAAATGTCAAAGAGATTTTTTTCAAAGGCTGATTTTAATGATAGTCTTTGTCAGGATATGTTCAAAAGAAAACTAACAAAAACAACAAAACAAAACAAAAACTAAAAACTAATCATTTGCAAAAAGTATTTCAGGGCTTTATTTTAAACTATTGAAGGGAATCAAAAACTAAAAACTAATCATTTATATTAAAAAAAAGTATTTCAAGGCTTTATTTTAAACCAACAAAAAGGGAACAAAAACTAAAAACTAATCATTTATATTAAAAAAGAAGTATTTCAAGGCTTTATTTTAAACCAACAAAAAAGGAACAAAAACTAAAAACTAATCATTTACAAAAAGTATTGCAGGGCTTTATCTTAAACCAACAAAAAGGGAACAAAAACTAAAATCTAATCATTTACAAAAAGTATTTGAAACTACAACACAAAATCTCAGTCAAAGTAACAAATTAAAACAGGTGAGCAAAGAAAGAAAACTGGAATCTCAAAAACCAAGTACAAATCAAAATCACTAAAAAGTTCAACAAATGACAGAAACTATCTACAAAACAACAGGAACACTTAAGACTTAAACATGATGACACTGGGAAGACAAATGACCCAACATAGACGAAGGGGAACGCAGAGGCAATACACTGAGGAAACATCAAGCACAGGTGAGACAATCACACAGGTGGAGGGAATCATCATCAGAGGCACACAGAAGGGAGGGCAGGAAACACCACAAGGAACACAGGGATTTCAAAATAAAACAGGAAAGACAAGAGACAAGGGGAACAAGAGGTCACAAAGACAAAGAACAAGGAAAAAAATACTGAATAAAACAAAACTAGCCGTATCATAACACTCTTAATCTGTAACTACAGTAGTATTTTTTTTAACTCCTGAGTTTTTTAAGCTGCTCTGAAAACACGCTATTTCCTGCAACGGCGAGCCAAATACTCTCAAAATAAAAGCATTCATAAGTACAGACTCAGACTTTTGATGTGAACATTTTTGAGCAGTTTACTGTTTCTCTTTGACAGAGCTGTAAATGCTGGAGCCTACTGGCTTGTTTCCAGACTTTAAGTGCTTCTTTGCAGTATTTTAAACCTAAACCAACTAGACATCAGTGTAAACTCTGATCTAAGCTGCTGCTTTAGTGGTTGGAACAGAGAGGAAATGGCTGCAGCCCTGGATCAAACCAATCCATATCGATGTCTTACAGCACATAGCCCGTGTCAGGGCAGCAAAGTGGAAATACTTATTTATGTGTAATCACAGACAAACTTGCAGAGGAGGGAACACATTATGAACACACACAGGTGAACGCTGTGCTCCTCAGTGTTTGTGTGTGCATGTGTCTGTTTCCCTCTCCTGTCTGTGTCAGAGAAATCTCTCTGTTGCGCTGCTTTAATTTGCCCATCTCTGTGGTTGGGGGTCAGATAGTCCTCAAATTCTGGACCAAATAGTTACATTATTACAGTATGCCTGTGATATAAGTAGGTCTATACTGATAGTTTGCAACAGATCTAATACAGACAGACAGACAGACAGACAGACAGACAGACATGCATACATATAGAAAAACTTCATAAAGTAGTTTGGGCACCCATAAAGCTCACAAAGACCTGCAAATATCACATGTCATATCTCTGGAAATGGAAACAGCCAAATCTAAAACTCACGTTTGACGTCCACAAAAAACTCCTCAGTGAAACTCCAGTGGGCGTTGCTGACCGTGCAGGTGTACGTCCCTGCATGTTCAGAAGATACAGATTCGATTGTGAAGATGCCTCTGCTGGAGGAGGAAGCTTCCCCTGATGGACGGGTCCAGGTGTAAGTCGGGCTGGGGTTTCCCACAGACGTGCAGTTCAGCTCCATCTGGTGTCCTTCAGTGATGTAGACGAAGCTTGATGTGTACTCCTGTAGCTCAGCCTTATCTGTGTGTGCATCAACAGAGGAGGAACCGTAACATGTTATTAAAAAAATGTTGAGGATAATCTCCATACTTTTTAACAGGGTGGCAAGAGACAACATTATGTAGATCTTGATCGGCAGCAGGTCTTTCAGTTAGGACTTAAAATAGATTTGCACATCAGTGAACTCATTGTCATGCTCAGCAAACCACTGTGAGAGGATTTAACTCTAAAAACACTCTTTTTGTTTAGCTTGATTCTCCTTGAATTCAAATTCTCATTTTTACTCTGTAAATGTTTACTGATATATTTGTTAATCATCTCCCCAGGCTAAAGTTTTCATGTACAGTCTTGGCCTTCCCTCTTAAAACAAAATATTCGTGTGACCCATTGCCAAACAACTACTAAAAGCTGTTTTCAAGACTCCAAGAAGAGATTTTTGTTATGATACTCACAGTACACAGTGGTAGGGATTCTGTTGATTGAAGGCATAAGTGGAGGGGGCTGTGGTCCCTCAGGTCCCAGGTCAATTTCTACTGCGCACCAGTATTCAGCTCCCTCTTCATATCTTTTTGGGAGAATGTTGTCCATAGTAAAGGTGAAATTCACTGGTTTTTTACCCAAGTTTTTTGTGGTTCTAACTTGAGCAAAAGGGTAATTTCCTCGGTAGAAGATCGCTTCAACCTTTGCAATAGGAGCAACATTTTGGACATTGCACTCCAGTGTGTAAGGAGTGTACTCATACAATGGTCCAGTGTGGTTCTTAAAACTGAAGGAAACTTGGTCCGGGGGCTCTGTGAAGACAAACAGAAAGAGATTTGGGAGTAGATCCGGTGTTAAAACATCCTGAATGTATCAAAATATTATGTGTTTAGTTTCTTTATGATACTGTTTTTCTCGTTTGTTTTGGGGTAGTTTCCAAGACTAACTAAACATTCTCAAAACTTGGAGAGAGCAACTGTCACAACAGTTTAACGGTAGGAAGGAGGCAGGATGTCACCCAAAACATTTCATTTACGTTTGATAACATATCTCTGTGACAGTTAATGGTCAGTGCCACTGAAATTAAAATGTTGAGTTGTTTTCTTTATAGAAGTACAGATAGAAATGTAAAGCAAACAACATCAACAACAACAAAAGGCTAAACCACAAACAAACCTGTGCCACTTTATTCATCAGGGTTGATCAGGGTCATCAGGCTTTAATGCAACCGATGAGAATTTCTCTAAAGATCTGCACACAATGATTTACAATTTCTAAGAAAAGCAACTGATAACAGTTCAGTGATGCCAATCCAGTTATCAATCATGCCAATTGATCCAAATCTATATTGATTCCTCTACTGACTCCTTTGGATTTTATTACCTCCGCCAAGGAGGTTATGTTTTTGCCGACATTTGTTTGTTTTTTTGTTTGTTTGCAAGAACTACTGGATGGATTTTGAAGAAATTTTCAGAAGATGTTGGTAATGGACCAACCTAAAAATGATTGGATTTTGGTGGTGATCCAGTTTAGCGAACAATAGTTTTTGCTCAATAACTGTCTAACTAATAATGATATCAACAAGACTCTGAGTGCTAGGTGTGAGTTTTCAGGATCAAGGAATCATATTATGATGGTAACTTTATCATGGAACTGTTTCTTATAGATGTAACAGCAATATGTGAGCTACCTTGGTGGAGGCTTTTACTCTCTGAGCGCTTTCTAGTTTGTGGATAAAATGGTGGTTTCCTGTGCCAACAACCTTGAACACATAGCACATTACACATGTTTCCACCTTCACCGGAGATCACAGACACTGACATCATAAGTTTCATTGTTAACTTCATATAAACCCTGATGAGCACATACACACAAGACTTTAATGTTTGATCTGAATCCAAAGGCTTGATTCAGACTGCTGTGTCAAACTGTAATATTCCCACCCCGTGACGTTTCTCTGCAAGTGTGTGTGTCTGCTTTTGTGTGTATGGTATACATGATGATCTCTCTTGCTTTTCAAAGCTCACACTGTGAACTGACAGAAATATCACATCCTTACGGAATTAATTTGAATTTCTCAATGCATAATGATGATGGAGCTTCAATGCGACACTGCATTATTGTGAAATGTGGTTTTCTGTAGATCTTTGACCACCTCACTTCCACCATTTCTTCTTTGTAGCTCATGATGGTGGCCTCTTGCAAGAGTGTTTTGTCATTGCTTCTCAGGATACACTGACAAAAAGGAAGTCACTGACAGAGGAACTGAAAAGCAAAGTCAAATAACATCAGCGACTCAAATTAGTCACGCGTGTCCACTGATCAAAACTGATGCATCAGCCCTCCATTTATTTACCACTGCCAAGGGATGAGACTGAACAATATATCATTTTTACATCCCAACTGCAATGAGTGCATTTGCAATAGACCCACTGCAGAAGGGCCATTGTCAGTGATATGATTCAAGTATGCTGGCTGCCAGTTGTGTGTTTTCACATGTAAACCAAAAAAACAATTTGATCTTTCCTGACTGTCTACAGCAAAAGTCCCACCGATATCATCAGCAGTGGGCGATGTTTCTGCACATAAAATGTTAATAATGTTTGTCACACATACTGCAGTGTTACACTTCAAAGAGTGACTGTGTTAAATAAAGACGGATGATCTTTTAAATCTTTCTTTAGCTGTACTCAAATCATAATTATAAAAAAAACATCTCTTGTGTTTGTGCCTTAAATGAACACTTGAACATGGGGACATTTTCCATCTTCAAAAGTCGTCCATACCAATATAACCAGGGACACAAGGCAGCACAACACAGTGAGCTTTGAAAAGTTTTAAAAAATGGGTCTGCTTATGGAGGATTTACTTGTTGTGATCAGGGTAAACCATCAGAAATGATTGATGATGTAGGCCTGACATCACAAGCAACAAGTTAATTTGTGAAGTTGATGAAATGTGTTGCTACCGTCACAGTCAGTGTTGATGTGTGAGAGACGTCTGTAGCGTGCAACAGAACCAAAAAGCTTTAAGAAAATCAGTTTAGATCCAATCTAAGGTGTTGCACATAGAAAAACACCCTATTTGTTTATACAAAAATCCCTAAAAATATTGCAATGGGAATCAAGCTTTGGTTCCAGTTCCTTCTAGTTGTTGTATTTGCCTTTATTTGCCCAGCATTACCTTGCACCTAGTTTCTTGTTGCTTTCAAAATAATGATGTTAAACTATTGTGAGAGGCAGTCAGCACCAACAACAACAATGGAGTTAAGGAAGTAATCCTGGTAGATGAGCAACATGAAGGTTTAAAGTGTACCCTAATTTTACATAAAAAAAGATGCTACCAGAGCAGCATGCAGTGTCTGTGGCCGTGTTACTACAAGCAAACATCGGCAACATGCTGAACTAATTGCTGATACAGCACTATATTAAATACCAGGAGTTCCATGTGCTTGATGTCGTTAACAGAAAAGTTGTGTAGGCCTATTTTTTTCACACTGAAAATCTTCAACAGTCATTCAGGAAATCAATAAAATACTGGATTGATGAACAGAATTGCTATGATATTAGTGTATAAATGTATTAATTCACATCCCTCCCAGCGCCATCATAATGAAAAGTTGTTTTGCTATCATTTGAGCCGCACTGGTGCTGTGGAAAATTTTACTGTTACATTTTATTTCACACATCACATACAACCTATTGCATCAATTATTCTGAAGCTATAAACCTAAGTAACTAGATTGTTCTCATGAGTGTTGCAATGTCTCTCTTACAGGAGGTTCCTGAAGTTAATCATAACCAGATGTCTGTTCTAGTTCACACGAACTTTGGCTGAACTGTAGCTGTTGCTGATAGTTGTAGAAGCTGCCGTATCAGTTTGTTTCTGTTAGTGATGTAGTGTCAACTCCCACCTTTGCATCCTAAGTTTTAAAAGAATGTGCACATCTTCACCGCCTTAAGACTTCTTGGTATGTGGCGGACTGCATGCACATGCTTCTGATTGTCTCCTGACTCCAAGCCTGTACTCTATTATTTTTTATTTTCAATAAAAGAAACTCACTAAGGCAGTATTTGGTTCAAGATCCTTAATTTTTCATTTCATTTTTATGTAAAGATTGATGACTTGCCTTTACACTGGTAAAAATGTAAACATGCTTCCTCACCACAATATCCGCATATTACTTTTGCACTACAAATGCAACACAAAACGATGGGAAAAGTAAACTTTAAAACAGACAAAACATCATTTTGCTGTAAAGCATAGGGCTGTGCTGTTCAAGGCTTAAATAGGAAACTGTTAAGATTGGATAAGACTGTGTGTTCCTCTAGCTTTACCTTATATTTTGACATTACAAGTTCTCATCTTCAGGGACATCCCTATTTACAAGTTTATCATCTGGTCAGGATATTTTTCCATCCATTATCTATACCACTTTTCCCTTTCTGAGTTGCATGTGCCTGAAGTCTGTTCCAGCTCCCACAGAGTGAGAGACTGGATGCACTCTGAAAAAGTCACCAGCCAATCCCAGGGCAGATGATTAGAAACAACAATTGTTCCAACATGTTTTTGATTCGTGGGAGGAAACTGGAGAAACCAGGCTGATACACGCATGAGAAGAGTATGCCAACTCCACTCAGAAAGGCTCCAGCTGACTGAGGGTTCAAACCAGGAACTTTCTTGCTGCAAGGCACTGGCAATAACCCACTGCACCACTGTGCAGCCAGGATGTTTTTGTTTATTACTTCCCCCAAGGATGTTATATTTTTGCCAGTGTTTGTCTGTTTGTCTGTCTGCATTCAAAAAGTTCTTAACAAATCTTTTTATCAGACTTTACAATTTTATAGACTTTTTTTTAAAATTTTGAATTAATAAGTCAAAGAAAAATGACCAAAAAATGACTTTGATGAAATTTACAGGGGATGATTGTTATGGCATGAGGAAGATGTCATTATATTATGGTGGTGATCTGGATCCAGTTGTTCCAAATTGTTGCTTATGACTTGCTAAACACTTCAATATTTTTTCTACAAGATGTTATTTTATGGCACTCATGTGTTCACATCTATAACCTTAACATTAGATGACCGAAACAGCCCATATTTTGCCTTCAATCGTATTAATTTTGCTGATTATTGTTGTGGTATGTTCACAATAATGATATAAAAAAACATATACAGATTACCCCTGATAGTCCTGTATTCTCTCTCTGTCTGAGATGCTTTGTTAGAGCTCCTGCCTCTGTAAGGCTCCCTGCCCCACCTGGGCCTAGTCTGCTCTGATTGGTTTACAGGTCAAGTCTGTGGTGACTGGTCAGCTAAGCGCTGCTCAGCACCATGTTGCAAACAACTCTGCATTCATTAAAATCCCTACACTCTACAATGGTGTTTCTACCCTGAGCCAATGGGCTTGAAGTGACAGTGAAACAACAGTAGGATGTCACAATGGTAGATCTATTTGGGAAGGCCAGGGGAACAAGACGCTGTAGGCAGCTGCTGATGCCATTAACATGGAGAGAAGGAGAGGTCCAGAAATGGTGAAAAAGCCTCCTTTTAACAGTTAGAGCTGTCTGTTTTTGGCATTGTTTTGTGTTTTTGTCCTTATTTTTTCATCTTAGTGGGACGTTTTTTCCTGTCATGTTTTATTTTAACATAAACACACACACTCAAACAAAACCATAACTTCCCATTACGGTTGCATTGTCCAATAAAGCTGGCACAACAACTGTGTTTGGAAATGCATATGAAATGTTTTGGTGGACTCTAGCATCTTTTGCAAACATGATTCAGAGTTTTTATGTACCATGAAACTGTTGTGAACATGAAATTTCCTCTTGTTAGAATGATGAGACTGTTTAGAATTGAAAATGTGATCGAGTTAAGTTGTACGCTGCGAAGAGTTTCACAGTTCCCTTTGAGTATCAATTAATCAGTTTGGATCAGTGAGCGATATTACTGTGATAAGAGTGTAGATTTGATAAGGCAAGAAGCAAATCATGACATGTAGAAAACAACACAAATTGCCCAAATGACAGAGAATTTGTTCCCAATGACAGAGTGATTGTTAAAAGATTTTAGCTTCCTGTTTTGAAATATATATTTCTGATTAAAGAAACGAGCCAAACCAAATGAAACAATCCTCTGCTGCTTAAATCCACATGCTGGTTAACTTACTGTAGAGAGTGAAGGGCAGGGGGGTGCAGCACTGGTCGTTAGAATCCGTATTATAGTAGCACATGAGTTTCAAGTTCCATTCAGTCAGTTTGTCGGTGGTCCATAAAATCTCAGTTTCCACTTGCGTCTTGCTTCCCACAGAGTGCTCTAAATCATAAACTTGATCCACACACGCTTTCTGACATACAGTGCAGTTCACATCAGCTGAGTCGCCATACTTCACGATCAGTTCAGTTTTAGAGAAAACTGGCTTATCAGTGCAGTTTGTAACTGAAACATAAACACAGAAAGGAAAAGGTTTTTAAAAGACTGTAACAAAGGAGCAGCAGCTATAAATCATTAAGAAACCAGGTAATCCCATGGCAACGTGTCTCCTTGCAGGCATACAATAATACTGGTTATGTTTGATGTTTCAACATACTGAAGATTCAAAAGCAAGGCAACTGGACTGTGTAGAGTTTGTTGGGAAGACGTTTCACTTCTCATCCAAGAAGCTTCTTCAGTTCCAAATGGCTGGTGCTGGAAGCAGATATTTATCTTGCTAGAGGAAAAAACAACAACAAAGGAAGGGAGGAGATGGAGAACGACTCATAGAAACTTATCCCAGGGTGATGTAACCCCTGAGAGTCGTTACCCTGAATGGGTCATTAACTCCCCCTGTCATGTGAGGTGTTATGGTCACATGTGCCCAGGTGTGAGTGTTTGGAGAGCTTTCTGGGGAGAGAGCTTAGCACTGCATTATATGTAGGTGAGAGGTTGTGTCTGAGTCCACCACCTCTGTTAAGAGAAGGCTTCTCCAGTCTGGTGAAGATGGCTTCTTTAACTCCTCTTTCAAACCATCTATCTTCTCTCACCAACACCTGTACATTGCTGTCCTCAAAAGAGTGTCCCATGTCCTTTAAGTGAAGGTGGACTGCTGAGTCCTGACCTGAGGACCTCTTGTTGCCTTGCTTTTGAATCTTCAGAATGACCATGACCTGGATGAATGAGAATCTACACAGACGTATGATTCAACATAAATTTTTACAAATCTGTTTTAATATTTACTCATGTTTCCAGGTGACACATGGTCTGTGTACAAAACAGAGCTGAGCAGTGAAGCCTATGCCTCAAAATACTTGTAAAACAATACATTATATTGTATTTTCAATAAAACAGAAAACTTGAGAGAAAACGCTGCCTGCGTTGTGCTCACAGCATCCTTAAGTACCCCTCACACCCGGCTCATCAGGACCAAAACCAGCAAGGCACAGCTTTTTTTCCCCAGAGCCAGCTCCCTTTTAAACTCTAACCCCCACAGACTCAACTCCTGACCTTACCCTCCCACATACGCATCCACTATATGTGTGTACTTCTGTATTGTATATCTGTGCATTCTATTTATTCATAATCATCTATATAACATGTGCACATCTGTATATTTAGTCATACTTATCTACATAATATGTAAATCTGTACAGTAGAACTCCATATCTATTCACAATGCCTAGTATATCCAAATATTGACAGTGTATTTCAAACCATTGCCTTCAGGCTGTTAGTAACATAGCTATAATCTCTTGTTTTATTTTTCTTCCTGTAAATACATATAGATATATAATCATGCACCTTATGTATATAACAGTATGTAACGCTGCACTTCTGAACTGGATGCCAAACAACTTTTCATTACTCTGTACCTGTGCATGTGTAATAACAATACATTTGAATCCTAATCCTTTCCCTTTCTCATTAAGTTTACCTCACTTAAGGTGATACAAAAAGCTGTGTCAGGCACAAGGTACAATCCCCATGGAAACCCAAAACAACAGAGTACAATCGAGAAAAGGTTCAAGGTCCAGAGTCACAATTTTAAGATATAACAAAATAAAAACTTTTACATTTAGCAGCATCAACCAAAAGGAATAATATAAAATGAAGTGGAAAAATGGACCGTGTCTACATTTCCATGACAAGGTAAAAACTGCGTTAATAAATGTCAAAATAACAGCTTTAGAGATAAGGCAGTCCTGTACTCTCCATGGTTTTGTTTCATTTTATTTACCGGAACGTCCTGATCTGGAAAAAAATGTTTCAGACCAGTATATAAAGAGATAAACAACTGAAACCAAATAAACTCAACACAAGCCACATGTTACACAGCCCACAGCATGTGTTACATAAATACTAAAAGCCTTTTATTAGTTGCTGGGTGCCCATTTTGCACATCAAATCACATTAAAAATCTAAATAAAATACATTTAATCCAGTCGAAAAGGCACAGACCTAAGAAGAGGAACAAGGTTCAAGCCATCCACAAGAGGATGAGTTTAATCCAAACATTTTTTTTTGTCTGTAATCAAAACTTGGACACTGATGTTCATTTTTCTCATGATACCTTAAACAAACTCTTTCAGAATAGACCATGAACTTGTCTCAGACATAAAACAAGTCATATACTCAACAAAGTTAAAAGCAAATCGTGTATTTAAACTTAACACACTAAAAGGCAACAACTCTTCATTAAGTATTAAACATATCCTAACCGACGGTGAAGAACTGTAGGAAACCTTTTGCTAAACTCTTAGTTCTCAGTTTTAATAACAGTTTATGTATAACTTCAATAACAACACCCCTTACAACAGCCAATGATCACCAATAAACCATGGCATTTCAATAGTTGAATGTGACGCAGGAGTTTAAGGCAGTAACTAGCCATTTTAACCTCCACTGAAATAAACAAGCGTCGAGGACACTGAACGCAACATTTCATACATGAACACAGAGCTAACGGTTAGACGTTAGCTCAACTGCAAGTTATAAGACATGAAAACTTACGACAGGCGGACACGGGGACGTCGAAGAAAGACAGAAATAAAGTCAGAGCAGCGATTATTCCGTGTACAGACATCGTGTCCTGTCGGTGTAAAGTGGTTTAATATCCGTTGTGGTGATTTTGCAGTGAATAAATGAAAGTCGGTGGTAAAGAGACAACCCTGCCCACTCCCTTTTCAGGATCCAGACTGGAGGCGACGGTCCTGCTCATGAGATTTACACTGTGCTCAACAGTAACGTCATCCTAGTACACGAAATTGAAACTGTGAGCAGGCGGGGGGAACATTCGACCGGGGAATTTTCGGAAATACCAGGTTTCTTTTTAGTGGAGTTGAGACCCTTACGACCCTAACTGAACACAGGATAACCCACACAGCACGTAGGGTTCATTATAGCCCACATTAACAGACTAACAGAGTCTTATCAGCTTGTTTTAGTGCATGAATGTCTGTGGTCCGGAAACAAACCTCCCTTATCGGAACAACTGCAGTGTGCCCTCTGAAAAGCATGGGAAATAACAAGTATCCCCCGATTTATAAGCGAGCAATATCTTTGACATGCTGTCTCCTCTCACACTATGTCAAGCACAGGTGGGAAACTTTTCAAGCACCAGGAAAACCACAGTGAGCCTTTTTTTTCACATCCTAAAGGCCACAGATACTATCAAACTAAGGAAGGAAACAACAAAGCCTAAGGTGAACAGATAATACCAAGCATTGATTTATTATAACTACATAATAATGCATGACTTAATGAATCTGACACAGAATTTAAGTCAATTTAGGCTTCCTTTTAAACTGATAAACCAAAAAAAGTATTTAACCTTTGACATTTTTTGAAAAAAACTTCTCATGTCATAGTCTAATGCTTTATAAAAGAGATTTTGAGATACAGTTATAACAAAGTAGGCTCTCTAACTCTTTTGGAAAAAAAAAACAACAACATTATACAGAAATTTAATCCCCAGTTCCAATGAAGTTTGGACATGAGGTACAACATTAATGAAAGCAGAATACACCTGCTTGCAAATCCTTCCCACCTAGATTTAACTGAGCACGCTACCAAGGCAGTAAATTTCATTTTCAAACTGATAACTCTGTTGCTTTTTGCAAATATTAACCAGTTTTGACAACACGCAACACGTTCCAAAAAAGCAGAGACAGGGGCAACAAAAGACTGGGAAGTTTCAGGAATACTGAAAAAAAACCCACCTGTTTGAAAGGTTTCACAGGTGAGCAGGTCGACTGGAAATAGATGAGTATCATGTTTGGAGCATCCCCGAAAGGCTCAGTCACTCACAAGCAAGGATAGGGCAAAGTTCACCACTTTGTGAGCAACTGGGTTAGTAAATAATCATATTGATTAAGAACAATGTTTCTCAATGTACAATTGCAAGTAATTAAGGGATTTCATCCTCTACAGCCCATAACATCATCAAAATCTAAATCAAAAGCCCCAGCCTGCTCCTTCCCAGGCTCTGGACCAACAGACTGAGAAACTCTTTTGTCCCTCAGGCCATCAGACTGTACAACTCCACACTGGGGGGATGAGGAGTAACAGGAAGACAGAGGACAGGAAGGAGCAGTAGCCAGCCAGTAGCCATATATTTTTATTTTTATTTTATTTATATTTATATTTTTGTTTAGATCTATCTTTTTATATATATAAGTATATCTTTTTAATCTGTAATACTGAACTGCTACTGAATCCCAATTTCCCCGAGGAAGTTTTCCATAGGGATTAATCAAGTATTATCTAATCTAATTGAACCTAATCTAAATGATTCAGAGAATGTGAAGAAACCTGTACATGAAAGCAGCAAGGCCAAAAAAAAAATCAGCATTGAATGCCCGTGACTTCAGTCTCTCAGGTGGCACTGCATTAAAAACCAACATCATTCTGAAAAGGTTATCACCACGTGGGTTCAGGACTAGTTCGGAAAACCATTGTCGGTTCACACAGTTTGTCACTACATCTATGTGTCAAAGAGAAAACTCAACCACACAAAGTGAAAGCCACATATCAACACCCAGAAACACCACCAGCTTCTCTGAGCCTGAGCTAAACATGAGACGGACTGATGCAAAGTCCAAAGGTCTGCTGTGGTTTGATGAGTCCACATTTCAAACTGTTTTTGGAAATGCAGTGTTCTCTAAAGAGGAAAAGGACCATTCAGGCTAAAGTTAAAAAGCCAGCATCTGTGATGGTTTAGTGGTGTGTCAGTGCCCATGGCATGGGTAACTTGCACATCTGTGAAGGCACCATTAATGCTGAAAGGTACATACTGGTTTTGGAGCAACTAATGACCCCAGACTGTTGAGCAACTGAAGCAAGAATGAGAAACAATTCCACCTACAAAGCTTAAATTTTTAGTGTCCTCAGTTCTCAAACTCTTGAGTGTTGTTAAAGGGGAAAGTTATGAAACACAGTGGTGAACATGCCCCTGTCTCAGCTATTTAGGAACGTGTTGCAGGCCTAATATTCAAAATTGGTTAATATTTGCCAAACAATAACCAAGTTCAGCAGTTTAAACATTGAATGTTTTATCTTTGTTGTATATTTAATTGAATATAGGTTAAAAAGGATTTGAAAATCATTGTATTCTGTTTTTATTTAAGCCTTACACAATGTCCCAACTTCATTGGAATTAGGGTTTGTATCAGTATCACACAGTCCAAAAATAAAAACTGCTCAGCTCTCTGGGGAGATGCCAGTTCACTTCCTGAGGACAGCCGGGATTCCCTTGAGCGAGGTACCAAAACCCCAATTGCGTGGCTCAAGTCCCTGTTCAGTCCCTTCATGCAGGTGAGAGGCATGTGTGTTTTTCTGGTCTGTTTTTTTCATGAAGAGTGTTAGCCTAAGCAGAATGACTCAGAGAACAGAGCTGTGAAACGGAAGTTCCAGTGAATTCCCCTTGAACTCCATCATTGTGATACATTTTAAGAACCAACGTGGCAGAACACGTGGGTGTCCAGCATGATGTCACGGAAATAATGTGACAGTGCTGATGCTGCCGTTGTCTCAGACATGAATGACCCTACGTGTCATTGAGTCACGAGGGGGAGTTTCAAAACTCAATGAAATCTCTATCTCAAAACACACTCAAGTGTTACCTAGAGATGAACTTGTTCTCCACTGACCTCACACGTACTAAAATAACCTCAGAGTATCACTTCTCTATTTAACTGTCTTCTACAGGATGGGATTTTGCTAATATTGTGACTTCACGGAAAGTGTATCTTTCCTCTTTGTGTTATAAGTGAAGTTAAAGCATCTCATGCAGAACTCGATGAATTCTCCTCTATGTTCGCTCTGCTACACAGATTGACAACCTCTGCTGAGTGAGAAGAATCAAAGAAACCAAGATAATTCCTCCAATGGCTCGTCAGTCTCCCTCTTTCCTCACTCTTTGTCTGTATCACCACATGTGACGGAGGGGAGAAAAGAAATGGGACATCGAGACGAAAGTATCGTGCTGCATCGTGTAACTTTGCTCCGTGTTGCTTGCGGGCAGTTATGACGCTCATATGTGTTGTGTCCAGTTGTGACACGGTGTGACGGAGCATTTATTGGCTGCCAAGCATTTTTTCCACAAATATTTAAAGTATTATTTTGCTAATACTTTTACAATTACAGCCAATTATAGCTTCTTCTTTTTTTTTTTTTTTAAATATGTAGTTATCTTGCGGTCATGGCAGATTGTCAGGTTTTCTTTTTTTTTCTTTATTTAGGATCATTATACAACAAACATGCAGTCATCGGGTTACATTCTTTTATCATTTATACAGTCTGATCCATGTTTTCTTTTTTTCCTTTTCTTTTGTACAGTATCAATACACATTATATCACAACATAAATTGGAACAGAACATGGAGTGTTGCCATATTTTTAAAAAAACAAAGATAGAACAAAATGTTTGTTTATTTATTTTAAACAAAACTCAGGCTTTTCGGGAAAATATATGTTTTCCGCATCTTCCTTTAAGCTATGTTTTTGTGATTGCTTTTCTAACCGCTCAAATCAGTATTTCAAACATTTTTTTAATTCTAACTTCTCTTGTTGTATTTTATAAATGACCAAAAATCAACTATGATCACATCTCTGGCAGCGTTCTTGCGGTACAGCAGTTTTTCACACCAGCCTTAAACTTTCACACAATACCAGTAGAGAAGTGAAAAACCTGTCATGTCCTGTTTTGACCTTGCATTATTTATGTGCAAGTGTCAAACTTGTCTTAGTTCACAATCCGCACCTCGAGCAATATCAGCATTGTGAGCTGGAACAAGCCTGACAGCTCTGCCCTCTCTCAAAGACAAAAGCTCTCAAAGACGCGCAGAGACATGTTTAATGAGGCCGGTGAGTGATCACATCAGGCATGCAAATGAAACCACAACGGCTTTCACTGCAACTGTCGTTCAGCCTATTTACATGCCAAGATGGTGTGACTGTGTCAGTTTGTGGTGACTGCAGCATGAAGTAGACCTCTCACTATGAAGACACATGTACACTGTATATATATATATCTATAGATATACTTTTAAATACAGGAAATTATTTTTGTAGATGACCTTTAAGAGAACTGATATCACTCTCATGTCTGTAGAGTAAACAGAGGATGTTTGATGATGGGACGTGGTGTTGCTAAGGATTATGTTTGAACAGGTCAGGACAGCTCTCTCTTGTTCTCTTCTTACTGGACTTTGACCAATAACTGAAAATACTTATCACTGCACTGAGTCTTTGCCCCCCTCTGCTGTTCATAACATGGATTCATTTGATACAAAATATGTTTTTTGATGACTAAATATCATATGTGTTTTTTAGATGAAGTATAGATAGTAATTATTACTTAACAGAAAATTCCACTTTCCACATGTTTGGCTGTTTTCTTAATATTTTAATTCACACTTCTTTTCTTGCTGTTCCAGTTTCCTAGTTAAATCAATGTAAAAAGAATTCAGAGGTAATTACAACAGGAAGTTTGTCACCAGAATGAGAACACAGGCCTGGAAACCCAACTTCCACTTTCATTTTCACCTGAAAAGTCCCCAAAGAGTGGGGAAATCCAGCACTTTCACTTCAAAATCACTTCATCACCAAAGGTACAGGACACAGTGAATGTGGCTTGTGACTGAGGAATCCGGAGGTATGGCCACAGAGAGTTCACTCTTAATTTATAAATTATCTTTCTGCAAGTTAAGATTTTGACTTGAATTTTCCATCCCAAAAAACAAATGATAAAGTGATTTATTATTCTGCTGGCTGAAAGAGCTTCAGGTGTGCAGCTCTTCTGTTTGGACAGTTGGGAGAAGTTGAGTTTTTTGTTATTCTGCACCTGATGTTTGAGAAAAAAATACTTTTTTCACCACATCAGTTCATCTTCATATTAAGAATTCTTGCTTACTTAAATTTGACATAAAAGAAAAAAAAGGTTCAAATGTTTTTTTTTAAGTTGTCAACCCCAACATATTATTGGGCCATATTTAAGAATAAAATCACTGCTCTGAGCAGCTGCAAGATACAATTTTACAATTTATTAGGTCAAAACTTAAGGCATAAAAACACTTGAATATGTCGAACGTTTTGAGGCTCAAGACTAGAAGATTTAGAACATCTTTCCTGTAAATTTTCAGCCGTAAAGTCAAGATGTAAGTCTTAAAACAACTTGAAAATGTTCCATGATTTTTTTTCATGAATTTCGAGTTGTAAGGACATGATGTAAAGATTAAAATTTTAATCAAAATCAAATTAAATAATTCTTGTAACTCATAAAGTTGAGATTTAAGGCTTTTAACTTCCTTAAAATATCAAAATTTATCCTGTAAATATCAAGTTTTAAAGTCAAAATTTAAGCTTAGAACAACTTAAATATTTGATAAGTTCTTGTGAATTTCAATTATTTTATAACATCAAGATTTATTTTTTAAAACAACGTAAATTTTAAAAATTCTTTTGTAAATTTAAAGTTATAAAGTGGAGACGTAACCTTGAAAAAAGACTTGAAAATTTAATTAATTCCTAAATTGAGTTTTAAGGCTTTAAATGGGTTGTTAATTTCGTTTTTTTTTTCTAAATTTTTACTTACAAGACAATTTTTAAGGCTCCACACTGCTTTCAAATTTCAAAATTGAAACAAATTCAGGTTTTCATTTGTTGCAGACATAACTTTATAATCACAGAAATGATGAGTATTGCTGAAGGAATTGGTGTATCCTTTTTCATTCTTTTGTTTTTCAGAGTGGCTCTTCTACGCCAATGGAAATGACAAACCTTTACAAACACAAACAGTTAAAGATGATTGCCTTCAAAGAAAATAAAAATCCTGTTGTGTTTGAAATAACAACAGGATTATGAGTAATGTATTGGTTATAAAGATTGCTCTGTTTTTTTTTTTTTTTAAATTAACAAGACAATGATCTGAATAATGATTTATGTTTTGTGGATAAATAAAACCCCCTTTGTGTTTAATGGGTCAGTTATAGTTTTGAAAAACTCAATATTATATCTCCAGGTTATTTTGGTGTTCTTCCAGATGAAAACTTTATATTTGTTATAAAATTTGAATAATTCAGAAAAACAGGGCAGGATTTTACATACCCTGTGACCAAGGATGTTATGAAAAGCCTTTTTATTTAATAAAAGGAACAGTTAAAAAACACAACAAAGGTTCTGTAAAACCAGAAGACATCACGTCAAAGAACTCGATGTTAAATTCCTTGTAATCACTTAAATAATTTAACTGAAAGCTTAAATGTGAAAAACCATCCTCTGCTCTTATCATATCCACATGATGACATGTTCATGTAGTGATGGTGACACTCAGTCAGCTCAGGTAAAAGAAGCACGGAGCAGGTGAGCTCTGATTACTGTGACTGTGGCGGTGCGACGCAGTTCCAGTGTCGTTCATTCGGTAACACCTGAGCGAGCCGCAGGCAGCAGCTGATGGTGGGCTCATAAAACACACAGTCCAGATCATCCACCATCTTTGGTGTCTCACTCCTGGAGAAGAGTGAGGGTTTAGGAGCTTTAACCAGAGTCCTCTTCTTCACACAGCCCATGTTGATGAGCGCCTGTGGAAGGATGAGAGAGTTAAACGAAAGGCGAGTTCATCTGGGCCCAGTTGTTCATGAAGTTTAATCTGGATCAAAATTATCCAGATTTTGAAATCCCTTTTTTTGCCATCCAGGGTCACGTAATCCGTTGTACTTTTATCCCAGTTGTTCAAAGGAAAGTTGGATTGGATCAGTCTGATGCAGATCCAAACTTTTCAAGATTACCAAATCCAGATCATCAGTGTTCAAATTAGACTTCATATCACGCTGAAGGCTCTGAGGTGTGAAAAAAACTGGTAGAATAGGCAGCATGGGGCCACTCAAAGTGTATTTATTTTAAGAAACAAAAAGAGAGAAAGTAGAAATACCCCATTTTAAACGTCTTTTGGCCAGCCAGACCACATCTGTCCCACAAAAAGTAAAAAAAAGTAAATAAATATTCCATGTGCTTCAAATTTAAACTTAAAGTTTCAACCTTTTAACGTTAAAAAAACAACATCACACACATTCAGCCTTCTTCTAATGCTTCAAGGATGCACCTGAGCAGCTGAAAATGAAGACCTACCTCCGACTTTCTCTCAGAATGAGAGAGTGACTGGACATGCAGTAAGGGATGCCATTGTCAGAAACTATGTTTGAACAAGGATTTCTGGATGTGTCTGTAAATATGAAGTTTCCAATTAGAGTTAGAATTGAATACTTTGTTTGATTTTGGCAGCTTTTGAGAGGATTATACTATTTCTACCTTACTGGTCTTTAATGTTAAGTAGTCTATAATTTCAACTGTATGGTTTGAAAATCAGCTGAAAAAATATACATAAATAAATGTGGATCTATTGCATGATGAATGTTATTTATTTGACCAGTTAGAATTTGATTTAAGTTACATTTTGTTCCTGAAATCCACCCTGAATCCACCAAACGGCTGGGATCCCAAACATACTAAAAAGTTTTGGACAACAAAAACTGAGTGTTTGATCCAGATTAAAACCAAGATTGGATAACGTGATCTAATCCAATCTCAGAATACATTTTTGGTTTTGAACAACCCATTTCCAGTTTTAATTCTAAAGGTAATTCTAAAGTTACCCATAGAAACAAACTGGGGAAACTTGTGAGAACTAGTGGGAAGATCATTGGGAGGCAAAAACCGATCTGTACCACCTTTACCTGTCAAGACCTACCCAAAAGGCAGACAAGGTCTGCATGGATAAAACCCACCCACTCTCAGGGCAGTTTATGCTTCTCCCCTCAGAGCGACGGCACAGACATCCCAATATTAAAAACAAATTGGGCTAAAAACTCATTTCTTCTCATGGCAATCACACAACTAAACAGGGCATGGGCAGGGGTGTGATCTGAATTATAACCCAATGAAAAGCGCTTCTTTTTATGGTTAGACTATTTATTTCAGATTTCTTTACTTACTTATTCTGTGTGTTGGGGAATTTTATGTCTGATAGGTCTGTGTAATCAATGTGTGTCATTGTATCTAGATGTATGTGTTTGTGAATGTGCTGCAAACAAAATTTCCCCCTAGGACATTAAAGGTTTTTCTAAGTCTAAGTCTAAGTTCAAGAATTGATCCAATCCATTATCCAAAATCCAATCAGATTACCTTTTGAACAACTGGCCCTGAAGAGCACATTTTAGCTACAGGTCCCTTTGGTACCCTTTGTTTGCCCTTGTTTGCAATATTAACTGCACTCCTTCCCTCGATCTAGTTTCATGAGTAAACGTGAACAAAAGTTGTATAAGTACTTGTTTACCTCCAGCAGTTCCATCACTGCGACCGGCTGCAGTGAGTCCCTGTAATGTTCCACCAGTGATCGGTGCGTGAGTCCAGGTCGATACATGACGTGGTAGAGAACGCCCTCCAGCATGCCCTTTAACACCTGCCGGTTCAGGTTCCCGTCGACCATTCGCCACGGACGACTGATGAAGCTGGTATTTTCATCACTGCAAGGGACAGAGGGTTTAGATTCAGGCAGAAAGGTGAGAGGGGCGACATGAAAGAAGAAGAAGAAACTGTAGGATGAAGTATTTTAGTTCTTACTTGTTAACATCAGCTGCTTCTGCTCGCTTGCCGCCGTCCTCATCCTTTTCATCGTTTATGCTCCCCCTCCTGGATCTCCGCCCTCTTCTTCTCTCTTGTTTTCCCTCAGCTTCCACCTTTTCATTTCCCACTTCCTCTTCTCTCTTCTCTTCAGACTGTTTCTTCTCTCCGCCCTCCTCTAGTACAGTTAACCCCTTCCCTGCTCCCTCCTCATCTGGATTCTCCTCTTTCTCATCTGGCTGTTCTTCATTCACTTTCTCTTTTGCTACGTCACTTGACGACACCCCTGCATCCTCCTTCACCTCCTTGTCCTCTTTCTCTGCGATGTCCTCTTCATCCACTTTAGATTTCTTCGCCGGGGGTTCATCCTTCGCACGCCGCGTCGCTCGCCGACATTTTTTCTGCAAGAAGGGTAACGTGCGCTGTCTCTGCAGAGAGCTGAGTTGATCTGCCTCGGCCCCTGACTGAGACCACTGTTTGGGGTTTAGGGTCAGGAGCCAGGGTTTGGCATGATGGATGAGGACCCAACGGGGGCCCAGACTCCCAACTTTAAGCACCTGGCCTTCTTCTTGCAACTCCTGGTGAGAAAATGGGAAAATGTTGGATGATAGAGCTGCTGAGATTATGGCTAAAACAATCACCACTGATTTGATTGACACTTAGATCATGATTATCTTTTATACGACTCTGTGCACGACTCTCTGATGACTATAAAAAATGTCATGTTACCTTAAAGGGTATCCACAATTTTAAACAAATTCTGAACATTTTTTTAATTGTTTAAAGGGATATGCCGACATTGTCTTTGTTTTCATGTCTTGCCTCACTCATGAGTCCATGACAAGCAGATAGAGTCACAAATGAGTCACAACAAGCACACACAAGCACACCTTTTCAGACATATAACATTTATCCAAGTGCTAATTTTCTTTTTTTTCTGTCTGTACTTCTATGTTGCCTTTTGTTATATGTTTGAAATAAACTTATCAAATCAAATCAAAGTGACACTGAATCAGACTTTTCCAACACCTAGTTTGTCACACAAGGAGGAAGCAGAGCCCACTTTTATGAACCCACTCCTCTAATCATAACCTATATTAAACATAAAGTCACAGAGCTTTTATCTACCTGCCACTGCAGCTGGTGGGCCGAATGTCTGACCTTGATATATGTCTGTGTGCATAATAATTAGACTCTCATTACCTTCAAGTACTGCTGCAGGCTCCTGGTGCGTCCACACTGCGGCTCCTGCAGGTGAAGGTGAGTCTGACGGAAATCCTGATCATCTACACCGTATTCACCAGCTCCGTCTAAACTCTGTCTGATCTGAGCACAGGCCTCTATGTCCTGTGGCATGTATCCTCTCTGCTCCATCAAGCGCTCCTCACACTCCTTTACGTTGGATGGAGAGGAGGTGAGGGAGGAGTGGATGGTGTAGGTAAGGTTTGGTGGCACCAGAGATGGACCATATTTAATCAAGTTCAACTCAGGAGGACCTGACACTGAAGGGAAAATGGGATTTAATGCTTTCATTGCAGATGGAACATTGTAATAAATGTCTTTAAAGCTCTTTTTACTCACTGTCATCAATGAACAGGGTATGAGCAGGTTTGTTACGTAGCTGCAGCCTCACATTACAGGACTCTAAAACGATGTTGTCATTGGTGTTCAGGTTGCGGAGTTTGACTGGAAACAACATAAAATTTAATTCACCCTGAGTGCAGACCCTTGCTTTCTTCTTTAATACTATATTAATCCTTATTTCAATATAAATGCCTTTTCAGTTGATTAAATCATTAAACTTCACTGATCAGCATCAATTCTTTCAAATACACTTGCACACAGTTTGGGAAGGAACTCTCCAGGTGGGTTTTTGCAAACATCTTTAGGAACTAACCACAAATCTTGTGTGGATGTGGGCTGGCTCAAATACTTCTGTCTCTTCATGCAATCCCAGATGCATTCCAAGATGTTGAGATCAGGACTCTGTGGGGGCCACACTATCTTTTGGAGGACTCCTTGTTGTATTTTACTCTGAGTGTAGTTCTTAATGAAATTAAATGTTTTTGGCCGCTGTCCTGCTGCAGGATATGTTTGGGGCCAATCAGAAGCTTCCCTCATGGTATTGCACAACGGATGAGTATTTGCTTGCATTTCTCAGCACTGAGGAAATGATTAATCCAAATTCCCAACTCTGCTTACGGATGCAGACCAAACTTGAAGGGAATCTCCAACATGCTTCACCGCTGCTTGCAGTGCAGAATGTGCTTACTGTGCCCCTCCCCAGCCTTTTGAAAAAAAACTACCATCTCCTGTTACTGCCAAATATTTCCTAATTTGACACATTATTCTAGAGCAGTGGCTCTCTCAACCTTTTTGGGGTCCTGAAACCCCTGCATATTTCTGATCTACTGTGAGGACACCCCCGCGCCCCGCGCCCTGCACCCCCCCCCCCAAAGTCAATGATCTTCTTCTTCTTCTTTGTGTAATTGTGCTTATCATCGTCTTCTTTCTTTGTTTGTTTGTAACACTAGCTTAATTCTAAGTGCTAACCTGAATATTCCTGTAGATGATTCATAATGAAATCATTATTAAGAAATGGTGTTTGCCCAGTGAAACAGCAGGGGGCTCATATATTGAAAAGGACGCAGATTGTATTAATTTTGTATTAGACAAATTTAAATAAATAAAAAGCACTTGGGAAACAGATGTAATTAGAGAAAAAAGTCCTGTTACCCTCTGTAGTTTAGGTAGATAAAGGTCTCAGTCACATTTAAGTGAAATAATCCTATTTTTTAAAATGTCATAGGATCTTTTTTTAAAATTATATTTTATTATTAGGGGCCCCTTGAAATTACCTGTGGTTGTGAGACACTATTATAGACCACCTGCTTCCATTTTTCTTCATCCTAGTTCCCAGAAATTTGCACACAGTTGAGACACTTGGCCTTATTTCCTGGTCTGAGATACGGCCTTTTGTCCACTGCTCCTCAATGTTGGCTCACTCAGGCCAGACCTGGCTAGATAATAGATGAGTATACATGCACCACTGGCTTCTGCCACTTCTGAGCTGATGATACCGCCGGGCATCATCTGGTTTCAAATGAAAGCAAGCATGATGTGTTTTTCATCTGCAGCTCTAAGCTTCCTTGGTCAATCAGTGCATGCTAGTTTCTTTTCTTCAAAAAAGCATCAACAGCACATATTGAAACCCCAGTCCTCTTTAAAACTCTTACCTGGGAGAGACCCTCCTGATGTAGTATAATTTCCTTGTGCCTTATTGCTGTGCTCAGTCTTGCCTTGATGTATGACCTTGGACATGAAACTGTCTTCCACAGCTTCATCTTGGTAGCAGAGTTTGGCTGCTTCTCACACAGTTTCAGCCTAATACAAGGCTTTTACTGTAGCTCCATTAGAGTTTCACCTCCACTGTGAATGTCGTGGAGATGGGATGGAGGGCACAAGTTGATCCTCTTTTTGCACCATCTCCAGGGGTAGTATCAGAGGCGTAAAAATGGGTGAGAGGTGCCTTTATGTGTATGTGGGGCCACACGCCATGTCATGTACATTCAAGCCATACTGCAGCATGAACTGATGCAACTGTTGTAACATTTGTTACCTTGTTGCAGCGCTTTTTGGATAAAGGCACTGTGAAAAGGGCTTGTGACTGTGTTTCAACCCACATAAGAAAATGATGATCATCAGCATCTCTCTGGTTTGACTGATTAAATATACACTTGATTACAGCCCTACAAGATCCTGCCTTTGTGCATTACTTTTAAATGTGCCGACTGCGAAAAGCCTCTCCACTTTTACAACACGGCTTAAGGCGCACTTGTTCACCTTGGCCTTTGGCTAAGTATAATCACTTTTATTGGGTTCTTATTGGTTTTAAAATGTATTTATTCTGTATTGTTTTTGTTCTTTTATTGTTTTTTTATGACTTTTATTGGTTTTAATTGCTTTTATTGTTTTTATTGTGTCTGCCTATCCTACTGTAAAGCACTTTGGTAGGCCACTGGCTGTTTTAAACATGCTGTATAAATAAAGCTGACACTGACAAACACAAGTGTACCTGGATGAATTGATGCTGCTTAGAAGGCAAAAAGTGGTCACACCAAATACTGATTTGTGCAGATTTTTCTTCTGTCTGCACTGTGCTGTATGAAGAAAGCTCATATTAATAAAGTGAGAAGTAAACCAAACTGTACCTATGCCAGGACTGCAGTATCCTCTCATCATCAGGTAGTTGGTATGAGATGCTTGATGGGCCTTCACCTGCAGTGTTTTTTTCTCCACAGAACCTTCACAGTCATTATCGTCTTCGTCCTCATCTTCCAGAGCTGCCATACTGAATAATGACATATTTAATCACAAACAATGGCCTCAGTACTTTCAGGGTACTCGTGGGTCTGGCTCTAGGCTATGTTTCCAATCACTTTGTCTGCCTAGTACCATCCATAGTGGCAACTCATGTTAGTCCAATGACCAGTTAATCTATGACGGGGGCTATCTGATGGATTCAAACTCACCTCTTCACGGCGTCATTGTCCACCATGGTGCTGTCCACCACAACCATCTGTTTAGGTATGGACAAGTGAACACTCAGCAGTCCCAGAGACAACAGGCTGAGAGAGGCCACACAGGCTCCACCCGGGGCGTCCAGAGAAAACTGCAGCATGTCGGACTCATCTACAAGCTTCTCTGCAGCTTCAGCTGAAGAGTCTGTGGGAGCAGCTTCAGCTGGATGATCCTGGGCTTGTTCTTCAGCAGATGGATCATCAGGTGAACCTGCTGTCGAGGAATCTTCTTGGTTTTTCTGTTCTGTGGGTTTGCCTGGAGCCTCTAATCTTTCTTCACTTACATCCATGGGTGTGTCCTCTTCTTCCGCTTTTCTTTGGTTGTCCTCGTCCTCTTTAACAGAGTCACTGTTTGCATTCTCTGGCTCACTCTGTAGTCTGTGAGCTGCCCCGCCCTCACTTGTCTTTTTATTCTTTTTTGTGCTTTTCTCCATCACCTCGCCTTGCACTGACCTGTTTTCAGTTTCAAGGTAGAAAGTGCTGAGAGGTTTATCCTCCTCCACCTTGTTGGCCATCAGACTTCTCACAAGGCGGAACGAATCGGTGAACAACAAGTGAGGGAAACGCCATGCGAAACACCTGCGAGGAGCAAGAGGTACTCTCAGAAGCTACACAATCAATGAAGTATTTAACAAGAATAAAATTTCCTTTCTGTGGGCAGGAATGTTAGCATAGCATTAGAAAAATTCTTAACACCAAGACAGATTCCTTTTTCTAAACACACAGCACCATCCTTACAGTGTTTATGTACCTGTAGAATGACTGAGACAGCTGATAGGACATCGGTAGGATGGGCAACCCTCTGTTCTTCTTCGGCCCAAAAGGCCGATTGACACGACGACGGTTGGCCAAGCCTCTCTTCCTGCACTCGATCAACACCTGGCACAGCAGCTCCTGGTTATAATTGCTGTACATGTGGAAAGTCTGACAGTTGGAAAAAAAATATGTCAAAGAAAAGGTTTTGAAAATTGTGTCAAACAAGCAAGAAAAAAGTGGCATTAAAAACTGAAGCAAGAAGTCCCAAAAAGTGCAGTTCCTAAAAATTTCTCCTATAGGCTTATACCCAAGTCGAGGAATCCTCATTTGTTCCTGAGTTGAAACTTTTAAAGCAGAAATACATGTTAACAGCCTAGAAAAAAAGTTTTTGGACTTGATTGCCTAATTCCTCAGAACTATGATAAGTAGAATTTTCAAAAACGGAAAACTGAAATCCTAAATGTATAACAAAAAAGCTTAGCCTAAGTAATACCTTTTTTTGTTAAGTACAGCAAGTTGCCCAGAAAGACGACTTTACAAGGAGAAAGGACTTGCTTAATTATGGTGTCCTGGTTCTGGATCTCATTATTGTTTTTGTGTCATCCAGGATTGTTCTCTGGCTGCTGTCTGCTCTGTTACTCAAGCTCTCCCCATAATGTATTACTCTATTCTCTGACACCAATAGCAGAAATGGCCAAACTACACATTTCATAGTCGAGTTGAGACCCGTTACAGCCTTTGACTTCCCTCAAAGGTTACTTCTCTTTTTATTTAATAAAAACATAAATCATCACAGCATTTTTACAAAACCATTTCCATTTTGTGGATGATATTTACGTGTTTTTAAGTATCTATTTTAACCCTTTTGTAACCCAGGTTACATACATCAGTTAACCAATCAGGACACACCCCACCACCACTTTTTCTAGTTTTCAAACAATTCTACTCATTTACAGCAGTGCCACCCAGTGGATACATATTGGTGTTACAAACACTATTTAGAGAGGTGAATAAGTAACAGACAGAGAGAGGCTTTCAAAATTTTAAATACAGTGCTAAGGCGGCAAAAAGTCCCCGAGCTCTACCAAGTTCCCACTGATCACGTCAGCTTTGTTCTTGAGGCCTGTGTTATTGTGCTGAATCAGTTCTTTTGTTTGTTGCAGTAACCAATAGACAGTCACGTTGTGCTTGTAGCGCCCTCTGTTGGATTGGACAGTTCACTGCTCCAGATGCCTTAATGTGCTGCTGTATATTTTTAATTTTAAAGTATATTTATAGTTTGAATGTGGATTTTCACCTCCAGGTTCAAACAGGTATTTGAATATTGGGTATAATTGGACTGCCCTAGCCGTAATTCCCAGTTGTGGGTAAACAGAACGCAATGTCTGTCACCATCTCTGTCACTGCAGTAACCATCACAAAACACACGATCACTGTGTTGGCAAAAATCAAACTGAGGGGACTAAAATGAAAATCTACCAGAAAGGATCTTGAGGACTTCATCTGATTGTTGGTCATGGCCAGAGAGCTCTGGATCAAATTATGCAACACGCAGGCATGGATATCATCAGTGCTGCAATCAACAAGAAAAAAAACAAACAATAAAAATTAATCAACTCTGTAACATAAACAATTTTAATCGAAGGACAGAGACCATAAATTCTAACTGAATCTTTACCAGCTGAGGGTGTCTTTGCTTGGCACCTTCTTTCTGCTCTCTATCGCTGAAACTCTGAACCTGAAACACAGACAAACACAGCATAAGATTAGACATTTCACTTTCATTTCTTCAAGCCATCACTTCTGAAGTATTAAGCTCACACATTAAACCTCCTCCCCCTCAACTTACTGTGAGAAGAGCTCGTGCTTTGTGTCGGGAATGACCACTTCACGATCAATCAGGTAGGAGCTGAATCTTTCTCTAAGCAGTCTGACGTACTCAGAGAACGCAGTAGCACATTCCTTTAAAAGAACAGACGCAGATTTATTCGGCTGTGAAACAAGAAGAAAAAAGAAATGACAAAAAGAAAGAGCAAAAGACATTAAAAAAGAAACACCTCCGGACTGTCGGGATCAGTAGGTCTGCTCTTCTCTAACGTTTTCATCAGAGGTTTGTCCTCGTACACCTCAGCCAAACTGATCCTGAAACATTCAAGTTCATGATGAATAAAGTGTCGTGTTTTTATAAAAAAGCACTGTTTTATAAAATGTACCTGTAGTTCAGAAGTGTCTGAGGATTTTTGAGGATGTATCGTGCGCGACGTCCGACAGCACTGGATGTTTTATCAGCTGACTTCTCATATTCTGCATGGAGCAGGTCTCTTACCACACAGTATGGGACGAAGGGTCTTTTTGACTTGAACACAAAAGCATCATGACAAAATTATTACATATTTTTATAAACTAGTACCTCAAAAACATCTTGATTGCTTTTCAAAGGGGGTTTCCTTCCATTGCTTACTTGTTTTTAATTCAAAGGTCTCATTGCCAAAAATAACACACTTCTTAAGGTTCATTTGATTTACAGTATGCCACTGTTATATATATATATATCTCACATCCATCCAGGCAGAAACAAAGGGACTAAAAATGAGAATTTATGAAAGTGACAAACCCATGGATGCCCTCTGCTGAGTACAGATTTATTGGAGGCTTTCCCCTTGAGATGTGGCATTTTATTTTCAAGAGGGTTCTCATGTCTACAAGATTGTGACGATATTTATTATGGAGGTATAATCAAGAAAAACCATGGATAGAGAGGTCATTCTAACATTGACATCTATAATGAATATACACTGGAGGTAAATGCTGTTGGTTAAAAAAGCAGCATCTAGTTGAACTGCCATTAAAATGGGTTTGACTGGTCCAAAAGTGTAAATTTATGTTAAACTTACGAGGGAGAAAAGATGTTAAAAAATGGTGCAAACTGCTGCTAGCTTACTCTGCGTTGCTAAATTCTCGAACTGGGCTAAACATTATATCATTCTCCACTGTGTAAGTGCAGGCCTCATGGTCACAACAACACAGGACTTGTAATGTAAACATGTGACTTGATCATCCTGCCACTTTTGTTTTGTTTGATATAAAACTGAATCACATATTTCATCATTTATTTGAATAATCTACAATAACATATGTCTGATATCACCATCACCAGTCAGAGAAATAATGTCTGCGCGTTTCCTGCATTTACAAACACACAATTTACAAGAGACGCTGCAGCTGTCACAGATACACTGGTGTTACGGCACAAAAAGTGGCCATGTTAACTGGTGACGTTTTGAATAGTTTTTTTCAAGAAACACACATAAAAAAATCAAATATATATACATACTGAGTTTCCTTCTTTACTTATACTGAAATAAAATAATGATAATAAAAATGAGAGCATAAATCCTTCCCAACTCCACCCTCCCAGAAAAACCACACATTCATTTATATAAGATATGTTTTGGAGAAAATAATAAGGAATGTACCACAAGACAATGCATTTTAACTCCTCATTAATGCACATTCATATACAAAAATTAAAATAAAACTCAAAAGAGAGTTAGCATTTAGCACCTCATTCCCAAACTAAATGTATTCCTGACCTTCCAGAGAAAAAAAATAACTTTAAACATTAGAAAAGGTTTGTTTTGCCGCAAGTTCATTTTCAAGTTTACAAATTCATTAGTAAAGGATATAGTCTAAACTTCCTTTTTATCATCTTAAGATAGCATTGGTTAAGCAGTGTCAATACACAAATAAGAGCTGTCTGTGAGCGCACCTTGCTGTTGAACAGGTGAGCAGCCACGCTGCAGAGCATCAGCAGTGAGTCTTCCTGCACGGTCCAGAGGACTCTCTGTCTGGTCATCATTTTCAGAGCTTTGTGATCCACCTCATCATGGGCAGGGCCACGTTTCCTCGGGCCTGAAAGGGGAATTAAAAACATAAAGATTAACAAAAACAGTCAGCTGCCGTATTGAAAAACATGATCCTTAGTTAGAACTCAGATATTACTTTGAAGTGGTGCAGGGTTGACGTATTTTTGTGTGCCAACACAGAAGTTAGCATCATGCTGGTACCCACGACTGCAAGCTCACTAAAAGTCTGGGGGATTTTTCATTGTGTTTTGGATCAGTTCTGATAATAAGCTCTGCATCAAACAAAATATGATTAAACGTACATGTTCTGCTCTTTGTGATGATCTGATCATACAGACCCATAGGATGTTTTAAGCTAAAACATAATTGTCGAGTGAAAAGCTATCAGTAAGCTACTATGCAACTACAACACGGCTCAACTTAGAAGCAACAGCAATATTTCCGATGTTTAACATCTTATTGCGACCTCTTGTTTGAGAGTTTTCTCATAACCAAGTGACCCAATCAAGTAGACCCTCACGGCTGTGGCAGTTGTGTATGAATAACTGACAATTAAAAAACAATCAGAAATGCCATTTTTCTAGTCCTGTAGCAAACTGGCTTGTTTTAAATTGCTAGTACTGATAGCATGATGTTATGATTATCCTGCTGTTTTGCAACAGTCGGGAGATGTCAGAGTCTCAGCGTCAGCACACACACACACAGACACACACACACACACACAGACTCTTCGTCTGCTGGACTTAACTCATGAATATGAATATTATGATATGTAAAAATATCCAATCAATATTTTTTAATATTATCACTAAAAGTCTTGTGAGCCTAATAAAACCTTATGGCGGGCCATATCTGGCCCTAGGAATGTAACAATTACCGATAAAATGATAAATCGTGGTAAATTTTCCGACGGTTAGCATTATGTTTCCTATTTTAATTACAGTTAAACCGTGTTAGATCACTTCACTTTGTCTGTAACTCACGGTGATATTTCTCATTGCCTGGAAAAGCCAGAACTATGTGTCTGCTCCTCCGTAAGACAGCAGCGGTTCCTCAGGCCCAGGTGCTCATGCGCAGTTTGCAATGTTTGGCCTCTGAAAGTGAAAGTATGGCGGAGGGTGCACAAAGTAGATATGCTGACATTTTTACATTTTAATCTCAAGGGAACAAAGTCAGCAGTACCTTATTTCTTATAAAGGAGGGAACAGACTATCAGTGTGCTTTATTTTATTTGCTTACATATGTTTTTGTTGTTCTAAACATCTGTACTACCGATGTGTTTACATTTGGTTTTTATTGTTCTTAAATTGACATTAATTTTAACTAAATAAAACTTTGTGAAATGATTTCAGTGTGTGCAGTAGTTTCTGAACATTTTGAGCACATTGCGACAATACTGTGATAATAATGATAACCGTGACAGTTTTGGCCACAGTAAGTGTGATGTGAAATTTTCATCCTGTTACATCCCTATTGGCCCATGGGCTACATGTTTGACCTCCATCTGTATCTTGGTTTTTATCGTTTCCCGAAGGTCATGATCATGAAAGAATCAAAACAATTATTGATGACTAAAAGTTGGTCTTATTGCTAAGTATTTCAAATGAGAAGAGGCCGGCCATATGAGGCTTTGCTGACCAAGAGGACAGGGCTTGACAAAGGTTCAGCTGGTCGTGTTTGTAATTTTACGCTCTCATTGTACCTCTCTTCCTCTTGCGAGGTGGTTTGACGACCTCCTTCTTGCTCCTCTTCCTCTTCTGGTTCTTTCCTCCGACCACCTGCTTGTTTCTGGATGCTGGCTCTATCCCCACCTACATTCAAACATAAGAGAAGCAAACATCTGAGTGAAACCTGGGTGACTCATGTCACTGTGGTTTTGATAGATTTGTGTCACTCCCAAGCACAGACAGATTTCCAGCTGAACTGAGCTAAGGCAGGCAACAACAAACAAGCCTTTTGAACCACCCAATATCTTTGAAAGCAACAAAAAAAAATCATACACTTTACTTGTTTGAACTCTTACCTCAATATTTTCTGGCATCTTTGACTTTTTGTTTGTCACATATTGAGGTGTAGCAAGTCCTCCTGCTGGTAAAACATAAGTGGGTAGAAAAACAGTCAAATAAACCAAATAAATCTGACAAAAACAAAAGGTATAAAGAAAAAAGAAGTTGAAATTCTACAACAAATTCTTTGCTGAAAAGCTTTGTTACTTGGCGGCACAATTTGTGCCATTTCTAAGCCAGTTTAATTCTCAAATGTTAAAATCTAAAAAGCAACATCATGGGGATAAGCTTGTCCAGAGACCTGGGTCTAATTTTAGGCAGAATATTGAATAGAAAATTAAGTTTGAACTCTAGCATTAACATTACTCAGCACATTCATCAACCAACATCTATCATCTAAACATCCATTGTCATCAGTCCCTTCTGGTCATCCCTCGGACAAATGTGCTGTACAAACAAACTTGACTGAATTGACTATATTGACTGTATCATTCGGGGTTGTGATGGGCTGGAGTCTATCCCAATTGCCAATCAAAATATATAATATAATATACCAAAATCTCTGAATTATATAAATAAATTTTAAAATCCAGCTACCATTGTGAAACAAATTAATTGATGACTCCAATCCTCCAAGACATTTCCCACATTGTTGGGCGAGTTAATGTCAAAAATGTGGAAAACTGCTCTCTCCTGCACTGTGAACAAATCCTTGATTTTCATATTCGGATCAGCACCAAAATGAAATCACTTCTTCCTTGAACCCTGAACTTTTTGAGTTATCCTGTTCACAAAGTAACGAACTAAAAAAGGCTGTCAAAAACAAAACTTCTTTGGCGGAGGTAACAACTTGTCACATTAGAGTCCACAGAGGGAAGCTCCTGATGTTCAAACTCACCAGCTTTCAGCGCGATCCTGAGAGCATGTTTACTCAGCAAGCTGTTCAGCCTTGTTGTCGCCTCCTTGACCTCTGAACTGGCTGGTGTCTAAAGGTAATAAAGAAAAGTTAAAACACCAAAAGAGAAACATAACGCTAAACTCAACACCGACTACACTCAGCTTTTGTTTTGTGTACACACTTTCTTAACAGCGAGTAGGTGATTGGTCCACATCCAGTTGCGTTTGAGATGACTGAAGAATTCAGAGTGCAGACCTCCCGCTCCCTTGGCATCACCAGGTATCGACCCGTCGTCGCACACTTCCCTGCTGCCCCTACGTCAGAGTAATGACAGTTTTACAGATGTGTTTTTTTATGTATCCTAGAGAAAAAAAGTCATCCCTCGCTTACCTCAGCAGATATGACAGTCCTACAAACACGTAGCGATCGCCCACAAAAGAAGGAGCAGATTCATCCTCGTTGCCATCCCTCTTCCGGATCACCCCTAAAAAATAAACAAAAACAATCACGTCAAGCAATCTGAGATTTTAATTTTGATTATTAGGTTCTGTGGTTATTTGAGGGAATCAGTGCCTGAAATTAAGACTGTCAAGTGCTTAATTAACCAGGAGAAGGATTTGAAAATCCATCCTCTGACTGACATGAAACCAGTGTCCGGATCTAAGGCCTGGTGTAATGCAGGGGTTCTCAATCCCTTTCTGTCGTGCCCCCCTTTTGGCATCCACCCACTAACTGCTAAGTCACAAAAAGGGTGGAGTTGTGACTTGTTTATACAAATCAAAATGCATATTTTAACAATGTATTCACTAAAGGGAAAAGCCAACTTCTATCTTTTCATGTCCAGCCTCACTCCCGGGTCCATAACAAGCAGATAGACACCATTCTTTTGACTGTGCGTGCAATAACAAAGAAGAGACGGCCAAAGCTCGCTCACTGCTAATTAGCTTAGCTCAAACACTGGGAGTCAATGGGTATAGCTAGCCTGCCTCTGTCAACAGTCATCAGATAAACTCTTCAGCAACTCTAAGCAGTCGTGTGTGCTTGTTACAACTCATTTCTTTACTGTGTTATGCTATGTTATCTTCTACTATCGTCATATTATCTCATTCTACTCATAAACAGAGGCTTTGTTTTGTTGACCTACATACAAGCAGGTTCGCTGTGGTTTGAGCTAGAAATGTAACATTCACGCACAAGTCGAGCCTTCGTCATATCTCTAGCTCAATCCATCGCAAGAGTAGGTCAACAAAACAAGCCACTGTTTGATTTGTAGTATTTTGTGTCATTGTAACTACTATAGCATTAAAGCACTGAGTTTAAATCTTTCCTCTAAAAGACGAGGATTTCAGTTTTCTCTTTGTTTAACTGAAGGATATTCTGGCACATCCACCCACTGATTTCTGTAACATGCCTGTTAGGGTGTAATTAATGAAAAAAAAAAAAAAAAAGATACTGTACATCGGTGTAATCTTTTGTTTTGTACTATAACGTCACAGAAGTTTAACATCCCTGTAAAGGACTCTGTGTGTGTGTGTGTGTGTGCATGTACCCAGCGGTGTGTTGAGGCAGACACACATCAAGTCAAACCAGTAGTTTTCCACGTCCTCGATCGTCTTGAATGTGTAACGCCGCCTGTCAAACGGTTTGTCAGGTGGCTCCGTGACCAGCCAGTAGTGAGGCTCAGCGCTGGTTGTGTCAACAATGGTGGCGTTGCGTCTCAGGAACACAAACACCTGCATGAAACAAATTTGGGGAAAAATACACACGACCTAATTAAGAGAATCTGTTTGATTCGTATTTACTCAATAAGGTAAAAACTCTTCCACATTCATGTACTAAATCTTGTTTTAAGATAATTTAAAAAAGGCTATGAGATAATGTACCTCATTTTTTTTCTATTCACTTCTGGTTTAATGTTTTTCGTAATAATCAAAGCAGTGTTGCTCATTTAAACAAAAAATTAGGCATGTTTACATGTTATATTTAAAATACACAATTACGAGGAAGAATATTATATAAGAGGTAAAACTGTGACTTTTTGTCTTGGGCTACATAGTCAAAATAAAACACAAATTTTTTGGTTGTTCTGGTCGGTAACTTGTCTAATGAAAAATGTTTAAAAATCGTGATCACCATCCTGACACAAACAAATATAATCAAGCAATAAATCTGCTGAATCACAAGCTATAGCAGTGAAACCTGATAAAAGATAAAATTCATTACTAAGTCTTTATTTCTTTTTTTAAGTGCTGTTGACTTCACAATAGCAAATATAAATGAGAAAAAAAGCTCTACAGAATTTTTTATTTTTACCATAAACTATTTTTTGTTTAATTTTTTTGTTGTTTATTTTTCAATTAATCAATCTATATTTATTATTAATTTATGACTTAATATATTATATTTAATAATAATAAAAATGTTACTTCTACTTACAATAATAATCTTTTACCAAAAGTTAAACTGTGGATTTTCATTCATCATTTATGTTTGATTTCATGTATTATTATTAATGTATTATCAGTTTTGTATACTAGTATTTTCATTTATATTTAAATTTTGTATTTTTTTCATTTTTTATTTATTTATTTAATTTATTACACTTGACTTTATAGACAAAATGATCCTGTCCATTGTTACCCGGCTTCCATGCAGGATAACTTAGGTAGCTTTTAATGCTACAAAATGAGGGACATGGAAAAAATGTAAAAAAATAAAATAAAAAATATCAATATGGTATTCTTTGCATTTTTAGACTTTATTATGGGAAAAAGAATCATTGTATCAGGGACTGTTTTCTTTAAAACATATGATATTTCATGATATTATTGGCTTTTTGTCTGTTTGTTTAAGCTTAAAAAGCTTAAGGTTAAGCTTTTTTAAGCTGTTAAAAGTCGACTGTGTTGTGTAAAAACTGTGTACCTGGTCTTTGTCCTTAAACTTTTCTACTGGGCCAAACTGCAGCAGACCCATGTAGACCAACCTCTGCAGGCTCTCATAGAACGAGAAGATGAACTTCCTGATACAGAAGAAAAAAAAGGTTAGAAAATAGTTCTTAGGGATGACGTGTAGGAGGGGCGACACTGAAAGAAATTCACCGTTTGTAAAGCAGCTGTCTTCTCATCGCAGATGGCAGTGATCGAACCAGGTAGTGCTGCTTCTTGGGGTCATTGAGGTATTCCTCAAGTCCATCCACCTGTTGAAACAAGAAAAACAAAGTTTAGTAACAGATAAATCAATCAGAATTACACGTGTGATAACTGAGCAAAAAGGGAAGAGAGACAGAACATCTAATCAAATAATAAAGGCTTGAAATTTTCATTTAGTTTACATTCGACAAAGAAAAAACAGACGATGTAAATGTAACCCTCAGGTTTCATCAGTCCTGTTTAGGGAGGCACGTGTTTTGGGTTTTTCAGAGTAGAGAGGTAAAAGAAAATGTTTCACTGTGAAGTCAATCTCCTTTCTAGTGTTGACTTTCAGTTTTGAGAGATAAAAATTCAAGGGGCCAATATTTGTACTTTTTAAAATCTGGGTCACTGTTTCACATTAAGGAAGTGGCGGGGCTGAGGCTTCTGAGGCTCGGCCAGTAGGGGTGTGTATCGGCAAGAATTTGGTGTTACAATACATATTGTTATACATAAGGGACAGGGTTACATCCCACAGGGTTACATTTGTTATATTAAAATTACAACAACAACATTAAGAAATTAGCCTTATTGAAATGTTTCAGGCTGAAGCACAAGCTACCATACGCATAAGATAGATCACAATATATATGCAGTGGTAAAAGGTAAAATGGTAAAAGCACTTGAGCTTTTAGTCTCTTTGACGACTCAAAGCAGCTTTACACCCTTTCATACTTATTCACTCTCACATTCACTCACTGATGGTTGGAGTTTTTATGTTAGTTATCATCAGTATCAACTTACACATCCACGCCCTTTCATGCCCATTTACACGCCACTGATGCTGCAGTGGGAGCAACTTTGGGTTAAAGTTGAACTTTTTTTTTTTTTTTTTAGATAAAAAGTTGAATGTCTGCTGCCAACTAGTGGCCATATGCTGCTGTGCAATAGAAAACTGACAGCCCCATTCGGCCATCATCTTTACTGCCTTTTCTTTTCAGGGCCGTAGGAGGGCTGGAGCCTACCCCAGGTGACATTGGGTGAGAAAAAACGACCAGACAGATTTTGCTGAAATTTTCAGGAGATCTTGGTAATGGCCCAACTTAAAAATGATGAGATAACCCCCATTAGCAGCCAATCGTTTTAGCTCAATAACTGTCCAACTAATAATGATATCAACATGATTCGGAGTGCTAGGTGTGGGTTTTCAGGGTCAAGGAATCATATTATGATGGTAAGTTTATCATGGACCTATTGCTTACAGATGTAACAGCAATAATTGAGCTACCTACGCGGAGATTTGCTCTCTCTGAGTGCTTTCTAGTTGAGTGCAAAATTATCACAATAGCACACTGAAAATATCGATACAGCATTGTGACACAATATTGCACTGCATTGTTGTAATGATATTTTCTTGCTCCACCATTTACGAACCACTGACAAAAAAAAGTATCTTGGGACCTAAGAGTGTGAAAAGTCGGCAAAAATGTTTCAAATATATAAATATCATTAACTTTAAGATTTTCCTTCCTCTAAGCTCGAAGTTCAGAAACACTCATCAGATAAAATACAAAGGGATGCATTAGCCATTTAATCCTGTGATCTGAAAAGAAACCAGTGCATTATTTTTTATGAAAGTGTTACAAAGTATGTGCTCACCTTATAGTTTATCTGTATGACTTGAATGAAGATAGACAGAGGTAGACAGAGGAACAGGTCGCCCATCATCGCCCAGCCAGCACCATACCCCTTACGCACACGGACTGGAGGCATATATCTTTTCCAGGAGTCCTCGTCAGAGAACACTATAAAAGACATTACATCAGGAACAGCGAAGAGTGGCACAGAACTACAGCTTTCAATTTTTTAACTGTAATTAATCCCTATATGTTGGTAGCTTTTAAAGGCTCATCATTGATCTTATTTTATCTATTTTTTATTCCAGTAAAACTTTTTGAAGTTTATATTTAGGTTATATAAAACTTACAAAAGAGCAAATTCAAGGATTTTACGGAGACGATCTCTCACCTTTCATCTCAGGCTGAGAGGAGCCTGAAGCTGATGCGCTCTGCTCTTCACCATCGTCCCCTAATAAAGCATCTAAGTTAGCCGAAGATGACTCAGCCGTTTGTGGGTCTGCAGAGCCAGAAGCAGCTTTTTCAGGTATCTGTGCTTCTGTGACTTCTGGAGTTTCATTAGCGTGGTCTGAGAAGTCGTATTTGAGAGGGTGCCCGTATATGAGGTACCAGAGGAAGTTGTGAACAATACGCAGGCGATGCATCTTTGTCTGGAAACCAAGACTTCTGCCCAGTCCTCTGACTACACATACAGAAAGAGAAACAGAGAGAGAAAGAATAAAAGGATGAATAAAAGGCACAGATAAAGACTGGAGCATATTTTGGGGGCTTTTTGGCCTTTACTGATAGGTAAGAGACAGCGGATGGACTTAGTGAAGGGAGCAGAGAAAGAACCTGGACTGCCTGCATGAGATGAGAGCCTAAATATATGCAAGTGCACAGATGCAACCAACTCTGCCACACCAGCACAACAAGGATGCAGTGGGACGCCTAACCCACAGCAGGGGTGACAGGGAAATATATATATATATATACATATAATTACACTTTAAAAATACTTTAGAGGCATTTTTAGCCTTAAAAGGATATACCAACATTTTCTCTGTTTTCGTGTGAGGGCCAAAGATCGCCCACCGCTTAGCTTAGCTCACACATTGGTAGTCAACGGGTATAGCTAGCCTACAAATTTAACAATGGCTCACAAACGAACAGCTCACTCACACCTGTGAATCGTTCACTTAAAGAGCTGTTCAGGTCAAAAAAACTTCTGTTAACGAGTAGGAGATAATGTGACGACAGTAGAAGATAATGTAACATTATGTGGTAATCACAACAAGAACACACGACCGTTTAGAGTTGCTGAAGAGTTTATCTAATGACTGTAGGCAGAGGCAGGCTAGCTATGGCCACTGATTTGCAGTGTTTGAGCTAAGTTAACTAGTGCTGGGTGAGCTTTGGCCATCATTTTCTTGTTACTGGATGCACAGTCAAAAATATGGTGTCTACCTGCTTGTCATGGACTCAGGAGTGAGGCAAGACATGCAAATAGAGAAAATGTTGGTGTATCCCTTTAATGACAGTGGAAATACAGCGGATAGACTGGGGAAGGGGGGAAAGAGAGCAGGGGAAGACACACGGCAAAAAGCCTCAGGAAGGGATTGAGCCCAGGCTGCATGCACAAGGCAAGATATATGGTATGTGCGTGGTTACAACCTACTTCGCAAATCCAGCATCTAACGGAGAAATATTTAACTCCATAAAGACAGTCAGTCTAGCCCTTGGTAGCTTTGTTTATTAAAGTAGAAAATACAAGGTCTCAGTATTAAGCTTAAACTTTTCACAGAAGCTTTAACTCCAAACAAAAGTCAAAAACAGTACATCAAGGTGCAAAAGCATTTAGTCTCCCTAGCTACCGTGTGTCTGGATATCTTAAATTCTGCATGTTAGGAGTATTTATTATGTGTGCTCCCAGACCTTGTACTTCCATCACTTTGCTGCTCTGCTCTCACATTCTAAAAGCAGTACCTGTGGTGGGCTTGAAACTTTCCATCTCTTTCTTTTTGTCTTTTTCTAGTTGCTTGGCTCGCTCTTCAGCTTCCTGCAAACTGAGGGAAAGGAGAGAAAAGGGAAGAAAAATGAGAAGTTTGAGAGACACAAGAGGAAAAATGTGTTTATAGGATTATGGAAATGAAAAAAGTTAGGCACAAAATCAGAGAATAAAAAAGTCAACAAAACACCAGGACTGACTGCTTAGTGTGTTGTCCAAATCACAAACCAATTCACAAATGCTATCTGTCCTTTCACAACACACCTCACTGGATCAATGTGTAGGGGCTTTTGTACAGATACACTTGTCACATTCGGGATATTTGGGTGTTTGTTTTTTTTTTTTTTTCTTCGGTGGGGGGAGGAGGGAGCAAAAGAAAGATGTCAGCCCAAAATCTGTAAATATACCACGTATATAGAGAGAACCATTTCCAGTTTTATGATCATTGATTGCAATAGAATCTATACCACATGTTTAGACTAAATATCTTTTGATTACTCTCTTTAAGAATTGTTTGAATAAGATGTGACATAACATGATAATAATAAAAGTTTGACAGCATGGCAGCACACAAAGAGGGCCAAAACAACCAATATTAGACACGGTCTTCATCGCACAAATGTGTCGCTGACATACAGAAAAATGGTAAAACAGCTGAGAAGCTGGCTTTTTCAAAATCTCACTGACAGGTGAAGTGAATAACACTGATTATCTCCTCATTATGGTACTGTTAGTGGGATATATTTGGCAGCAAGTGAACATTTCATCATCAAAGTTGATGTTAGAAGCAGGAAAACTGGGAAAGCTTAAGGATCTGAGAGAGTTTGACGAGGGCCCAAGTGTGATGGCTAAAGGACTGGGTCAGAGCATCTCCTGATATCATCTGCTCATATCACAAGGTTTAAAATCAGGTAGTGTTACAATTTCTTTACAGTAAAATAAAAAACAATCAAGAAATATATTATGCATTAACCTAAAATGATCAGAAAAGGATTTTTCCTATTCTATAACAAAATCTTCTGAATCATGCCAATTTCCTTCCTCTTAAAACTGCCTTGGTCTCAAAAAATGGACAGTGGCTCAAGCTCCAACATAAGGCATACATTTCCATTTTTTTCTTAAGAGATATTTTTCTCAAGTGTTTGTGTTGTGCTCACCGAGTGGCTGTGTAAGAGCTGGAGATTTTGAAGCGCACTGTTTCGATGGTTCGGCTCACGATGTCATCGTTGGGCTGGATGGACGGATGAACATACATCTGAATCTGCAAGAAGATGAACATCAGACAGAAGCATCAGCTGTTCAGGAAATAACTCATACTATCAATTCTCATCTCATTGTGGTCTTCTTCTCTTTACCAAAAACAAAAACTGAAAGGTTAAGTTCATATTTCAGTGGATCATATTCTGGAAGTTCCAATGATGCCTTTTCATGTACACACAGAAAAATAAATTATAACCATTTTATACTTTATAAACATAAAATAGCACATGAAAATAAATCACTTAGCAAGTAGAACTGAACATGAAGGTGTGACAAGTGCACTTACATTCTTGGTGATCCCGTCCTGTATTATTGTGGTCTTGTAAATCTTAACTAAACCCTCCCTGGACAGACTGTGGATGAGACGTAAAATAGTCTTCTTGCAGCACTTTGTGACGCATCCGTCCTCTTTCTCTGTGTCACTGATTATCTTCTGTAGCCTGGAGAAAGGAAGCATTTTCTAGTTTTTGTGACCTCTTTTATACTTTGAATTAAAGCTGTTTAAAAATCTGAAGAGACTTACGGAAACGTTCCCTCGATGACTTTAAAGTTGCGGATAGCTTCAACAACCAAGTTCTTTCTTCTAAGCTTGCGGTACGTTTCATGAACTCTATCCAAAGGTCTTTTGGACCATGTGAATGAACTGGGGGCCTGAGGGAGGTGGATACAACTTTTAGTTTCAGCTTCTCACCTCAAACTGGAGAAGTGGTGACAGTTATGGAGCTATTATCAGCAGATCCAAAAAAAACAAGCAGGGTTTGATATCAAGCAATAAGTCTGTTCAAAGAAAAGTAGAATTATGATCTGATGAGGCAGATAGGACTTTAAAATTGGCTAAGCTAGAATACAGGATTCAGTCAGCTTAAAAAAATACAACCACAACAGGTGCATTTTATACAGGACATAATGCTTCGTCATTTTTTTCTACGTATTTGCAGTTCCATATAAACATTTGTGAATTTATTTCTGCAACTACACATTTTGTGACAAAATCAGATCTGGGCACAGCCAGTAAGTCTCACCTGTAGTTGAAAGGCATCATCGATAACCTCAATTTTATTTTCTGTTGAATTTGACTCCTCGTTCTGAGGCAAAGGACCAGCGGGAGCTGAGCTGGATTCTCTTTCCTCTTCCTCAGCTTGATCTGGACCTGACAAAAAACGCATAAAAACTGACTTACAGAAATTAAACAAATTGTAGAAACACGGGTAGTTAAATGAATCTGTGATGGAAATCGGATTCAAACTCTGAGCAAACACATCTTCTGCTGCCTCACTGAAGCAAAAGATCTTTGTTTTTGCAGGTTTAAAACCAGATCGGTGAAGGAAGAGCACAAGAAAAACTAATTTTGTGAACAGACAGTGTTTTTGTACGATTTTTTTTTACTACCTGCTTTGGAACTGGAGACTGAGTCTGCAGTCGTGGGCTCAGTGGAGTTTGTGGTTTCACCTCTAACGACATAAAAGGTGTAAAAATAAATCAAACCTATAAATATCGTAAACTACATGCTGATCATTGCTGGTCACAATAAGGGTGTTAAAGTCAACATACAGTTTTAAAGGCATAAATAGTGATATCTTAAACTTTATTACTGCAGACATTGAATAATTCAAAGCTGAATTTGGTGAGTAAAGTTGATGCAAACAAGGAGTAAAGTCAAACTCTCTCTGCGTTTGATGTTCTTATCTCTGTGTTTATAGTGTTTGGCATGGATGGGCATAGTCACTACAGGTCATCATTTTTCTTTGTTTTGATAATGAGTCCCCTGATGGTGGAATTTTAGTCTTGAGCGCCTCTTCAGTCTGCACTCGCGCATGCAGACCACAATACACACACTAACAGCCGGCACTCACAGAGACACAAATGAAACTTTACTCTTTCTGTCTCAAATTTTGGGTAATGTTGATTAAACACAGCCCTCAACACTCACTCATCAATTTAGGATTATGACATTATGCAGGAGTGGTAAAGGTAGTGTTTCACCTAAGCAGCTGTATGCAGAGAAATAACAGAGAAAGGCATCCACTGATCTCCTCCCAATTCACTTTAAAGAATTGATTTATTTTCAATATGAGCCTTTTCAGCTATTATATTCATAGTTATCTATGGCTGTTGCTGAAGGTGTGCTCATTTCTCTCCCTCTCTCTCTCTCTCCTATATGGATTGCTGCATTTTACGCATCAACAATAATCTTCATCCACACACGGATCAGCTGATGTGACAAGTTTGTGAAGTATTGTGAAGCATAAAAATAGCTTGATAATATGAACAGATGATCAAACTTGTGTGAACTGCAGGAGGAGGAAGCAACCTGGAGAACAGTGCTCATAGAAACAAAGAAATAGGATGTCTTCTGTGGACAAACACTTAAGTAAGTTGGAGGACACACACTTTAAATACCTTTTTATGGAATTAGATCCATTTTCATCAGAAACTCAAACAAACCCACAGTTTTCATGAGCAAAACGGAGCAAAAAGGGGAACAGACCATCAAAAAAAAAAAAACATAATAATTGAGGTGCCTTCAGGACTGGATTACTTTGTCAGAGGACGTCTGTGTAAGCCAAGAAAATGTGCTTTTGCCCTGGATTTATTTTTACTTTAGACATGGGCTGGTCACACAGGATAAAGAACCTTCACTGAACAAATGATCAGCGGTCCACTTATCAGCTGTTCCTGCAAGTAGTGGTCTCACCCGTATGTGTGTTTGTGCATGTGCAAGCGTGCCGTGCCAGGAAGTAAACCATACTTGAGCGATGCAGATTTTAGGGTGAACTGCACTTCGGCACAATACCTAAAGGCTAGTGTGAGTGCACCCTAAGTGGTGTATGATGTTTAATACACAAAGGGTTAATGTGCTCTCACCTTCAGCTGTTGTAGGTTGCATGATGGGGACTTCTGGCTGTGCCTGATTCGATTTCACCCCACTCTTCCTCCCTTTAGTCTTTCCTGCTCCTCCTGCTTTTTCTTTCTTTCCATTTAATCCCTCATCTGCTGCATTCATGTCTTCAGAGCCGAACATCTGCTCGGCCTCTTCTCCTTCTTTCTCTCTGCTATTGACAGTTTTCTGGGCCTTGTTTTTTGCAGGAGTTTTTCTTTTTTCTCTTTCTTTTGACACTGATGCCGATGGTGTTTCAGGGGTGGCAAGTGCACCGTTGGACGTCTGAGGCCCAGAGGAAGAGAGCATTTTGCAGCGTTCCTGCTCTTTAGCAAAGAGTTGGAGTTGATCGCTCACACCCACACACCTGTCAGAAGAAAAGCAGAGTAGTTGCGGCAAAAGCACTTTATAGTATCAGTTTTAATAGCAAATGGCAGTCTACACTAGTTTGTGGATTCTCACTTATGGCTGATATATTTTGTTGTCCTCTGCCGACCCTCATCCACCATGAATCCCTGCAGAATGGAAAACATTGTACACATCAAAAAATAACAAAGGAATAAGGCAAATCACAGCACCAGGTTAAATCTAATCGCATATCTGGTACAAGTACCAGTGTCAGAAAACTAACAAACTGGCAGGACCGGGCAACAAACATGCTTATTAAGATTCATTTAGGTCTGTATCTTTAAGTCATAGATAGGCTGAGAAGCAAAGAGAAATTAACGTAACATGTCATGGGTGTTTTTTGGTAGAGAAAAGGCACTTTTAGACATTTCAAGGCTTTTTTGTGCAATCTGCTCCAAGGACTACCATCTAATCAACTTAAACTTTGGTGGTGAGTAAGAAGACATATTATAAATGACAACTTATTAAAGGTTTGTGCAAAACTCAAAGGGCGTGCCTACGGTGGCCCCTTTAACATAAAAATCCCCTAAAAAAAAGTCAATTTTTAATATTCTCCAGGTTCCCATTTAATCAAACTTCTTATATGACTTTCACAAGATAAACTTGAACATTTGAATGTCTCATAAGGGCTCAGCACACCCATCTGGCATCACGTTATGATCACTTAAGGTGAAGTAACACTGATCATCTCTTCATCATGGCACCAGTTAGTGGGTGGAGTATATTAGGCAGCAGGTGAACATTTTGTCCTCAAAGTTGATGATGAGTAGACAACTGGGTCAGAGCATCCCGAAGCCTGAAGCTCTTGTGAGGTGTTCCTGGTCTGCAGTGGTTAGCATCTATCAAAAGTGGTCCAGGAAAAGGAACAATGGTGAACCGGCGACAGGTTCATGGGTGGCCAAGGCTCATTGATGCAGGTGGGGATCAAAGGCTGGCCCGTGTGGTCCCAATGAACACACAAGCTACTGTTGCTCAAATTGCTGAAGAAGTTGTCAGAATATGCAGAGCATTGCGGTTTGTCTTGTTTGGGGCTGTATAGCCGCAGACCTGTCAGGGTGGAAGGTGGTCATAATGTTATGTCTGATCTGTATATGGCTTATGGCAACCCCATCAAAAAGTCAAATATTCAGCTCATGCAGCAGGGTGATTGTACAACTATGATGTTTGGTAGGTATATGGACCATGCCAGACCTACAAAGAAGTCTCTTGGACTTCTATTATGCTCTGCCCCAACACACAAAGCCCAAAATGAGTGCAAGTCCCCATATAATGCTGCCTGTAGCCCTGGATCTTCTTCGTTCTTTTATTTGACTAGTTAGTTTTCATTAGCCGTACTTGGCTCCAGTCAGCCCACAACTCTGGAATAGGGATAGACGCCGCATAAGGACAACACCAAGAGACACAAGACACAGGAGACAATAAAAGACTGTGTCCATGTTTTGGGCGTTTCTAAACCTAAACAACCAAAAATCAGGCAGGAGCTAGCTCAGAGCAACCACAACCAGGAGTGTATTGGAGAATAACTTGGTCTCTGTATGAATATGGTTAGTCAAACACACAAACCCCCACGGACATGGCAGGGTGACCTTTTCTTATTTGGAAACGAGATTTCCAAATAAGAAAAGCACAGCTATTCTAAAACAGAAAAACAGAAAAAAAAACACCAATCTTACCTTAATAGAACCAGCCCTCTCCAGTGTTCTGCAGATCATTCGAGCTTCTAGCGGTCCAACATTCATCCTACGACTAATGGTCGACCGTGCAATCCCCGTTGTACCAGAGGATAACACTAGAGAGCAAAGAGGAAACACAGACAAGAATTACTAATCCAAAAATTAGCAGTGATTAATTATTCAGATACAAACAGCCCTAGGAAAAAATACTTTGGACACTGGTATTTCTATGTTTTGTTCACTAGGCTCTCTTCAGAATTGGATCAGACATTTCTGTTTCCTACGGAGCACGTTATGTTTTTCTAAGTTATATAAGCCTTCTCTGGTGTGTTAACTTGTCTCCTCTGCGTGAAAGAGCACTTCCACAAACAACACAAAAACAAACTGCACCAGGACTTCACCCTCTCCCCCTCTTGTCATTAACATGCCTAAAATGGCCAGTTACCCCACCCCCGATTAAATCCACCAGTGTGGTGTCCTGCTATTTTATAGGATGGTAGGACACCATGTTGTAGCCTGAGAATAAGGTCATAACTTTTTCAGACCCAAAACTGGAATTGAGATAGATAAAGCATTACTGTAGCATGCTTGTAGAGCAGTGGTTCTCAACTGGTCTGGCTTCAGGACCCACCATCACCCTTTAATTTCAAATCAAGGGAAATTCTCAACGTCTCAAATTTATTTAACAAAACTATGCTGCACTTTGAACCTTGGATAGTCGAGAATATCACCGTATGCCAACAACACAAAAAAACAGTTTAGTAAGAAACCAAAATGACCTGCATGTGGCGATGCTAGAGAGGGAAATATTCCCTTTTGTGCTCAATTAACTGAAATTTAATTGAAACAAAAAAATGCATCTTAGGGACACAAGGTTTTAAGTAAAAACAACATTCAGTAGAATTAAATAAGTCATTGATATGGGGCTGTCACAACACACAAAACACTTCAGTAACCTCAGGCTTTTTTTTAACAGACTCTACAGAGCTTGCATGTACAAACATGAAATATTAAAGTTCAACAACCTGGAAGCCATTTCACAAAAATATTAAAAATTTGTAGCTTAAGCTGAGTACCTACTTATTGAATATATAACAAACACCCTTCAATTGAAATGTCTGAACTGAAATTAGCATTACAGCGTATTATCACCACCTATTGTTAAGCAGTGGGAAACGATGCACTCCACTGCATAACAAATCCCCTTCAAAATTAAAGCACAGGACTTTTTTCCAACATTTTTTTGGTCCAGCCATAGCCTCGCGGCCGATTAAAAACGGGTCCACAACTCACTGAGGTATTTGAAAATAGTGTCCAAACATATCAGCACAGTCCTAAACATTTAGTTATAAATTAAGACAACATTAAGTCATGCCGAATCTGCGTGTTTTATTTTCTTCAATACAGTATCCCTGAAATCTTTGGCTAAGTGTTCACACCCACCCATCTGATAGGCCTGAGTCAGGATATCAGTCTCCATGATACGCCCCTCTGCAGGCAGACCTCTTTTTCTTGCTCCAGAGTCATTGTCGTCCTCCTCGTCTTCATCATCGACATCATCATGGACATCCTTTTGCGAGTATGGTTTTAACAGTTTTAAACAGCGAGCTTGCACTTTAACTCCTGGGAAATGAAACAAAGCGACATACGGTAGATATGATTAAAAAAAAAAAAAAAAAAAAAGATCAGCCTACATCATTAAACAGTTTAAGCTGCAGAGATGCGAACGGTTGCCTTCTTCTAATTTGGTGTTCACGCTACCTTGTTTGTTGAAGCACGGCCCTACGCTGGGGTCTAACTCCTCCAGAGGACACATGCGGAACTCAACCAGCTTGGCAGCTTTCATGTATTGAAATATGCGCCTGTATGAACGGCCATTTAGATTCTGAAAAAAAAGAAAAAAAACAAAAGTTACCATTATGACTGCATTGCAGGGAAGTAAACACACATACCTACAGAAACTTGCAGAAAGATACTCACAAAGTGTTTTTTGACTGCAAATATAGTTGATATCTGACCAGGCATGCTCTCAAAGTAGTCAGACATTTGCTCCATCAGGATGTCATACTTACTCCTCCTGAAATAAACAGATGGAAAAAATTTGACTTTCCCCCACACATTTTCCAGGGTTCTTTTGAGACCATCATGAGACCATCATGAATTAAATTTCAGACCAACACGACACATTACCAGAAACGTTCAAATCATCCCAGAAATTCAAAACCTTAAAAATAAGCACAAGAGAGTTTAGAATAAAAAAGAAAAACAGCAAACACAAACCTGTTTATGTAAAAACGCTTGAGATGCAAGAGGATGGAGTGTTGCTGTTGTCCTGTTTTGGTGCGGGTGACATAGGACTGCATGCTGACGAGTCCATGCCTGACAAGGGACTTCCTCATGTAATGCAGCTTTCGAGCATCGATCCTGTCCAAACACAACACAGTCTTTTCCACAGAAAAACACCGAGCAACATTCATTGTGTTTAGAGTGAGTGTATATGCTTCTTACTTGAAAGACAATTTGTGCATTTCCTTCTGCAGCTCTCCTTGCCATCGGGCTCGACCCACTCGTTCCAACACGCAGTAAGATTCGTTGGTGAGGGTCAAATCTGGATCGCTCTCACTACCGATCAGGGTCCTAAATCTCAGCTTTTGAGACGCCACAATGACGAGCCGTCTGGCATACCTGAAGAGTCATTAGTGAGAGAGGGGGGACACAAATAGAGGAAGAGGGAATAGTTTCATCACACAAAAGTAGAGTGCTCCCAGATCAAGATTAAGTTTCATCTAAAACAACACAGTAGAACAGCTTTTATTGTAATCGCACTTTGGAACTAGAAAGCACTTGGAGAGCACAAACCTCTGACAAGGCAGCTCACATAACGCTGTTACATCTATAAGCAATAGTTCCACAATAAAGTTACCATCATAATATGATTCACTGACCCTGAAAACCCACACCTAGCACTCGGAATCACATTGATGTCATTATTAGACAGTTCGTTAATGGTGGTTACCTGGATCAACCACCAAAATCTTATCATTTTTTAAGTTGGGCCATTACCAACATCTCCTGAAAATTTCAGCAAAATCCGTCCAGTAGTTTAACAACCTCCTTTGTGCGGTTAACAACAAAGTTTTGGGTGCTTTGCTTAAAAATAACAGTGCACAGTAAAAATAAAAACAAAATGTAACAATATAGATATATGAAGAGAGTTGAAAACAGAAAAATAGACCTGGATTATTTAGTACTGGGCTGCAAAGAGTTGTAAATAAATATTGTTTCCCTTTATGAGTCAAGATCTGACATACACATCAGCGCCATGTCTCTGTCAAAGCTGTGATGACCAAGAGAGTGGACCTGAGACAAACTCAGCGTTACACTATTTGTTTGTTTATTGGTTAGGCTTTGTCATTAGCCTAACTGCATGTATGTTTGACTTATGACATGTGTTACTTGGGTGTATCTGAGTAACTCATATATCTCCAAGTAGAGTTGAAGCTCAGAGAGAGCTCGGGCTGTACACAACTAACTGATGTGTAGGTTGTACACTAAAAAACATGGAGACAAAACTAACAATCCAAAATCAGTACTAATACCTGATTAGCTCGGACATATGACCAATAAACAGAACATACACTATAAGTCCTATATATATGTGGTCCATAAATACTTCCCTTTGCACTTGAACACAACACTTCAGCTTTAAAGTGTGATTAGTTAGAGTTTAAACAATTGACTTGTGTTGACTGGCTCTTAAACACAACACTGTTACTGCATCACTCACAGAATTAGGCCTCATGAATGTCTTTTTCTCACTATACAGTGAAAATCATCAGATATGTATTCAGTGGAAAACTAACTCTAACACTGGTCGAACAAATACAATCAACATGTTCTGTCTTATTTCCAGGACAACAAGCTCATACTGGAGCTTCAACTGGTTCTGGGTTGTGGTCAGTCATATTAATTATCCAAACAATTTGTTTGTTTGTAAGAAAACTAGCACCCTGTGAAAGCATTTTATTAAAAACTTGCCTTGGCTAATGCTAGTATGTTATTCAAAAAAGGTTAGGGATCAATATATATAAAAAAAAAAATCACAGTATAACTTTTGCTGTCGACTGCAAGTTGTTCATTCTTACATTTGTTATATAAATAAATGATTTCATATAGCCTTTGATATTTCTCAGTCAATATGAAACGTTTTATGGCAACCTGAAATTTAGTAAATCCGTTCTTGTTCTTTCATGTGCACGATCAGCTTTTGAATGCATTACTATCACACTGAATAAACTATGAACAGTGTGTTAACTATAAGGGCAAACATAAGGCCATGACATTTGACTGAAATTTACACTGTCACATAAATTCATATTGTGAGTAACAAGCTCCTCAAACCTTTCCGCCGCCTCCTGCAGTGTGATCAAGGGGGAGAGAGACTTTGAGCGGACATGTTTTGTGACATCTGTCCTTTCTTTAAAAACTGCACACGAGCCCTGAATTCCATCCTTGTTGTCTTGGATAATGTGGACGGGGTAGACGTCTTTCCTTTGTTCCAGTGATTTCTGTGTCGTCTCAATGCCAGTTTCTGGGTCGATGTCTTTAAACCTGAGAGCACACATGCATTCGAGTGCAAAGTCTTAGAGATTGGATTAAGACAATAAGCAAATGAAACATTGAGAATAAAGAACATTACTGTGGACTTATAAAAAAAAACAAAAAACAGAAGAACAAAGGAAAAATTATATGAATTTGGTTTAATATCGAGGCGATCTACATGTCTGCCACAATACTGTACACTTTGGGTGATATTTATGTATGTATGTATGTATGTATTTATTTATTTTTCTTTCTTCCTGTCCTGATTAGTCTTGAATTTGTGTTTATACTTTTGTGTGATTTATGTTTTAGCAGTAAATTAAATTGTTACACTCTGTGGCAAATGAAACGACATGTTTTGCAGATCTTTGCAGCCAATATTTTGGCTGTACAAAATGGCCCTAAATAATCCACATATTGTTCGTAATATTGGAAAAATGTACAATGTAACTTAATCTTTTAATTCATCATCAATAAAAGTTCACTTTTATAAATCTAAATTATTAGGGATGCACAATATTATCAGTACGATATCGGTATCAGCAAATATTGGCCTAAAAAGTCGAATGTATGTATCGACCAATATTGAAATTTTTGCCGATATATAGGCCTTACATATTGGTCATATATATTGGCAGTAATATTGTCAAAGTACACAAATGTACCATATTGCTTCACCTCATCATCATTAAGTTTTCAAGACTTAAATAATGTTTTTCTTTTTCTAACATCTGTTCCTGACATGAGCAGACTCTCACATCGAAAGCAACACATCAATATTCGTAATGTAAAGACTCTCTGCTCTTAACGAAAATATTGGTATGGATATAGGCAATAATGCATTTCAAAACATCAGCTTATCAGACATCAGCAAAATTCCAATGTCATGCATCCCTAAAAATGATTTAAACCTAAAAATGAAATTTTGTTGTTTCACAACTCAGTCTATCACATTTGCAACCATGAAAGTAACAGGTCAAGTCCAGTCAAGCAGAGACTTTGAGTTCTTGACACAAATATGGGTATCAATATCAATCGCCCATATCTGATAAACAAATATCCAATATTGTGCATCACTACTGTATATGGAAAATATACGGTAAATACATTCATCAAATATAATAGGGATGCACGATATCATCAGTTTAATATCAGTATCAGTTGATATTGCTCAAAAGTTAAGTTTTGGAAGCAGTCACTATTGAAATTTTTGCAGATATTTACAGCCGATATATAGACCACACATTGGCTGGAAAATTGGTGCACCTTCTCATCACTGCATGGGTACATTTCAATAGCAAGGGTTTCATTTTTGCAAGAGTTAAATGCTGTTTTTCTTGTTCTATATATGTTCCTCACAAAATATACTATAACACTGAGGAAAAAAAGTCCATTTTTGTTAAGTCCAGAGCTTGTGCTCTTGAAATATCAATACCGGTATCTGCAATAATTAATAAAAAAAAATCCGAAAATCCAAAATCATGCAACCTTATAATATATCCAGTATATCAGTTTTAAGTAATTGTTGCATACGGTTTGACAGCAAAAATCAACCATAAAACCCTCAGCAACATAAATGGAAAAAACACTAGAAAAACGAACAACAATGTGGGACATAAATATATAACTTGATGCAAATTTATTTAATACTGCTCAACACACATTTTGTAATTGACAAAAACAGTTAAACACACACATGTCTCTGTTTATCAGGGGCTGTATTTGTCTTTATTAAATGTTTGTGTGTCCCTTTAAAAGTTAATGTTTTTAGTTCAGTAAAATGACGTAAAGTTCACCTACACCGGTCCCAGTGAGTGAACTCACCTGTCAGTCAGGTCAACATCGTCTCTCTCTTTGGGCAGCTGATAAAACTTCAACTCGGTGTTGCTGGTGAGAGACCTCCACACAAACTCCTTGGTGCAGTCGTCGAGTTTGAGGGGGAACTTAGGCCGCCTGCTCTCCAGTCGTATCCACAGAGAGGGAATAGTAATCCCGTCCAGACCCTCCAGAGCCACTTCATCCTCCACCACACTCAACGGATCCATAACGTGCCGCCGACTGAAGCTAACTGTCAGCTAGGAAACATGCTCACCTAGCGTCACTGAAGCTCGCCAACAGCTGTATTTGAGTCCCGAAAGTCAACCTTATGCTTTATCCGAGTGCTAACGTCCTTCAGAGCCACACAAACCAGTAAATAAATACATAAACTAATTAACGTGTTTATAAAACGCTACCTCCCTAAACGCTCTCCAACTCTGGCGTCCCTGTGTACGTGCTTACGTCATTTGTCTACTTCCGCCTCCTGGTTTTTCAAAACAGCAAACGTCCCCAAGATGGCGCCCAAGTTCAGTTTTAACTGTGTCGTACAATCGCTGGTCCCACTGAGCGCTTTCAATACTTATTTCTTTTTTTGAATATCTATATATTTTTTGTAGCTGTGTGGCTATGAATTTATAGAGCAGGTCACATCAGATACGATAACACTAAGTGTAGCACAGGCTTGTTTTTTTCTACAATCAGGTAGTTTTTTTCTCAATACAAGCAATTCATGCCTTATTTTTGTGTTTATATCTTTAAATTAGATGCCTACCAGGGTATAATGAGATATGTTACATTCAAAAAGTATCCAAATACATAGGCTAAGATTAAGCTTTGGCAAGAAACTGAATTTTCTTTGAAGCAAGGTTTCAAAAACCGCCTATGGCACCTCATCAAATCAAATCTTTAGGTCATAAGGAATACATTCTACCTTAAAACTAAGACAAATTTAAATTTTTCAATCTATATTTACAAATGTTGATTTTTGTTTTTCATTTTTAATACAAACAATGGGCAATATAATTAAAAACAACATCAAAAAAGGAAGGAAAACTAGATACAATCACTAGATTTACTCTGAAGACCTGGTTTACATCTATCAGGACAACTTGGAAAAGTAGTTATCAGCTTATTTAGATAGCAAATAACTCAAGATTTAAACCTCAAATTCTTAATGTTGGATTTAGGCATCGGATAAACAAAGATATAACAATAATAATAGAAATAATAAGTAATTACTGGCGATGTTTCTGGTAGGGATGCACGATATTTGATTTTTGCTCATATTCATTATGATGATACTTCCATACCCATTATTGCTGATACTGATATATAAGAAAAATGGACATCTTGCTTTTTAAATGTACCCATGCAGAAATGATGAGATGAAGCAATATTGTACTTTTATGTACGCTGACAATATTACTGCCTATATATGGGATTTACATGGCCAATATATCAGCTGTAATTATCAGCAAAAATTTCACCATCAGCCAATACTGACATTCAACTTTATAGGCCAATACCTGCTGATATCAATATCACACCAATAATAGTGTTCATCCCTAGTTTCTGGGTGTTGTGTTTCACTTTGTATGGTAGAGTTTTAACCTGCTCCTGTAGATGAAGTGACGAATTGTTGTCAACGGTTTTCTGAAGAGTTCCAGCCCATGTGGTGACATCCTTTCCAGCATGATGTTGGTTTTTCATGCAGTGCTGCCTGAAGGATTGAAGGTCACAGGCATTCAATGTTGTTTTTCGGCCTTGACACTTGTGGGAAGGGATTACTCCAGAGTCTGAATCTTTTTATATTATTGATTTTAGATGATGAAATCCCTTAATTCTGTGCATTTGTACGTTAAGAAATAAATTCTTAAATTGTTGTGACTGCTCACAAAATGGTGAACTTCACCCAGTCCTTGGCTTTCATGTGAATAGTCAGTCTTTCAGCTAAGCTCCTTATACAATCATGACACTCACCTGTTTCCAGTTAACCTGTTTAAAACAGGTGTTTTTTTGAGCATTCCTAAACTTCCTAAAGTCTTTTGTTGTCCCGTCCCAGCTTTTTTGGAACATGTTGCAGACATCATATTGAAAACTATTTGATATTTGCAAAAAAAACAATGAAGTTTATCAGTTTGAGGATTAAATATCTTGTCTTTGGAGTGTATTCATTTGAATTTAGGTAGGAAAGGATGTGCAAATAATTCTATAATCTGGTTTTATACAACATCCCAGCTTTATTTATTGGAATTGAGGTCTGTAACTGAGAAGACCTTCACATTTATACTGGGTGTATTACACTGACTGGAGAATAATGCAGATAAAGCCAGTTTTTAATAACTCCAAGTCATTGCAGCATAATTCAGATTGAAGGCAGGCGTAATGCAAGAGGTAATGAGTTATGAACTAACCACTTGGTAAAGGGGAAAAAAACTCAAGAAATCAGCCGTCAATGAATAAAAAACATGATTGATTAACATTAGTACTAAGACTGATTACTGCCTGCATTATTATTATAAAAAAGTAATTCCATAAGCAGAGGATGAAAAAGGTGCAGCCTATAATCTCTTTTGATGTTTATAAACCATAACATTTAAAGTCTGCAATGAAGACTTTTCAAACACTTTTAAGACCTTCATTTTTGCACAGTTTATTAACTTGTTATAGTAATTATGAACCCAAAGACATTCCACTTTCCCTGGTCATGTCCCTGCTCAAGCAACCATCACCCCCTTTAAAACACTGCACTGTCATAGAGGCACTGCTGTGAGCCTGACATTAAAACTGAGGCCCCATGGTTCCTGACAAAAAAACTTTATCATCTGAATTACTGCAGAGATGTAAATAAAAACAATCAACACAAATCTGTTTTTTATTCAACATCTTTATTATGAAGTACCTTTTTAAAAGAAATGTACAAGTGGAACCAGCACAGTGACATCTTGGCGTTTGCCTTTGAAAAACAGAAACACCGTGGACATGTGGTGCAGGTCTGAAGACACATATGAAATGATAATGTACATATTTACAGCAGAGGATCGAACAGAAGTGAGCGAGCATGATCGCAGCTAAAAAAAAGAAATAAAAACAAACAGGACTGAGTGTAAATAAAACGTTCTATTTAAAAGCATGATTGGTTCAATAAAGATATTTCCAAAGAGAACATGATAAAGGCACTGTGTTTCACACAAACTGACAACACAACAGACGCAGTCGTTTGTTTCTGTCCATCGAATCAGAATCACAAAAACAACTCTTAACATTTGTTGTTATTCAAAACGTTCCCTGGGCTTTCTTTCTAACAAACGGATAAAACAAATCAGAGGGCCGTAGCAGTTCATAAACATTAAAACAAAATAGATAATTAAACTCATCAGGAAACATTCCTTATAAAGAACATGCTTGGTGATTATTAAAATTACATTTTTTTATAAACAAATACATATCTAAATTTTAATTTTCATACTGAAGGCATAATGGGTTGAAGTGAGGACAAATATGTTGTTACGATCCTTTGTTTCCCTTAATGTGTTTGACATTCCTGTGAGGCGTTTGTGGGGTAGGATCTTTGTTTGATGAACACATTCAATAAAATACCATCATTGAGAACACAAAACAATCAGCATGAGATCAGACCTGATGACCAGCTGAGGGCATTTCTGTTAAGGTTTGCAGTCAGAAAAGTCTAATTACATTCAGCATGGATAGCTGGTGTGCAGCTGGTGAATCATCAACAGGCTGCTTGATGAGGACAACAGGGCCTTACTGCAGTTCAGTTTATAGAAATACAACAGCATTATTTCAAATGTGCTCATGGGACGTCCTGCTGAAGCTTGCACTGAGACGCTCTCCTTTCTGTGCATTCAGTTTGAAGCTACGGCCAGCTGGTGGTGAGATTAGCTTAGCATAAACACTGGGAAACTGCTAACCTGGCTTTGTTTATAAATAATCACAAACAAAAACAACACTCCTTCAAAAATTAATAAATAATTTGTTTTTGTAGCTTTTGCAAGAAATCACAGATTTTTGTTGCCTTTTGTTGGGTGTTTATTCTATTATAAAGTCCGAATCTATTATGAATCAGTTCCTTATTGATACCAATATCAGTTCGGGATGGGAATTGATATGTTAAAAAAAATGTGATTAACGATTCTGCTAATTGATCTGATTCTTTAACAATTCCCTTACCAGTTTCTGCTGATTTTCTGTGTGGGGAAAAAGTTGGCCTACAACATCAAACACATGACACTCCGGATATTTAAATATTGTGCCGCATGATAAATGCTTCTTGAAGTTGCCGGTGTTTCCAATTACTAAAAATTGAGCATTGAGTGTCTTTTTTGACCACTTCTGCCCCTATCTGCCATGATTTTTGACTTCTTTGTTGTTCCTGCAAACTGCCTATGATGAGACACCTTCGATTTTCAAGGCATGTAGAAAAAAGTGGAGGAATTTATAAGCAAAGACCAATGATACTGATTCCTTGAGGGAGCTGTTATTGATTCTTAACTGGAATTGGATTTCGATTCCCATCCCCAATGCTGGTTCTTTCTATTTGTAGAAAGACAGTCGACAAATCCTTTCAGGGGAACTAGTATAGGCTGAATGACACTAGTGTAATGAAGTTAAAATAACTACAAGTTGTTCTGCAACAGAGTGGTGCAGGAATGAGTCCAAGAACACGGATGCGAGTTAGCATTTAGCACTTCTGGTTCCCAAGGGCAACAGTATATTGGATTAGATTTAAATGTTCAATTAATAAGAATTAAAATAAATCCAACACTGCCCTGCTGTTGAATTTTGAAGCATTATTTTGTGTTTAAAAGGAGGGTTGCTAACAAGGACTACAAAAATGGCCAGGGACCCTAATGCAAGCAATTCTCGTAGTTTCTTACTTAATAATTCAAACACCACTGCCTCAGCCATGAGGACCAACCTCATCGAAATGCTAAAGGTTATGAAAGACGTTATATATTGGAAATACTGTAACTGCTCCCAAGTCAAACTGGCATGATGTAGTTCTACAGTAGTTTAAAAGCAGCTTTTAACTTTCACAGATTGTTTAAACTTAAAAAAAATGTTAAGTAGGTTCATTCGTGAAGATTATCACAAAGAAGAAAAGGTACGTTTCCTGATTTTTTGCTCGCTCCAGAGCTTATTTCTTTAAATGCATTTAAATCCAGACTGAGAGCACTCGAGACAGCCTCCTCAAATTGTAATTGTTTTTTGTAATATTAATTGTTGATTGTGAATTGTAATTTTTACTGTGTAACTTTGCTGCCTCTTGGCCAGGACTCCCTTGAAAAAGAGGTTTTTAATCTCAATGGGACCTTCCTGGTTAAATAAAGGTTTAAAAAAAAAAAAAAATATCAACAATAATCCAAGAGTGTAGTAGATAGACTGCAAATAGATGCCTTTTAGCTTACAGGACTTGATACATAATTTGGGTGCACTTTTCATGGATGATTTGAGTTGGAAGAGGACGATGACTGGCCCTCAGCAGCAGGAGCCAATGTGGACATGTTACTTGAAGCAACAGAGTTTTTATTAGGCATAACGCCGGTGAAAGGAACCACATTTCAGCTGATTTTGATTTGCAGCTGTGCTCAGAGCTTTATGCTCCCTCTGGCAAGGACTGGTCCATTTAATGGATCAGTAAGTCATAGATAAAATGACAAGACTTGAGTTATAACATTACTTCTCAGGAAACACTAGACTCCATGGATTTTCAGGTCCACTTAAAACTGTGTTTCTATCTCCATCCCTACATAATAGTAACTTTACACATCCTGATGGATTGTTTTACATATCCACCTGGGTGAAAGTCCATTGACAATGCTCAAGGAGGAACAGTCTCAAAAAATTCTTACAAGATAATTGAAAAAAACTTTCCATCAGTCGGGCTTGGCGTTGCTGAACAACTCTTTTTAGCTACCTCCTCTTTCACTTTAAATGATGTTGATTGGTCCGGTCATTTTCTGGCCTGAAACAAAAACTGTTGAAGCTTTTCTAAATGGATCAGCAAGGTTAGGATATGAAAGTACATGTAGAGTCTTTTGGTTTTGGCCTTGTTGAATAGTTTGAACATCTCATTTGGAGTCATCAGATGACCATCTAAGCAACATTTAGGAATTAGTACACAAGTAAGAATACCCTTTTTAAAAGGTCTTTGCACAAGAATGTGTCTAAGCCCAATATCATATTGATTTTATGCAGGAAAACAATTGAAATTGGTGCTTCCTTTTATATCCAGGTATAATTTTTTGTAATGTAGGTCCTGGGGGGGGCTTGACTCTTCTTGGATAAGATGAGAGGGGGCTCCATGGAAAAAGGTTGAGACCACTGCACTGGACGATACAGGGTTTAATGTGAATCTACCTCATGATTTACTTAAAAATGTTCATAAAAATGATTTTATGATTTAATAGAGGCACACTTAGTGACTTAGCACTTCAGTTGCATTAGTGGACATAGCTGCTTTCTCCTTTTAACAGTGATTAGCAACACTACTGCCACCATCTGGTGGTAGTACCACATTACAACCAGGTGCCAGCAAACAAAACTGGAGAAAACACATTTTAGAATTTAGATAACATGATTAAAAGCTTGTTTTTCCTGTTAACTTAATGTTTGAAAAGAACTGCCCGGCTATACTTCACATCTAAAATTGGCAACTTTAATGTTTTCACATTTAAACTGCAGAAATATGCATCGTGTTTTGATTTTGTTCGTGATTTTTTTAAATGAATTTGTTTATATGACACACTTTTTAAATGTTTGAGTTTTTATTTTAAAGCTTTATCATTTGATGCAAGCATTTGTAAAATAATGGCAGTTTATTGTTTGAAATCATGGTCTTAAATAGCATGGAAGTAATCCAAATTTTACCGCCTCACTGTGCAACACACTCAGGATATTTGTATAAATGCTCTAAAGGAAAATATGAGAAATGACCCTAAAATGTCAAATATTTTTTCAGAACAAGATGTAGACTTTAATGCTAGTTTTAGGTCCAAAGATGTAAAATCTGCCAAAAGGTCCAGATTCCCTTCTGCTCATGATGTAATAACTAATCTGACAATTGTAGACTCGGACTGCACAGACACAAGCATGATGCAGGCTTAAGGGACGCACGTTATGCTCTTTGGCTGAGTTCAGGCGCACATTGACACAGGCTCACAAACACGGTTCAGATTAAGCTCTCTAGATAGTAATGGCACTGGCCAGGCAGGCAGGCAGGCACCTAGACTGAGCTTGGAGTTACACATAAGAAAAAAAAAAACAAAACAAAATGAGGTGTGACCTGTTAAGAGACAACAGATATTGTGGTCAGAGCGACACATTCTGAGTGCCCTCGTGAGAATTTCTGAAGCTGGAAAAAAAAAAAAAAAAAAAAAAAAAAATCCATCATGTTAAAACTGCACACTTAAAAGTTACCAGAACTGAGGTGAAGATTTGTGTTTTAAGAGGAGAGAACAAAAAAAATGGCTGCCCTGAAATGACTAATGAACTAGCTTCAAATCATACACAAAAATACAACATTAAAGTCGAGATATAACGAAAATTAGGGTGCATTAATAAGTAATAGTACCTGCCTTGTACATAGACAATTCAAATAAAATGACACAAGTAGCTAGGATACTTGCCTTATCAAAAATACGTAGCTTTGGTAAACAAGTTGTGTGGAGAACCGTGTGTGAGAACATAGCGGTCGTGAGAGATCACTACATGACATCTAGGAATCACGGTGAGAAAAGTTTCTGTTTTGAGGCTATGACGTCGATGAGAGGAGAAGCTGGCGCAAGTTCCACTCCCCTAAAAAAACAACAAAAAAAAAACAAAAAAAAACAAAAAAAAAACCTCTGCCCTCTTCGTATGTCGCCGCCTAAAGAGGAACAGAGACAGCAAAAAGGCAGCGAGACTCCCAAATGGAACAGAAAAAAAAACAAAAACGCTTTCTCTACTGTCCCGAAGCACCGATTGAAGAGTTTCCGTGGTAATGTAGCAGCATCGTAATGGTCTGCGGAGGACAGACGCCTCCAGAGCAGAAGTGGAAGACTACTTGCTCCTCCTTCCTTCCAGCAGTCCCCTCACCCTTTACATCCATCGCAGAGGAAGACTGGACAGACATCAGATTTTAACAGCACTCCACAGCGGAGACAAGACGGGTGAAATCATAAACGCTCCTCTTCTTCGCTTCTGTTTCATCTGACCAAGCTTCTTCGCTGTTTGTGTGTTTGATCCAGGCATGATGCGGGTATCCAGATACGCCATTTAAAAAATAACCACCTCCGTTAATACTCAAGCTTCTACCACGCAGCTCCATCTCCCTTCTGTCACACATTGCTCCGTCCATCTTTCAACTTTCTTTCATACACTATTTTTCCCCCCTCACTGCTGAATCTTTATCCCAAAGTTCTCTTCAGATCTCCTTTTTTGTTTTAAATGATCTTTGTCATCTTCCTGTTCCCTAAGTTTTCAGTCAACCTTCTCCACCTTCCCGATGATCTTCTCCTCAAAGATGGGCAGGATGGCGTCATCGTCGCGAACCTCCTCGAACACGACACCGCAGTCAAACTCGTCGCTCACTTTCTTAAAGTAGAACCTGCAGAAGGAATCAGAAAGGAAAATCAAGAATTTTTTAAGAGCTGTTTAAGAGAAAACACAACACGCAACTTGGAAGAGGACATACGAGAAGAGGGAATGATGGAGGTCTTGGGACTATTTTGATGGAAAAATCCTGAACTAAAAAAAAAAAAGAAAAGACTGTGGAAAAAATGTGAACACATGAGCTGGTCCTCCATTTCTGGGGTCCAACGAACTTTATGTCAGTGAGTGTTAAAATTTTGACAGCACTTTTTAATTTAGTTTTAGTCTTTGCCCAAAATATCTTTTAGTCTTAGTCATAATTTAGTCATCTAAATTGTTTTCATTTTAGTCTTAGGCAGTTGTGACTGGATGTCCCTCTTAAACCATCCAACCTTTCCGCAAAACCCATGTAGCTGTGATTCTTAACTTGTCTCTACTTTCGACATGACGAAATTCGGTCTGATTAGTTTTAGTCTCCGTAAAATACTTTAGTCTAATTTTAATTTGTTGACCAAAATGTCAGTTAATTTAGTTTTAGTTTTTGTACATGTACACTTGTTTTTATTGGTTATAGTCTAGTTGTCTTCAGGGGAATAAAGCTTGTTGACTAAAAATTATGACGAAAATAATGAGTTGACAAAATTAACACTGCTGTATGTTTCAGGTCGGCCATGCTTGTTTTTATTTACGCCTGCTTCCTTGTTCCTCAGTCAGCTCGCTTCTTGATTGGCTACAGTCTGTTCCACGTCAACACACAGAGTCAAGACTCAGGAGTTGTCGGCTTTCCCCACACACGAAGATTTTTGCTAGTAAATATTGAACAAGTTTAATAGCCCCGATAGATTGTCAGCCCTGACCCGTTTTGGAGCCGATTATCGGGACAAATTCACTCTTAACAAACCTCAGTAGGGCTGAATGATTAATCGTTTTTAGATCGAATTTGCGATTTCAGACAATGCAATATTGTGATCACCAAAGCTGCAATGTTTTGCAGCTCTCCTGACTGACCCAGGATCTGTTGTGTCACCTATTTCACAAATTTGCAGGCAATCTGCATTTAAGAATGGCTCGCAAATGAATGGCTTACTCACAACTGCAAATTGGTTCTAATTGTTCACTTAAAGAAGCAGCTAAAAAGAGTCGATTCGTTCACAAATGTCACATCTCCACCGCAGAAGTGATGGTGAGCAGGTCAACAGCACAAAGCCTCTGTTTAGGAGTAGAAGTTGGAGTATCCCTTAAATAATGAAAACAAATTATTTATCATCAATATTAGATGATGAATAATGTGTTATGTGCTTTTGATCATTGATTTTCTTACTGTTGTCTATACTGTAAACAAAGTGAATATTGCATCGAAGCTTGCTTTGAAGAAAATCATGAATCGAATTTAAATTGCAATATCTGCCAGAAAAATTGTAATTAGACCTTTTCCTGAAATTGTTCAGCCCTACACCTCAGACCACAGGATCATCTTTATGTGTGTACCCTGCTTAAAATACACAAACATGATAAACAGATTTGCAAATCTGAAGACCGTCTAAAGAAGTGCAGCTGGGCTCAAAACATCACTTGTTGCTAAATGAAAAACTTAACGGGTTCTTTCTGACAAGTGGATGTATTTGTTTTCTATTGATCTCCTTCAGACTCCTTAAAAAAGATTTTTTTTTTAATATTTCAAGTGGCATTAATTCCCGTAGTCCTTAGTTTAAAAGCTGTTCTTAACGTATTGTAAGTTCCATTGTTTGCCTTTGCCAATTTATTTTCTCAATTTTCAACATATAGCCAAGTTCCTAATTCATTTTTATAATAAAGAAAAGTTTTCCTTAACTTCCTGCACCTGGCCCTGAAACCAGAATAAGTAATGACCACTATAAACACATGGATAAATGATTAAAATGCTCTTACCTGTAATGGCCCTTTTTGGTAAGCAGCTCCTTGAACTGGCCCAGAGTCACCACCCGGCCTTTCACTGAAGTCCGGTATGGGATTGGCTCTCCACAGAAGTAGTAGGCGACAGTCATGTTCTCACACACTTGACGCTTACCAGACTTATGCCTTAGAAAGAGAAACGCTCACGTCAATTGAGGAAATCCTCACAGGCAGAGGGTCGAGCTCATAGTGTTTTGGGGTGTATCGGTTACCTCTGCTTGGCCTGCTGTAGTGCGTTCCTCCTCCTCTCCTCCTCCAGTCTCCTCCTAGCCTCCTCCAGCTGGGTGAGTGGGTTGGGGGCCTGGGTTGGGGGGCATGGCTGGGTCCTGGATGAAGGGGTGTGAGGGCTGGACCTGGGCGGGACCAGAGACGGGAAGGGCGGAGGACACAGAAGAGGGGTTGTTGCGCAGCTGGGCAGAGACCCAGGGGTGCACGGCTCCGGGTCGCTCCACTGATGTCGGACGTGGCGACTCGCTGCTGGCTCCTGTTCTCCTGGAGCTGCTGGTGCTGCTGCTGTAGAAACAACAGGGAGAGGATAAGAAACGTGACGTGCCTTTAAAATAAAATAACTAAAATCATATCAAATCGGCTTTGATGGGTAAAAGTTAAACTCTGTAAAAGAATCTTATTGTAGCCTCTAGTTGAGCCAAAATCTTTACCTCCGCCAAGGAGGTTATGTTATTGCCGGCATATGTTTTTTTTGTTTTTTTTTTGTAGTAAGATTACGCAAAAATTACTGGACAGATTTTGCTGAAATTTTCAGGAGATGTTGGTAATGGCCCAAATTAAAAAATGATTAGATTTTGGCGGTGTGCTTTCTAGTTTGTTTTACAGGATAGTCTTTTTTATGAGATATATAGACCACAATATTATAAGCATAAAAATACAGATTCTAATTAGTGTTATTTTAATTAAGTTTGGCCATGGATAAACTTCGTTTGTCATTGACTAAAAACAGGATGGAACAATTGAGTATCAAAAGACCATTTTGAACATTGTTGAAGCCAATCTGTGGCAGCCATGCTATACACGCCATCTCAACCAAACTTCAGATCAAGCTACTGACAGAATTTTCAGGAGATGTTGGTAATGACCCAACTTAAAAGTGCTTAGATTTTGGTGGTGATCCAGATAACAGCCATTAACAAACGATCATTTTTGCTCAATAACTATCTGACTAATAATTCGATGGGTAAAAGTTAAACACCTAGCACTCAGGACTCACATAATTCTGAGAGCTAGGTGTGGGTTTTCAGGGTCATGAATCATATTATGATGGTAACTTTATCATGGAACTATTGCTTACAGATGTAACAGCATGTGAGCTACCTTGGCGGAGGTTTGTGTATTTTCATCCTAGAAATTAGGGAATTACAAAGCTTTCAGTGGCACCATTTTACTGCTATGTATCGGATATCATCTATACCCTGCTTTCTTGCCTCATTGGCATAGATGGTCAGTTGCTCTATAGGCAATTATATTTACTAGTGCCATGGGCCTCAAGCAACCGAACTTCAAAAAACCTGAACTAACCCTTAAAGTTAAACCCAATATGTATAATTAAATTGTTCTTGAATGTTTATTTCCCACTTCTGCTTGAAAAAAGAAATGCTCAAATAGCTGAGCTGGTTTATCACTTTGGACGTGTTAATCATGGAAAACTTTATCAAACACTTGAAATAAAATAAACAAGAAACTGATGCATCTTTTAGGCTGTCATAGCATTAGAAAACATATCTTACGAGATATGAGAGATTAGTCACTTAATTAACTTACTTGTGGGTGCTCTTCCTTTGCCGGTCTCCATCCATCATCCACTGAAGGATCTTCTGGTTCCTCTCCAGGTCCTCCAGCGGTACCTGGCTCTCCAAGCCACGCCCACTCTCATCACCTTTGCCTGACGTCTCTGAAGACTTCTTGCAGCCTCGCCGTGATAGCGTGCTGCCTTTACTACTGCAGAACAAAAAGGTAACAGGAACACAAAGCAGGTGGAGTCAAATTCTTTAAATAAAGCATATTCATTAAGAAATTGAGACCATATTCATCTACTGTAGCTTACCTGTAACCCATTCCCTCCAGCGTGCTGGCCCCAGCGCCGTCAGCGTAGTTTCGACTTCTCCCTGCGTACTGGCTGGCCGGGTCTCCATTCCACATGAAGTTGGCCTGAGACCTAGAGCCTGCTTCTTCCTGCCCGTCTCTTCCTCTGTGAGGGTACAGCTGCTTGTGGTGATGCATACCTGAGAGACAGCGAGAGTTACTTGTGACATATTCAGCTCTTTCCTTTCAAGTCCAAGACAAACTGCTGCTGCGAAGAATAAAACAAATGAAAATATGATGAATAAGCCCCAAAGACTCTTACTTTTGACTCCAGGTATAGGCAGAGTGTGACCTCCCCCTCGGTGTGGAGGGAAGTGAGGAGGTCCGATCCCCCCGTCTGGCGAACGTGATGATTTGGGAGGAGAATGTCGACCTCCTCCTAAGGTGCTGTTGGTTGCCCCTGGCGACTGGCAGCCTGGCGTTTTCATGACGCGCTGCACGTGCTCATCCAGGATTGATTCCGGGTCGTCGTCGTGGGAATCCTCCATAGCAACAAGGCCGCCGTACGTGGCGACCGTGGCTGAGTTAGCAGTGGTCTCTGAGTATCTGGCGCCATAGAGAGGTGTGAACGATGAGGGGAGGGGGAGTGGTATGCTATGAGAAGACATGGAGGTTGTCATGGAGATGTCAGCATCATCACCCTCTTCTTCCTGTGTGGATACAGAGACAGAGAGTCCTTCAGTTACTGTGATGCAACACTTCTACACCAATATGAAGTCAGGAGGTCAAAATGGTTTATATCTACATCACTTTTCATACCTTCTGTTTGCCACTATTACCAAAAATCTAACTCAAAGTTTTCGAGCATGCAAGATAATAAGTGAGGTTGTGCTGTGAACTCTTGTGCTTTGAGAGAGGGATACCAATATGATTTCCCCGTGGACTCAATATGTGTTGTGAGGTGTATGACAGCAGAGCTTTGGTCTGGCACTTTGCTGTAAATGCAGTGAAAAAAGCCTAAATATCTGAAAAATACATCCACAGCCCTGCTACCAAACCTACCGTCTGATTACAACAACACTGTATTTATCAGAAAACGCGAAGCACAAAAGCCAGTGCATGGAGGACATTTTTCATTATTTGCAAATTCAATTTTTTGTAAGCTTAGCATTATTACACTTCATTTAGATGGCCAAACATGACATTAAAGGTCCCATGTCCTGCAAAATCAATTTTCTGTTCTTTAAATGTTGCTTTGGGGAGCAGAATAACATGACACCTTGTACGAAACTCTCAGTGCACAAAGAATTTCTCTATGCCTCTTTAAATTCAGTGATCTTTAAACACTCTGTTTTATACTACTTCAGGTTTATGATGTCACAGCTACACAGCTTCCAGCTACATGTGTGTTTCCTGCTTGTCACAGGCAGATGCTTTGACTGTTTTGAAAGTCCAATCTGTGACCTGTGACCCCTCCTCCCCCCTCCCATCACACATCAAGCTTATTATCGTAACCTCCTGTGGCCTCCCTGCCCCCTCAGCTCTGAGTGTTTCCAAAGGGGAGGGGAAAAAGAGCTGCATATGATCCTCTACAGAGACAACATTTTTCAGTGTTTTTATACAACTTAAATCAAACGCCTAAGACATGATGCGAAAGGTCAAACACATCAGGATATGGGACCTTTAGAAAAAATCCCATAAAAAAACATTTACACTAAAACATTTTGTGAAAGAGGCTGTGTTTGGATCTTTTTACTGGCCATGTAATCTTGTTCCTGCTCATCCTGTTGTAAATGTTTTATCATAAAAATATGAAAACAACTCAGTGAATACAGTGCCCGGCGTAAATGAGTACACCCCTTATTAAAAGTAATGTATTAATATCTAAATGAACAAAAGAATTTCCAAAGTTTTGACAAGGCTGAGTTTAACATAGGATTTTTTTTTATCATCAGATGAAAATAAGGGTAATACAATAACTAAAATTTAGCTTTGCTCCCACCCCTTTGATTGGGGTGTACTCATTTTTGCATCCTGATCTTAAATTGAGAAAGATACTTATTAGTGTGCAAATTACAAAATCTTGTTTGTAATCAATGGCACATAGATTGCAAAATCACATATAGAAAATGTTGATTTTGAAAGGAACCTAAAGGTTTTCTGACAAATCTGAAGGGGTGTACTCATTTATGCTGAGTACTGTACTAAATATGGGCAATGTGTCCTTTGATTCAGTGTACTCAAGACTGTTTTTCAAATAATAAATTCCAGAACATCATCGGTAGCTAATCTACATTATTGCTGAACTAACTGTGAGGTGAGCTGATTGTCAACCACACCAGACAGCTCTAATAGATTCAAACATAATCAGCAATCATTTGTCAAGTGCTCTTGAGCAAATACCTCCACCAACACACAGTTCTGCACTCACCAGTCGTACTCTCTTCAGCCTCTCTTCAAGTCTTTCCTGAGCCTCCCTCTCTCTGAGAACCGTCTCCAGCTTGCTGATGAGCTCTGCTGCAAACCTCTCAGGCTGTACGTGGATGTCCTTTGGCATGCGGTACGTGCGCTGTGTTAAGACACAAACAGAGAAAGGTTACAAAGGACTTATTCACATACACATATGTTACCACAGGCGAGATAACATAATTAACATGCAAACTTCTGTTGGGTGTATCGCAATAAAAACCATAATAAAAATGGAAAGACTTCAAATACGCGGCCTCATTAAAGCTCAGAAAAAAAGCTAATTGTTTTATTTGTGTTTCTCAGTGTGCTCATAATTAAACTTGATATATGTGACAAGATAATCTTTCATTAAATAATTTCTGTTTGTATTAGTGTCTTGTTTTTATGCCTTCAAACAGGTTTAGTCCTGTTACAGTAAGACAGACTGTGTCTATGTATCCAAACAGAAGGAAGAGGGTGATGATACTGAACATCTTCATGATGACAATGTCAATATATTTCAATTTTTTCACGGTATTTATGTAGATATTAGGTAGTTTTTAGATGTCTGTAATATTCTGGATGATTCAAAATGAAATATTTGCTAACACTGGATATCAAAGCCTTCCACTTCTGATGTAGTGGTTTTAGGTAACTCTGAAGTTTAAGACGGAAAAATCTCCCTTTACATGAATACTATTACTAAACCTCATGATATTCATAAACTCACAGGTATATGAGGTAGGGGCACACGTCCATTAGCTTTGGCACTTTCATGCATCTCTTTACGATGCTGCTTCCGATATCTGTAAGGAGGAATACCATCTCTGCAAACAAACACAAATAAACAACAATCAAACTCAAACCTTGGTGGCTCATTAATTTAGAAAACTGCGTTGTCCAGAGCGTTTTAAAATCCAGAGTGATTGGTTAAAATAAGCGTTCTGGATTACTTACACACTGCTGTCGGTCAGTGACAGTGTGTCTGCATCGCTCGACATGCTCTGCTGCTCACTGTCATTGGCACTGGTCGCTGGAGCACGAGCGTAGCCCATGTTAGCGTAGTACGGGTTCACAGGTTCCCGCCATGTTCTGAAAAAGAGGAAAAGGATTGTTTATTAGATTAGATAAGTTAGAACTTTATTAGTCCCACTGGGAAACTCCCTCAAGTAAATTAGGATTCCAATAGCAGTTTGAGAAGTAAATAAAAAGATATATAAAAAAGATAGATATAAACAAAAATATAGATAAATATATAAATAAATATGAATAAATAAAATAATATAAAAATAGAATAATGAAACCTTAAAATAATGACACCACAGTGGACATATTGAGACTATAAATCATAATTCTTAACCCAGGACGTTTTTTTTATTATTTGTCATGTGTAGGTGCTCCTAATTTGGCATGCTGACCTTCTTGCTTACTAATATGAAATACAATTTGTTTTAAAATTTTTAGACACCATTTTTTTTTTAAACAAACAGTTTTTTCCTATAAAGGATGGTGTGGCTACGCAAAACAATAGTGGCAACCTCTCAAAAAAAAAAGAAAAAAAGAGGAGGAAGCAAAGGCTTTAGATCTGCTGGCCCAACTGTGCCTTTTATAACAGTCAGGAGATTAATTTTTTCCAGTGATGGTTGCAAACAGAAAAACATGCAATTCAAGCAAAACAGTGGAGTGTTTGGGAACTCATGCAGCATCCCAGAACAGACAAAGGGGGGGGCGTTACATTTCCGCATCAATACCCCCAACTCGAGGCTGACCATTCAGCTATCAGCAGTGTCTCCACATCACCCAACATTTCGGCTGAGCTCGCTTGAAACCCCACTGGAGGTGATAAGAAAAACTGTGTCAGGTACTAGGCCTGATCCCTCATGGATAACTGAAACAACTCTGTAGAGCTGAGCCAAGTTGAGCAAATACTATGTAGTGGAAAAGCTCAGGGACTTTGGCCGATATCCTATTTGCCAGTATTTCTGAGCTCATAATCGCTGATACAGATGATAATACCAATATTTTTGTCTAGAGCATAAAGCCTCCCCTGAACTAAAACGAACACGTTTCATTCATGGTGACAGTCTATTTGTGTTAGAAACAGATGTGAAGAAAGAAAATGAACATTTGATTTTTAGTGATTACGAGATAAACCCTGAAGGTTTATTGTATATTTTTCCAGTATTACAGACAATACGTTGGAAGAACATACCCAATATGTAGTGCCAAAATATCAGCAAAAACTTTCATTTCTGCCTATATCGATAATCAACTTTTTAGGCCATTATCTTCCGATACAGATATTACTCCAATAATATCGTGCATCCCTAAAAAAAGCCCCATAAATCAATAGTTTAAATAACTGTTTGACATCTTCCTATCTAGTTTATTCAGCTGTTATGAGTGTTTGAGTTTTACTTCACTGACCAAAAAACATACACAATGTGTAAAAAAATGAAAGTGAGTTCGAGGACCCCAGCATTTGTATCCATCCTTCCACAAAAGAAAGACTGAAACGTTTTCCAGGACAGCACAAGACTTTAGGACATTTCTCTTTCTCTGTTTTTTAATACGCTTGCCACAACTGGAAACTGATTATTTCAGAAATGGCTGTAGATTCAAAAGGGGGGGAAGCCATGCGTTTTGTTTTTTTCTCTCTCAAGATAATTGTCCACTTTGGCAGCCATAAAATCATATTTGAAAGTTTGATGTTTGTTTGCATGGACAGGGACCGCTGGAGCTCCTCTAATTAACACTGAACATATGCAGATGATAAATATATGAAACATTTAGATGAAAACTTTTCAATTTATCTGCTTTATTAAAAGTTCACAAGTGTCTTTCATGTTCAAACTTTGTGATGTTAAACTTTACAGACATAACCGTCTCTCTTGAAGCACACACCTGTACTCCCTGCTCTCCGTCCTCCTCCTGTTGGCTGTGGCTCTCTGTGGAGCCGTCTGCATCAGCAGGCTGTGAGTCAGCCGACCAGCCGGTGTGTCTCCACACTCATCTTCATCTTTCTCCTCCTCCACTTCTCTCACACCTCCTCCTCCACACCTACGATCACGTCAGTCAATCATCAGAAATATTCATCATTTCACACATTCTGAGAACATTATTAAGTTTTTTTTTTTTTTTTCCAGTGACGCATCATCTCACCTCCACTCCTCATCCTCAGCGAGCGTGGGCAGATACCCCGGCACAGGCTTGGCTGGACCTGATGAGGGGCTCTGATCACTGGGGTTGGGTTTGGGACTCTCCCCACCTGTCCGTGTGTACTCCAGGTAGAGGTCTGACTTCAGAAATAGAGGGTAGGTATTCTCCTCCATCATGGCTTGGATCTCTGTCTGCGCCTGTGAAAAATAAACACAAAGAGTCATTTTATGGATTTCAGATAGTTAACACTGACAAAAATGAGACCTTAGTATGATACCTGTGAGGACAGTCTCGAGCAATTGTGCTTAGGTGTGGCATGCGTCAATGGCCCTTGTGTGAGTGCACTCTGAAGCTCTACAAATCCATCTTCTGATGGATGTCATTCATAAACTTTAACAACCTTGCTGCATCAGTCTGAATACGTTTTATGTTTGATCATAACTTTTTTATGACTTCTGCATGAAGCAAAGACAACAATTTTACCATCTGCTTTGTCAGAAAGGATAATAACTCTGTTTTACTGACTGATGGTATCTACAGAAACCAGATTTTTACAAGAGTGTTAAAAAAAATCTTAACAGAAATATTGGCAAGTTTTGTTGATGTGCAACAAAACTGATTTTACCCTGCAGGTCAAAATGTTCAAAAAGTAATCAAAGATTTTAACATATAATTTCTAATTTAGTGACTCTTATGGGTTTTAGTCATTTCATTATAAGCAGAGTTGGATGAGTTTTCAATAAAACAAATGAGGTAGAAAATGATTCTCCTCATTTTTATAATTCATCTTATAATAGAACTGAAATGAAATAAATAACACCATAATCAGTAGCACCAGACTTTCTTCCTCCTCCTTTCTTTCTTCATTCCTCTCTTTCTCGGTAACTAATGCCCTTATACTTTTGAACTACTTAAGACTTATTAACCCCTCTTTCATAATATGTGGGAACTTTACTTTTCCCCTTTTTTTTTGAGTTCCTGCACAATTTTAAGATCAAATTCAAGACTTTTCAAGAACCTTTTAAAGCTTAAAAACAGAAATATTAAAACAATTGTAATGCCGCTGTTTCACTACCAACTTACATCGCCAACTACTGGCCTGGCATGCACACTACTGCGTTTTCAGTCGTTCTCACGGATCCATGTGAACGCGGAGCACTTTTGAAAACGCAAAGGACAAATCTTACCGATTCTGGTGACAATGTTGTCGTGTAAATGGGCCCTTAGTCAAAGGGTCATCATATTGAGACTTCTCACTAGAAAAAAAAGAGACATCTAAAGACTTTTGATCTGAATTTCCAAAATCAAATTAAAGACATGTTAAGACTTTTAGGGATCTGCAGGAACTGTTTAAATCATTGAACATTGTTAAAAAATACATTTTAGTCTTGTTCTAGTTTAATTTATTTTATTTAGCCTTGAAATTGTCTTAACTAAAACCAATACCAGTATGACTCCTTTGTCTGACTGGACTGCCTTTTATCAGTCCGTCTAATTTTCCTGTTATTAAGGTTCCCATTATTCTCCTCATTTTAAAACCCTTTAATTAACATAGCTTCAGTTATTTTTTTTAACAGTACCAAAAATGTTCTCCACTTTATTGGACTTCATTTATTTCATGAGATGGGTGAGCAGGAGAAGAATAAAATCCATCAACAACAGCAGGTGACATTTTTCATGCAGTTTGGATCAGTAATAATTCAGGACTTGGCCAAAGCTTCTGTGCAAATTTGACAGTGTGAAGGAACCTGTTAATTTTGATATCTGAAAACAAGAAATAGTCCAATGGCGGCCACCTAGGACTTTTATCTTTGTTGCAGTGGTATAAAAAGTGGCAATGGTGTTATTTGACTTTAATGGCATCACATATATGTATATATGTATCTGTTCATATATGTGTATCCATAAAATGAGGAGTTTGTCATCAGCCTGCGCTGTTGTAAAGTGTCTTGAGATAACACTTGTTATGAATTGGCACTACACAAAGATTGATTGAACATCAAAGTTTGCGATTCAAGCTTCATAAAAACACTGCTATCTCTTCTTTTCTATTATGAGGCAGCTTATCTTATAATAAAACTTCTCATTTTGAACATTTATGTAACTGAAAATCTAGAATAAAGCAGAGTGGTAAATATGTTATTATATAGATACAAAAAAATAACCTTAATCATTCTTTCAGGGTTTTCAACAAGAGTCTAAGTCATCTGTGATCTGTGAACCTGTTTTTAACAAGGAGCAGAAGTTTAGATGCTGCCTGTTGAGCAACTTTTGACCGACTCCAAATAAAAGCCCTCATAAAATCAGCTGCAGAAATGAAAGCAAGTTCTGGAAAAGATTCACAGCAGAGAAAACGAAAAACCAGCCTCAATTGGTTCATTATGGTGATTATGTAACCTCATTCTGTGTAATTTTGTTTTGCTGCGACGTGTAATCAAGTCCAGTTGTAAAGAAACTCAGTTGGAGGAGCCAGGTGGGTGAAAGAATTAAAAACAAACTAAAACTTAATTAGACCGAGTGTTTCTCTGTGGTTTAATCAATAAAGCAGCAAACTGTGCATCATGTTTGGATGTCTTCAAACATTTTCCAATCTTTCACAGTCAGAGGACTGCATTAAACAGGAGAATCTTCTGAAGTGCTCAGGTGTGACTAGGTTTAAAATTCAGGAGCACAGGTCCAGGTATAGATCCTGGGCCATAATTCCTGCCCCTGAAGATTCTTTCAAATGGGGAATGAACTTTACTGAACGTGAATGGCTGGTCTAACACGAGTCAGAAGCTGGAGTGAATGTTCCAGAAATGTTGCTGTACCAGAGTTTAAAACTTTGATATGAGACTAGTAAAAAACAAGTGATGACACAGATTTTTATACCATTTCCACTAAAATAGATGTCCCAGAAAAGTGTTTTCCAAGGTAGATAGAGCTTGGTTTTACTTTAACTGTTAAAATATGAAGCATATCCTGTTACTGTGATGAAAAAAGGTCATCCAGCTCTTTCTTACTGAATATACACCAATAACCATCCACAACAAACAGTGATGCTCCGTGTATTCTGGCATCTTCTGTCAGAACTTCTTTAATCTTCGTAACAGCAGCTCATCTATTGGACCTGACCACATGGGCCAGTCTTCACTCCCTACAAGCATCAAGTAGCCTTGGCTGACCATGACCCTGGTTCACCACTGCATATTCATTGGACCATATTTGATAGATACTGACCACTGCAGACCAGAAACGCCCCACAAAAGCTGCAGGTTTGGAGATGCTCAGACCCAGTCATCTAGCCATCACAATTTGGCCCTTTCAAACTTGCTCAAATCCTTGTGTTTGTACATTTTACCTGCTTCTAACATCAACTTTCAGGACAAAATGTTAACTTACTGCCTGATATATCCCACCAACTGACAGGTGCAATTGTGAAGAGATAACCAGAGGTCATAATATTATGCCTGAATGAATTACCCATTTTTAGTCTGTCATTTCTTGCAGACCAAATCTTGATATATTAAAATATATAACGGATAAATGAAAGTATAGATGGGACCTGATGCTCTGTTTGACAAATGTTGTGTACATTTCTGTGTCTACCTGCCTAAAATGAATTTGGAAAACTGGATATAAGCAAAAACGCAATTTCATGCGTCACCTCAGATGAGGTGATTTTTGGTTGTCATGCCCCACTTCAGTTTCAGTTTCTTTGTGACTGCCGTACATCGACAACACTGCAGCACATGGGCCTAATCCAACCCAGCCTCTCACTCACAGTTATACTCCAACTTCAGGAGAGTATGGCCCTATAAAATCTGCGATCTCAGAATCGTGGACAGAATCACAGAATTGGACATTAAAAGGAGAATATCATGGATTTATCACCGACATTTTACGTTTTTTTTTTTTTTTTTCAGAATGAAAAAGAGAGTATCGCTTGGGAAAATGCTCTGTAGGGGTCACCAAGGCCGGGGACAATGCACGCTTTACTCCCTAAAGATGTGCTTGTGCAAACCTAACAAGGTCTACCTTCATGAAAACTATACATCATCAGTAATTATGTTTTTAAACATTGCAACAACTTATGATCGAAGTAAGTTGAAGAGAAAAAAAAATCTTGATTTTATTTTAATTTAATTTTAGCTTGATTATGAATCATCCACCCTAGCTGATCCCTCTCCAGGACCCACATGAATAGACTGATACATTGCTACCAAATCCAGACAAAATAGGCTCATGCATATTTACCCAAAGATATTCAAGAAAAGCAAGCAAGAGTGTTATTAGTACATGACAAATCATCAAATCCACCCCCTCATCTCTGGGTGGGTCCTGAACCAATGGTGGGAACCACAGCTATAGAGTAAAGAAGTAGATGCCAAAAACTTTGATCCAAGCTGAACGTGATGATTTCACAGAGCCACAATGGAGATAATATTCAGTTACTGAGAAATCTTTGTGTGTTGCTCCCATTTAGGAACTTTTAGGCTTGATGATTTATTACCTGTTCAAACATGGCAGGGTCTGGATGCGGCCTTCCTACACAGTCTCTGATGAAACTCTTGGTGGCTGCTTTGATCTGCCTGGAGACAATCCCACTGCCGTCTACAATGTACTTCCTGTAGATGACCTTGGCCAGCTTCGCCCTCCTCTCCTGACTCGTCTTCCTGAACCCTGAGCAGGCAAACCAGAAGTCGAGGAGGTCCGCACACCCTTCCTGACACAGGAAGTTTCGAAACAGCTGGATGCCTTCCTGGTCGTCAAGGAGAGAGTGAAGCGACTCTGCCCACTTCAGGTACGGTGGAGTTGGTGACGCTGAGCCCTCGGGTTCATACCCCAAGTCCAGATCGGGGCGACGTGGGGTCGCCGACGAAGAGGAGGGAGTGTAACTTGATTGATCCCCCATTTTAGACGATGAGGATGAGGCGGGATACCCAAGCGTTTGGGAAAGGGTGTTTGGACGGGAGTTGGCGGACTGGCCTGGGGGGTCCACATCGGAGCCCTCCTCACCAGGAACCGGGGGTCTCGGGGCATCCTCTGTAAAGTGGGTAGGGCCGCTTAGAGAGGCCACAACCCCACCACCGCCCCTGTACCCGATCCCGTGTAATTCTCTGACAACACTCATGTCTCTGGTTGCTCAAGGCAGAGGTCAGATCATCGCCTCTTGCTCTGATTTTGCTGGCAAACAATTCACCCTGAGAGGAAACAAGAGAAGATGTTAGCGGGGGCACCGAGAGTCAACACAACAGACATTTGAACTATTACTGAAACCTCAAAAATGATTCACCATACCACATTTTAGACCTGAGAATTAAACAAAATAAAAAAATCATCTTATTGTCATCTTATATCAGAACGATGAATCCTTCTTCAATATATCCTAGAAAAGAATAACAAATGTAAGCCACGAAATTATAAACTCTTATAAGTCCTGTAAAGCTAATCTAATATTACCTATACCTATTTGTTACCATGACAAAAAAAGAGAAGCACTGAACACCCTATTATAAGGCATTTTTTTTAAATATGAAAAAATCAAGCAAGCTGAACAACACTGGCACCATTTCTATAATCATTTATGTTTTACAATTTCTATGATCTAAAATGCAATGTTTTAAAATGAAAAAAAAAAAAAAGACAGGTGATATCAGAAAGATCAGTAGCCTGTTGCACCGGCTATGCTTAAGTTCTGTCTTAAGGTCACACTAAACCCTACACTAAAACTACTTAAGTTCTAAGTTCAGAGTTGTAACTGTCATGATTAGTAGAGTCTAACGTCTAAACAAAACAAAATATGGTCGTAGAAATGACATTTTAACTAAGTTTGTCTAATCAGTTAAAGGTTTTTTGTTTAAAGGAAAAACACAGATGCCTCAAAATTCAAAGGCAAGTGAACACACCGCATTCTGATACAGACTAACCGCCGGAAATGTCACAGCAGAACTGTTGTTGATTGATGTAGCAATGAAAATGTGTAAATTACGTCAAACATCATAATAACAAGAGAAGACAACTTAAGCTTACACCTTGTCCACAGACAGAGTTATACAAACACAGTGACAGTAAACAGTAAAATCCCCAACGTGAGATAATTTAATGGTGGATTTGTGCCGAATGGCTGAAATGAACTCTGCTGACGGAAAACAAAAATGCGAGCAAGGAAGTCTTCATACATTTCTAGAAGATTTTATTTATCAGAGAGGTTACTGCTGACACCAGACAGCCTCTCAACGGTGCGTTTCTGTCAAGTTATGCAACCCCTTTTCTTTTTAGAGATTTTTATGGTCATTTTTGTGGCTTTATTGGAAGAGGGAGAGACAGTGGATAGGCTTGTAAAAGGGGGCAAGAGAGTATGGGGAGGACACTCTACAAACTGGTCACGGACTGGATTCGAAACCAGGCTGGCAGAAGCATGTATATGGTTCAGGCCTGGTTGCTTATCCCACCTTTATAAACAATACACTATGGCAACTGTGTTTTCCATATAATTTTATACTGACTACTGATTAAGTGTAAAATTTATGTTATAACTCAAGCCTATCTCAGGCACTGCAACACCTCAAACACTGGTTGAGCATTATTCATCGTAAGTAAGAACTTTCGTTTAAGCTAGGCTACTTTAAACTTATCCGCACGAAAGAAATCTAACAGTCTTTAATCATGTTTGAAGTCATAATGGAGAAAGAACGTTTTACAGAGCTGATGAGGAATACTGATTTCCTGAGCTCCTCACAAGCTCCATCCACCTTTCCAAATGTTGCAAACACATTTGTTCAATTCAGACAGTAGCTTTGATTACGTGGACAAAAATAATCAGAATAAATGTTTGGTCAGAATAAAAATGAAATGTGGAAGTAAGATTCTGATCCAAAAGCGATCATTTTGAAAGAATTTTAATTCTGAATAAGAGAAGTGTTAATGCCAATGATTATTCCAAACCACGCTCACGTAAATACTCATTCTGAACAAGTTTCCCTCTCTCTTCTTTGCTTAACTGTGCAACGTTAGAGTGGCTCAGACATACGCAGTTAAGAAGGAAATCTTCTACTGTTCAGAGTACAAGCAGTACAAGCTATCAAGTGAGCTGTTTTACCCCAGAGCTTGAGTTTCTTTAGGGAGAGCAGCTGAAAAAATGCTTCCAGTTTATGATTTGGGTTCATTCTGGAATGAATAAACTACAGACATCCAAAGTCAGGGAAGGACAGAGGAGGGGAATAAAATCTCTGTCCATCTGTGAGGAGGACGAGTGATGGACAGCTGTGTTAGTCAATATAAGTCAGAGAGTGTAGTGTTCTTATTTAAAGCTAAACAGAAACATTGAGTGTTAATCACACAGTGGAACCTAAATCCTAATCTACTTTGCCCTCACAACAGAGAAAATCTTTATTAGCCTACACTCTTAAACACAATTACATACATGTCATCATACTTAATGAGTTCAGACTGCTCCTACTGCACATTTTCAAAACAAATTATTAGAAATAATTTCATTCTTACAAGTTAGAGCACATTTTATTGATTTTCAATAAGACAAGAAGGCTGCTTCCTCTACTGTCTCTGAATTAACACCTTAGGGTCTCTGTGAATACCCCAATGCTTTTATTTGGATCATTTAATGCATATTCACAAACACACACCATGATCAGACTGTGTCCATGTAAAGTGAGAATCAGGAAACTCAAATCGGAATGATTTCAACAAGACTGAAGAAAAAATGCACGTGTAAATATAACATGATCGGAGTTTGGATGCAACCTTTGTCAATTCAAAAACAAACCAAATTTTATTGGACGATTACGGCTTCTATCTGTGTTGCCATTAAGGGTGTATATTGGCATATATTCAACATCTGCCTCGGCCGCTATCAGCCCTTTTAACAAACACTGGCAGGGGCAAATTAATGTGGGTTGAACAGATATCAGCTTCAGCTGTTTGTCTGTTGTGTAATACCAATTTAATGCTGACATCTGGCACACTTAACAGCTGATTCAGAGAAGAGTCTTTTAATAGGGATGTAAAAAGGATTTTGATTTTTTTCCCCAAAATGTCTGTAATTCTTTGACTTTAATAGTGAGATCACTCACTTTACACATACTGCAAGTCACACGTAGGAAACAGTACCTTTTTTGCAGTCATCAGTGGATTTGACATTTTTATACTTGTTCATCTGGTTGGATTTTTTTTGTAAAACAGATCAAACATGGTGTCATTTGTGATAAAGTTGCTTAAGTATCAGTTGTTTTCACAGTCGCTGTAAAATCTGCAGGGATTTAGTAAAAGTATGCCCTTAAATAACAACATCTTTTCCTTCTCATTTTGTCTAAATTTCATAAAATTCTCGGTGCTGAATTCTAAGCAATGGGGGGTTGATTTGTCCTGGGGCTTGCAGTTGCTGATGCCTGAAATAAATTATAATTCCCATCTTAGACTTAACATAACATTAAAATCAAATAGTCAATCTGCATATTTCTGTTAGGACTTTTACTATGATTAATTCATTTACTGAGCATTAGGCCTGACAGCTAGTTTTCCCATATAATCAGATACTCTACATTTAAACCACCAATCGTCAAATAAGGTCACTTCACATAAAACATCAATTTAATGCAACATAAACTATTTAGATCTGTCTATAAAGGCTTACTCTATGCTTGAAAATACATGGATATATCTTAAAAACCTTACAAATAAAGCACAAAATATAAAGAAAGTAGTGTTTGGTAGATTGTTTCTTACCTGTAGCAATACTTCTTGGCACTAAATCTTTTACCAATGAACAGTCTTTATTACAATTAGTGCCGCATTTGTGATGAACATACGTTTGTAGGATGAGCAGCAGAGCAGAGTCTGTGGGTTGCACCAATGACAAATTTGCCAAATCTTCTCTGTCAATGCCAAACAGCTTTTTGAGATGTGGGACTGCCACTGGCTGCAGAATCTCATCTTGATATCTCTCCACACTGAGATTGCCTCCAATGATGACTAGCCTCATTTTTCCAGAGAACACTGCATCCACCCAAAGATGTTACTCTATCTGTGCAGCAGTCAGCTCAGTGTCCTACGTATCCTCTCAACACTCTGACCCATAGGCAGCATCTGGACTCATCACTGAACATAATGTTCCTCCAAATGTTAATGTTCCAGTGCATGTGTCGCAGACACCAAAAAAGCCTGACAGTGAAGGGCAGTCATACCGGGCCTCCTGACAGCCCTATGGATTCGCTGGGCAGAGAGCCGCCGGCCATATCGCCCTGCAAACCTTGGCTGCAAATCTATAGAAAAACTACCTTAAGCTGCGTTTCCACCAAGCAGTCCAGTTCAGTTTGGTTCGGTATGGCACACGCTTACTGGTTTTTTCACTGTCGTAAAGGGAAAAAAAAATCTGAAGGGGTCCTGAACTTACCAAACCAACCCTGAAAGGTGGAGCTAAAAGTGCTGCAGTCCGGTGACTGGTCACAAAAAACGTCAATTCTCAGGCGAAATCAGCAAAAACACAAACCCTGCCGTGTTCAAATAAGCTGTGGATTTAGAACTACTCTTCCATGCTGCTGCTGTAAATGATGTCCACAGAGTTACTGGAGTGCTGGAAGTCCTCCGCTGTTGCTTTTTGTTTACAATCGTGCTCTGCCGCAGACCGCTGCAGTGTTGTGCGGCTGTAACGCCACGTATTATGTAGCTGGCGCGACCCTCTCCCTCAGGCTGACATCCTCACTCTCAAGTGAAGGTACAGCTGGCAGTGGGAATGAAAACAAGATGATGGTTTACCGCTCTGAACCGTACCGAACCAAACTAGACCACTCTGTAGAACCGAGGCATGAGGTTCTAAGCACTGACACAGCGAGGAATCGATCTTCTTGGGACGCCCACTTTGTGGCCTGCCTCGGACATCCTGTTATATGGATCTTGGCCTTCAGTTTGGGGATGGTATTAGGGCTTACTTTAAAAAAATCCTTGAAGTTCATCTATGGCAGGGCCCTATCCAGATCAGTCAGATGTTGCATGCCAATTTTTGGAGCAAACACCAACTGACTGTTGTAACAAGGCCTGTGCTCACAGGTGCTGATCATCACTTGATTTCAAGCACATCTCACCAGAGCCTCAAAACAAGAGTCAACAGCAACAGAGGAAAAGCTGCATGGCACTGGGAGAGAAGATCTGGCAAATTTGAAGGTGCATCCCACATCCTCAACTCTGCTGCTCATCCCACTGATGCATGTTCCTTACAAACGTGACACCATTTAAAAGGGGAACAAACAGGATTTTTAACCATATGAGATTTAATGCAAAGAAGCATTGTTACAGAAAAGAAACAACCTAGCAAACACTTATTTTCTTACTTTTCGTGCTTCGTTTATTATCCAGCCTTGCTAAATACTATACTACACTATGACAACATACGGCTCAATACATGTTTTTCAAACAGAATTTCAGTGCAAAGCTTTTAAAAACATACAGGCCTCCAGGCATGTAACTTGTTTGTATATGTATGCAATTAAAACTATTAAAACTGTAAAGTGTGGTGGTGCATTTGTTGTATCAGCCACTAAAATTCCCTGTTTTTCTGTAAAAAGTAAATGGACTAGAGCTTATATAGCGCTTTTCTAGTCTTTTACTACTCAAAGCTGCTTTACACCGCAGGTCACATCTACCCATTCACACCCATTCACTCTCACATTCACTCACTGACGGTTGGACTTTCTATGTTAGTTATCAATTAACACATTCACAGCCAGAGCTGGGCTCAAACCTGCAACCTTACCGAAACTGACCAAGCGCACTATCAGACTGTGCCTACGCAGTCATCACAAAAGTATACACACAACTTTGGCATTTTAAGATGACATAAACAACCACAAAATCATTTCTGTAATCTCTCACTGACCACTTAATATTTAGATGCAACATTGATATGATAACTTGGTTTTACATGCTCCTAAATTGAATATTTCAGACTTAAAGACTTTAAAGACTTTGTAAGACTCATACAGAAAAAAAAAATATATATATATATTTTGAAAAGCAGAAAACACTGCAATCAACACTCATGTATATGTATGTACTTTCTTCCAACAGGGTGATATGATGCTGAATTATTTAACTGAGATATTTTAACAAGACAAGGTGTATGAGGTGTATAAGAGTGTGCTTGTTTGTCAAATAGCACTTTAGGCCTCTCATAAGAAGTTAAAATATTATAAGACTCTGGAAGCCTTAATTTTCAAAAATCAACATTGTCTTTTTGAGAAATTCTGACAACCTGCAGGAGCCCTGTATCAGAGGAAAAGCTTCATTAAAGATTTACGGCAGGTTAAAGACAAGCGAGGTTTGACAATAATAGATATTTGATGTAACATCCAAGAAAATATGTAGAAAGTGAATATAAAATGATTTTAATGTTTACTTGGAACAGATTGGTGTCAGGATTTTTAATCAGGACACTTCTTATTGTCATCTTTTGAACAACGAGTTGAGAAACTACCCATCACAAAAAGTAACTGATACTCAGGAAATTAAGAGTAAAACTTCACTGTTTAACAGACTCCTCTAATTAATGGTGTAGACCATGACTAAAGACTTGCTGCCTCATTAAGGATTGTTACACAACAGAACTCAAAGTTAAGTATAATTTACTCAAAAGACAGAGATTCCTACATCACAGTTACATTCAGGAACTTTATTTTTGTAGATTATCAGATTTGCCGGTTTGATGCCACAACAGAGGAGAACAAAGATAGTTTGATTGTTGAATTAGGGGACATTGAATGTAAGATTTATTTTCTGTTTTATAGTGACATAAACAGGGTTCATTCACCCTTTCAGAGGTCAAAAACAAACTCTTTTCAAACAAGTTCAAGGTGCCTTTTCAGTCTTTTCCCCAGCAACTTACAAATGTATTCAATACAATCAAAAACTATAATTTTACAGCCTGATTATATGAAACAGCTATAAAGTGATTTACATCCAAAGCTGTGCTTCAACCATCAGACAACAGAGGGCTGACAAATTTAAGGAATAAACAGGAGAATCAGTGTGAAGTAACTGCCCTTACAAATAACTTCACTTTCAATAGATTCTTCAAAACAAATTTGTACATGATTACCATGAAAAATATTCATTATTTAGCTCAGATTTTTTTTATTGTTGCCTAAAGATCCTCTAAAGAGAAAGTATATACCATTGATTTTAATAATGACCGTGCATTTTTACAAATACACTGGTAAGATACTCTCTACATCTTATTATACATCTCTGTTTGGAATGACAAGCAGACTGCTTGATTATATATCTTTCAATCATGAGAGAGAAACTATGTCAAGTATATTTTTTCCCAAAATCCAAGACCTTGTCAAACCTTGAAAATAACATACTTTATTTTAAGCATTTTTAAGATCTTTGAGGTCCTGACATAAAAGGTAAAACATGGACTATCAGGACTATACACTGGAGGCATATTGGATTTTTGCTGATGTCTGATCAGCCAATATTTCTGAACTAATTACAACCGATACAGATATATTTCATCAAGAGCACAAAGCCTTTAATCCTTGAACATTGAGTTGTTACTTTCATGTGACATTCATTGTACTTGGGTAAGGAACAAATGTAAAACAAAAGAACATTACCCTATTAAAAAATGAAACTCTTCATTTCTAAATGTTCTCATGCAATGATGATAAGGGAGGCAGGTAAATGTGGTAAATTTGTATATTTTGCTGATATAAGGGATATTCATGGATGATATCTTAGCTGTAGACATCTGCAAAACTTTCAATATCAGCCAACATCGAAATTCAACTTTCTATGCATATATCTGCCGAAAGCTTTTATTGTGCATCCCTGGAAAACATGATTTTTACGAATGATATCTTCCAGTAAAGCTGATTTCTTCAGGTTGAATGCTTCTGAAATTATTTGTGCCTCATAAAAGATGTTTAAGTTATTGCAGATTTTCTCTGAAAAGCCTGAAGGAACAGATAGGATAGAGTATACTTGTATTCTGGAGAGACTTGCTTCAGTATTTGTCTCTACCTTGGGTTTGATTTTGGAGTACTGTTACCTTATTGTTTTGCTGTATGTCCTCTAGCCTTGTGATTTTTCTTGTCTTTCCTACAGATGTATATATAACTTTAAAGTAATATTCCTTCGAGTTAAATGCAATTCTAGCCATCATAGTCCATCCAACTTACATACACTGATTATACCTGATCTCGAAAGGAAACACCTCTCTGTGATGACTTGTTGATCACTGTTTAATCACTGCGGCTGTACTTAAATGAATCATAAACCTATGATGACTCTGTGAGCATGAAACGTGAATAAAATCCTACCAATCATCAGCCAAACATGTATACAAGTAACATACGTGAAGTTAAAACCGTAACTCACCTAAAACAAGCAGCTCAGACGCCATTGCGATCACAAACAGATGAATATTCAGTGTTTAAATTCCCAGCTAAAGTTCATCAGTAAGTTTTAGTCTTCAGTTTATCAGCTAGCTGTGATGCTAGCGTCAACAGTTGTCAAAACAGATCTTCGTGTGAATGGGCATAGTTTCCCAAATAACCAAGTAATGTTAACAAGCTAAGACAGCTAGCTAGCCTTGTAGCAATGCCACCACCAGTGCCAGAGCTTTGAAGTGAGAATCTCATTCATCTTGGCCTGCAGAGACGGTGGGGGATGGGAACAGAAACAAACTCTACAACCACACAAGACGGGCCTGCGTGCAAAAACACTCACACACAACCCCACTTTGTTAAAACACTCATGCTGCAGGAACTCTTAGTGAAGCCACGTCAACTTTCCTACAGGTTTACACCGACAAATCAGCCCATCAGAGATCAATCAAAACAAGAAAGCGAAGGCACGTTTTCCACTCTGCTGGCTGCAGCGCTGAGCTAGTTTAGGTTAGCCTGTTAGCTTAGCTGGGTACGTGAACGTCCCGTGTTTTCCCACAAAAGTATCCGACCTACCGTCTCTGAAAGCCCGGTCCCCGTAATCCACTGCATTGGGGATACTGGCGAGAACTGTGTGCTCCAAACCGCAGCATATGGATGGCTTTCTGGTATTAAATATTAACGAAAATAAGCCGTCGACTATCCCATTAACTCCCCATGGTGGCTGCTCTCCGAGCAATAATACAGAGCGAGAGAGAATACGTACGTGCACGCGACGACGTGCGCCGTGTAGTACGTACGTAGAAATGCGCCGAGTAGAAGCGACACACGGGGCCTCATCAGGCTCCCAATTAATCAAAATATCGATTAATAACCTAAAGGCTGGGTGGAGTTATTACAAAGCGAAGGGTTTTTTCGTGACCTACAATCCTGTCTTCATATTTTTATATAAATATATAATATAATATAGAATAAAATACAAAAATAACCCAGTTTACTTAAAGAAACTGTCCTATTTTTAATTTATTTGTCTTTTGTTGAACATATTTTTCCATAAATCCTTTTATTATTCCAATGCCATGATATCCTTAATTTAAGTTGTTGCTTTATTTTACTGAAAGCACATAAATATAGAATAAAATACAAAAATAACCCAATTTACTCAAAGAAACTGTTTATTTTTAATACTATTTGTCTTTTGTTTTACATATTTCTCATTAATTCCTTTTATTATTCCAGTGACATGACATTCTTAATTTCAGTTGTTGCTTTTATTTCCTATTATTGTGGTTACAGTTTTTTTAATGATACCAGACATATTTTAGGAATGTTGCTGCAGATCCAGGATTTTTTAAAGGATTTTTTTAACCTTGTGGGATAGAGCAGTTTTCCACATTTTTGCAATAACATAACAAAAAAGCACTTGGAGAGCACAAACTGCCAAGGTAGCTCACATATTGCTGTTACATCTATGAGCAATAGTTCCATGATAAAGTTACCATCATAACATGATTCATTAACCCTGAAAACACACACCTAGCACTCTGAATCATGTTGGTATCATTATTAGTTTGACTGTTATTGAGCAAAAATGATCGTTCGCTAATGCTGGTTATCTGGATCACCACCAAAGTCTAATCATTTTTAAGTTGGGCCATTACCAACATCTCCTAAAAAACTTTCAGCAAAATCCGTCCAGTAGTTTTTGTGCAATCTTGCTAACAAACAGACAAACAAACATGCGCCGGCAAAAACATAACCTCCTTGTAGGAGGTAAAGAGTTCTCGATGGATTTTGATGGCATTTTCAGGGAATGTTGGTTACACCACAAAGGACATGTGATTGGTTTTTCATGGTGATTTGGATCCAAATGTGGATCAAGGACATTTCACAAAGATTTGTTAACAGTGTGAGATAGGGCAGTTTTCCACATTTTTGACAATACATAACTTGCTGCACCACATTGAAACAAATGTTTTTTTTTGCTCTTTTAGCACTTCTAGCTTTAACATATTTCTTAATTATTCATTAAACATTTAAATCCCCTGATATCCTTACTTTCAGTTTTGCTTCTGTTTCTTTTTGTTTCACTTAGTTTTATTTGTTTCTGCTCTCATATGTCCATTAACCTGCCTCTCTTGCCTTTCTGCACTTAATTACTATTTCTGTTTATATTTCAATATTGTGATCTTGAATGCTTCAACTAAGCTTCAATCTACAGCCTCTATCTCCTTTTACCATTAATTGCTCTGATACTGTCTTGTTACTTTTGTTTAATTTTCCAATATTCTTATCCTATTTAATTCAACATAATCCTACACACCAAAGTCCTTATGTCTCAGTTATAACTAGAACAGCACAGAGAGCACAAACCTCTGCCAAGGCATTCCCAACATTGATGGGCAAGTTACTTCCAAAAATGTGGAAAAATACCCTGTTAACAAATCCTTGAAAAAATTCTGGATCACCACAAAATCTAATCACCTGTCCTTTGTGTCGTGACTAACTTCCCCTGAAAATGTCATCAAAATCCATTAAAAAGTTTTTGAGTAATTAGCAAATATGTGTAAAACTGCCTGATCTGTTCAATGGTAACAAATTCTTTATAAAATTCCCGGATCCGTATCTGGATTCAGATCACCACCAAAATTAAATCAATTAGTCCTTGGCCAATTTCAGAATTATCCTGGAAATTTCACGGAATTCTCTTCATAACTTTTTGAGTTATCCTGTTAACAAACAAAGACATTAACAAACACCAGAAAAACGTAACCATCTATGCTGAGGTAATAAGGGGATGCTTTGGCGAGAATCTGGTGATACGAAACGTATAATGTTACAGGTGTGACAGTGCAATATATCAAAATATATTCTGATATTACAAACAGGGCAATGTATTATGATCATTATTACCTCTGCCAAGGAGGTTATGTTTTGTTGGTGTATGTATGTTTGTTTATTTGTCTGTTTGTTGGCATTATTACACAAAAACCACTGGACAGATTTTGCTGAAATCTTCAGGAGATGTTGGTAATGGCCCAACTTAAAAATGATTAGATTTTGGTGGTGTGCTTTCTAGTTTGTTTTAAAGGATAGTCTCTTTCTAATTAGATTAATAGACCACAGTATTATACACATAAAAATACAGATTCTAATTTGTGTTATTTATATTAATTTTGGTCATGGATAAACTTTGTTGTTTGACATTGACTAAAGACAGGACTGAACATTTGAGTATCAAAGGACCCTTTCAAACATTGGTGAAGCCAATCAGTGTCAGCCACACTATACACGCCATCTCAACCAAACTTCAGATCAACCTACTGACAGAAAGTCTGAGTTGAAGGGAAACGTAAAGCCATCTCACCAATTGCAGCATCGTGTGGGGTTATAGCATGTCAGTTATATCTCCAACTGTCATCCTTGTTTAGAAAATGTCTCTGCACGTGTTCACAGCGTGAGCGCTCGTGCTTGTCGGCCCTCCAGTTTCGACACTTTTGGCAGCAGCATGAAAGAAGGCTGTGAGGATCAGGCTGTGTCACGATCGTGAAGAAACACCATCTGCTAAAGGCTAATCTTTAATGCAGATCAAATGTCCCAAATTTCCATAAATCACTAACTAATAAAATATCAATATTGTGCGATAAAATATCGATACAGGATTGTGCCTCAAATTTTCACAGCACTGTTTTCCTCAGAATATAAACAGGAAGTCAGTTAGTGGTCGAGCTCTGTATTACGATCAAGGTCTTGGTGCCCACGCTCAAATTAAGGTCTGCAATCTTTTAATGGTTAAGTTCTTGGGGTACAAGGGTCGACACAACGATTACAGTCTAAATATAGTCTGCTTTTGGTAATTAATTAATTAATTTATTGATTAAAGCACCCTCACTTTCACTCATTAGAGGTATATTGTAAGTGATAATAATATGTCTGAAATACTGTTTACCCGGACGTTGTGAGACCGTGATGTTTTACAGGACACCTGTTGGGTTGGGAGGCCCAAAGTCTTAACAACTAAAATTATAAATTCCAGGTTTGACATATAATCAGTCTGTGACCCCTCTACAATGCCATTGAGCTGTTGGATTTATGAACTATACTGCATGTATTGTATATGTTACAGCGACAATGCTGTTCTGTTCGTCTGTGCTCCCATTTTTTTTATTGTGTTGTCTGTTTGATCTGTTTCTCTGTTGGTTTAATTATGTTATTTTCTTTTTCTATATATATATATTGTTTTATTGTATGTGAGTGTGTACACGTTTAACTGTCTTGTAAAAATTAATACAAAAAAATAATAATAAAAAAATGGCCAAGCTATTTTTTGAAAAGCGATTGTCTTATCTCCTTTTGTCTTCACTCTACACAGAGCTGCTTTTACAGCTTTTCAACAATCATGTATTAATAATGACGTGGCTTTTCTTTTCTTTACAGTGAACATATGTGATTCTGCAAGTGAACATGGACACAGAGAGAAGAGTGAGCACAGAGGTGAAAGCTCAGCAGGTGAAATGATAAAAGTGAGTAACAGCTGACAGCGTGTGCTTTAGAAACAGAGAAGAGGAAAAAGGAAAGGACCTTTTTTTAATCAGAGAATGGAGAAGACTTTATGTTATATGTTGATGGTCAGTTGAGTACCAGTGTGTCTCATATTTATCAGAAAAGTAAAGTTTGTGAAACACCAACGTGTCAAACATTCATATGAGACAAAGCAAATCCTTATAGAAATCAGACTGACTGAAACCGGAGGACACACAGCCATTAGCTCAGAGCATATATAAATCATGACAGGATGAGTTGAAGTTCACTTTTCACGATAACTGAAAGTTTAAGTGAGGAGAAGAAAAAGAGAAGAAGCTGCTTGAATTTATTTTTGAGAGGTTTTTTTAAATATTTATTTTAACAAACTGAAAATGATTTTCAAAATAATGAAAACTAACTAAACCCTAAATTCTATTTTTAAAATTTGTTTTTTTTGTAAATGACTTTCTTAAATGAGAAAAATGGAAAAAAAATACTGAGAGGAAAACGTTGGTCAGTAGACCTCTTACAAAAATTGACTCTAAGAAAAAAAAGGAAATATATGAAAATATATATAAAAAGAGCTATGAAGTAAAACATTTAAATATGGGGATCTCAAAATTGTGCTTATGTATGGTGGTTAGGTAAATACAGTGGGTATAAACATTAAATATCTCCCGACAAAGTACATTTACATTGAGATGTACAATTTATATTCATTTGATTTTAACGCTCACATAGTCTTAAGATATATCAGCACAAGTTTAATTTACTTTGTTAATGATTTTATTGATAATATAGCATTTATTTTAAGTAAGCTGGAGTGTATTCCCTTTCTTTCCATGAGTTAGAGACATTTTTCAACATTTTTTCCTTTGATGCGCCCTCAAGAAAAGTGAAAATCTCAAGTCATCCAGCTCAAAATGAACGCTTAAAAAGGAAACATCCCTCTGAAGCCCAGCATTGCCACACAAGTGGTTGTTAAGTGTCAGATTTATACAACAATTCATAACCGTTAATTACTATCAGAGGATATTCTGAACCCATTACAATGCACACAGCCTTAATATTATTATGTCCAGTGGGTAGCTAGCCTCCACAGCTTTCCTTGAGGCTTTTTCACACTTCATTTCTTTATGTCATCAGTTCTGTTGTCTTTTCCAACATCTAAATACTCGTTTATCTGCCTTTACTGTTGGAGATGATGAAAACTGATGGCTCGGCTTTAGACGATGGAGACGACGATGCCTGCTTGTTTCCAGCTGCCACTAAAATCATTGTATAACCTTTACAAACACCAGCACACAACAGAAAAATATGATTTTTGTGTAAAGGATCCTGATGTTAGCTGCCAGTTTATTACCTTATAAAAACACACAGGTTGTGATTTCAAAAGAGAAAGCACATGAGACAATTCTGTATAAGATCATACGCTAAAAATCCTTGATACACTTGCTTTAAATTTTCTACTTATTGAAGGCACAGCCAAACAAAGCTAGAAGGCACCCTAGGGTGCCACAGTACCCCTGTTGAGTATATATTTCTTCTTTCACTGCTTTAAATGTTCCATAAGTGACAGCTGTGACACCACGGTTTCCAAGTTTCTGGAGAAATAAAACCAGTCTTCCACTGAATCAATCCATCTGTCTGAATGTACGGTAGGTTAAATCTTAATCTGCACAGGTCATAATCCTTTAAAAATAAATTGGCTGATGCAAATAAATGAAGGAAAAATAAAAAATGAAAACCTCATGTGTAGAGCACATCAAAATGAACACATTTCTGATGTCAGATGTACAGCAGTGTAGCAGAAGGCACAGGACTATGGGTTTTGTCTTGTTTCTACACTGGGATTAAAAAATGAACTTGAAATTAATTATACTTTTTATTTTTCACATTACCCTAATAAGAAAATGTCTTCTGTTTTATGCAGAAACATTGTTTTCTTTTTATAACTGAATTATAAGTGAAGAGCACAAGAACACAGTTTTTCTCTTTTTGTGTGATAATGAAGTTCATTTTGAATTTTGACATAAGAAATCTGGTAAAGCAGATAAATTAAGGAATAAAGGTCAAAACTCAAAACCGCCGACTACAAATGTACAACAGTGAAGCAAGAGGGCACAGGGACAGGAATTCTTGTCCTTTTTCGGCACTGAGATTAAAAAATTAACTTGAAATAATTCACGTTTTACTTTTTTACATGATCTTAACAATTACATGCTCTCTGTTTAATGTGGAGACCCATTGAATCATTTCTTTATGGTTTGAAAAAGAGCCCAAGAATAAACGATTTCTCTCTTTGTGCAACAATAAAATTCAACTTGAATTTGGACAGTAAACCTGGTGATGCAAATAAATGAAGGAAAAAAGATAAATGAAAACCTCATGTATGAGAGCTTCTAAACTGCCAAATTTCCACCTACAAATGAACAACAGTGCTGCAATTTGGCACAGGACTACAAGTTCTTTTCCTGTTTCTACACTGGGACAAAAAATGAACTCAAAATCATTTTTTATTTTTACATTACCTAAAAATCAAATGTTTTTTGTTGAAAGTGGAAACATATGGGTGAAGAGCTTTAAAAGACAATATTTCCCTCTTTGTGTGATAATAAAGTTGATCTTGAATTTTGTCATTATAAATCTAATGATGCAAATAAATGAAGGAAAAAAGATAAGGGATAAAAACACCATTTATTGAGCACCTCAGAACTGCCAAATTTCTGCCAACAGGTGTAGAATGAAGCAAATAGGAACAAGACTAGGATTTCTTGACAGATTTCTGCACTGGGAATAAAAAAATAAAATTGAAATAATTCATATTTTTTTTACTTTTTTACATTATCTTAAAAATTAAATGCTTCCTGTTTAAAGTGGAAACATTAATTGTTGTATTTTCATAGCTTCAGCATGACTGAAGAACACAAGAACAGAGTATTTCTCTTTTTGTGCAACAATAAAGTTAAATCTAAATGTTTTCTCCTCTATAATAACTCTGTCATGAGCTTAATTGCTCTATTTGCCGCAGTTCTATGTCACGGTGGCAGTGAGCTCAGCAGCGCCCTCTGCCGCCACAGGTGGGAACTACAGACTATCACACTGGATTGCAGCGGTTAATTGAGGCTAATTAGTAACTTGGTGCTAAACGCGGCGACTTTTCCGTCAGCATTTCCTCTTCAGTTTGATAGGTGGGCGCTAAAACAATTAAAAAAAGGCCACAGACAGGAAGTGCAGAGGGCTTAAAACGACATGAAGCTTCAGCAGGTAAATCTTACTTTGCTCCAGGAGACAAATGTGAGAGCGGCCAACACGTTAAAGAGAAAGTGTGAGCAGGCAGCTGTCTTACCTCAGAGACGGACAGGCGTTCAGTAAATCCTCCTCAGAGAGCAGGAAGAGTGACGGGACAGCGACAGGACACCGACAGCTCCACCTGAACATCCCGCCTGTCAGTCTCCTCCACCGGCTGTCAGTCAGTCTGGAGCTCCGAGCTGCTGAGACTGAGGGTGAGAGAGAGAGAGAGAGGGAGAGAGAGAGAGAGAGGAAGAAAGAGAGAGAGAGAGAGACAGAGAGAGAGAGGGTGAGAGAGGGGGGGAAAGAGAGAGAGAGAGAGAGAGAAGGTGAGAGAGAGAGAGGAAAAGAGAGAGAGGGTGAGAGGGAGAAGGTGAGAGAGGAAAAGAGAGAGAGACAGAGAGAGAGAGAGAGAGGGAAAAAAGAGAGAGAGAGAGGAGGCTGCAGTTAAGTCATTAATTTCCTCTCAGTAAATGCAGAATACACCTACTCATTAAAATGTAAAGTTGCATAACCCATCTGTCACCTTTGCAAACCTAATTATTGATGGAAAAAAAGCCAAAAAAGTATGTTGCAGCCACAATTTATTGCTCTGCCTAATAATTTTACAAGAGTACATTGCACAATATTTAAAATTTAAATGAAGAATTATCATATAAAATGGGAAATGTGGTTCAGTCTTACTGGCATGTTCATCTCTAGAATATAAACATGCATTTTAACAAATTATAAAATGGTAGAAACATTCGTTTTTGTCTGATATTTACAGTAAAGTTGTATCTATCCTGGATTAATCATATGACAAAAAAAGGACTTGTTTCCACCTTTTTTGTTTTTTTTGTTCAGCTCAGGAAAATAAAAGGTCTAGTGTCTCAAAACATCTTGGTTCCAAAACTGTGGTGTGGGTCCCTGGGAAGTGGATTGCAGCGGTATTGGTAACAGCAAATGTATCAGCATCATGTTGATTTTAAAACATCTGGTATGGCCAATCACTACAGCTCAGGTGTTGTGCTCAGGTTGTTATAATTATAATAAAATTACAACAATAATTTTATTTACAAAGCATGTTTTATTCCAAATGCAGCACATGGTGTGTCACAAAAACAGTAGAAGAGAGTTACATTTAAAAACAAAATGATATAAAAATAATGATATAGTAAATAATATAAACATATCCAGCAGCATAAAAGTCCTAATTTAAAGCCAAATTAAAAAGAAATGTCTTCAGCTCATAATAATTTGTCCAAAACAGTCTTATAACCAAGGAAGATTTCTTTGTAAGAGCGTCCTTTATTGCAAATAAAATATAATAAAATTAGTTTGTTACTGGTTGGAAGTCTGGAGACATTGTTACAGAGGTCTCTTTTTGAGATTTTATTTACTGAATATGTACACGCTTTATATATAGTCAGAGCTTTTCTTGTGCTTCTCCAATTGCCCTTAAGTCTTTTATGATTTGTTAACGTGTCTGTGATAATGAAGTTTAACTGAAAACATTTGTGTGTCTTTACCATGTCTCCTGTGAGGCTGTCCGGCTAGCTGTTCATTTAGGGGGGAGGCGGGGTCAGGGGGCTCAGGTGAGCTCCAAACACCTGTGCTCATCCCTCTAGACTGTTGTCCCATTTTTATCGGAACCTGGGAAATGCAAAAAATGCAGAATTTATATATCAGACCAAACATAAGAAAAATGTCTTTATCAATGACTTTAGAGGTGATCACATATTTAAGGATGGAGCAACACAAATGAGATGTTAACGATCTAGTCCGACCATGGACAGTCTTTATTTTTGTGTTTCTGTCCTGAGTACTGGGGGGGTTGCCAGAGAGAGCTGTGGGGGTGGCACTGCTTGAAGCAAAATCAAGCAATGAAACGATCAATAAATCAGTTTACCTTGATTCAAGCTTGAGAGATCATTAAGGGGCAAACCTCTTCAAATATTGAGTCAATTACAGAAAGGACTGCCTTGATAATACAATCTTAAATTTCAGCATGCTGTTTCCATGTTGATTTATCAATCCAGCCTAGATGAATTTTGCAGCTAAAGTTTTCAACACATTTTACAAATGAACATGAATTTTTTTTCCTTGAGTTATGTGGCAATTTATCAACATTACACCAACTTGAGAAAATTTCCAGCTCCATTCCAACACCACACAAACTGTCCGTAAAATATAGCTAGAGAGAAATTCAACAGTCATTTACAAAAATGACAAATTCAAAAGCAATAAGTAACACTGCAAATAACATTGATATAAAGTACAAACAGCTGTGGACCAATTACTGAGCCCTGTGGCACTCCACAGGAAAACTTCCCATATCCTGACACTAGGGCTGTGAAATAAGTTGAGTTTAAATTTCAATTACGGTCCCTCACATTTGTCAGGACAAGAGAATAAATATTAAAATTATGGAAGAAAACAGTTATTAATTTCTTTATTTGTCAATCTTACATATTAAGTGTTCATAGTGTTTTCATGTCAAGTGTGTTTAATAACACTGAGAGCATGGACAGGTGTGAAATCAATGGGTGATTGTGATTCATAAATGAGATCTTGATATTAATCAAAATAATTGATTTTGATTTATGTTAGAATTGAGCACCTGACAGCGTCATGTATCTGTTCACACTGCTGTCTACTTTCTAGTTTTCCACCCGCCACACCTTATATCCCCCACCTCCGCTTCACCAATTTCATCAATAACTGTCTATGAGCTGTAGAGTCTGAAGTCTGTCTTTTTGTACATTAAACTGTTTCAGAGATCATGGTCTTTACCAAGTTTTCCATGTCCTGTTTTGTGTTCTACATGTCTTCCCAGCGTAATTAAATTTTATTTCAATCAATATTATTTCAAATATTTATTTTTATTATTCAGATTTATATATCTATAGATAGATAGATATAAATATATATTTTATCTACTAATTGTTTTTTTACTTTTTGATATCCTGTGTTCTTTTATAACTGTGTACTGTACAATGCTGCTCGAATCTCAATTTCCATGAAGGAGTCCTCTAGATAGATAGAATTCTATCTTCTTATCTTATGCACACTTCAATGCGCTGACAAAATGTCTGCCGCAGCTGGACTTCTCCTTTGCCCCCCTCTTCACACAGCGCCAGTAGCTGCCTAAGACAGCTCATTCCCTTAGCCACTGGAAACAGACCTACCAGTGTGATGTCCGACCACTGTCTCATCAGCAGTCCAAACCCATTGACTCTGCTGACTGCAGAGCAGGGACTGTGAAATGACTGTAGAGTTGTTGACAACATGGTGCTAAGCTGCTGGATAATGCGTCTGAAAGGTTCTGCTCATTCCCAAACACTTTCTATGGGTTCTTTACCAGACGGACTGGTGAAATATACTGAACAGTCCATCTGGTGTGTCAGGTTACAACATAGAAGCTAACCAATAGCACTGTTTTATGAGAAAAATGAAAATGGTAAAAATTGGAGACAGGTGGTTTGATATGGAAACTAAAAGGTTTTTTTTTTATTTTTAGCAACTGTGAACATAGTCTAACATACTTTAAAGGGATACGCCAACTTTTTTGTTGTTGTTTTCTTGTCTTGCCTCACTCCTGAGTCCATGACAAGCAGATAGACACCATAATTTCAACTGTGCATGCAGTAACAAGGTAGAGACGGCCAAAGCTCGCCCACCGCTAATTAGCTTAGCTCAAACACTGGGAGTCAGTGGGTATTGTTAGCCTGCTTCTGCCTGCAGTCATCAGAGTAACTCTTCAGTCGTTTGTTCTTAAATAAAAATTTCCTTCAAATTTAGGAACAACTCGCAAACAAATGGCTCACTCACAACTGCATATTGGTTCTCAACGTTCACTTAAAGAACCGTTCAAAAGACTAGACTCGTTTACGAACATCAAAACTCTGGCACAAACCACCGCAGATATGCTTGTCAGTATATCAATAAAACAAAGCCTCAGTTTATGAGTAGAAAAAGATAAAATGATGATAGTAGAAGATAACGTAACATAACGTCGTAAAAAAAAAAGTCACAACAAGCACATAGGACCGTTTAGAGTTTCTAAAGAGAATATTTGATGACTGTAGGCAGAGGCGGACGAACACCACTCATTGACTCCCAGTGTTTGAGCTAAGCTAATTAGTGGTGGGTGAGTTCTTCCCGTCTCTTCCTTGTTACTGCACACACAGTCGAAAGAATGATGTCTTTTTGCTTATCATGGACTTGGGGGTGAGGCAAGACATAAAAAAAAAAAAAGAAGTTGGCGTATCCCTTTAAAAGCAAACATATGCACCAGAGTTAGGACGAGCTCTCTCAGACGTGGATCAGTGAAACAGATCTAGAGATAAATTTAAGTGGGCAGTGAGGCTGTCAGTGTTTTTTACTGTGATGGTTTGAGAAACTGTTGATGAAATGTTTTGTTTTTCCTGGTGTGTTTGACTGGCAGACTTTACAAACAAGCTAAACACACTCCATTATGTAAATATATTCACATTACTGTGGCTTATATCCATCAACTGTCAACACACAAACATAAACACACACACACACACAGGTTTGTTTCTTGCAGCAACAGGCTGCTGTTGTTGTGGTTGCTCGTTCCCCCCGGAGACAATGAGGAGAGAGAGTGAGGAGACACAGAGAGAATACTGAGGAAGATGAACTTGACCTTTATGATGTCTTGGTGAGGAGGGGTTGGGGGCGCGTTGGTACTTATGAATCTATAATGAATCTTCACTTTATATGCGTGTGTGTGTGTGTGTGAATGTGAGTGTGTGAGGACTGGAGAGGTCGGAGCTCTTAGTTCAAAAAGGTCATCACCCTGGGGGGCAGGATACACCTGGCTGTATGCTCTCTTTGTCTTTATCTATGGATGTATGTATCCATAAGAGCTCCTAAATGTGTACACACATCCGCTTGTCCTGTAAGAAAGACAGCTAATACCAGTTTAAACATTAGGAGCTAGGGCTGGGTGACATGGATCAATAAGTATATTTCAACATTTTTAAACTACTTGGCAATTCACAAAATCAGTCAATCAATCTTTACTGGTACAGCGTTGTATCAACAGCATACCCTTGTTCTTTTCACCTCTGCTGAGGAGGTTATGTTCTTGCTGACATTTGTTATTTACTTAGTTTGTTAGTTACCTTGTTTGATTGTCAGTTTGTAAACAGAATATCTAAAAAGGTCTCAACAGATTTTAAAGAAATTTTCAGGACAGGTCAGTAATGGGCCAAGGACCTATCGATTAGATTTTGGGGTTAATCTTAATCCAGATTAATAACCTCAGAATCAGAATCTGAAATACTTTATTAATCCCCAAGGAGAAATCTGGTTGTGTCAGTTGCGCTTATACACAGTATGACAGTAGGAATATCAGATAAAGACATTAAAGTAGGTAGGAGCATAAAAATTAAGTTAAAAAAAATAATAAGAAAGTAGGTTACAACACGCAGCATACTTTAAGACAAATCAACTTCCTTATGAAGGAAAAACATAAATAAAACAAATATTAATAAACGTAAAAGGTGAAAACAGTGAAAAAAAAATGTATTCTCTAGGACCTGACGGAGCAGTAATATTATAGAAAGGAGTTACAAGGTCTGAACTTAATGAATTCTCAACAGATTTTAATGACATTATTTAGTAATGACGGTCATGACACAAGGAAGAAGTGATTCGATTTTGTTAGTGACCAAAATCTGTATGTGGACCCAGGAATTTTTTCAAGGATTTAACAGAACCAGACGCGCCGTTTCCAACATTTTTGACGATAACTCGCTCAAAAACAATGAAATGCCTTGATGGAGGTTTGTACTCTTGTATTTTTTAAATGTTATTTATCTGTTTACGTCATTTATTAATCCAACATGTTTCTTACAATTTTTTTGCTGTTAAAATAATATATGGTTGTCAAAATCTAGAGAAATAAAGTTTGATATTATTCCAATTAAAAAAATAACAATATGAATACCTGTTTGAAAGCACAGGGATGAAAACCAAAGTCCTGGACAACCTTAATTCAACATAGCATACATGTTAACAACAACTATAATGCATTAGTTTAAGGTTAGTTAGACATTAGGTAAGCCTTAATAGACATCTATGAAATGTTTCTCACTGATTTCTTACTCATTTGTTGACACAGTTGTAAATGCTGTGTTAATGTGTTTGTAAAAGGTTAGTAAATCATCACTGAATACACAATTGTTTCTAAATAAAGCATTAATGATTGTTGTGTACTGCATTCACAAACACATTTATATCAATAAAAAGAGAAAAATAGTGTTAGTAGGTGCTGTGTATAATCTCAACAATGCTGAAGGTAACAAAGAATTACACCAAAACAAAACAAACAAATGGAAAACGGATCTTGATTTTGTTTTTGTAAAAGAAAGCTTATATATATTATCACAAATGAAATTAAGGTCTAAATAAGAATAAATGAATGACAGGAATGAAAAAGTTTTTTTAATAAATTAATGACAAAAATCCATATAATTGACTCCTAGTCTTCAGATACAAGTCTAAATGGCTCAGCAAACTGTGACTAATTAACACATCCAAGTAAACAGCACATTCTGTTTCCAACATTAGTTTATAAAAATGGTAAAACTTTATATTGAAAAATGGAGATGCAACTTCATTTCTAAAAAGTAAAGTTTAAACGAGATTTAGTTAAAATTTTGAAAAGACATTGTTGGAAGAAAACAACAATGACAGATAGAGAACATTTCATGAGGCTCTGCAAACTGAGCAGAGGGACGAAACCAACCAGCGTCTACAGACAATTAAGACACACATCTGCCCTAATGAGTCTAAACCCACAAATGTGTACGTGTTTGTCTTTGTCCATCTGTCCGTTCGATGATATGTGATAATGCTGCATTGTAACTGTCTTTGCTGGTATGGAGGATGAATGTACAAATGTTTTTGTGTATGTTTCTCAAATGTTTTTTTAAATGATACAGTCACATCAAATTTCCTCTTCAGCAGTATTGGAAATATTGAAGCTAACAAAACAGATCTGGAATCAAATGTTCAACTCAGGGCTGCAAAGAGTTTATCCACAAAACAGTGAATAATCACTTAAACTACATCGGTAAGTCATTTTCTGTAATTTCCTATTTTTTTTCTATTATTTGTTGTTAATCATCATGTTCTTGTGATTTTTGACACTATTTGAGCACAAAATTGTTTTAACAAGTATCCCAAGCTTACTATTTAACAACATTATAAAAAATAATTTTATACATGCATTTGTCAAAAAAAGAATGTGTGACTTTACAAAACAAGGAAACCCCTAAAAATTCCCTGCAAATGTGTTGTCATATGTTCAGTCACTTTTCCTGGACTTGCTTTATTTATTTATTTATTTTTTGATTTTGCAATGGTATCAAAACAGGTATCTAATATTTAATTTCTTGAAGGGTGTATCAGAGTTTATAATTCTGAATTTACTAAATAAAAAGACGCAGAGCCTGAGACTTAACAAAATATGGCATCTTCATCTGGTTTTTGATTTTAAAATAACTGACAGCAGTGCAAGAGACTGAACAGTGGGGTCTGACTGAATTCACTGTGTTGTTGTGTCAGTTTGTTTGTCAGTGGGTTTTGTGACTTTGTATGACCTGTAATTGTTTTTTTTTCATTTATTTGTTTTTTTTTCTCATGCATGTAACCTGTACTTTTATTATTTGCTTAATGCTGCTCTTTTAATTGATTGCATGTAGAAGTTTTATGCCAACCATTTTATAACATTACTGTAATTCTGTCCTGTTATTTCCTTGTTAGTTTTTATTAAGGTTTTATCACAAGGTTTTGTTTACATACTGACTGTTTATTTTGTTTCTTTTTAAAATTTATTTATTTATTTATTTTTACATGTTTTACTTTTTGTTTGTTTGTTTGTTAATAGAGGATTTTCTTGACCGCTGGCCAGGGACTGCAGATGGAAACCAGCCATTTGGCTAATTCTGACATATTTACAGAAATGTTCCTTAATATGGATTGTCCCTGTTAAATAAATGAATGAATTAAGTAAAATAAAAATAATTTGTTGTCTGGTCTTTGTCTGTGGCTGAATGGAATTATGAGGAATGAGATTTATGTTCGTATATTCCCCATATTTCTCTTCGTAAAAATAATAATACATGATCTTTAAAATGTTTACAATTCTGGCATTATTACACCCTCGTTGTGGGCGAGGGACAAAATGCTACCTGTGAGATTAATTCTCTGTAACTGTAAAGTAGTTGTGAATCAGGAAGGCAAAGAAAGTCCATTACATGAATTGTTGTATTATTATTTTACTACTTTTTCAAGCTATGGTCATTACTTATGTTGCAACAGTAATGTACTAACCATTTCCAACTTGACAAAATAAAATGATACAAAACAGTTTTGTTAATTTTAATAGTGCTTTCTTCCATACACTGACCTAACCCTATACTAATGATTACAAATATATCAATAAAGCATTAATAACCTTATTAATAAATAAATGAATCAACTGATTAAGCTATACAGATGATAAGTTCAGTCTTCACTAACGCTCCACAATGCATCAGAAAATAATTTCTAACTGTTGATAAATGATCAATAAATATTTTTTATTGTTTTATTTGTACTAACAAATGCTTTTATAGTGTACTTGGTTTACAGTGTTACCAATCGTATAATCTGCAGCAACAAAGCCAAAATTATTGCGAAAAAAATGTAAAAAATGACCCATTTTGTCAAAAGTGTTCATACAGGATTAATAAGCATTAGTTGCAGAAAATGATATGCAGCACATGGAGCTCAGGCTACAATGGAGGCTGGACATGATAATCACTTTGTCAGTGCTTGATAAACTCATTATCTGTGGCTCTTTGAAGCTAAATTAAACTCTGAACAGTCAAAATAAGAAACAAACACCTTTACAGATCACTCCCACTGGATAGTCAGCTCTATGACAAAAACAAACACTTCCAGTTTAAGCAAAAGTGTTTTATTAACTCTTAAATTAAAGCAGCCCCCTTAGACCACTGAGATGGGGCTTTTTTTGTCAGTGTGCCGGTCCAGCTCTGGGGTCTCTTTGTTCCAGCTGCCACAGCAGATTTAGGCGTCTGTATGGAGGCCTGTCAGAAACAGGCTTATCTCTTGGGGGCCTCCCAGCACAAAGACCCATTTAGATGCTCACAGAGAGTGAAATCTTCATTATATACCTCTTGAAAGAGAAACAGACCTCTGCTCTTTAAGAAAATTAATTGGAGACAAGTATTCTGTTTGGCTGTGAAGAAAGAGCGGAAACAAAGGAGAAGGAGCGGGCCTGCTCTTGTACAGTGAGCCCTTTAATTGTGGGATAAATTGGGAGATATTGATATTTTGGGCGTCTTTGTTGGTACAAATGAAGATAATGTTGATTTAGACAAAAGTTTGATAGACAATAAGAGCTGGAGATTATGTAAATCACCCCAGTTTGTCATCTTAATCCAACAATTCCCTTTGATTCTTTTTTTGAAGTCTTAAAAACTTAGACAAAATAGCTGGAATATTAAAACAAACACACCCTAGTATTAAAATCAAAGGGTTTCTACCATTATCTCTTTATCGTCCATCCACCCATCCATCTAGCCACCTATCCATCCATCTGCTGGCCTTTCCCAGCCATGCCTGTAGTGCGAGTGTCAGTATATCTGCCATGGCGTCCTGCTGATGTGTATTGTGATGGTGCTGAATACTCCAGCTACCAATATGGCCTGCACCAATACTGGATTAGCCACAGTGGATTAGCTGGCTGCCCTCCTGCTGCTTATTCAAATATTGTTTCACGTATTGTCATCATCGGGGCAGAGCTGTGGCCCTGTAGCCTGCGAGTGAGCTGCAGAATATTCTCAAAGAACGAAAAAAGCAGGATAAATGCTTTTTTTGCTGGCATTTTCCCTGGATTTTATATTCCTGGGCTGAGGAAAATTTGGATCGCCGATGGGTTTCGGGGCAGCGTCTGCAGCCCTAGAACAAGGAGGATGGAAAGATGATGGAGAGCAGAAAAACCAAAGCAGGGCCAAAATCAGGCATGAAAGCGTGCCTTGATCTTTGATACATGGTGTTCGTCTTTTTTTTCTCCTCTCTGCCTTTCTCTCTTTCACCCTCACACATACACTTGGGAGTCAAGGCAATTGATGTGCTGCCTTTGATGGCAGAGAGAGGCCTATATTAACAGCCAAAAGACCATGATGAAAGGGCCGAGAAAGAGAAAGAAAATGGGTGCAAAATGTGTTATTAAAAAGAATGGCAACTCATGATAAATAGTTGGGATGGAGTGACGGTAACCAGACGTCGAGGGCGATCGTGGTTTGATGGTAGCGGAGGGAAGGCTGAAGGTAGACGGAGAGCTTACCGTGCTAGCCCGGCGGTGGTGATGGTGGCTGGGGTTGGCTTGGTGGTTCCAGTGTGTCGTGCTGGTGGTCATCCTGTTAGAATAGGGCCAGTGAGTGCGCTTGAGGCTCATCCAGGGTTCAAACCGGGGATGCGAAGGTCTGGACGCCAGTGGACGTCCCATTGCAGAAGCAGTCGCCATCTTTGTCCCGTTGTTGTCTTGGATATCCTCTCCTGCGTCTTCATCCCTCCCTCTCTCCTTTGATCATGGCTCCCCACCCCTCGCTCTCTGCCGTGTGACATCATCACGCAGCGGTATCGACGAACATCAAAGAAGCTCTGGGCAGGACTGTGTATCTGTCCGTCTGTGCATTTGAAAGGAGTGTAAATATGGAGCATAAAGAGTGCTGTAACCCCCCGCCCGCTCGCCCGCTTCCCCTGCATCCACTGTTCTCCTCTCCCTGCAGATGGGTGGTTTATTAGGCCAGTACCAAACTAATGCACACACCCACACCACCCAACTCAGACGGGTGTCTCCCAAGGCCCCCTGCTGTGCCTGCAGCGTTTGATGATGTCTTCAGCGGCTTCATTCATCTCAGAGCCCGCTCCTTTAAACCAGCCATTTTTCATCTTCCTTATCCCTGCGTCCACTGCCAGACATAAATGCGTCTTATGGTCAACTTTGTCGCTAAATGACAGTTAATTCCCCCTCAGACTGATCTACAAACGCTCCTCCGCGCGTCCCCACCCCTCCTTCCTCCCATTTTGACTCTCATCCCCGGCTCTTTCTCTCTTACCTCTTACAGCTGGTGGGTACCATTTCCAATCCTGTTAGAGTTGTATGTCCTCTGGAGGAGCCCTTCTGTTTGTCTGTCATCTGCCTGAAAATCACATATACATGTTTCACTGTCACACTCTCGGTCCTCTGCAGCAGCTGTTATCCACAAATCCAATGAGATCTGCCCTTAGAAAAACACACATCATTAGCAACAGAATGAGCAGCGTTCGGTCAATATTCATGTTCCAGCAAACAGAATAAAGCCAATCTTTCACACTATCAGCTTATCTGACACGTACAGTTAATTTAAATAACAGATAAACTGTATTCCTGTGTATGGCCTACAGGGGCAAGGAGCACTGATGTGAAGTTGACAAAGGGGAGCTGTTTTTTGAGGGCAGCTTCCTGTATGTGTAGCAGGAAGGCCTAAAAAACACAATTTTATGCATTTCTAAGCAAAATATCTGGAATGGAAAGGAATTATCTATTCTACCATTTATTTTGAATGCAATCAGAATTGATGATCGAATGAGCCAGTGTTAATTTTGACAGCATTTTTTAATTTAGTTATAGTCTTTTGCCTAAAATATCTTTTAGTTTTAGTCACAATTTGGTCATCTAAATTGTTATATTTTTAGGTCTACTTTAAGTTGATGAAATTTCACAACATCTTAGTTGACGAAATCTACTGTAAATTTAGTCGACTAAAATATGAAGTGTAAAGTGTAAGGCTTTTTTTATGTTTCCTTGAATTTCTGAAGTTATGTTTTACACTTGGATAAAATAATATCTAATAACCCTTTATTGAATGTATAAATGAACAGAAACAAACTGAATTTTTGTGTGAAATGCAGTCACTTTTATTTAGGCTTCCTGGCAAACATCTCAGTTACAATACCACAATTGACAATGAACAGTGAACCTGCTCTACATGAATATATCAATTCATAAAGAGAGTAGCTCTGATTGGATCATTCCCCAACTTATCCCACCACCATGAAGCTAAGGCAGTTGTGATTGGATGTCCCTCTTAACTCATCCAATCTTTCCACACAACCAAAGTAGCTGATAATATATATTTATAAATTGTCCCTACTTTCTACATGATGAAATTAGGTCTGATTGGATTAAGTCTCTGTCAAACATTTCGGTTTTTATTTGTTAATGAAAATGTTGGTTGATTTAGTTTTAGTTTTTGTCCATGTGCACTCTTTTTTATTAGTTACTGTCTAATTTTCATCACTGGAAAAAAGGTTGCTGACGAAAACAATGACAAAAATAATTAGTCGATAAAATAAACACTGGAATGAGCTAAATATAGAATTCATGCTACTTGTCATTTTGACAAGGTTGTTAACATGTATGTTATATTTGTGTAAGTATATTTTTTCAAGAGCAATTAGCCAAGATTCATCAAAGAACTTATAAAAGGCCCTCAGGTACATTTACAATTATACTGACTTATTATGTGTGATGACCAAAGCAATACTTGATCTAATAAGCAAACCATGATTTTTAAGCCAGTGTCAGCTACTTTTTGATGCAAGTAATATGGCTTGTCCAACCACAAAACATATTATTTATGTTTTTATTTTATGTTAATGTTTTCCAGAAACTATTACAGAAAATCTAGACCTATTCCAGTAGAAATATTGCAGTTTTCAAAGCTGCCATAACAGATTTCTTCATGAACATACATTTGTTTAATATTTTAAATCTTCTGGCAGGCCATATTAAGGTAACAAGGGGGCTACATGCGGCCCCCAGGCTGCCAGTTGCCCACCCCTGGTCTAGGCAGTTTTACTGAGCACCCATGCCCAAGTTCAGTAAATTATCAGTTTTAATCACTTTGATAAAGTTTAACATTTCTTGTATGAAAAGACCCTTAAATTTGAAAAATCCTGCAAGGGTTCCTGCATCCTAACTCTTTCATGATAAACTTCAGTCATATTTTCTTTTTGTTGTTGTTTTTAAAACTGAAATTGACTAGCGAGCCATACTCAGTGATGAGGGGGCTTCAAAGTGGATGAATTATGCAATTGCTACATGCAAATTTTACTGAATAAAAACATAACTTTATATTCATATAAAATTCTTAAAAAAGCAAGCTATCCTCTGATAGCCTGGTTCTAGAAAGCACTTCTGTATTGTAGTAAACTGACATTAACAATTTCAAGTGTAACCAGTGACACAGGTTTAACCCAAGGCCAGGTTTAATGTACCTTTGTCCAAATCATTTAAAGCTTTTTACATTTATTCTACGGTGCAGTAGGTAAATTAATACTGTGCTACAGTTAAATATCCCTTACCTCTTAACTGGCCAATATCAATGCCCTCTGAAGCTCATACGCCATAGATTAGCTGTGGACCATATTTTAGGGATTTATATTGAATTCTTTCTGCAGTTCAATGACATGCTAGCGGTTTCCAGTGTGAACACTGTAAGCTAACACAATTTTGTTAATTTTGCCTATTGATCCTTTGTAGAAAAGGGACAGCTACAAAGATGTTTATCCATTTAGTTTTGATTATTCAAGACTTTTACTTGTTTTTTCTTTTGCTTTGCTCAAGATTTCCTTTTTGGGATTTCATGCCTTTATTTAAAGGGAGGTAAAGTAGTAAGAGAAGTAAATCAGGGAGGGAGATGGGGGTAGCATGTGGGAACAAAGCCAAGGGTCAGAGTCAAACCTGTGGGGGACTATAGTCACTGAACTTGGGGTGAGAGACCTAGTTGCTTATCCAGCCAGAGACCATCTGTCTGGATTTTAGTCCATTTTCTATTCATATTTACTATTTATTGATATTTGAAATGAGCTTGTGGGCTACACTGAGTGAGAGGGAGAATCACAATTTGCCCATCCCTGTATTAGACAGTATAAGTCTTTTAAAAATGTAGTCCATGCATTACATGATTTTCTACCATTCTGCTAAGTGTCAGGCTCTCCCTGCACACAGGTAACAAGTCCACATGAGTCTGATCGGAGATATCTATAGGCCATTCATCCAGTTCTTTTCAGCAGAGATCATTTAAAAAGCAAAGCAATTAAAGCTGTCTGAAAGTCACAGTCCCTCCTCCTTTATTCAAACCTTTACTCTGCATGCTGCCTGGCTGCCTCTCTGCCCCCGCATCACCTCTCCTGTCGAACTAATTGTCAGGGTTCTTGTTAGTATAATGCCTCTCTGCAGCCAAAGCCACCCCGTGGTATAGGAAGCACCCTGCCAAGGATTACTTGAGACACAGAGTCAGTGTGAGAAGAGTGTGAGTGTCTGTCCTGTTGTGAACCAAATCTCTGAGTGATTTCTCAAGAACCTTTTGATAGATTTCCTTCAAACTTTGCACACATGTCCACTGACACTCAAGAGTGTGCTTATCGGAGTTTGGTGGTAAAAGACCAAGGTTGTGAGGCCTTAGATTCATCCTTTGCATGAGAACATTATGTCTCAATAATACTGAAAGGTTTTTTTCCAAATCTCCAAAAAGTTCTACTGTGGCTCAAAGACAGAATACTGAAATCTTAAGGACATAGGTCAAAAAACAAGCTTAACGGGCCTCATGTTTATCCCTTCTCTGTGAACAAACTATCTCAACAACGCCTTGAGGGACTTTTAAACACTTTGCAATGTCCACTCTGACTCAAGGCTGATCTGATTTTATTTTGGAGGTCAAAAGTCAAGGTCACGCAGCTTAATGTCCATCCCTTGCTTGTAAATGACACTTTCAAGAATGTTTTTCAGCCTTGAACATATGTTCCCTGAGGCTCACAGATAAGCTACTCAGTTTTTAATGGTGAAGTTCAGCTTTATTGAGTCTCATACTCTTTCTTTGAGCATGAGGCCCAATTAAGCTAAAATGGTTTCTGTGTGAATGAGATATCTTAGGAATGATTTAAGGAATTTTCTTTAAACTTTGCAAAAATGTACGCCGTGACTCAAGGTTATACTGATACGACTGTGGAAGTCAAGCTTCAAAGTCATAAAGCCTCATGTTCAGCCCTTGCTTGGTAATTTTGACAGCATTATTAGTTTACTTTTAGTTATAGTTTTTGCCTAAAATATCTTTTAGTTTTAGTTAGCCTTTAGTCATCTTAATTGTTTTAATTTTAGCATCTCAGTTACAATACCAGAACTGACAACAAACAGTGAACCTGCTCTTCATGAATATATCAATTCGTAAAGAGAGTACCTCTGATTTTGGTGGTCAGGTGCCAAGGTCATAGAGCCCCATGTTCCCCTCTTTTTAATCACTTTATATGAAGAACACTTCAAGAGATGTACTTCTGAATTTGCACAAATGTCGCCTGTGACTCAAGGTAAAACGGACTGGAGGTAGAGGTCAGTCTTTAAGGTCATGGAGCCCAATGTTTATCCCAGGCTACAGAATGCAACGTCCTAAAAACACCTTCAAGGATTTTGTCATACGGTGTGCAAATGTCCACTCTGAGGCTACGTCCACACATACTATAGGCAGGTAATTATGAAAACGCAGCTATTATGTGCATTTCATCCTTCTGTCCATGTGGAAATAGCATCTTAGGCCAATGAAAATATATATTTTATAAAACTCCTCCAAGTGTGAAGCTCTTATGAAGCTCCATTTAGTGTGTCTCCCTGTGGGCTGGAAAAACAGCATTTTGGGCCCAAAACGTCACATTCTGTGCCAACCTTTCCTCTGTGTGATGTCACGCTATGCACTGCAGCATTATCACTCTTGTTTTCTTTCTTTAGTCGGCTGTTTCCACGAGAATTGAGGTTATGCTGCAGTGGATGTTGCTAAACTTTTTTTTTCCAGTGTTGCTGACTGGACTATTTACATGATAACACACACATTTAGTTGCCTTCTCACTATGATGCTTCAAACAACACTCTAACAATAAAAAAAAATGCTGCTGATGTTCTGGATGAGGCCTGGTGTAAATGAGACCCACAGCTGCCTATGTCTTTAGCTGCTGTAGTTGAAATTGTCAAGCTCATCTGAAATGTTTTGGAATGAAATCCAAATGAAGAAATCATTGCAAAAACCACTTGCCAACATCAGTTAAAGGGACACGCCAACATTCTTAAATTTGCAGGCAATTTGCATTTCATAATGGTTTCCTAACGAACGGCTCACTCACAACTGCAAATCGGTTCTCATCGTTCACTTAAAAGAGCTGTTCAAAAGATTCGACTTGCGAATGCCACATCTCTGGCAAAAACCACAGCAGAAGTAGGTCAACAGAACAAAGCCTCTGTTTAAGAGTACAGGAAGATAATATGAAGATAGTAGAAGATACTGAACATAATGTGGTAAAAAAAACAGTCACAACAAACCCTAGGGCTGCCAAGATTAGTCCACTAGTAATGACGACGTTGACTTACTCAGTGACTAATTTAATAATCAACGCTGTCATTTTTTTTTTTTTTTTTTTTTTTAGCTTTGTTTTCCTCTCAAAACTGCCACTGTACCTTCTGCTGTCTTGTCTGCGTTTCTGTCCTTGACGGACATGCGCTGTAGTGTTAATCGGGGTCAGCTGTGATGTCACCAGAAGAGTTATGCCCAAACAGTATCATTGCTAGCCGGTAACAGAGCTCGAAAGTTTGGGAGCATTTTACCAAAACAAAAGAGAAGAACGTGCAATGCAAGGCAGAACTTGCCTTCCATGGCAGTACGACAGCGATACATGAGCATCTGAAAAGGAAGCACGTCATGGCTGATTCAGTTTCTGAAGAAGAGGGACAGTTGTCTCAGTAAGCTAATTGGCTAGTTAGCTGCTAACATTAGCGTCAACAGTGAGCTTCTTACTTATAGCTGTAAACGTTCACATTAACGATGACGATTTCATTAGTCTTAGAACACGTGTGTTCTGTAACGTTGTAACAGCTGCAAAATTCATATAAAGTTGAATGAACTATTGTCTTAATTTTCTTTATTTTTAGTTAGCACAAACCTTTAACACTTCAAGCTGGAAGCTAATTATGGTCATGCAACAGCGGCTGCATGCTGGTGCAGTAAGCTGCAATTCATGCATGATCCGATTAGTCAACTAATCGCAAAAAATAAATCGGTGACTAGTCGATTATCAAAATAATCAAGACTGTTTAGAGTTGCTGAAGAGTTCATCTGATGATTGTAGGAAGGGGCAGGCTAACACTACCCACTGACTCCCAGTGTTTGAGCTAAGCTAACTAGCGGAGGATGAGCTTTGGCCGTCTCTTTCTTGTTACTGGACACACAGATATAAGAATGGTGTCTATCTGCTTGTCGTGGACTCGGGAGTGAGGCAAGACACAAAAACAAAGAAAATGTTGGTGTATCCCTTTAACCTCTGTTTTTAAGATTTTGAGTAATCACCCTACGACAGAGATCAACCTCCCTCTTCTTCTTCATGCTTTTTCACTGCCCACCTCTCATATACCTCTCTGCCTTGTTTGAATCAGTAGGTACAACCCGACAAAACGTTTCCAAAAAGAAGCTTCCTCTCTTGTTCGTGTACCAATTATATAAACAGTGATTTACATTCAAACAGCAACTTCATCCCAGGTATTAAGAAAACTAATTTCACCACATTAATAGACCCCTTATAAAACACCCACTTATTTCCTCCACAAATTACTGCTCCCATAATCCTAATCAACTAAATCCGTCTGCTGGTTGCTCCCATTTTCAGGGACAAATACAAATGTTTGGAATCAATACGAGCACTCTTGGCCTACCTGTAGGATTGTTGGGGTAACGGCTAATAGCACCAGGCTGACAGGCTGGAGAGGGTTGATAAGCATTTCTCATTACTGAACCCCATTCACTTAGCTGCCTGCCACAAACGTACAACACATACACAAACACACACATACACAGAGTCTGCTCGAGTAAAAGATGTCCTCCAAACCATATTTCCATCAGCGTAACAATAGATATAAATAAATAAAGGAATCATTGGTATGTGCATCTATTGACAATGCATGTTTGTGTGACAAAAGAGAAAGCATCTGGAAAGCAAACTGACACCTTGGGATGCACAAAAATAGCAGAAAAGCCTCCACACACAATAGCTCTGCAGTAAATACCCGTTCAGAGAAGCTTATAATCTCCTCTGGTTGTAGCTAACAGGCGTTTAAGGTCAACTCTGCGGTCACTTCTGTGGCCATAATTTGTTATCAATGCACCACATTTGCTGTCCATCAGTCAGAGTGAAGTTAACTTCAGGAGTTGTCTAAGCTTTTCAGTTTTTTCAAGACTTTGTCCATAGTGATAACACACAGACATTTGCTGCATACTGCTTTACACAGAGCCATAAAGTTGTATATAAGTCATGATTGTACATGCAGATTCTGAATTATCTCAATGAGCAATTGTCCAAAATTTGAGCACTTTCAGGTTGCGGGGAGCTGGGGCCTATCCCAGCTGTCATTGGGCGAGAGGCAGGGTACACCCTGAACCGGTCACCAGCCGATCACAGGGCCTCATAGAGAGAAAACCAGTCATGCTCATAACTATGGACAATTTGGAGTTAACAATCAACCTAATGAGCATGTTTTTGGTCTGTGGGAGGAAGCTGGAGTTCCCGGAGAGAACCCACGCATGCACGGGAAAAACATGAAACTTCACAGGCGACCTTATTGCTGTGGGGCACCTGCACTACCTGCTGCACCACCGTGCCACCCAGTCCTGTTGTTGGGTTCACAGTCACTAACACACTCTCTCTGTGAAAGGAGGGTCTAATGTCATGTAGTCATGTTTGAATCATTTTGTGAGATTCTTAATATTTTGAGTTTTCTTCATACACCCTACTGTCGTTTTGTCTCTATTCTTTCACTTGGGCCAAAAAAGAAAAATAATCAAATGAATTAAATATGAATAAAAGTTGGTTGAAAAGTGACTTATTTTTAATTGTTTCAAATGGAAGAGGGACCAGCAAAAACAGACTCTGTCCTGCATAGTGACACATGGTTCCCACTCTTTTCTAGAAATTATTTTCCAGGACTTTTCCAGGACGAGTCTGTCACTCAACAGAGGAGACAGAGAGAGGTGATAAAAACCTCTCATTCCATATCATTCCATATACAATACAGCAATTCTCTTAAACTCAAAGTCGCTAGTTTTGGCCTATCTTTGGAGAAAAATAAGTCCTTACTGGGGTCTGAAAAGTTGCTAAATCTAGCAACAAAGTCATATGGAAACTGGGTAGTGGGACTGCTCTGGGGGAACATGCAAATTTGATTGGCTGGTAGTGTGGGGCGCTGTGCCGGGTAGAGGCTGAGAAACTCTGCAGCTCAATTTCAACAGCTGAGAATAGACATGTAGGCTATGCGCACATTTTTTTTTAACTCATTTGCATTCACTAACAAGGAAGAGAGAGGCAGACAGAGGGTAAATAATTATCCAGGACAATTCAAGCTTTTCCAGGACATTTAACTTTTTCTCTCATTTTCCATATGGTTTCCATCACTGGCAAATTGGTCAATCATTTTACACGTTTTCCAGGATGCATGGGAACCCTGTAACAGTAACTAAGTAGGGAGGGCTTGACAGAGGGATGCTTCCTGGAGAAGGTGGAGCTTGACAAAGGGTCAGTTGAAACAGCTGCAAATTTACAGCAATGTACCTGCGTAACTGTGCACACAAGTTGAGCATCTACAAATTGCTTAAATTACAAATCAGTGATTTGATCTTACTTTATAATACAGCCCATAAATGTAACCCTGCTGCGCTGTGAGAGAGAGGAAGCCCCTTGTTAATAGTATCAGTTATCATAAGGTGCATCAGAATTTCTAAAGCTGTTTAAAGCAGATGTTATAATTTTAAAGTCCTTTATGAAAGATGGAATCATACACTAATTGTTGGGCACCCTGTGTCTTTTGTTTGTTCTGCGTTTTGTCTTCTTCTACACGCTTTGCTACATGTATGTTTTGCTGACAATAAATAAAACACACCAGCTAAGATTCGACTATTTGCTGTATACATTTTGAAACCCTCGAAGGCTTTACTGCTTATTTTGTCCTCACAAACGGCAGACAATGAGCACTTAAAAATCTCTAAAGCTGAACATTTTCGGTCCCTAAATGTTTTCTCTGCACTGTGAGAGACACGGCGACACTACAGTGGTGAGGGGGTTGAAGCCATTGTTGGGGTAAAGTGAGACAAATGAGACCCTGGAGAGCACTACTTAGCCACTCATAAAGGTCAGATATGGAGTCACACCAATGGATGCTAATCCTGACCCCAGGGACCGTGTGCACATGCGCCTTTTGGATGCAATTGTTTCACAGACCGGTGACATTTAAACCTGAATAAGCACACAATCCTGGGTGGCAGAACAATGCGTACGTGCCTGTATGCCTATTTGGCTGGAAAAGAGTGGGCTTTAGTTCCCACCGAGGTTTAATTAGACATGGCCTTGGGGGCAATTAAGACATCAGAGGCTATTTACTCATGTAGACAACACCAAATGGTTAGAGCTGCAAACATTCAATTGATTCTGAGTGAGCTATTCCTGGAGAACATTTAAAACTGTTGAATTGAATAAAACATTTTGAATTCAGCCATCATAAAAATTCCATTTACATTAGTGAGGAAAGTGTTTTTTCTTTAATATAATCCATATAAGACAGGGATTTCATTGACAGCAGGAATATCACTAAGTTTGAACTGCTGTGATATCATTATGAGGCAGCCATGTATGTGAGCCGTTATGTAGGCTAGTCACATTCTCAGTCTAATTGGTATTGTACTAATAAACACACCGACAGGCTGCAAACATCCAATCTTTTCCCCTCTTGCATTGCAGCTGGAAGCCTGTCAGCAGGTCACACTGATTGGGGCACCTGAGGGCAAGTAGAAATGCAATTTGTGAGTTTTTAGCTGAATATGGTGGAGATAATGACTAACGGGTCACAGCAACAGTTCAGCACAAGTGTAATGAGCAGAAAGAAAATTCACATTTCTGTTAATGTGTATGAGACAGAGAAGGAGAACTCCTTGGTATGATTAATGCCAACACAATACTAGTTTTACTGCAGTATTTTTGTGCAAGAGCATTTGAGTTCATTGTCCTTTTTAGGGAATATTTTTTTATTTGTCTTACCTCAAAAATGAAAGTCCCATCAGTGATATCTTCAAAGCCAAACCATGAAACTGTTCATGACCTTTGCAGAGAGGCACAGTGGGCATAGAGGACGGACCCAGGATGATTCTACGAAAATATGAGCACACAGTGAAACCACAAACAAACAAAACTAATACAAAATTAATACATGAGGCACTGCTGGAGGAAAGCAACTTTCACATTCGTTATAGTGTTGTTATATTACTCTAGCTGTATGCAATAATAAGTCCATTAGTTTGAACTGCTATGACATATCCCCGTAATGACTGCAATTAAATCTTGTCCACACGTCCATGACCACAAAAGGCAGAATTCTGATTGCTTTAATGATCTTTTAATGACTTTAACAATACAATAATGGTCAGGTGTATTTTTTGGGCATCCGCCATAAACAACTGAATTTAATTTTCATTTCGACAAATACTTCAGAATATACAGGTACAGATAACTTACTATACTATTTTGCTTCCTTGTCATGAAGATATGAAGATATTAAGCCATTAACAACCAAAAAACTGTTTCGTAATGACAGCCTATAGAATAAAATATTAAAGGTCAGTCAATGAAAGTCAGTTTAAAAAAAGTAACAGCATTCAATTTATAAGGAAAATGTCATGAAATGTTAATGAATGTCATGGAAAATAGGAATCAATTGCTTGAGTTTGATGAAGTGATATTCTTCTTGAATTATATTGCATTTCCTGTATTATTATTTTATCATTTTACTATAATTACATGCATAGACCCTTGAACTACAACAGGGGTGTGGGTGTGTACTGGCAAAAATCTACAATAGGTATGGCAATACAGTAGTGATATTACAAGTGTCACAGAACTATAAGAACATATATGTATTAAATCTATCTATCTATAGATCTATATCTCCATCTACCTACCTACCTACCTATCTGTGTCTCTCTCTCTATACATACATACACACACACACACACATAGGTGTGTGTATATATATATAAGTGTTATGTATTTGAAGCATGGTATCTACAGCACTGGATAAACTAAATTGTCTGTCCCAGTGACAGAAATAAGAACAATAAATGTAGCAAAGAGACAGAGTCAAATGGATGAATGTCTTCTGACAACAAAGAATGAACTACAATACAAAGGAAATGTTCTAACTTTCTATAAATCAAGAGCAGATAAAACTTCGAGAATGTGCTTTAAAATAATGGTACAGTTTAGGAACATGTTGCTTTTACATACTGTTTACTTAGAAAGGTACTGCAAGATGGCTATGTTTAACATAAGAAGCATACAATAACAATTTAAAGCATCTTCATGCACTTAATTCAAAATTTAAACATGGTTTAGACCTTGAACACAGAATTAAGTTACTGGTCCTATCATGTTTTAACAAGCATCATCATTATGTCTGAAGTCCAAATCTTCAAATAATTTTTTGTTGTACAAACACTTTAAACACTTACCATTGTGCGCAGTTGAAGGTTCTTAAGCTTCTGGTCCATTTGAACAATAAACGTAGTTTTGCTGATAATTCCATGCCTTTTAATGCATCAGGTGTTATGTGCTATACTTTGTAGGGTAGAGAAATGGGGTTGTACGATTTAAAAATAATAAAAATATTGGCAGATGACAGGATAAAAAGTTAATCAGTGGAAGCAGATATGAAAATGTCTGCAGGAATGTGAAGCTGATAAGGCAGACTGTGTATGTGCCACATTGCTTCACCATATAAAACAAGAATAGACATTGTGGAATCTCGGGAGGACAAACATACCTTCTTCAGCTGAAATTTTATATAGGCCTACATATTTTTCCATTCTCATATCTTAAAATGGACAATGGTTTCTAAAGAGTGTGTTTTGGGTCCAAACTGAACTAAACTGCAGCTGTTAAAATGTTTTTTCAATTATCTCAAGCCCTATCTTAAGACTTTTTGGAGCACCTAGCAATTAGGAAAATTAGTTTCAATTTACTAGAAACTCCATTGCAAAGGGGGCACATTGTTATACCAGTACTACAGAGCTCACTGTTAATTGGTTTTCACAGCATTATTAGTAGCACTCAAAAAGGAAGACATGCTTGGTTTTGGTGTACTTGATATTAACTGCACAGCATGAATATGAAGGCCTGATACATATAATTTTTTATTTGTATATTATTTGTAACAGGATGAATACATTAGCCTTTGAGGTTGAGTGAATATGTCCCTTGTTTTGTTTTATGTGTTTTTGATACAAAAGGCTACAACTGGTTTAATCTAGTACAGTTAGTTAAGTGAAGTGATTAGTTAATTTTCTCAATGAATAAAATCACATTTTTACATTGTTATTTGGCTGAAATTAGTTTGGAAATATCAGCAAATGAGATATTGACAAATCACATTGTGTATCCCCAACAAATGATGTTGTTGACAGAAGCTATTTAAATCTGACCAGAGTTGAGTTATGTCTTGAATTAATGAAGACTGGATGGATTAAATAAATATATAAACACACATAACCCAGGCACCCCTCTTCCTGTTTTGGGGCTAATGATCGTTAATGCTAACAGGCTAACAGTGTTGAACCCAATGGTCGAACCTGCCATTGTAAACGTTCGTTAGCATACAGTAAGCTTAGCTATGAGCCCCACTGTCATTCAATTATTGACGGTTTTTGAACCTTTCCCACAAGTGACAGCTCAGAAGTTTCTTATAATCACAGAAACCTTTTTTTTATGATGAAACATAAACAATTAAAAAAAAAAACTCGCAAATACTTACCCAACGCAGACAATGCCAATGTAATATGCATGCCAGCGGCAGTTTTCCATCTTCCATCTTATACCTCCTACAGTCTCCAACACATTTACCACGTATTTGATATTATCATGTTCATGACAATTTCAAAGGGACATAAGCCTTACAATTTTGATATCTAAAGGTGAAACCGCCATAAAAATTAGAAGATGCTGTTTAACATAAAAAGTAATTGGATATTTAGTCAGCAAACATGCTGTTTTACACAATCAGCCTCCACAAAGTAAGACTTTTAACTCCATCTTGTGGTTTACAATTGAACTGCAAGCTCAATAACAGAAGAGAGACAATGAGTAGACAAAGACATGAAATATCAAGGTATATTTTGCTCTAAGCAGCTGGCATAGATTTGACCATAGTTTTGCAAGAATGATCTAAAGGTGTAGATTATTAAAACGGACTCATATTCTGTTGCAGACAGTTACATCAAAATCAGACGATATAACTGTCTGCTTGATTCTGTCAAACAATAATTTCATGACAGCTAGTCCCTCCACAGCAACGCTAAAAAGTGCATTAAAAGGGCTCTGTTTGACTTATTCACTGGCATCAACAAATGAAATGGGAGGAAGCCTAGTGACAGGAGAATTTGTCTGATCCAGCAACAATAACCAAGGAGGGCGGGAATTGACAAAGGGTAAGTTCTGGCTTTGACAAAATTAATTCGGCTATCTCAGTCGCTAAAGTTGCCTATCCATGCAGTAAAATGTAATACACTCAGGGAATATACAAGAAAAGGTCAAACGCAAAGGAAGATTTAATTCTTGGACTGCTCCAGGAAAGGGGTTACAAAAACTGAGACACATAAGTTAACCTGAACAAAACTCTTTCCAACTTGGAGTTGTAAGACCAAATAATAAAATGACATTAAAATTAAGAACCAAATTCATCATTAAAAAAAGCTGTTCCACAGGCTGATGGAAAGTACACTCTGTTAAAAATCACTGTCAGAACAAATGCACAATACATATCTATAATAATATGAAAATAACATTGAATTACATAAAAACTGCAGTAATGTATTTTCTTCAGTTATCTGTTGAGTGGTGTTATGGAGCAGGAAAAGAACATTTAATCTTTGAAAACAACCACTACAATAAAAAGCATCTTGAGACACTGAAAAACAGAATTCTATAAACAACAAACTAACATTTTATCGAAACGTGAGCTGTTACTCCCCGTCATCTTCACCCTGGTTGTCCTGTGGCAGATCTTTGTCACCGTTCTCCTCCTCACCTTTCTGCACTCCCTCATTCGTCTCCCTTGTTTCTTGTTTCTCCTTCTCCTCAGCAGTATTTGTCTCTGTTTTGGCTGTGGTCCCATCAGGCTTTGGTGTGTCCTCTTTCACTACTTCCTGCACATTGTACTTTCTATACAGCATATAGTCCTTTACCACACTGACGCAGCAAACGGCCCTGATGACCTCGATGATGATTGTCAGTTCTGGGTTGGTCAAATCAACCTTGTTCTTTGGGTTCAGCTTCCCAACAAGACCTGAAAAAGTAGCGAGTAAGTTTTGTTCTGTTTAAAGAGGTAAACATCATCTTTTTAGCAGACCACATCAACTCAGTCCAACACTACCTGCAATGGATTTGATGATCTCCTCTCTTTTGTTGTGGCTGCTGTTGCGGGCCTTGAAGACGATCTGATAGGTAGCACAATTTGGAGTTTTAAACCAAGGCTCCAGGAAAGTGGTCAGGTACTTGACCATGTCATCCTGGAAGGCCTTACAGGTTCCAGTTACCTGGATGACAAAATAAGGAAAAATAAGCAAATGTAGCGCCAAACTGGAATTGTTCCTCTCATGTTAAACTCTGATTTTAGAGAGACACTAACTGAGCATAAAAACTTGACCAATATTCTATGAACCCAGACTTTGCTTTGTCTTGGCTGTTTTTGTGAATCCATGATCTGATGAAAATCTTGGCAATAACGATGCTTAACTGGTGCTTTTACACCTTTAATATATTAAAATAACACCTGGTCCAGTCATTCCAGACAGAGCTCTTTCTACATACATTCAATTTAAGCTTATTTTCTCAATTTTGTCAAAGTGCTGTGGCAATCTGGCAATTTGCCTTAAAAAGCTGATAATCAGTAAGGATAGGAATTGATACCATTAACAATTATGCTTATCGAGTTGATTCTTTAATGATTCTATTGTCGATTTCAGATGATTTTCTGTATGGGAAAAAATTGGCCTGGACAGGTTTCAGTGGCAACAATGTCAACCAACGACACATATTAAATTCCATGCTGCTCAGATTACTTCTGCAGGTTGCTGGTTTCCATTTAATAAAATTTTTGCAGTAGACATCTTTTTGACAAGAGTTAATGCCCAATCACCTGTGATAAGTGAAAGTCCACGAAACAGAAAGACCCTATTTAAATATACCCTGGGCATGTTTTTATAACTTTTATTGTACTTTTAGAAGAATTTTAAGGTCTTAAAACACACTTTTGAAACAACAGAAATACATTTAAACACATAAAAGATAGTAAGAGAGCAACAGCAATAGAAAACATAAAAATATTGTACAAACAACACAAAATCAACAAAATCAATCAAAAACAAAATCAGTGCACAAAACACTAAAGTTGTGCAGAACACCGATCACTGTAAAGAGAGACGCGGAACTGAGACAGAAAAAAGCAAGCATCTCTCCTCCCTGTGAGATGCGAAGCCATGGGATACACAACAGCTGAGAACGAAATACTGACACTCTGATAGGCTGAATCTGTACGTACGGGCATTATATTGTGACACATGAGATTTAAACTCATAAACAAAGCTGCAAAAATGTACGCGATATCAAAATTAATAGGTCTTACAGAAAAAAACGCAAAATTCTAGGACCACGGAAACTGAATCACAATATCACAGGGGTTTACTGTACATAAGTTAACTGCATTGTTTAGTGTCTATATCTGGCTTTAATTCAATGTTTATCTCGTAAAATGTATGGATGGATGGATGGAGGGATTTTTGATCTCATGGGAAATTCAAACATCCAGCAGCAGTTCACGTGGAGCACTCAACATGACAGGAAATTCTAAGAAACATCTCACAGTTGGACACATTTTAAGTCTTTCTTGCTTTGTGTGACTAACTTCATACTTTGGCCTTATCTATTATGTTTCCTGGTTAAAATGTAAATGATGGGCTAAACATTGTGGGAAGTTTCCGGACAGAAAGGGAGCTACAGCCACAGTCGCTGAAATTATCAAGCAACCCTCTGAAAAATTGAGCCGATGCTCAAAATGAAGATGATCAAACTGATCCAAGTGATGCGGCACACAAAGGTTTCCAGGTCATTGCTGACATGTGACTGAATTCTTGTTAAATGAACAACAACTCTAGAATTGCAGAATTTCTTGAGATCTTAATAAAAAACAATATTTATGTGTTACGTGTTGAGTAAAATATAATGTATTTGTGCATGTCCTTCCAGATGTTTCTGTAATCATTCACTGATTCATGTTGCTGTTCAGTCATGTTTGTTCTGAATGAGTTCTAAACTACAACATTTTTTGTAAATAAATTTAAGTAGTTAAAAATGTCAAACTTTGGGATGTAATCTCTCATCAAGTGCATGGTGTTGGGTCCTGAGACTAGCCCAGTGTCGTGTCGGAGCTTCTTACAGGCAGCATTCGAAGGATAACTCTGGACTTTTTCTTCTTGGTGGTGTAGAGATCAGACAGGATGTGATGAACCAGCTTGTCTGCCTCTGAAATCAAAAGAAAAACGAGCTTATGTTTGGAGTGAGAAAATAAACACAAACTCACAAATAAACAAAATCATTTATTTGCACAAGTTAAGTCTTACCCAGATTAAGAGTTCTGATGAAGATGACATTGTTTGCTCCACTCTCAAAAGCCTGAAAGCGCCTCTCCTTTTTGGCTCCAGATGCTTGCAGCTTTGCCACCTCCTTCTTCAGAGCTTCACTGACGTCTTCCTCCTCAGTGTCCTCTTCTTTACTGCTGCTCCCATCATCCTCTTGAAACTGCAATCAAAAGAGTGGCGCAAAATTGGTTTTCAAATGTCAAAATATAACGTCAGTTTGTTCTATGAATATATAACTTTAAGTCTGAATGCTGTGGTAGCATTTTTTGATGTCTGTAAATTAGATTATAGCTGGTGTTAATTAGCCCTTAACTGGCACCACCTATTGATAAAGAGTGTGGATAGATGGCAGCCTAATGCAAAATTTAAGCAAAGGATTTTTTTCCCAAACACTTTCTGCCCAGGCAAAGGCTCATGACCCACTTTTGGGTCACGAGCCAACAGTTAAGAATCACTGATGTGAAGGGTACCTGTCCCACATTCTGGTCTAATGTACTGGGCAGAGCATGTAGAACGAATAGTTTGCTCCTTCTCATTTCTTAAACTTTACAAAAGCAGAATGAGTAAAATCAGATTTAAATGACAGTAAATATGCACAAAGTCCTCCCTTTTCCTCTGCTGAAGCAAACATCAGCTTCCAGGATGACAGTCTATATAAACTTTTCAGCTGCTCCAGTCAGAGGTCTGTTCATTCGTCTGATAAATATATTGATCTGTCTTACTCAGGGGGTGTCAGGTGCCTCTGGACTCACCTTCTCTGGCCCATAGAGCTGGTCTGCGTACTCGCTGAGCAGGTTGAAGGCCTCTGCTGTGCACTTCCTCTCGTTCATGTTACATGTGATGAGGATCCCCTCCATGCCCACCTCCAGTGAGGAGCCCTTGAAGCGCTTGTTGGGCTGACCACCCCCGTACCGCTTCTTGCTCCGCTTTCTTGATTCATTTGGCACGGCCGACATGTTCTCAGACCTCAGGTTTCAGTCTTGAGCCCCGTCTGAGCTCAGCAGCTGCTGCGGACTGACTGCCCTCTTGTTTTGGTTATTCCCCTCTCGGCTGTATTAGCCGTGTGCTAACTGCTAAGGCTAACACCCGGGTGAAGGCTTTGAAGCTGCAAGGACTGCACTGTAAAATATCTGTGAAATTAAGGATGTGATTCAGTTCACCACTCTACTCATGTGTTTGGGTCGAAACTGTGGCGGTTTCTACGGACGAGACCTCGTTCAGTCACAACATAGCACGTTTTCAGTAGACATGTACGGCGAGGCAGGAGGGACAAAACTGTGAGGCGCACTCGCGAAGCGTTGCGCACTTTTAGCTGTGAATCCCCTGAAATGAACCAGGGCTGGACGGTAATGAATTAAAGTATGTTTACTAAAGTTACTGTAAATGGTAATTGGTATTTTCTAAACAGAAATGGGATGATAATGTGTCATTGTCTATTGATTGATCTGCTGTTGAAAGAGTGTATTAGTTTAGTTTTTTGGGTGTAATTATAGAAGAAAACCTCACATGAAAATCTCATGTAGATTATTTTAAAACTAAGGTGTCACAGAATATTTTTGTTATGAACAAAGTGAAACACATCTTAGACCACAGGACAATGTGAATGTTGTATAGCTCTCTTATTTTACCTTATTTTAGTTATTGTGTTGAAATTTGGGGGAAAATATACACAACTAATAGCAAGCAATTGTTTACTTTACAGAAAAGAGCATTACATATTATAAATAAAGTGGAGGCAAGAGAACACACCAACGAACTTTTGATCAAGTCAGGATTAATTCATAAACTTAAAGACATTGTGGAGTCACAGACTTTATGAGTTATGTTTAAGGTAAAAGACAGAACTTTGCCAGAAAACATACTTTTTTTTTTTTTGTTCAGAAAAAAGGATCATAGAAGGAAAATTGATTTTAAACATCCATTCGCACGTACTACTCTAAAACAAATGTGTATTTCAGTGTGTGGTGTCAAATTATGGAATTCTTTAACAATCGACTTAAAAGCCTTTGCCAGTATTTATCAGTTCAAGAGAATGTATAAAGACAAAATGATAAGAAAATATGAAGTTGATAAGTAAAAGATCTTCTGTTGCTTTGGATGTTATTGTTGTTGATGGTGAGTTGTGAGTTGTTTTTTATCTGTTTTTTCGATAAACAGTGGTTGTTAAATATCTGACGGACAAACCATCGAATTATTTCTTGCTTTATTCTTTCAAAAAAGGGGCTGGTAATCATAAGACTTTCTTCTTCCTGCCCTTTTTTGATCATGGAATGGAACAGAATTTAAAATTGTACAGCATGTGAACTTTTATTTTCATGTTACGGAATAAATAAAGTAAATGAGTGCCTTTTTGTGTACACGCAGAGTAAATATTTAGACCAGTTCTTTCACTTGAGCATGTTTTTGGGATGTATTATAATAATAACTGTAATTATTTAGCACATTTAGGAACAGATGTTTGCAAAGTGCTCTAATAGACAAAACAAAGGCAGAACAATAAATCAACTATCAGGTCAAAAAGTGAACCTACACTTCAATAGCTCTTGGCCCCATCTGCAGCAATGATAGACTAATGCCTAACCTCTGTGCTGGTTCTCTCCTTATGCGGGCAGAGCAGGTATTTCCTATTAAAATGAACAAAACTGACCAAAAGAGTGAAACGACAGGGCACAGAGATTCCTGTAAAATACATCAACGAAAGGAATAAAAAAAAAAGGACATTTTGTATAACTGGATCATCCATCAAACTGCAAAAGCTGACATAAGCCAACACTGTCCTCAGCTTGTTTTCCACTTCGGTCTGGAAACATGAAATCTGACAGTCTGTTCAGAATCTGGGCTCAAAGAGACACCATTGCCCAATTCAGCCTGCCATTTTAAGCTGTAACATTTACGCCACTGTGATTTTTCTGTCTTCAAAAGGTAGCATCAGAGGCGTAACATTAGAGAGAAGGGAGGACTTGGACCCAGCAGGGGATAGTAGTGCCATGTGTGTCTGATTTGGGAAGTATATGAAACACTTGACATGTCATGCTCTCTTGTGCTCCTTCAAATTGTATCATACTGTGATCAACACAAATATTACACTCTTTTGGAATTATGTGAATGTCTTGAGGTGTAATGCTGTCACAGCTTCATGCCAGACTTTTGTGTAAAAATTTATGGTGAAAACAAGTGAGCTACAATGACAAAACCCACCCCTAACCTGGTATCTTCACCCACAGCCATAGAAGTACATAGCTACTCATGTTGGACAACCCCAAGAAGAGAGAGGCTGGGTCAGAATGATCTTTTTTGCATTTAAAGAGATGCAAACTGGGGTCAAAACCCTCTTCTAAAAATACATCTGTAATATATTTTGACCAAGCATGATGTAGACGTTACATCTAGACCAGAGATGGGCAACTTTGGTAACCAATAGGGCCACATTAATTTTATCCTAAATGCCAGAGGGCTGAATTATACGATTTGAAGGATACATACTCGACTTTCAAAGTATATGCTTTTTTTAAAATATGTTTTAAGAACAGATTTCATTTTATTTTGACAAAAACATTTACCAAAAAAAACACAAAAGGGAATTTTACTGAAACAATTTCAGCTCATTATAGCACTATTTTCTTAGAAATATTGCATTGTTTGACATTTGACGGTAGTTTTTGTCCCATTTCTTTTATTTATATATATTTATTTAATTTGAAAAGGACTGATGGGCCACAAAAACACTATGCTGATTAGGCCTGTGCTCAAAATATCGATAGGGCAAAATATCGTCATGCACTCCTTGGGGTTACGTGTATCGATACAGAGTCTACGGAATCGACTCGGCCTCAATGTTTGGACAGTTGTTGTAAATACACTTTGGGTAATATTAACAGTGGCACAGTTTAACGTAGAAGCCAAGCTGCAGGATGAAACACATGTTCCAAATTTAAACTTAGGTCTACGATCTTTAGGGACCTGAATTCAAGTTTCTTAAGTTGCAGAATAATTTAAAACTCTTCCTTGTTCTTTTTCTTGTCATATCAAACAAAACTTGTCGGGAATTCTATTAAAAGCTAAGTCAATGTTCACAATTTACGTGTATCGGGATACATATCGTATCGTGGCCTCAGTATCGGGATACGCATCAAATCGTGGGGTTGCTGGAAATACCCAGCCCTAATGTTGATGTTCTGCCATCATTGCGCATTGATTTACATAAGTCCCACCATGGCTCGAGACTGGCATCCTCTGTCACTCTATGGTTATCCCACAGGTATCCCAAAGTGGTGGGATACCACATGAGCGTCATCATTGTGAGAGCGATACACACACCATAAGTGACGGAGACAGAAATGCTATGAAAACAATTATGGCGGAAGAGCGGCCTGTAGTGCAGATTCTGGAGGCTCAAGCAAAATTGCTTGCTCCCCCATTCAGTGTCTGCAACATGCACAGGGGCGTAAATGTTGTGGCTTGAAAAGGCACAGAGAAATGGGCTTATGTTAAAAGGTGATAAATAAAGGAACAATGTGATTCCTTCCAGAGAAAATGGAGGTCAAACGATCACAGAAGAGCAGTCTTAGTAAAATCTGGTTCAGCTGTGCATTGATCACTTCACACAGTCTGAGCAAACAAGGTCAAACACACACCTTCAGCCCGTTTTCCTTCACGAGGTCAGCAACTTTTTCGTATCGTTGACCTCTGAGGTGGACCGCAGATCAGAGTTGAGTTCATCTGACAGAGTGAAACAGATGATCTGTACGCTGGAGAGTTCACCGAGCTGCCCTTCATCAGCGCCGACTCCCACTTAAAGAACTCACATCCCTTCTTGATGCTCCCTCCGCTGCCTGACCGACGCACCGAGCAGCAATAAAACCCTCTGCCATGGTTCGGACCTCCATTTGACACAACTTGACGTTTGGCACGGCGTCCACAGGCACACAGAGGGGATGTGATCTTCTGTCCTCCTTTTGAAGTCCCAGATATAAGAGACTGATTCATGCGAGAGGAGGAGGTGTTGATTGAAAGAGAGGAGAGGACACTTTTGGAGGCAGAGGATCCAGACATGGAGGAGCAGGAGGGTTTTTCTAGATCAGTGTAGATGGTGAAAGAAGATTGTGGAGTGTGTTTTGTAAGTTTGGTGGTGACTGGTTTAGGTTTGGCTAATGAAGGATTGGGAGTGGAGGTCTTGGCTGTGATGAAGGATTTGTGTCTGAATGGGACAGGTGTGTTTGTGTTTGTAATTTCACTGGTTATGTTTAACCTTGCTTGAGCTCGCAGGGAAGGTTTAGCTCCTGTTTGGTGCCGGTTTGATCTGGAGTCTGGAGGTTTCGGTGCGAGAAATACAAAATTAGACTCTGAGGTTGATGAATTCTGCCTGCCCGGCTTGAAAACAACTCTATTATTTTTACAGATGGAGGTTTTTAAAGATTCACTCTGCATCTTCTGACTTTTGAAGTTGTTGAAACATCTTGTCCCCTCTATTTTATCATTCTGACCAACTGCTAAGAGCGTGTTATCAGGCTCTTCCCATACGTGATATTTGCCCTCAAGGCCTGCTACATACTCAGTATCAAACACTCCCTCTGTTTCACTCATAAGCTCGACATCACCGCCCAAAACTACATCGTCATAAGAGCCACATCTGTCCTCGGTCTCCACAAACAGTTCTTCAACTTCCTCCCCCTCTGAAGCGCCAACTGCTGCCATGTTTGAGAGTTGAGGCAGATTTGAGAGGCAGCCCACTGTAGTGGAGCACAGAGCAAGGCTGATGTTGTTATTTTGTGGTGAGTTTATCACGACCGAGGAGGAAATATTAGAGACAGTTACTGCAGCTTCAGACCTCCTGCTGTGTCCCAGTACTGGTGTGGTGGTCCCATTCAGCACAGTATTTGGTGAGATCAGACTTTGACAGACAGGACTTGAGTTTTCCTTTGTGTCTGATCCTTTTGTAGTGTTTTCAACAGAAGACTTCATGTGGGATGATTTTGGGAGAATCTTGCTTGTTGAGGGTTTGTCTATGCTGTTTGTTCTTTCCTCTCTGTTGCGGTAGGTTTGTTCTTTCTTGTTGTCTGCAGTTGTGTTTCCACACATTGATTTTCCAAATGCAGGAGTCTATCAGGAGAAGATAAGAGATTTGATCAGTTACTCATAACACACCGCTTGTCCTTTGTTTATGATTGTTTAAATGCCATAGATGAGTGACAATAGGATATATCATGATACTGTAAACAGGTTAATATATCATAATTTTTTTTCACTAAAAGTCTTTTCCAATTATTTTCTTATAGCATCAAGGACCCACAATGTTGTATGCATAAAAACACCATTTCTAATCAGTGTTGTTTCATAAAGAAAGGTCCAGTTGTATTGTCTGTCCCGGTGACAGAGTCAATAGTAGAACATGTCACAGAGAGATGATGAGGTCAAACGCTGATCTAAATTAAAAGATAAAAACCTAAATGCCCTAATTTTCTTTAATTTTTGTAAACAATAAAATATCACAGTGTTGCACTAAAAATGTCTATACTGTCTTGATCCAAAAAACATCCAAACATATTAATGTATCAATATTTTCTTACAACCCTACCAATGAACTTCAAAAAAAGCTAATTCATAGTTAAGTCCCAGTCCCTCTTCATTTATTTCAACAAATACAGACAGGCCTTAGATCCTGTTCACATTTTGCCTTCACATCAGCTCTGGGTAATTAGATACCAAGAGGTTATTGTTAATATTTGCCTCGTAATGATGATTTAATACCTGAAAGCTCAGGTTGCTGACAAAAGTGGGATGCCTCAAACTTTTCAGCCAGCAACCCCTAATCGGGAAGTGTTTAATTTGATGTAAAACCAAGTACATTTAATGAAAAGGCCTTTCAACACTGTTGGATAAACTACACAAAATGATAGAACACAACAGCTCAAAACCATAACATCACTCTACGTTGTAATTTAAAAGGATGAACAATATTGTCAAAACATTATCGATATATCTGCAAAAATCCAATACTGTACTGTTTCAACTATTTATCATAATGCTGGCCAGGGTTCAAGTATTTTCCATGTTTATTCTGTTGCACTTACTGGACATACTAAATCTAATAATCCTCGGGTGATGTCAGTGTGTGTCTTTGAAGGCAGCAGGACTTATTAATGCTGTATTTCTTGTATTTCTTGTATTTCCTTACACATTATTCTTATTCCGCAACATCATAACAGTTTTACTTTACATTGAACAATTTTCATGTACTACTTTACAATAATGCATAAAATGTACACTTCTAAACCCTTATTTTTGTTGTTTTAAGAACAACTACCTCCCCAAGGTGACTGGCAAACTACAGGGGGCCCTGGACTCAATTTAAGAATCTAAAGCAAACGTAGAAGACCATTAAAATCCTTTTGGAAAGGCACTACAATCCTCTAGTGGCTTAGCCTCTCAGCCTACTATGTGCAGTGAAGCTGCTGGTAATACTAATCAATGAAGGTAAATCAGCATCAGCCAAAGAGGCGAAGCACCCAGCCTTGCCATATTTAGCTTTGAATTAAGATCGTTTGCTAAATATTATGTAACCATTCTCCTTAATAGCAGGTCTTTAAGAAATTGAGGGAGAAAAGCTGTTTGAAAGGCGTCACTAACCACCTAGTTCCTAATAAGCCACCATTCATTTGTAAGGCACGCAGCTTCACTGCACATAGCGTGCTGGGATACCAAGCTATAAGCTAACAGGCCAGCAGTGACACTTGTAAGCAGATTTTGCCCTCTTTAGTCATAAACTTGCTAAAAGAAAAGGTGAGGTGCAGGTTGCTGAGACTGAGACATATTATTTCTACGTGTGAACGCATGTTCTGAAGTGCAACTTTGTACTCTGTTACCCAGCACTGATGTGAATTTGAGGTACTACAAGGATAAACAATCTCATATCGGCACCTGTCCCACAGAAAGGCAGGGTCATTTTATGGACGGGAGTAAATGAATGACTGGGATATTATTGACAGTTTTACGGTATGTCTTTATTTATAAAATATTCAAAATAAAACTAAATAATTAAATAAAAAGCCTTCATTCACAAAGACCTCCATGCAGTCTTCATCCTTGGTGGACAGTGTGTAGACGGGGATCAGCAGGATGGGATTCACCATTTCGGTCGCGCACTCACCTTCACCAGACTCCTGGTGATCTTCATCACACATCCATCCCTCATCATCCTCGCAGCCAAATGAGCTGTATTTCTGGCATCATCCAAACCTTAAGGAAAGTAGTAAATGTAAACACAAGAGGCAAGGCTTCAGCTTTAAATTTTAATTTACATTTTTTAACTTATTTTGATAGCAGAGCTCATTTTTCATACCAGAATGTTCTCTCCCTGAAAACTGTATTCCTAGATCCTGTAGTGCCCCATTAAGGCCTTTGGGTTTCCTGTCATAAAACATCTGAAAGAGTAAAAAAAAGGTTAGTAAACGATGTGTGATACGCTAAAACCATTACAACAATCAGCCAAGTTACTTTATGTTATCTGCACTTTCTTTGAATTAGCACAGTTTAGACTATTAAATTTTAGAAATACTTCAAAAACGTGTTTCAAACTAAAACTGCTGTTGTTATTTATGGGGCAAATAACAAACAGGAATAGAGAATTTCGAACTGAATTCGCTTTTTTATTCCCACATTTGAGCCACTCACTGGGCTTCTCTGAGAATTTAGAAATTAACCCAGCACAACATTCAACCACTAAAACTTATATTTCTGTTCAAGAATACAAGTAAATAACTATAATTTGACATCTTAATCAATAAATAATAATGTGTTTTACTGTTTTTTCTGTCTTTTGTAGACAGCAAATTTGTGAATTCATTGACAGCATTTATAATTATATTTTATAATTAAAAATATCATTTCAGATATAGAGCTTCTGTACTGACCATTACAGAACAATATATATATATATATATATATATATATATATATATATATATATATATATATATATATATATATATATATATATATATATATAGTAGCTATATAGTAGCTATGGCATATACCTTTATATATACCTTTATCTATATATATACATACATATACATATATACACATATATACATACATATATATACACATATATACATATACATATATATACACACACACATTATATATAAATATATATATATATATATCTACACACACATATATACATATATACATATATATATACATACATACATACACACACACACACACACACACACATATATATATATATATATATATATATAGCCATTAGCTAGATATAGGGCTAGATATATATCCTACCAATGGCTAGAGAGGGCTGGACTGAAGGACAGCGCAGAGGCACTAATCATGGCTGCACAGGAACAGGCCTTGAGCACCAGAGCAATAGAGGCCCGGATCTACCACACCAGGCAAGATCCCAGGTGCAGGCTGTGCAAAGAGAGCCCTGAAACAGTCCAGCACCTAACAGCAGGGTGTAAGATGCTGGCAGGAAAAGCATACACGGAACGCCATAACCAAGTAGCCGGTATAGTGTACAGGAACATCTGTGCAGAATATGGACTGGAGCCCCCAAGGTCAAAATGGGAAGCACCTCCCAAGGTGATTGAGAATGGCCGAGCAAAGATCCTGTGGGACTTCCAGATACAGACTGACAAAATGGTAATGGCCAACCAACCAGACATTGTAATCATGGATAAGCAGCAGAGGAAAGCCGTTGTGATTGATGTAGCCATCCCAAGCGATAGCAACATCAGGAAAAAGGAACACGAGAAACTAGAGAAATACCAAGGGCTCAAAGAAGAGCTAGAGAAAGCCTGGAAGGTGAAGGCAACAGTAGTGCCTGTGGTCATCGGGGCAGTCGGGGCAGTGACCCCCACACTGGAGAAGTGGCTCCAACAGATCCCTGGAGAACCATCAGACATCTCACTCCAGAAGAGTGCAGTCCTAGGAACAGCTAAGATACTGCGCAGGACCTTCAAGCCCCCAGGCCTCTGGTAGAGGACCCGAGCTGAAGAGGATGAACAGCCACCCACCCCACCGGGGAGAGGGGGTGGGTGAGAGAAGAGTTTATATATATATATATATATATATATATATATATATATATATATATATATATATATATATACGTTATTGCTGTGAATCAAAATTAACATATGTGTTTTTCTTAAATATAAACGGTCTAATATTTGTATGAAGTTCTTGCCAACCGAAATCATGAATATTGGCTGGCTGATTTGAAGGTTTCATGAATAATGCAAAAATTCTAAATATTTTTCTCTCTCTATTAGACATTAACATTTGAAACCAAGTCAACCAAACAGAAGTCTTTTAGATTTTTTTTAACAGGCTGTCTTAACTTTACTTTGAGTGCAGGGAAATATGAAGGGTAAACAAATTCAAAGACAAAACTAATTAACAGAGAGTGTACATCACTGAATTAATTCTGTTTTTTGGAAACAGCCCTATGATTTCCAAGAAGCTAAAAAAATTAAAGAGATCAAAGATGTAAATAACAGTAACTGAGTGCTTTTCTGCTTACCCTGTAGGTGCTTCTCAGGTCAATCCAGCTGTTGAGCACATCAGGTTTGTACAGCTGCTTGCGTTTACACTCATACTGCAAACAAACTCCAAGATCCCAGTCTGACAAGCAACACAGATGAAGACACAATGAAATCAACAGCGCTAAGCTTATTTTCTTTGCTTAACATTGATAATATCACAAAAAACATGACATGCAGATCCTCAGACAAAGAGGAAGAAACAGTGAGATAACAATACTTGACAGCAGTAATTAAATTCTGGTCCAAAACTTGAGGTTTTACCTGACCATGTGACAAAAGTACACAGTGTTGGAGAAGGTGAAGTTGAAGCAGAGGATTTCTGTAGTTTATTTGGAAAGATGACGCCCTTCTCCAGCTGAAGATTTTGCAGCCAACGACTGAACCTGGAGAGGCAGATCTGAAGAGGGATCCCTGCTTCTACTTGTGTCTGTGGGGAAATAAATCAAGCCGTTGGGTATAACGTAAAGTTAAAGAGAGTACAAGGAGCCAAAGGGTCATTTTAACACCTATACTTAGTTACCTGTGTGATGCCAGTCAGCTCAGTGCAGAACTCAGACAGAACAGGGTGTTCTTGGGGTTGGACGTATGTGTGGAACTCAGACTCGACTTCCCCTGTGGACGTGTTCAGCAGAACTGCAGGAAACTCAACTGTGCAGAGAAAACAAAGGGATGGCAGATGACATGATGTAAATTTTAACAAACCAAAACTATCAACTTCAATCTGATACCAGTGACAAAACAATGAAATTATATTGAAACAATATCAATATGGGCTCTCAAACCAAACATATGAATCCATGGCACCTAAAACAGGATAATTGTTTACTCATCAAAAATGCAAGCAGGCTCTCACGTTACCAATTGTTATATGTAATTTGGACAGTGTGCAGGAGTTTGCTTGTATTTTTGATGAATTCATTCCTCTCCTCAGCATCTCTCTTTCAGAACAGACAGATTTTTTTAAGCTTTGGCACTTTTTAGTACTGCTGACATTTAAAATTACAGGGACTGTGGTAGGCATGTGCTTGAAATATCAAACAGCAATATATAATTGCATAGACCCTGCTGATTTTTGTATCAGTACAGATTTTACAGAATCTTTAGGCCCCAAATAATGTAACAGCAGTGGAACAATATTACCAATCAATCAATCAATCAATCAATCAAGCTTTATTTATAAGGCACTTTTCATACTTAAAAGCAACTAAAAGTGCCTCACAGAGGCTAAAAACAACATAAAAAACAACAAACCCGTCCATCCCACCCCCAAAAAATACAGAGACATATCGAGACACACACTCGCAGACATCCGCAGACATTTAAGTGTCTGAGGTTGCAGGATCCTTGAAGCCTCTGGGAACACATATTAGCAAAATCTTTCTTCATATATTTAGGATCACATACACATAATATCAACTATCTAAAAATCTTTGGTTTGATCTTGGCAGTTCTGAAAGTATCAGCAGTTAAGTTTTTGATGCTGCTCAGAAACTGGATGTAAAGTGAATGGGCTTCAGACAGTCAATTATATTGTGAAAATTAACAAAACCAAATCTGCCTCTTCACGCTGTGCTGATAAATCATCTTAACTGTAAAAACAGCTGTTCTAGGACAAGATTTTCTAAAAATTCAATTTTTTTCTCTCTCAAATTTTCAAGGATGCTTAGTTACACATTGAACTTTAATATACTACTGAAATTATTTAAGTAAAAAAAAAGTCACGTTCCCAGAGGCTTTAAAACGTGTCCTTGCTATTTTTCTTTTTAAATAATAAAAGTTGTTAGGAATTCTTTAAAATAATAAGTAGTCAAAGACCACAATTTAAGCCTGTTGTAAAATGTGTCACATCATTTCCTCTGTATCAAATATGTATTGAGCGCATTTTTTAAGTCTTTTTTGGGCTTTTTTTATGCCTTTATTGATAGAGACAGTTAATAGATTTATAAAAGGGGGTGAGAGACAGTAGGGGAGGACATTCTGCAAATGGGTCTCAGGCTGAATTTAAATCCAGGCTGAAGCTTTTATTGGACTTGTCTGGTTGATTGCCACTTGGCCAAACCAGCACCCCTTGAGTATATATTTAAACCCGGCCCCAGACTTTGATGAAACTGAAATGTCCCAAGTTCTGACAACCTTAATCAAATTATTTTTAAGTACAAGGTTACTTACTTATTTCCTGTCCATAATTGTTTTTCTCCTTCCAGCATGTAGACTCAAAATCTATCACAATAAGGTATGAGAATGTTTGATCTGAAAGAGAAGAGAATGGTTAAGATCCAGTCGCAAGTGTAAGACTATAAAAATATGTTGAAATCAAACAAAAGAGCATAAAACAGGCTGATGCCAACTAAATAAAATTATTCAGCTGATTTCATTTAATTCTTTATTTCTGTAAGATGCATTCTTCATAAGGAAAATGAAATAATAAGCCTAAAATAATAATAATAATAATTCACAATTCTGGTTGTATTACTTTACCAGAAGGGAGTAAGGAGAAGAAAAATTCTTATATTGCCCGCTTCTTTCTCTAACTACAAGTGAAGGGTTGAAGCTCAGCCTTTAAACAAATAAAATAAATAAAAAAAAATCTAAATAAAATTACAATCTGATCATAGAAACAAAAACAGACAAAGAATCAGATTTTATGACCCAACAACCTTCTTAATACTAATGGAAAAATAGCTACATATTTCATAAATCAGGATAGTATACATTTTCTTAAACAGAGAACTGTTCAAACAGCCCTTTAAGTCATTTATAAAGAATTCTACAGTTTAACCTCCATAACAGGAATGCACATCAGCTTCAAAGTCCTTCCTGCAAACTGATGTCTGAGATTAAATTCATGCCTGAGCTCATCATCTGAGCTAAAAACAAACAATATTTGCAAATGTTGTAAACATCTTAGAGTATGGATTGATGAAAACTTTCTTTGACAACCTTCACAGACATGTTTTTATCAAACTAGAAATACAATTAGGCTTTAATTTTAGAAATAAACAGAACTTTCCTTTATTCACATGAAAAAGAAAAACTGAAGGTGTATTCCTCCCTGTGCTGGATGATGGTGATGTTATTTATGGAAGAGATTTATCACAGGGGACACTTAAAGAACACATCATTGTGTTTTATTCCAAAAACAAGCTTGTCTGCTCCGTCAGTAAAGAGGGACCTGCATTTCTATTTTTTTTAATTTGTGAAGCAATTTTAATAGACTCCCCTCCGATCTCCATTAATAAGGAAAGCTGCCACACGCACTCCTGGTCATGGCTGTTGTGTAGGATCCTTGGGTTCACACAGAGTTAGAAAAATCTGCTTTCAGTCACAATAGTCCATAAACTTGGAATCTGTTCCAGACAGTAGCTAAGATATGGCAAAATAAGTAAAGCTTCTATTTTTTCATCCTTATTCCTAAGCATTAAAGTGTGTATGATGACTTGAGTTTTACCTCTGAAGTACAATTCTTAAATCTTTTTTATGCACTTTTTATGGGCTGCTGCCGCGAATATGTGCAGGAGTCCATGTAATGAGTCAGATTATGCTCATAGTTGCCAGGTCCGCTTATTTTAAGCAACTTTGGGCTTTTTTTTTTTTTGAAAAGTTGCTTGTAAATATTGGCAGTTGTTGGTTGTGTTTTTGGGCTTGTTCCAAGAGTGCAGTTGCTCAGTTGTGCTTGTCGTGCTCCCAAACCCAGAAGGGATCTGATGCATACTCTACTACCAAAATATACCCAATTCAGATGTTACACAAACTACTTTATCCCTCTCTTAACACAAATGTAAATGTAAATTTTTCTTTAAAAAGAGGGGTAAAAATGATGTTTCCACCAAAAAGAAATCCTTATAGCCAGGATAAAATTTATGTCTAATGTAGCTATTACTGTTTTCACCATAATAAAGCTGTCGAGGATCAACATAAAACTTAGATAAACGCCTGACTATGTCTGTCTGGTTACAAAAATCAAGGTTAGACAGACTGTTTAGCGATAACAGAGTTATAACAGTAGCCTCTCCATTCACTCCTGTATAAAGTAAAGGATGTTCCACCTCCAAACAAAAGGACATTGAATAAGTAAATTAAGAGTCAATTAAGAATAAATGTCATTGTCAAACTGAAATGTAATGTAGATGAAAATCAAAACACGCTTTATGTAGATTTCTCTATGAAAAAAATGAATGCATCACATTTTAAGTGAAGAATAGCTGAAGGTCGCTTGTTTTGGGCTTGTTTTTATTGACCTGGTTGCTTATTTCAGGAGAAAAATCTGGCAACACTGGTTCTGCTCCCCCTGCCCCAGGTAAACACGAACAATGAGCATTATTTACTTAAATAATCAAACATACTTGACAGAGGTGATTTCTTTGATCCATTAGAGGACTTACTGCGCTGCCTCAATAATCCAAGTTCTCTGCAGAGACAAAGAAAATTAAATCAAAGATGAAAACGATGAAGCCCTTTTGTTTTTGGCCAGACGAAACTACAAACCTGTCCATTTATACACTACATTTCAGACATTTTCAGTCACGACAACGTTCTGCTTCATAATCAGTAATTAATCTTTACGGCTGAACTTAAAATATTTGTTTCAGGAGCTGATATTTTATTTGATTGTCTTCTTATCAGTGTGCTGTCTCTGTTTGGGTTAGCTGTTATGCTAACACTTAACAACTTATGGTTAATCAGACACTTACTTTGCCAGCTGCTTTGTCGTCATCACGTCATCAGTTACTTTGACTTTAAGCCAAGTTCACAATTTTAATGTAACAGGAAACAATAAACACGTTTTTTCTGCGTCAAAACAAAGAAAACTCCGCGCTGATTTTCAAATTTCCAGCCATCGGGCCGTCTGGGGTTGATTATTTCTGCCTGCAAGTCAGCGAAATCGACGACGAAACAAATACTCGATCGCCACAAAGCACGCGGTGTTTGCAGAAAGGTATTTCCGGCTTTCTGTCGTTTCCTTCAAAGTAAAAGCTTAACATACTAATTCTGACAATTGAACAAAATTGTAAACCGAGATAAAAAACAAATGTAAAAGATGCACAAAATTAATTACAAATCCGCATTAAAACAAGTGTATTCTCTTCCTTGCACATCAAGCAATAAGAAAACAACGTTTTTCAATATTTTCTTCAGTAAGTCAAAAATATTTTGAAAGTTGTAAACCGGAAGTAATGCTGTTTGTCATAAGTTTGGTTTCAAATATTTTAATGTGTACTAGTGACTGTGCTGCAGCCATGTGTTTTTAGATTCTATTAGTTTAAGAAAAACATGAGTCTGAAGCCCGTGGACAAATAACATCTGGTATTTATCTATTTCTTCTACTATCATTCTCTCTTGTTAGGTAATTATGCTTGCTATTTTATTTTCTAAATGTTTAGTCGTTAAAACATTTGAAGTTATAGCTAGCTAGACCTCAGTGCTGTTACAATAGACCATTGAATGACACCTAAAACTTTATGAAAACCTTTTATTTTTACCTAATACAATATAACATTGCTGTAAAATGTTAAAAGTTTCATCATTATGAAGTTTCTACATATGGCTCTAATGTAGACACCACCTCTTAATGGGCTGAAGTATCTCAACGACATAACAACTACTAAATATGTTAATCTACACTTGTATCTGTTATTACTGTGAACCGAATTAACCCGTGTGCTTTTCTTAAATATAAACAGTCTAATTTTTGTATGTAGATCAATGTGAGTGATACATTATTATCATTTTAGTAGCACACAACCGTATAAACAAGATAATCACGATGACATAATCAGCTGTCATTTGATAAGTTGTGGGGTACACTCTGGACCAGTCATCAGCCAATCCCAGGGCTGACGCACAAAAAAAAACACGCACACTCACAATTCAGAGTAACAAATTAACCCAATGAGCACGTTTTTCGTCTGTGGGGGATGCCATGCATGCACAGGGAGAAAATGCAGAATCCACATGGAACAGTCCTTACCCATCCTAGGAGTCAAACCAGCAACCTTCTAGCTGTGAGGTGCGACTAAGATCTGCTACACTTTTGTGCAAGCCTAAAACTGGAGCCACTCTGGATTTGAGACCTCAGACCCAGAATATTGCATACAAACTTGCAGGATTTTGTTACACAGTTGTAGTTATTCTTTATGGCAAAAATACTGATTTATATGTTCATTTGAATTTTACACCCAGATGCTAATTTTGAGAATCACTGAGTAAATATGTTTACTAATCAAGACCTCCATATCTATTAAAATAACTGAGATTTTCGCAGTCAAGCAGCGTAACTACAATGATGAATTAGTGATGTTGCAATGCATTATGACTCAGCTGAAAGCAGATGGAATTCATCTGTTTTTTCCAAAAAACTTCATCAAGGACTTTTATGTCAGTCTTTTTTGATAAGAAAAGAAATGCTAGCCCTTAACAGACACACAACCAAAGCATTAAAAATTATTACTTAGTTAATAATTAATACTCGGCATGAAAAAAAACATGGGATATTTTGCATTATAAGTGTCACAAAATTTAGTAAAATTACTTAAAGTAGGTTAATGGCCCTCACTTTCCTTTCTCTATGAAATAAAACAAAAACAAGCAATCTAAGAAAACTGTTATATAAAGACAATTTGAAACACATATTGTGATAGATTCTGTATCATGAGTTGAGTAAATCGCTGCATCCTTAAGTAAATTTGTTAGAGTTGAATGATACCTCTGTAATTTTGAACCATTTCTTGCAATAGTCATTCAGTGGAGTTAATGGGGTACATATTTATTGTTATTATTGCATCCCTATAATTTGTTTTAATGTTTAACTTTAAAATTACTGTACTTTTTAAATTACTCTTTTTGGAGTGACAGTGAGATAAAAAAATGGCTTGCAGCAGGATTTGTGGCAGGCCAGTCTGTTTAGTGGCAGCTGTTGCTAAAGGTGTCTTCACTGCTGCTCTTTCAGTTGCTTGTTGCCTCTGGTATCAGAATTTGCCACCTTGCCTAGTTACTTGCCATTTGGAAATGTGATATAGCAGTGTTAAGGAAGAAATCATGTATGTATGCAAATAATATTGGTCAGGTTTAAGCACCTAATGTGTACTTCTTTCTTTTTAGCAACTTGAGTGCTATTGTATGAAACCTGTAAACAGCATATTGTTTTTTTAAGTGTATTAACATCTTTTATACCATTGTTACAGTAATTTCATAGACTCGCATTGCCAGTAATAGAAATATCACAGCTGACATGGTTACTTGGTTCGGTTGTATGTTTCTGTGTATATTTTCATAACTTGACTTTGTTTCTAGAATCCTCTTGCCATGATTGAAAATCCCTCATGCAAAATGTACAACTGCACCAAATACATGCCAGACACCCCACTTAAAATATGTATAAGTAAATTAATGATATAATTTAAGTCAAATAAAATAGTGGTGAAGTTTTTACTCATACAATCTGTTAAGATTATGTTAAAATTAACATTAATTCATCATGTGGCTGTGAGTGATTGGAAGATGCTGAATGTATAGGGCTCCCCCTTCTGGCCAATACATGCCCCTGTTAACTGGACACGGCGATGTTCCAGTGTGGTAGACCCCAAAGTGAAAAGACATTGGATAAAGCCAATACGTACTCGGATTATTGGCAAGGATTGGTCAATGAAATCACAGTTACCGCGAAGAATAAAAGCTATTAATATACATCCCTCAGGCCATCAGACTGTACAACTCTTCACTTGGGGGGAGGAGGAGTAACAGGAAGACAGAGGACGGGAAGAAGCAGTAGCCAGCCAGTAGCCATATTTTTTATTTTTATTTATATCCATTTATATATTTTTTTATTTATATGTGCAAACTGTTTAATTACTTTTTAAATTTTTGATAACCTATGTTCCTTTTTTACCCTGTGGACTAAACAATGCAACAGGAATCTTAATTTTCCTGAAGGAGTCTACACAAGGAATTAATAAAGTTCTATCTATTCTAACCTAATCTAATCAGAAAAAAAGGATGCAGTTCTCAGATTTCAAACAGTAGCATACACAAAAAATGAAATATTTACGTTCTTAAATGTGGCTCACTGCTATTATTATCCAGAAACATACACATCATTTCTTTCATTCACCAGTATGTACAGTAGGAATGCAACAATTACAGATAAAATGATGAACCGCGGTAAATTTTTCCATCGGTTAGTATTACCATTTCCTGTTTTAATTACTATTAAAACCATGTTTGGTTACCTCACTTTGTCAATAACTCACGGTGAAACTGCTCATTGCCTGGAACAGCCAGAACTATGTGTCAGCTCCTTGGCAAAGCAGCAGCGGTCCATTAGATGCAGGCGCACATTTGCAGTTTGCAGTGTTTGGCCTCTGATAAGTGAAAGTATGGCTGCCAGACACTATACCAGACATTTTTTTCCCCCTTGAAATGAACAAAGTCTGAAGTCTGGTCATTTTTGGATTTTAAAAGGATGCCAAGGGGAATCTAATTGAAGACGGTCTGAAGAAAATGAGGGAGGCAGGGAAGAACTACAAACCCCCCCACAGCAGCATGGGGAGAGGCCTGGCTTGAGTGTTGAGCAAGATTTCTTTAGCAAGGAACCAGAGAGGAGAAGAGGGTCAGGCTCTGACCACTGCAGATCATTCTTAAATTCACATTATTTCTGAACAAAATAAAACTTAGCTATATGATTTCAGTGTGTGTTGAAGTACTGTTTGAACATTTTGAGCACATTGCAACAACAACGCGATTATAATGATTACTGTGATAATTTTGGGCACAATAACCGTGATGTGAAATTTTCACACATCCCTAATGTACAGCCATGTCACATTTGAGTGTCCTAGTACTAGAAGAAGCAACATGCCACTGAGAGAGTGAAGGCAGCCACTAAACAGACTGGCATGCCATAAATCATCCTGCGACCCGTTGCATGCTGCATTTGGATCTTGGTGCTACAGTTTCTTTGTTGTATTGTGGTTCAGAACGATGAAGCAAACCCACTTAAGTGCTGTCAAAATACCTACATTGACAAAGTAGGGAAATAATCTATCAAATAATACATAAACTACATTTCAAGGTTTCTGTGCTATGTTAAAAATTGCTCTACTTCCTCTTTTTTTCTAGTTGCTTTTCTTATTTTCAAAGGATGTCTGAGCGATCCTCTCTTGTTGCGTGATCACCAGACTCTTCTTTGAAGGTTTGACATTTTACAGCTATCCGTCATCTTTGTCTCTTTGTAGTAAACTCAGCCTGAACATGGAGCCCTCAAGAGCAGCAGAGACATCCAACAGACAAAAAAGAAAAACCACTGACCTCACAGCTCACAAAAAAGCCAAAAGATTAAAAACTTTACAGGCTGGTGAAGAGCTGCTGGAGTGTGGAACTTCCTTTCGCTCCTCGAGGATCTCTGTGCGGCCGGACTGCCTTCAGCATCCAATTACAGCAAGCGAACTGACAGAGCTGCTGCATTATGCCGCCCTGGGGAAAACAGGCGGCATTAAACAGCCCAGGTAATGACTTTAGGAGTAAGATCTCATCATCTCTCATTAAATAACCCTCTGTAATGTCCGCTATCTCAGTCCCTTTGCTCCAACAATAATCTAAATGATCTATTTAAGGCCTTCTTATGTCTCCCTCTTCTGTGTCTCGTATAGCTGGTGCCGTCTTTCCCATCAGAGGAGGATTAAAGCGATAAATGTGGTGATCGTGGACGGTCTGACCCAGAGCCACTTTTACAAACACTATCTCGCCATGAAACACCTGAGGAAGAACTACACCACTGTACGTTAAAAGAGGAAACAGGAGAGTTACAGTGACAGTGTTTTGGGTTGGCACTTGATTTTGTTTTCTGTCTGTTTGTGTTTAGAGGGTCACCTTTACCCCGTCATCCACCAACCTGGCCTCAGAAATCTTCAGCCGTAAACTTCCAGAATCAGAAGGTCTAACACGGCCCCAAAAACAGAATGAAAACAGTGGATTGCTAAAAGGTGAGAGCTGTGTATAAATATGTTTGACAATATGTGTAAAACTGGATCATGCATTAATGGATTATAAGCTTATGCATTGTCTTGATATTAGCTTAAAGAAGTTTGTATTAGTATTAGGGTGGCACGGTGGTGCAGCAGGTAGTGCATGTGCTTCACAGCAAGAAGGTTGCCAGTTCAATCCACGAGTTTGCATGTTCTTCCTGTGCATGTGCGGGTTCTTCTGAGCACTCCAGCTTCCTCCAACAGCCCAAAAACATGCCCACTGGGTTGACTGGTGACTCCATATTGCCCTTAGCTCTGAGTGTGGGTGTGAATGAATGTTCGTCTCTCTATGTGGCCCTGCAATTGGCTGGCGACCGGTTCAGGATGTTCCCCACCTCTCGCCCAATGGCAGCTAGGACAAGCTCCAGCACCCCCGCGACCCCTAAAGGGATGATTGATATAGATAATGAATAGATGGAAGTTTGTATTATTATGGGGAGAAATAATCAACCAAAATAATGTTTTCCAATGTTTATTTGAAGAGTTTAAAGGTCACATATAATGATAATGACACACTTAATTTGTTTCGTACAACAATCTGTGTCCATGGCCTAGGGCTGGGCGATATTACCTAATCTCAGTATCACAATTAATTGAAGCTCTTACCTGGATTACGATTAATGAACGATTATTTTATGCTATGCTGGAACAAATTGGTGGTGTTACAGACGGTCGTCGAATTGTCTTCCTGCAGTATTTACACTTAACTTCTTTCTGCTCAATGTCCTCTGCACAGAATCCAAAATGTGCCCAATGTGCCCAAATAATGGAGACGGCATTTTTCTTGTCTACAAGGTCCTCTGATAGATTGGCGCTTGTCCCCTCCATGTTGGCAGCGCGTTCTTCGCTCTTGGCAAAAGTGAACGCAGACTGTATGGAGGGGGCGTGGTCACGAGAATTACACAGGGAAAATAATCAGAATAATCGTAAAATTACTTCGATTAGAGGACCTAAATGTCAGTTCTAATTATTTTTTGATTAATTGCCCAGCCCTACCATGACCCAAACCCTCCTCCCCCTTTGTTTGCCCCACCTTTCAAGAAACATATGCTCAAACAGTCTGTTTTAAAATCTTTCACAAATTATGTCATAAGGGGATGTGCCAGCTCCCTCAGATGGGAGACACAGTGAGCCAGATGTGTGGAAATATCAAGTCGACCACTTTTTGACAGGAGTGTAGTCATACACAGTTCATGGGAATTAACACTAAAACAGACTGTTCTGTGCAGGGCTGAAACAGAGGGGTTTATGGTCATGCTAAAATTTGTTATCTTAATTTTTCTAAAATTTGAAGGCAATTTGTATTTGAGAATGGCTCGCAAACAAACGGCTCTCTCACGAAAAGAGAAAAAAAGCTGGCGTATCGCTTTAAAATAAGTAAATAGATTGAGATAAATAATACGATTGTTTGGTAAGAATGATAAAAAAAAAATTAAATACAAAATACATATGTCATTAAGCACAATGAATATGACTCCAGTGACACAAAGCGCTGCACAGGTTTAAAAACTTGATCATAAACTAAAATCAGGGCAACATGTTATTTTCTCATGTGAGAGCAAAAACCATCGCATAGAAGTGATTTAACACACTCTAATCTTAGCAGCAGTTGTGTTTTCTCTCATTACTTAATTGTTCCTGTGTGTATGCTTTCTGGGTAATAATAATTTTGCACCATTCTAGCACTGATGATTCATCCGGTCATCACAAAGTTTGGGACACAGCGGCGAGGACTGACGGCGTACGTTCTCTCTCAGGAAGAGCTGATCAAGAGACATTATCCTGTCAAAGGTGAGTCTGTCTGAGTAAATTCAGGTCATTTTAGAGTGTAGTTTTACGACTTTCTGTTCCACTTTTCGTGTGTTTTTCTGCATCTCTTTTCCACACAGGAATGCCAGGTTTTGAGGAGTTTGTGTGCACAGAAAGTGTCATCAGTGTGACAGACAACAGTCCTCTGTATGGACTAGACTGTGAAATGGTGAGATGGTCAAAACTGGACTCAAAAATAAAATAAATTATATATTTATTCCACTTTTAAGGCACTGTATGTCAGTGTTTCTTCTCCCCCAACTCTTTATGAATGTATTTCTCTGCTTTAGTGTCTCACAGTGAAAGGATATGAGCTTGCCCGTGTGTCTCTGGTGGACAGTGAAGGCAACTGTGTGCTGGACGAGCTTGTAAAACCTCAGAGACGAATCCTCAACTACCTCACCAAGTACGAACACAGACACACTTCAATAACTGTAACCAACAACTTTGTCAAAGTGACAAAAGTCACCTCCTTCGCTGTGCTGCTTTGCTCTCACAGGTTCTCTGGAATTACCGCAGAAATGTTAAGACCAATCAAAACCACTCTGCGAGACATCCAAGCAAAAATCAGGTTACTGTTGCCGAGTGACGCGGTGCTGGTGGGACACTCGCTGAACAATGACCTCATGGCTCTGCAAGTGAGTTACTGAAATGCTAATGTTCACATTTATCTTGACAGTGGTCTTCATGTTTTATGTGGGTTTTTGTATACTTTGAAGTTTCTTTGTTTGTTGAATTTATTTTTTCTAAACAAATATCCATTATACCTTTACTGTAAGGGTGCACAAAGCATTTTATAATGCATTTACTGATGTATAAACTTGGGCAGGTGGTTGATAAAATTTAGGAATGCACAGTATTATCAGAATAATATTGATATCATCATATAAATGCTTTAAATGGCATCAATAGTTCTCATCAAACATACATTTCTGCTAATAATCACTACTGATATTAAAGCTTTTAGGATCAAATTTGTGGAGTTTTTTTCAGTCTTAAAGCTTATACTACATCGAAACTGCCTGTAGATTGTTACATTGCTGTTCGTAGCTCTTAAAGGGATAGTTCAGTATTTTTTAAGTGGGGGTGTATGAGTTTCACTTTAATAGGACATTCATTTTGGAAATTGGTGGCTCAGTCTGTTGGTGTGCACTACCAGTAGTTAGAGGGTTGCAGGTTTGAGCCCAGTTCCAGCTGTCACATGTTGATGTGTCCTTGGGCAACACACGTCAAGGGTTACACAAACTTTTTTTTCTTTTCATGTCTTGCCTCACTCCCGAGTCCATGACAAGCAGACAGACACCATTCTTTCGACTGTGCGTGTAGTAACAAGAAAGAGATGGGCAAAGCTCGCCCACTGCTAATTAGCTTAGCTCAAACACTGGGAGTCAATGGGTAATATTAGCCTGCCTCTGCCTACAGTCATCAGTCATCAGCAACTCTAAACGGTCCTGTGTACTTGTTGTGAACCACAGGGTGCATTTGCACATCCCCGCGGAAGTGCTTGTTAGTAGGTCACAAGCATGTCCGCGGTGGTTTGCGTATGCACCCTGCATTTTAGTTTTTTATTTATTTCTTTCAAAAATTACATAAAGTTCTAAGCTTAGTCTAAAAATAACGCAACATAACAGGGTACAAAAATGATTCACAACAAGCACACAGGTCTGTTTAGAGTTGCTGAAGACTTTATCTGATGACTGTAGGCAGAGACAGACTAACACTACCCACTGACTCCCAGTGTTTGAACTAGGCTAATTAGCAGTGGGCGAGTTTTGCCTGATGTTTTTGGATTTCCCTTAAAAGCATCTTTCCTTCTGTAAAACGTTGACTCTTATTTGTCTTGTGTCCTTGTCCCCGCTGCAGCTCATCCATCCTTATGTTATCGACACCTCACTGCTGTACAGGAAAGAGTTTGGACAGAGGTTTAAGCTGAAGGTCTTGGCTGAGACGCTGCTGAAGTGAGTTTTCTGACTGTCTCCTATGTTCCTCTATGTCTCCGTGTCTCTCTCTGCCAACACGATCAGTTCATAATGAGGTTTCCCTCGTGTGTCTCAGGAGGCAGATACAAACTGAGGAGAAGACAGGTCATAATCCTGTGGAGGATGCTGTGGCAGCTCTGGAGCTGGCCCAGTACTTTATTAAAACAGGACCTCGCCAGGTAAGACACCACTCTGTACCAAAAACACACACTGCAATACACACAGAGTTGATGTAAAAGTCTGTTCCTTTCTGTCAGGTTGTGGAACTTCACCTGGAGGAGCTGTGGGGGTACAAGATAGAGGAGGAACCATCTGACTGTCCCCCTCCACCCACACCCAGTCTCAGGTCTGTGGTAAATTTTGATGCTATTTTAGATTTAGTTTTGGTCTTTAGACAAAGGTGCTCAGCAGGTTGGTCAGATTTGTTTAGGGATGAAGATTCAGAAAGAGGATAAAAAGTGTTGGTCATATTTTTTGAATGAACAGTTTGGAAACATTACATGTAAAGCTGCATTTGCCATAGTGATTTCATGTTTATCAGGGCAAAGTCTTTATTCATTTGTTTTGGATTCTAAGTTTAGTTGATCAAACACAGTCTTTTATTTAAGGTTTTGATTTGAAAAGTATGTTTTCACAGATATCTTTATTATCTAAATTCATATGTATCAAAGCAAATTGGTACTTTGTGATAATAGTATAGATTTGGCTCAGAATGTTATAGTAAACTATGCTATTAAATACTAAAAAAAAAATAACTGGTGACTTATCACACTACAGTTGTCCTTTGTGCATGGTACCGAAAAATGTTCTGAAAATACCTCGTATTAGAAAATGATAACCCTTTGTTTTGCTTGAATAGATTCATAGAGTGCTACTTTAACTTGAATTTAAGTAAAATTTATTCAAAACAACCATAATTTTATTCGAGTACAACATATTTGCGCTTTTTCCAACCTTGTTAGTGGATTTTTGTGGCCCATTATCACAAATAAATCACATTTTTTAATAATTAAGCTAAAGGAAACGTGCAACTATTTAATCCATATACCATTATTTTGTAAAAGCAGCTGATCTAGTTTTGTACACAGGTAACTACGAGATCCGCAAACCAAAGGAGTTGCAGTACAACATTGGTATTGACTGATATCGTCCCAAAATATTAAATATCTGCTAATATTGAAATATTTGCTGATATTTACAGCTGATATATCAGCCATACATATTGGCCATATATATTGTATGTGTAATATCAGCAAAATACACAAATGTATCATGTTTCACCTTATCCTCTCTTTATGGGTACATTTAAAAATCAATATTTTCATTTTTTCAAGAGTTAAATGTCGTTCTTGTTTTACAGATGTTTCTTGCACAAATATATTGTCATAAGTTCAGAAATATCAGCATATCTGATAGCTGCAAAAATCCAGTATTATGTATCTTTAACTACGGGCAGTATTTGGATGCTTGAGATTGCAATAAAGCATGTATGTCTTTAAGAGGCCATGTTTTGACCAATCAGCAGACTGCAGTGCTTTAGCTCCACCCTTTAGGGTTGGATTGCCCCTTCAGAGGGGAGCCAAAAAGTTGAATGGCACGGGTTGGTTATTTGGGTGCCTTTTATCGTTATCTGATAGTGGCAACACTAGTAAATATATGCCGCACCGAGCCGGCTTAAAAGGCTCATTTCCCCAAATGCTCTGATTGGTTGACCAGTCTAGTCAGTGGTAATTTGTTAGCTCATCACTGCTCAGCACCATGTTGTCAAAGACTCTGCATTCATTGTACAGTCTAAACTCTGCACTGGGCGGACAGTTCGCAACTTAGATGTAAACCGTGCAGGTTAAAATGACAGTTTTACAAATAACAAATAACTACCTTCTCTTTTTGCTTTAGCTGTCTTTTTTTTGGTTCATTCTCCATGGAAATCACAACTCATCATTTTCTTTTGCAGTTACATTTGACACAATCTTTACTTTTATTCTATCTCTATCTCTTCTTGATGCCTTGCTCAGGTTTGCTGATGTCCTGCAGACAACTGGCCGTTCAGTTGCTTATTTAGGGAAGCGCTCTGACATCACACTGGATCTGTCCAATCAGCAGTGGCTCAACTCCGACAAAGAGGTGAGAGTTAAAAGGTCTGCTAGTTCTTAACCTACAGCTGATAAAACAGTTTACATTCATCTTTTGTGCTAGTTTTATTTCAAATATTGACAGATCTATTGTATTTATGGTAATAAAGTGTTTAGAGGCCTTTTCTGTCCTTTTGCTTGTTCAGTGGATATCTTCAAAGGGATACACCAACTTTTTTTTCTTTTCATGTCTTGCCTCACTCCAAAGTCCATGACAAGCAGATAGACTCCATTCTTTCGACTGTGTGTGCAGTAACAAGAAAGATAAGGCCAAAGCTCGCCCATGGCTAACTAACTTAACTCAAACACTGGGAGTCATTGGGAAGTGTTAGCCTACCTCTGCCTACAGTCATCAGATAAACTCTTCAGTATCTCTAAACAGTCCTGTGTGCTTGCTGTGACTTGTTTTTTACCACCTTATTTTACATTATCTTCTTTTACACTAAGACTGAAACTTTATGTGAATTTCAAAAGCAGTACATAAGAAACTAAACTGCTGGGCACATGCGCACTGTGAGCACTGTGAAAGTGCTAGTTGACCTCCTTGCTTGTTTCAAAAATTACATAATGTGGTAATTGTAGTCTAAAAAATTGATAACGTAGCACAATGTGGTAAAAAAACAAGTTACAACAAGCACACAGGACCGTTTAGAGTTGCTGAAGAGTTCATCTGATGACTGTAGGCAGAGGCAGGCTAACACTACCCTTTGACTTCCAGTGTTTGAGCTCAGCTAATTAGCAGTTCGTGAGCTTTGGCTGTCTCTTCCTTGTTTCTACAGGCACAGTTGAGAGAATGGTGTCTACCTACCTGCCTGCCATGGACTCGGGAGTGAGGCAAGACACGAAAAGGAAAAAAAGTTGGCGTATCCCTTTAAGTATCTGATTTAATAAAAAGGCTTGTGAAAAATAAAATGTAAAGGAATACAAATGTCTTTTTATTATCATTGATGATAAACAGCTAAATATCAATGAACACCCGTGTTTTAATTTGAAGCTGATGGGACAGACTGCTGCTGGAGAGCCCCTTATCTTCTTTATTCCACACAGCATAGATCCTGTGCTGTGTCCCCCTTCCCTCCTCTTTTTCTTACACCTCCCTTCTTCATTCTGTCTCTTTCAGGTGTTGACCTCTTTCAGGACTAAAACTCAGTGTCCCTTCCTCTCAGTGCTTCACTTTCCTTCCATCTCAGATCATCTGAGGAGAAGCTTTCCCTCACAGGAGCTGCAGCATCAGAGAGTGAGCTATTTTTCAGAAAGTAAAGAATCCAAACAGCATGGATGTTTTCTGAAACTCTGCCAAATGTGCGTGTTTATCCTTCAGGTGTGTGAAAACCTGCAGGAGATGTGTGTGGTGTTCGCTGGCCCGCTCCCCGCAGGCATCTCCGAGGGGGACGTGCGGCGGCTGTTTTCTTGCTGCGGACCTGTTCGGAAAGTCAAATTGCTGAACACAACTTTCAGGGTAGATCTCATTTACATTTGGATTCTTTTCTTTCCAAAGACTCTGCTGTTTCCTGAGAAATCTGTTTGTTTTTCTAACCATGTTTTGCCTCCAGGTTCATGCTGAGGTGGAGTTTGAGCTGCTGGAGGGAGCTGTGCTGGCTCTGAAAACTCTTAATGGACTTCATCTGCAAGGACAGTCCATCAAGGTAACCCTGATCTTCCTTTCTTTTCTTTTTGTACTTCCAAGCCTGAAATAGCCAGAGCTGGAGGCTTAAAGGTGTTGTTGGTATGATCTTTTGTGCCAGTCTGGTGACGGCATTATTTCAAGAGCACTCTGAGGGATTGACTTCGAATTCTGCATGAATGTCCACTCTGACTTAAGGATGAACTGGAAACATTTTAGTGGTAAATTTGTGAGGACATTTTTTTAGATTATTTTTTGTGCATTTTGTGCCTTTGCTGACAGGAGAGAGAGACAGTGGATAGGCTTGTGAAGGGAGTTGCTAACCAGGTCCCCAGGAGCTCTACCTTCTTTAAGTGTTGTCTGTTGAAGTGGTTTTACATTTTTCTCTACCAAAAATAGATTTTTAAGTATGTGGACACGTCAGTCAATCAATCTTTATTTTTATATGGCAAGTTCTCCTTTGACCTCAGGCATCAAACAAGGCATTTTTGCTCAGAGAAACACGGCTCACTGGATATTTTCTCTTTTTCAAACTCTGCTCTGTAAACCCTAGAGTTTCTGAAACACTCTGACCAGCTCATCCGGCACCAACAACTGTGCCATGTTCAAAGTCACTTAAGTGAACCTTCTTTTCTATTTTGATGCCTGGTTTAAACTTCAGCTGGTTGTCTTGATCATGTCTACATGCCATAATGCATTGAGTTGCTGGTATGTGATTGGCATTAGCTAGCAGTTGAACAGGTGTACCTAATTAAGTGTCCAGTGAGTGGATATGACTAACACTCTTCCTCATCAGTGTTTGACTATTGTTGCAATTACTAACAGTGACATTTCCACTGTTCACTGTTGTTTTTCCCTCAGTTATTATTTCAGAAAACAAATTTTGTGATGACATTGTGTAACTTTTTTTAACCATATGTACTTAGTTTATATTCTCGATCATCTCCTTCTTAATTTGCCCCTGGAAAGCCCTTTTTGCTCGATCTTAAAGGAATATGTCAACATTTTTTTTGTTTTTCGTGTCTTGCCTCACTCCTGAGTCCATGACAAGCAGATAGACACCATTTTTTTCAAGCAGTTACAAGAAAGAGATTGACAAAGCTGGCCTACTGCTAGTTAGCTTAGCTCAAACACTGGGTGTCAATGGGTATCGTTAGCCTGCCTCTGTGTACAGTCATCAGATAAACTCTCAGCAACTCTAAATGGTCTTAAATTTGCAAGCAATTTGCGCTTAAGAATGGCTCACTCATAACTGCAAATCAGTTCTCATTGTTTACTTAAACGAGTTCAAAAAGACTTGACTCGTTCGCTAACATCACATCTCTAGGACAAACCGCCGTGGATAGAAGATAATACGATGATAGTAGAAGATAACGTAACATAATGCGGTAAAAAAAAAAACAAGTCACAACAAGCACACAGGACATTTAGAGTTGCTGAAGAGTTTATCTGATGACTGTAGGCAGAGGCAGGCTAGCTATACCTGTTGACTCCCAGTGTTTGGGCTAAGCTAACTAGCAGTGGGCAAACTTTGTTGGCCTCTTCCTTGTTACTGCACGTACAGTCAAAAGAATGGTGTCTATCTGCTTGTCATGGACTGGGGAGTGAGGCAAGACACGACAACAAAAAAATGTTGGCATATCCCTTTAAACTTGATTAAAGATGAAGTATTATTAGTAGTTCTCTCTCTTTCACAGCTAAATGTCTTCATCTTTTCCAGGTTCAGAGGCCTGTAAATGAGTCCATGCTGGATGTGGATCTGACTCTTGATGCTCTGAGGAACCACAGCTCAAACAGTGGTCTCATCTACTCCGTTAAATTAAAGCCCAGTATGGCAGAGTGCATACCAGTTCCTGAAAAAGTCAATGGACACACACTGGATGCTAAATGTTCAGATATTAGTCCTGATACAGCAGTGAGGACTTTTCCTTCAGTCAAAGTAAATGGTAAAAGTCTGAAGTCTTCAACGTCCAAACTGAGTGAGGAGACGGTCAGAGAGACGTTCAGTCAGTTTGGCTCAGTGGAGAGAGTCCTCCTGCTCGCTAAACCCGGAAAACATGCAAGACACGCCTACATAAGTGAGTAAATCTGCATTTATGCTCGTAAATGTGCTCCATCATGAACAGTTCATTCAGTGTTTCTGTCTCTGGTTGACAGAGTTAGAAAGTTCAGAGGGCAAACATGCAGCTCTGAGCTCCTCTGAAGATCTGCTGAAGTTGAACCACCTTGTCTGTCCGTCCCTGACTCCGCTCCATGTGTCCTCATGGATCGCCATGGCGACGCCCAGTGTGGATCAAGACAAGGACGCAGAACAGGGGACAATGCACATACACACCAGCTCTCAGGTATAGAGGAGGAAAATGTCCCAGTTTTAGAAACATGAAGTGTTTTTTCTTTATTTATGTTTAAAGACTTAAAGACACTTTTATAGTTATCTATGTCACGGTCAGTTCTTATCACACAAGTCTTCGTTTTAGCTGAGGTCTGAAATTTTAGGTTGGCATTTTGACGATGACGGGCTGATCTGTGTGAGTCTGCAGTTCTGCAGTTTTGTGTTTGACTTTTATATATCCTGAAGTTAAAAAAATCATTATCTAATTTATGTTTGATCATGGAAAAGGCACTGACCTGCATTAGAATGTCCTGTTTAGAGGAGGTTTTTCATTTACATACATGTACATACAGTCTAACTAAATCTTCAATGTCTCAGTTTTTGACTGTGGGCAGAAATTGTCCAAAGGCATAAATTTGGTTAAAAAAAATTCTTGCAGTGTTTTTTAAAATCATCTGATGTTTTAAAAACAATACAACAATCAATCCATCGCTGGTCCCACCTACAAAGAGTTATTATATGATTGTTTTTGAAGATTTTTGTACACTTCTGTTGGTTGACATTTCTTCTAACCTGGTGAGATTTTGGCTCTGTAGGTGTGCCCTAAGCAAAGTTTGAAAACCACTGCTCTAGTCAGTGTTATGTCTCGTGTTATTTTAGTGGTTTAAGCTCATGCACGTGCATGGGGCAGCAGGAGCTCAGTCTGGAAGGACTTGGGTTGAGAACGAAACTGCTCGGAAGCACTTCGTCAGGAGCAGCAAGCCATCACTCTGACATCTCTCCATTAATGCATGATCATAGGACCTGTTTGTACATGTACATGTGTATTTCAGTGCATATGTATGTTCAGTTTGTCACAACAATAGAGTGTAAAGAGTTAAATTTCCCTATTAGGGATTAATAAAGCATGTCTTCTTCTTAATACATGCACACATACAGTATGTCTGAGCAGGAGTCTGGAAATGTCTGTGCCAAGTGTGCTGAATTTTGTGGAAGAAGCACAAAATTAAAGCCTGAGGCATGCCCTGGAGGAGAGCAGTGACTGATGGAGGACAGCTCGCTGAAGTAGAAGTGAAGTTTTTAAAAACAGAAATTAAAAAAAAGCTTTAGGAGCCTTTAGGTGAGCCTGCTCATAACGTGAACAAAACAAAGTGATGAGACTCATGACAGTAAACCAGGTACACTGATCAGAAAGCTCTGTCACTGTTGAGTCCTACAGGTTGAGTTTTCAGTGTGCATGTTTCGTCCCTTTATAAAGTTACTGTTTTAGCACATTAAATAAGTCTTGTTTTAACCCTCCCCAGGATCAGGAGATGGATCTACTGATGATGAAGTTAGATCGCCGTCTAAGGAAGCTCTTCAAGTCTCTATCAGACGACACTTTATCAGTGGTGATTCTGCCTGGACTCATGAGGTGAGGCCTCTAACAGTCTTCAAACATCCTGGTTCTGAGTTTATGTTTGTTCATCTTTTCTTCTCTTCCCCAGCGCTCATGGCCAAGCTCCTGGTTTGTGCCTTCTGGAGGTGAAGGAAGCAGCACGAGGAGAACTGACCTGATCGTCTGTGAAGATTTTAGCTTGAACTTTAAGATCTTCAGGTCTGATGATGCCTGGACTTCAGTGTAACTTGAATCAAGTGAAATCTTTGAAGACGAAGAAAAACAAGTTTCATAAAAGTTTCTGCCACAGACTTTCTTAAAGGGATACACCAACATAATTTTTGTTTACGTGTCTTGCCTCATTCTTGAGTCCATGACAAGCAGATAGACACCATTCTTTCGACTGTGCGTGCAGTAACAAGGAAGAGACGGGCAGAGCTCGCCCACCGCTAATTAGCTTAGCTCAAACTCTGGGAGTCAATGGGTAGTGTTAGCCTGCCTCTGCCTACAGTCATAAGATAAACTTTTCAGCAACTCCATACAGTCCTGTGTGCTTGTTGTTGGGATCCATGTACAGAGCATCTAGCCATTGTTTCATCTGCTTAAGATTTCTAGTTAGAATTGATTGAGAAATAAGATTTGACCCCGTCTTCTGCTTTTTATCGCAACTCTGTACAGCACACGTACGAGGCATCTCTCTAAAATTCTGATTTATAAAGCTCTCTCAAAAAAGGTGTCACAGTGTCCTACAAATGTCTTCACCAAATTACTTCATGAGCTCTTCATCTTCTTTTGCTTTCTTCCTCACCTGTTTACTGGTGTGCATGCGACCTTTGCTTTAGATTCTTGTGTATTTATCCCGAAAATTACATAAAATGCTAGTCTTAGTGTAAAAATAGGTAAGGTAACATAATGAGGTATGAAAAACGAGTCACAACAAGCACACAGGACTGTTTAGAGTTGCTGAAGAACTTATCCGATTACTGTAGGCAGAGGCAGGCTAACACTACCCATTGATTCCCAGTGTTTGAGCTAAGCTAATTAGTGGTAGGCGAGCTCTGCCCATCTCTTCCTTGTCACTGCACGCACAGTCAAAAGAATGGTGTCTTGTTGTGCTTGTCATGGACTCAGGAGGGAGGCAAGATAAAAAAACAAAAAAAATGTTGGCGTATCCCTCTAACAGCACTTAATATAGGCAGGATTATTTTCATGATCTGGAAGTGAGTTAAAGATACGGAGTAAGAGTTTGTCTTTGAAACAGTCATTCACTTTCAACTTGGTAAGACTAAACCTTTGTATAAACTCGTGTGTTTATGGATAGAAAACAGTAAATTTGTAGTGTGTGCAAAAATCGATCTTTAAAAAGAAGCTTGAGTGTTTTTTACTGATCATCAGGGTGATATTTGTGTTACAATAACAGTTTAATGACTGACCTGAAAAGTCAGATAAAGGAAAACTATGGTTGGTTAATTTATGATGTGATTTAATTTAATCAGTTAATTTTGTTTAAAAATGGTTTAAATATAATATGAGGTGTTAAATAATGTTTGTGCAGTTTTGAATGCTTTTTTGATACTGTACAATAAAACTGCTTTAATGTTGAATTTTCTCTTGTCTCTGGTTCTTAGCGTCCTATGTTCCACTTCATGTCCCGTAAAGAGAATTTTAAGAGCTTCTTATTGCAGCAGACTTTTAATTTGTCACAAATATGCGCTTGTGTTTTAATACCTTGACATGTACCATGACAAAAAAAACTTCTCTTAAAAAAACATATTAATTTTGAATGGAGTCACTACAATAACTCAATTAAGGAATGCACAACTCAATCTTCAGAATATGAATTTTGAATTAATAAAGTTTAAAATTAATTATTGCCAACTACAGAAATGATAAATTCTGCAGATGTTTACAGCAGATAAAATAAAGGAAGAGACCCCAATAACAACCATAATTAAAAACAGTTTATTTATACCCATCCATTATCTAGACTGCTTATCCCTTTTGGGGTCCAAGGGCTCTGCAGCCTATCCCAGCTGACAGGGTTCACCCTGAACCTGTTGGCAGTCAATCGCAGGGCCACATAGAGAGACGGACAGCCATGCATGCTTGCAAAAATACCAAAGGGCAATTTGAAGTCTCCAATCAACCTAATTAGCATGTTTTTGATCCGTGGGAGGAAGACAGAGTGCCCGGAGAACCCATGCATGCACAGGGAGAACATGTAAACTTCACACAGAAAGGCCCTGATCATTAAGAACCCACAATATTGTAAGCATAACCAATGTAGTTTCCAATAAGTGTTATTTATATAAAACATGATTCCTTCAAAATTGATACACTTTGTCCAAGTGACAGAAATAATGTCAAAAAATGTAAATGAGGGAGGGAAAGTCAAATGGCTGAATGTCTGCTGCCAACTAGTGGCCGAAGTACACGTCCCAAACTTCTACAAACTATTGAAAAATGAAAAATCACCATAACTCACTCAAATACTCATCCAGTATTGTGCCACAAAATATCTCAGTATACTGGTGTATCAATAGTTTCATACACCCCTAGATTAAATGTTGGAGAACAAAAAAACGCCAAGCTCCAATAAATGCAAAGTCTACAAATCAGGAGTGGGACAAAATATTGATATTGTGCTGTATTGTTGTCCTTTCATGTTTAATACAATAGTCAATATTCTGGCTCCAAGTACTGACATTTGATAAAAAAATAGCCCTGTTTACTAGTCTGCATACACAAAATGACTGTCAGATACTCAATTTCATGTCTTTGTTTTAATGCGTATTTGCCCTTTCAGTGTTGAATATCATTTTCTCTACAGAATGACAACATGGCTGTTATTTCATCAGTCTCAAAGAATTCTGTGATTATGACACTAATCTGAGTCAAAAATGAAAAACTTTAATTAGAACCATTTGATGTTCCTCAATATATCAGATTTAAGGTTGTATACAGTGTTCATTTTGTAGACTAATTATTTTCGTCATAGTTTTCGTCAACCTTTTTTCCCCTGATGTAAACTAGACCATAACTAATAAAAACAAGTGCATACGAACAAAAACTAAAACTAAATCAACTGACATTTTCGTCAGCTAATAAAAATAGACAAAAATGTTTGACAGAGACTTAATCCAATCAGACCTGATTTCATCATGTAGAAAGTAGGGACAAGTTAGGAATATATCCAATCACAGCTATTTTGGTTGTGTGGAAAGGTTGGATGAGTTAAGAGGGACATCCAATCACAACTGCCTTAGCTTCATGGTGGCGGGAGTGATCCAATCAGAGCTGCTGTCTTTATTTATTGATATATTCATGTACAGCAGGTTCACTGTTTGTTGTCGATCCTGGTTTTGTAACTGAGATGCTCTGCCAGGTAGCCTAAATAAAGGTGACAGCATTTCACACAAAAGTTAAATTTGTTTCTGTTAATTTATACATTCAAACTTTACTAGCACTCAATAAAGGGTTATTAGACGTTTCCTTTTATCCAAGTGAAAAACATGACTTCAGAAAATCAAGGAAACATAAAAAATGTCTTCCACTTTATACTTCATATTTTAGTCGACTAAATTTACAGTAGATTTCATCGACCAGAATGTTGTGAAATTTCATCGACTAAAACCAGACTAAAATTAAAACAATTTAGACGACTAAATTATGACTAAAACTAACTACTTTTTCAGTCTAATAGCTTAATATTGTTTAATAATATCAATACTGTGGACGTTTTGTGTATCATATCAGGAGCTACCCTTTAACCCCCAGACCCAACATTTATTAAAGACAAAAGTCAGATGTACTAAGAAACATTCTTTAATTTGTTTCCCTTTCCAAGGAAATATTTTTAGAATTTTTAAACTTTATCCTATACAAAAAATGTATTCGCCTTCTTAACGTTTTACACATTTTGCATTACTTACACTTTGTTGCAGGTTCACACAGTTACAAAACATTAAACACAAAAAAGGTAAAGAAAACATTTCTGTACAAAAACAACGAGCACCTCTCATGAAGGACCAAAACGCCACCAAGAATAAACGTCACATTATCAGAGAAGCTTACACACGCAGGATAAAACCGGGAAGTCGACAGAAATTTTTAAAAATATTTGACTGCGTTAAAATACTAAATTACCCAGATATTGTAAACTACAGGACCTGTGGGTGGTGTTTTTACTTAAGTTCTCATGAAAAGGATTAACAGAGATACAAAAGATACATCTCCCTCACATGCACAAACTCGCACACACTCCACACGCACACGTATATATTTATAGAAGACTGATGGAGGTGACGGTGGTGTTAAAGTTTCAGAGTGCGAGCGTGGCTGTGGTGGCAGATTCCAGTCTGACTGATGATGATGATGATTTGTGGAGGTTCAGATTTAAAGATTGAAGTGGTGGTTATGAAAGCGATTACTCAGAAGAGTTTCCTGCTCCTCTGTTACAAAAAGAAACTATGGCGGCTGTCGTTATGGCTTGTGTTGTCTCGTTCAACAGTCCAGTCAAACAGCTTGGCTGGTAGCTTTGTGTGTCCACAGCTGCTGAGTGAACGGATGAATCCAGGGCGCGCATCACTCCCTGTGATGAACGACCGTACGGGACAGCGCAGGAAGTGCTTCAGAACAGACTGGGAGCAGCTAGGAGAAGGACAGCAGCCTCTCCACGCCCCGGGTCTCGCTACCAAACTTCTGGGACTTCAAACAGCGATGTTGTGGATTCTGCTGCTGTAAGAGAAGAAAGGGACACAGAAAAGAAGATAAATAAATGTCTTTATGTGCACATTTTAGGACAAGTACTTTCATTACACCTCATCTTTAAAACTAGACAAATTCTTCACATTTTCTGAATGTAAACAGACATCTTGGCCATGAAGGACGCCTTCATGGCCAAGATGTCGCTCGCTGATCGCCTAGACGAGCCCAGTGGTTCTCAATTACTTTAAGTCTTACCCCCCACCCTCACCACCCAACAAGTCACTAAGGGCCCTTTTACATGACAACGTTGTAACCAGAAACAGAAAGGTTTTTCCTTTGTGTTTTCAACAGTGTACCATGTTCAAATGGAGACGGTGCAATAACGATGCCGATCCGCAAGAATGACTGAAAACGTGGTGACGTGCATGCCAGGCCAGGAGTTGGCGACGTAAGTTTGTAGAGTCCTTGGTGAATATAACAAATGCATCAAAATTCCAGGGTGCCCATACCACATTTTGGTCGAGGCTGAGGTATCAACTAATTTAGATTTTAGCAAATCATGACAGACCTGCATTTTTACTCACTTGTTACCAACTTTTCTGCATTCATTAGTGATCAAAAAGTCATGTTAAGAGAGTTTCAAAACTTCTCATTTGGGTGAAGCAATCAGGAAATCAGGCATAAATTAGCTGTGAGGCAACTTTAGCCTATGATTGTATGTTATTCAAAAGTTCTTAATTATTGTTTATTCAAATTAAGATATTTAAAGTTGGATTTTTGATTATGAGTCAAGAGTTGAAGAAACATCTTTGTTTTCCAAGTCTTAATATCTTTTATTCTAAACTGTATAAAACGCATTGACAAACACACCTTCAGTCTGTTTTTCCTTTTTCTTTTCACCTTTCCTCTTGCGAAGTGTTGATGCAGCTTGTTGCCAGGTAACTGTCCCATCAGCATCATCTGCTCCTCCAGGAGCCTTGTCCTCATCAGGGACCGGGCTCAGGCCTGCTGAATCTGATGAGTCTCTGCAGACAGAGCCCAGCAACCGTTAAAAGACTGCACAGCTGACATGATCACTGTGACAACAAAGATGATGACATGTGTGTTACTCACGCTGTCTTCAGCCAGCCTGCTGAGGTTTTGCTCTCTACAGCTTCTGCGTTTGCCTGCTCGCTGATGGCTGGAAGAAAAATGACAGGAAGCGAATAATGACTCAACACAGTTTTGATGTTACGTGTGGACTTTCACTACATGTGGTGGGACAAAATAAACCAGGATTGTTATCCTTTTCAAAAACTGTTGGTACACGAGATGCTGGTTTATGCATGTACCACACATGAAGGCTCTTGCCTCCTGTGGTGGCCTTGGTTTGATTTCCATTGGAGGCCCATTTGCTGCACATCTTTCCCTCATCTCGCTCCTTTATGCTAAGTCTAATCACTGTCCCTCCATTTAAAAAAAAAAGCCAGAAAAAGCCCAAAAGTATCTTTTAAAAATGCTGCTGCTAAATACAATTATTTAAGAGATAAAGTACAAAAATTCTTTGAACTGCAGAACAAACCATGATAAATAAAAGTGTGAAGAATTCAACTTTATCTTCTACTATAAAACAACATTGTTGAGCGTATGCACGTTTTTGACCCATTTTGATGCAGTCAGATGAGACTGAAGATGGCTTTAAGCTCTCTTTTACATTTGTGCCAATTTATTGGAGAATGGGTTTCCTGGATTTCTTTTACATACAAAAGAAAAACTTCAAGTACGAGAGTTGCAATTATTGAACAGATTATGTTGCCACTGGAATACAGAACGATGTTAGCACACAGAATATTTTTCCTCACATTGTGCAGAATTGTAAGAACGCTGGATGATTGTGTCCCGTTTCTACAGAGAGGGAGCTCGGCTTGTGGTCAGAGATTGCCGGCAAAACATCATCACATACTCCTTGCTAGTGTACACACATACAGATTCTACAGAACAATATCGGCACAAATGCTGTGACATCAGTTGTTAAGTACACATTGGGGAATTTTATCAGTGGTGCTGTTTAAAAATAAAGAGAATTAGAAATTAAACTATATGATGCAGCACAGATTCCAAATATTTTCCTCAGAGAGAAAAGTTTAGATATCCCTGGTATGTGTACGTCGATGTGCCATAAAAAAATGTAAGACCCGTCAAGAGTAAAACTTCGACCCTCCAACGTTTTGGTCTTAACTTTCCAAAATCAAATTTAAGACCTTTCATAGTTTTTTAAGGATGTGCAAGAAATTCTAAAAAGCAACATACGGAGGACAGAATGCATCATAAGACTCTAAAAAAACAGTGTGAAAGAAAATGTCATTTTAGGCACTCATGTAAAATTTCTCCACCAGACCGACTTGATCTATGGTCTTAACTTTTAGCAGCTACTGTTTTCATGCAACAGAAAATCTAAAAAAAATCTACAAATCTCTCATTTGAGAATCTTAACATGCTCTTCTTAGGTGCTAAAATGAAAAAAAAAATATATATTTAGCATTAAGATGAGAACAAAAAGCATCCATAAGTACTGCACTTCCCCCAAGCATTTAGCAGCTCATGATCAAGATCAATAAAATCAACTCCTTAGCCTTATTATCTTAGTTTACCTCACAGGTTTTGATGATCATAGAAAAAGCCACCCGCCCTTTCCCTGCAGACAAACTGCATCTCTGCTGAGAACCCTCCGAAAGAAAACCTGCTGCCTGTTACCACACTGCAGGAGTAGGGAGCTACTTAAGCACGTATGTGTTCACACACCGTCAGTTTTCATCTTCTTGCTGCCCGTGTTATCCTGATATGAGTAGTGACTCCAGCCGTCTGTAATTAGTGCGTCTCCCGCTCCCTGCTCTCCCTGAACGGGACTGATGCTGCGTTTCCTCAAACCTCTGGAGCAGAAAAATAAGCCATATATTAATCAATATAAATGGAAACTGGGCAAAGTTGTCGAGGCCTTTGAGCTGGAAAATGTGTCTGCGGCGTACCTGGTAAATCCGAAACCAGAAGACGTGGAAGACGGAGTGTAGTGCGACTTTGTCCAGCTGTCCTCTCCCCATGTTTTGGGCGTCTGAGCGAGTTTCTCCTTGTCCTGCTGTTTACTCTGCATGTACTCGGCATACGTCTGGATCCTGTAGCTCTCTGCATAGCGGCTGGTGTTCATAGCTGTGTGACGATGGAGAAAGACTTCTTCAGTATGTCCAGAGTTATGCGTGTTATTGCTGGGCAAAGCGAACCAAAAACTGTAACACGTTTATACCGAACAGTAATGCTCGTTTTTTAATTTAATTAAAAAAAAAAAAAATGTATGTAAAGAAATCACAAATGTTTGTCTTAGTGCCAAAATATCAAACCTTGATCTACCTTGTCTTCGGTCAGTGTTTTTTTGTTGTTGAGTATGATCTGCTTCATTCATTGTGTCACTGCTGTTTAAATTCAAGCTTACGAGTCATTTTTCGCCTGTTAAGAGGTGGACAGTTCCTCAAATAGGCAGTGATTGATTTCTCGTAATAGCTTCCTTAGTAATGGAACGAGGTGTGTAGTTTGTTAAAATCTGTTAAAATTTGTTGGGTTGTTTCTTGGGTTTGTCAACATGTAATGCTCATATTATTTTCAGAATTTTATAATGAATTGTGTTTGGGCTGAATTTTACCATCTTTAAATTGCTTTATTTTTTTTTCCTTTTGTGTTTATCATATGATGAATTTATCGGCAATCTAAATAGTGAATTGATGCTCAGTAACTTGTTTTCTTTGTAAAACCATTGATAGTAAAAGGTGTTAATGAAATATGAAGTGACATAATTGATTCTGTATATTTGCGCTAACCCTTTTTTTTCCCTTCTGTTTTTGTAGTTTTCACGGTGCATGTGTAATAAAATGTAAGCACCCGCTGAAACTCCTCGTCTCATCATTTTGGTGCCAAGGGCCAGCTACAGTCCGATTTTGAAATTGTTGTTGATGTATCGGCTGTACATATCCCACATTTCTGCCATTATATTGTCAATGTACTCAAGCTTCACTTTATCATCACTGCATTGGTACATTTAAAAAGCAAGATGTTCATTTTTCAAGAGTTGAATGTTGTGTTTCCTGAGAAATCTGTTCTTAACACAAACACTCTCACACTGGAAGCAGCAAGTCAATTTTCGTATTGTATCTGCTCTTGACGAAGACTATCGGTATCTGCAATAACGCGTTTAAAAATATCAAAGATTCAATATCATGCATTCCTAATCTAAATAATCCAAATATTACTCTACCCTGGGGTCTGTTCAGTTAGTGGTGCTAAACTCACCTATTTGCACCTGGTCTGTCTGACTTAAAGACACAAATGCTGATGTGTCGTCGATCCATGACACCTGGATGTTTCCTGTGTGGAATAAAGTCACACAAAAAGTAGGGGAAAAACAGGTTATTCCTGCATGGAAGAAGAGTTATCAAAAGACAATAAATAAAGCAAAATCCTGTCTTACCGAAGGCACTGAAGAGCTGGTAGAGGTCACTGGTCTTCCATTCTTTTGGGAAGGTGACGTAAAGAACGTGGTCTCTCTTAGGTTGCACTGCAGGAAGAATTTAGAAACAGAAAGAAAGAGAATGTTTAATGTTTGAGAAATATTTTCTGTGAACTGCTTTTAGTACGACTAACACCCTGAATGTATGTAGCACCAGTACAGACACAGGTAGAGGGAAAAAGCAACCCCACTTCAAAAAACCACAACTAACCCTTAAAGTCCTCATAATAAAAACACAGACATAGACGTTGGCAAATCTCTAACCTTCAAAGAATCTGTTGAGAGTGCATTGCTGCTAATCTTTACAAACTGTCAATTCAACTCATGAAATTAAAAAAAGGAAGTCTTTTGCTCTACTCACAGTCTGGTCCTGTGATGTTGAGGTAGGGAATATCTATGATCCTCATCAGGAAAAGCCTACAGAAAAAAAACAACAACAATTATCTCATGTTTTAGATAAAAAGAGAAGAACTTTTCAATTCACAAGCGGCACTTACTTGTTGAAAAAAGGCTCAATGAGTTTAGAGCGAGCTGAGATGTAAGCTTTGGGTGGGGTCAAGAAAGATCCTGAGAGGAAAACATCAAGTAAACAGTCATTTGACACGTATTCAGACATTTACATTCATTTAACAAACAGCACCACTGTTAGTTTGGGTTACCCAGGTAGTTGGCCATAGAGATGAAGCAGAGGCCGGTGATGTAGGCGTCGTACCCGGCCTCGTGGAGCTGCTCCTGGGCCGTGTCGTAACTCATGAAACCCTCCGCCGTTTCTGATGAAAGATTGAAAGAGGACTCAATTTGGTGGAAGTTTGAACAACTTTAGCCTGAACCAATGAACACGGGATTTGTTTACTCACCAACTTGTGGTGGCTTGAAGGGGGACTCTTTGAGCTGCTTCTCCAGCTCTGCCAGAGACGTGTTATTAATCAGCTCCTAAAAGGAAAAAGTCATAAAAATGTCAGAATTAACCAAGTGCTTAGTCACACATATTAATCCTACAATGAGAACTGAGCTCAAAAGGATTAGGGCTTGAGCCCAGGTCTTCATTTTTGCACTGTAACTATCATATTTCAATATGAAACAGCTACATTTGCTGCTGTGCTAACAGCGCTCTCAGGTTATGTCCACACATAAGCTGGTATTTTTCAAAAACTGAGATTTTCCTCCTTTGTTTTAAAAAAATAATTCTGTCCACAAGCGGGGTTTCTAATAACATCCTCGTCTACATGAAAACACAAAATCACACTGTAAACACTGTTTTTAACATGTTACAATGTCCAGGATATGCCTTTTTATTGCAAATCTACGCAACAACCATTTTAAGTCGTTTTTAAGGAGTTTGAGTAAATATTAGTTTAAATTTCAAACCAAGACATACCTGACAATCTTGATCAGATTCTGTTATTTAAAAGTATTTATGAGTACTCTTTTCAGTTTCAACATCTGTTGTTACCATGGCAACCACAGACACAGGCGGCCATGGGTTACCAGTCAATACAAGTCACTCGTGAAGCGGTAACACTGAGTCCAGTCTTCAACATCTGCAGTGGTTTTATCATTTTAAAAGCATCATCATACAAGGATGGTAAGTGTGATCACGCAAATAGTCAGCAACACTTAAAACCCATTGGACATTGTTTGTGGTGTCCCCCAGGGGTCAGTGTTGGGCCCCAAACTGTTTATTTTATATATCAATGATCTATGCAGTGTTTCAGATGTTTTAAAACCAGTTTTGTTTGCCGATGATACAAATATATTCTGTTCAGGTAATAGTCTGAATGAGGTACTTCCATTGGTTAACTCAGAAATGACTAAATTAAAATTATGGTTTAACATAATTAAGGCTTTCATTAAATTTGAGCAAAACAAAAATAATGTTGTTTGGGAATTGCAGAAAAAGTACACAAACAAAAGTTCTGATTGATGGGGTGGACATTGAAAGGGTAACAGAAACCAAATTCCTTGGGGTAATAATAGATGAAAATCTTAATTGGAAACCACACATAAAACATTCACAGTCTAAAGTCTCAAAAAAAGATTGCCATATTAAATAAAGCAAAACGGGTGCTGAACAATAAATCACTTCACATTCTAGTTTTGCCATATTTAACCTACTGTGCTGAAATTCTCAGGGCATGTTTACGCAGAGAGAGGGGAACTATCACTTCAGGGGATTGTTTTATTTTAAGACTGTAAAAGTGAGAACTACCAGGAAAAGCTTTTGTGTGTCGGTGTACGGTGTTAAACTTTGGAACGGTCTGAGTGATGAATTAAAACAATGTCCAAACATAGATTAGTTTGAGAAAAAGTATAAAATCATGATTTTGAAAAGGTACAGGGATGAGACCGTATAAAGATTACTGAAGGTTGATTTAGTTTCTGTTTCTGTTCCTATCATTTATTTTTTCTTTGATTATATTTTTACTATTGGGTTTGTGTGATTATTTTTATCATTATAATCATTATTATTTGGAAGTGGGTTCATTACTGACCGCTTGTGTAAGGTGAAGGGGTGGGACCAGATAAGTTTTGACTTCCTCCTACTCCTTTTTGAACATGCAAATGACAAATTTGTTTTTTTTTGCACTTTGGTTGCTGTTTTTATTTTGTTATATGTTTAATTATTTGTCTATGTTCAAAATAAATAAATAAATAAAAAAAGGAAAAAAGAAAAGAAAAAAAAGCTGCAACATGTTAAGAACAGTGATAATGCTGTATAGAGTTACATCAACCTGATGAGTGGCACAGTGCGATGTTTTAGGTCAAAAAAGCTTTTTTCCGTCATCCACACAGAGACATTCTGAACTGAGTTTCTGAGAAAGAGTTTTTAAAAAATGTCAGACTTCAGTGACCTAAACACTGTTCGTGTGAGGACAGAAGGCCAAACAAACAAAAGCTGCATTTTCCGCCTATTTGTGGACATAACCTCAGTTGAAAAGAGTCCAACTTTCTGAACAGCTCCACATTTGTCAGTGTCACTCCTCCAACACTGAGAAAGTCAAAATAAAAAAGGGATGGGACCTCTGACATTCACTCCAGCCTCATCCTTGCTGCTGTTTCAGCCTCTAACTTTTACATCCCCCCTTTGACATTTCACCTCCACTGTGGTATACAGAAGACAGGACAGGGAGACTAGCAGACAGCAGGTAAGTGTGTGACTGCCTTTGTGTAATAATAAAATGCACCTTGTCGTGCGCTCTCATACTTCCACCAAGCAGTGCTGCACAGTGAATAGACTCGTATCACATCCTTGAGGAGCTGATGTGATGGTCTTCAGTGATGGCTGAGCTCCATAGAAAGAGTGTAACAACATAACTCTGTCTTTATTACACCTCGAGACATTTACATTAATTCTGTGGGGACATTTTTTGTGTTAATTCTCGGTGCGATGTGGCTTTGAATGTGTGCGAAAGAGCATGACTCGGCACTTGCTCCACATAAACACAAAGGCAGAGACACACACCCACAGCGTCCCTGTCTACTGCTGACAGGCCCCTCTCACCAGTATCACAGCTCTGATATGACCTCATGTGACGGAGCATTATTGCTGCTCAAAATGGCAGCCTTGACGGGGCTGTTGTGAAGGTTATTCTATAGAAAGGTTATGCTTTGTGGTGACGTCTCCTGACATCCAGAAGCACCATGTTTTCTTTCAAAACAGGGATCTGATGAGCTTCTCAGTTTCCCTTCACCCTCTTATATTTTTCTGCCATTACTGTGTGTGCTACTGCTGTGTGATAATCATTATGTCTCCTCCAAATGAACTATTCACAGCACTGATGGGCTCTTTTACCTTGAAAGGCTGAGTGGAGGCCATCAACTTTGTGTCCAGAAGTCTACAGGAGGTGGTAAAAAAAGTACAAATTAAACATAAAATATCCTGTATGACAGAAAAATCTGCTGTGAGGACAAGTTAAAAAAATAAAGTACATAAATGAGAGGATTCGTACCTTGGGAACACACACATTGTGACCTCTTTGAAGTCTTGAAGATCCTGAAGAAGAGAGGCATCAATTATTCATGTAAATATTACTTAACTAAAACTGATATCTCATGCAGCCAAAATGGCTCAAAATTTAAAAATATCCACTCAGGTTTTTACCTCAGGCAGAGGGCAGTAGAACTGGTGGATGGTGTGCATCACGTCCAGCAGCATGTTGTGACCAACAACAAGTTTAGCCTGAGAGTCAGACGGAGAGGTTGGGGTTAAAGTCACTTTTTTGGCTTAAGGAGACTTTACAAGATCCTGAAAATTAAAACATCTGCAACAGGAGGATGGTATCTGACTGCAGTGGAGCTCAATACTGATGACCCACTTGGAGGCCTTGGTTGAATTTCCACATTCAAATCTTCCGATGACATTTCAGAAAATTCTTTTATAATCCTGAAACCAAAATACTCGTGATTGAAACCATTTGTTTCGGAGAAAGTATGGGATTGGAAAATAGAGGAAAAGGCAAAGTACAAGGACTGAATATTATTTCTGTCTGAGAGAAAAGAAGTATGCATCCCATAATCCATAACAATTTCCATTACTCACAGTGAGTTACAGCTTTTCCTTAGACCCAGACAAAAGCTGATCATGCTTCTTTGAGACAAAAATGGACTTTCACTTGATTTAGTGTGTATAGTGTTCATCAATAGCTGTTAGCTCGACATTTTCTTGGTCTTTATAGCAGAGACAAAGCTGTGACATTTATGGACTGTGGTTAATGTAGTAATAATCACCAAGATAAACAAAACCTATTTTACTTTTAAAAACGTGTTCCAATATCTCCTCTTCCCTTCTGTTCCTAGGGTTTGAATTGATCAGGAAAAAAGCATCTAAAACTTGCTTAGAATGAGCTGAAAAAACTCCTGAAACTCTATCAGCTGGTTTAAAAAAGCGTTTAAGAAGATGTTAAATGATTTGGAGACCAAAGCATCTGGCTGCAGGTGTTTTGACTGATGGTTTTGTTTCTTTTCATTCATTTCAGCTTGTCAATTAATAGTTATTTATTGTTTTTTATGGTATTTTAAGCGTTATACATGTTTTGTGTATTTGTATGTATTGCTGTTGTTATTGTTACTTTGTGCTGCTGCCTATCTTGTCCAGGACACTCTTGAAAATGAGACTTTTAATCTCAATGAGTTTCTTTTCCTGGTCAAATAAAATATAAAACAATAAAAAGTAGACAATGTGCAAACTTGTGCCTACTGTAGAGCATACACCCTTATGGTGGCTCATTGTCTACCTTGGATGGTCTGCACTGTAAACAGTAAATGGATTTTTACCACCTGAACACTGTTAAGCCTTATAATGCTGTTAAAGGGTGTTTCGATCACGTATTTGTTGCAAATGAAATGTTCAAACTATCACATGACTACAAATTTACAACTACAGATTCAATTTTGAGCTGAACGGAAACAGTTATGCAAAGGATAGATTACATGATTTAATCAGATTTTTGCCTGACCCCCCAGTCATAGAGCTTCAGGATGTGTTTGTTGTTATAACAGTGATTAAAAAAATGGATTATTGGTATCTGCATATATGAAAAATTTTGCTGATAGTTTGGTCTTACACATTGGCCATACATATAGTATATATTGGCAGAATGTATAAAATGTACCTAAACAGTTTACCTCATCATTACTGACCGTTTACTTCCATACACGAAAAGTATCATTTATTTAAGAATAAAATGTTTTTCTTGCTTCACATATATTTTTAACACAAGTAAACCATAATGATAAAGCAAAATGTCAGTTTTAGAAAGTAGAGGCTTTGCTCTTGGTTAGAAATATTGCTATCACTGTCTGCACCAAAGATAATGAGTTTGGAAATATTGGCACATCAGATTCTGACAAAAATCCAATATCGGGCGTCCCCTGTTTCGTCTTGTTCAGGGTGTCATAGAAAATAACTATTTAAGTCCAATCTGTGATGCCTCATGACTTCCTGGTAAAAAAAACAACAACTTTGATTTCTGTCCTGCCTTCTGTGTTTGTTCTGTCATGTCAAAGACGTTGACCTGCATCACAGTTGTGAACAAAAAAGTGGTGTTGCCTTGGGATGGAACTATGAGACATCCATGCCCTAATGTGTTATAGAGGGACTACCATCACAAACTGTAAAGAGAGGCACGTTTGCACCTCAGTGAGAACTTGTAGCTTTAGCATCAAGCTAACATGTCAGTCATTATAATGCTGGAAGTCAAACTTAAGTTCAGAACTGTCAATACAGTACGTTTGTTTGCAGTCATCTGTGCCTCCCCTCCATCTTTCAACGTCAGCAGAGTGGTGTTATGTGCAGTTTGTTACAACTATGGAGTCTGTCATGCTTGTCGGCCAAGTCACAACATGATTTTATATCTATTATTGTTAAATCTCACACAGTGACCATCAAAACAGACTAAATAATCACATTTAATCTTGGAATCAGGGACTTACAGATTTGGAGATGGCGTGAATGACTTTGGAGAAGCCGACAGCATCATTAAGCTCCTCCTATTGAGTGAACAGAAAAGCGATGAAAACAAAGGACACAATCAAAAACTCGGCTTCTTCAGATTTTCAGAACAGAAAAACATCTTTGGTTGAAACTAACGCACATAATCTGAACCCAAACTCACCTGCTCCCTCTCGAGCTTCTGCTGTTCTCTCCTCTTCCTCTCTTCTTCATCTACTTTGCTGACCTGAATGAATCTCTCCTTCTGCACAGGTTTACAACAGCTCACATCAATACTTTAACATACTCCACAAACACGAAAACACAACCAGAGGGCAAAATCTGTTCGGGGTAAAAAAAGAACAACACATTTTACCTTTTCTGTTTCCACTGTTTCCACATGGAGCCCCTTGGGAAACCTGCAAGAGAAGAACAGCAATAAATTCTCTACAAATCAAACAAAAACAACATTATCATAGAAAATGCAGAAAAGGTTTGAGTGAAACTTACTTCCAGTTCAGGGCCTGGTATATCAGCTTCCTCTGAAACCTGGTGAGGAGAGAGGACATACAATCCATTAAAATATGATGAAGTTATGACTGACTAAACAAATTTAATTCAGGAGAGGCACTGTGAGCAGAGGGAGAAGATTACCCAGTGCATGGCTCCAAATCCAGAGTCTTTTCTGAGTTTGTGAAGAGAGCCTCTACTTTCTCTCTGTAGGGAAAAAAGCAGAATTGATCCAAACTGAAAAACAGACACATCAACTGTAAAATCTGACAAGGCTTGAGCAATATTCTGAGTTTTAGAAACATAAAGACCTCGTTTTTCATGGAATACAGTCTAAGGCGGGGGTGTCCAAACTTCTGTTACAGAGGGGCAAATGTTAAAAATACAAAATGACTAGCCACATTGAATAACCTACCTTTAGTGGACCAAAGTTTGTAAAATTAATTCAATGTGGGTGGAAAAAAAAAGGTTAGCTATTGAATATGGTCATAGAAAAAAAAGCTAACAGCAGAGCTTCTCATAAATGGCTTAGCAAGGCAAATAGCTAGTTAGTGTTTTTTTGGGCTGGGGTGATCAGTCACATTTTAGGGGGGCATCCCTGTCCTCCACTGATCAGCCCCTTACAGCTGAAAGGGGGGCACTGACGGCTCATCTTCACATTCAAAACACAAGACAAGAGCTAACTGCATGAAAATGCCAAATTTCACAAGAGTCAATGATGCTACTTAATGCACTACTTATTTGACTTTATTCACCCTCAAGACGAAACTTTGTGTTTTACTGTGGGCCAAATTTTCATTTCATTTTTAGAATTTGCTGCAGGCTGCAGATGGTCCCTGCGCTGTAGTTTTGGGGCTAAGGTTTCATCTGGTCGGTGGTCGATGCAGCACTGAATAAATGGATTTGAAAACAAATTAAACAATTTCCAAAATGCTTGGTACAAAGATTGTTCTTGGTGAGCACCTTTGACAGTACTGTGCATACTGACCACAAGATGATCTGTTTAAAATTTTAGTCTAAAATGGAAATGATCAATTCATCAGTTTTATTTTAGGGGCCTTGATATAATATTTCCACTGACACTTGTTTCTTGTTTTTAATCAAAAATTCAGACAAACTTGCAGACATTGCCAAATTGTACAAAAACATTGATACAATTTACCTTTTACATAACAAATTTTTTATATAGATCAAATTATATTTTCTATTCCTCAAAATCTACAGGCAATATCTTGCCTTCTGTCTAAATCATACATGCTGAAAACATAAGGAAAAGTTCCACATGTTGTTGATATATTTGGACAATTTGGACAGTTTGAAAGAGTTCACCTGCAAGTTTGACTCATGAAAATAAGAATTACCCTTTACTGGGCATCTGGGGTTTGACTTGGTATCAAACAGTTGTTAATATCATTCGGTTTTAACTGGGGCTTGACCTTATAATGCTGATATTGTGACAACCATTTGTTTCTTTACTGACGAGAATTATTGAGATGTACACTGTGCACCTGCGTAAAGCCAAAACTAAAGATTATTTTTGGTTCATTATACCAAGCTCTAGTTGTGACCATGTATCCCCAACCAACAGATGTGCACTCTTACTCAGAAAAATATGCTGATTCAGTAGCCATGTTAGATTTCTTCTTTTTAATTAAAGTAACTGTTTGGTAACCCAAATCTTTTTAGACCACCATGGGAACAAATTCACACCTGATTACAGTCTTTATTATCTGTATCATGATCTGCCAAAAGAAGAAATAATTGCTCACTATGTATAATATTCCTTACATGACTTTGCTGATGAATTCCTTTTGCTCCTCAGGAATGTTTGCAGGACATTTAGAGGAAGACGGAGAGATGTAGGATGGTGTTCCTACACCATTAGCATGCTGGTTTCTCCTCTCCTCTGTCTGCTCCCTCAACTGGGCTTCCTCCTCTTGATTTAGGTATGGGATTCCTAAAAGGAAGAGTATAAATTAAAGAAGATTTTACTTGTGTTAGTGATAAAGATTTGATTTGATAAAGGTTTGAAGAGTGACTGTGTACTGGCTACTTGGAAGGAAGTGCATACAGATACAACAGATGTTCGGTACAGCCATGTCTCCTTTTTCAGTTATTTTTCTGACAAAATTCCAGACATATTCATACCAGACATATTGGCTGTGGCTCAGAGATAAACAAAGCTTCATTACCCTTGATATTTGTTCAAACTGATTCAACCAGACACATTCAGCGGAAAGTTACCATTCAACAAAAGGTACTCCATAATCTTAAACTGTCTCTGCAGCAGCAAGCACCAAGTATTCGTGTGATACAGAGTGTGGGAGCTTGACAGTTCTCTCCATTTCAAGTTAAGTATTATACTGGAGATCATTAAGTTTCTATACACCAACCATTACATTAATGGACATTTATTCCTCTCGAAACTCAGGGTACTTAAGAAAATAGAGTTTTTTGACAACCTAATTATACTGAACGTTCTGTCAGAGTTTTTCTGCAATCTAGACAGTGCGAGGGAGAATGTCTGCATTTTTTGATAAGCTATAAAAAAGAAATTAACCTGTATTGAAGGTCTGCAAGTTATATTTTGTCTGTGTGCTATTAAACAAGTTTCATCATTTTGATTTTAACAAGAATTAATTATGACATGTCAGGTGGACTCCTAAGGCAGTGTTTGTTTGTGAAGGTCAAAACCTCTGAAAATACACTCAGAAGGTGATTGGTAAACCCCGCTTCTGTTGTTTTTATCACAAGCCAATTAGACCAAAAAAAAAAAAAAAAAAAAAAAAAAAAGCACTTTGTATTATCGTTGACTCTCCATTTAAAGGGATAGTTCAGCTTTTTTGAAGTGGGGTTGTGTGAGGTACATGGCATTAGCCACAGTGTCACAGCTCTGTTCAGAAAAACTTGGGAAAGAAGCTAATACTGTACAATGCTGTACATAGGGAGAAAACAAACCACAAAAACAGCATGGGGTCATCACACGCTACAAATCTTTTTTTTTTTTTTTACATCCACTTAATTTCCCACTACCAAGCCGTGTTCTTCTGCCAGCAGCTTAAGGATCAAACTAAGGTCTTACTTGAATTTTACAAAAATAGCACTTCATCCTAAATAAAGATTAGCCAAATATACGAATGGTTAAGGATGCTAACTAAGCACAGTAATTTTGACAAAGAATGTTTTTCTCGCTCAGTTTACCCACAACAACAACCATACTGTGTGCTATCATGAAGCAAAGTTATCATTGAAATTGTGGATTCTGTCTTTACAAATTAAACAATCAGTATAAGCCAAATACTTACTATGAAGATGAATTTTCATTAGGCTTCTCTGTTTTGTCCTGGGCTTTGTAAAACTGTGAATCTGGTCCATACAAATATAAATGTCCATAACAGCAACGAGGCTCTGCGTGATGAGAGCTGCTCACTGCAGACAAACGTATATAAAAGCCGATAGTATTCTCTGATCCTGAAACATCCTGAGTTGATTTATTAATCAAACTCTTATTTCATTCAGTTTGACGTCCTTTAGTTCCCAAAACAGATTTCACCATTTTCAGTTCAGACCTGTTGACTCTCAACCTACTGAAGTTTCTGCTGTGCGAACTCCAGTTCATACAAGTATTCCAAAGTAATACTTTGGAATACTAAACGGCGGTCATATTCACTGCAAAAATCCTCAATTTATCCTGTTTTGTAGCAGGTGTTTCCTCTTGTGAAGCAAACTAGTCACTGCTGGCGGAAGGACACCTCGGCTGTGTCGTGTCTCAAAAAAAGTACCTATCAAAGCGGCTTGGTGGTCAGATATAGAGCAGATGTAAACAAACTTTTTGCAGCTTGTGTTTTTTTGGCTTGTTTTCTCCCAGAATTCTTTAAATTACGCAGAGTCTAGCACCATGTACTGCAACGTATAGCATTAGCATCTGTCCAGAGTTTTTCTGAACAGAGAGAGAACTGAGCTGTGACACTGAGGCACACGTTCAGGCTCTTGCCATGTACTCAACAAAATCCCACTTCAAAAAAGCCGAACTATCCCTTTAATGAAGTAGAAATGTTACCCAGTTCTGTTACAACTGACACTGGCAGAATCTATGTCTCCACAGTTACCATTGTTTAAAGGCTTATGGTTGATTCTGCACAACTAAATCATGCCTGTATCTACTTTCTCCTCAAAGATCAATGATTGGTAGGGATGGGAACTGAAAAAAAAATTCAGCTGAGAATTGATAACAACTCCCTCAAAGAATCGATATCATTAGTCTTTTGCTGATTAGTTCCTTCCACGTTTTCCTGCAAAATCAAGCACATCATGCTCTCATCAGAGGCAGTCAGCAGAAATGACAACAAAGAGTCAAAAATCAGGGAAGACAGGAGGGCAAAATGGTCAAAGTTGTTGCTTTTGTCAAAAAGTTGTTGTGCAACTTTGAGTTAGTGTAAGCAACATTAAATAGCAGCATGGGAGTGTCCCCTGTTTGACATTGTTGCCACTGAAACCTGACATTTGGGTCAACTTCTGTCCACACAGAAAATCCGTAGAAATCGATAAGGGAATAGTTAAAGAATCAGATCGATAGGCAGAGTCATTGATGGCATTGTTATCAATAAAATCTCTGAAATGCCCATCCCTAATAATTAGTGCAGTCATTTTTTCACCCAGCAACAACAGTATCAGCTTCAAGTTTCACTGAATTCAGCAAACCCAGCTGCTTTGCAGGGTTGAAGAAACTTATCTAGATTAAATCCTGGTACTGCAAAAAGCATTTTATATTTCTTTCCAGAAGAGAATACCAAGATGGTGTTTGGCAACTTAGCTGAAATGATATAGGTGTAATTTTTGGTCTCTATCAATTAGCTTGTGTGAAGTCAATCGGGAACCACTGTAAAACCAGTAATACCGGAGAGCCACATGTCTAAGGGAAGAGCTAGCTGTTAAAAAATGTACATAATCTTGCACATATGAATGTTTGTCCTGTGTGCCTCTGTAAAGTTTACTGACAAAATCAACACAAACATCCTCATATTTTTGGCTAATTTAGCAGAAATCATTCAAGAATTGTTTACTTATCAGTATGTTACACTTTGAGCAGACATGAGAAAGATTTTTTGTTTCCAGTCAGTGGGTTTCTAAATAAAGACCAACAAGGAAACTGGAAAAGAATGAACAAAGACTCACCTTTAAAGCATTTTATATGGGAACTTAAACACAGATTAGCCTTTTGTCTAATGTTGACGTTTGATACAAATCACCTCACATCATAGACCAAAGGTTAAATTCACAGAGAGCTCACCGTTACAGAACACCTTGTTGAAGTCAAACCCCTGACTGGCCAGAAAATCAATACTGGAACTCTGAAATGACAAAAGATGATCTGACATTTCACAACTTTCAAATAAAATGCCAACCAACAAATCACATCTCTACAGCTGACCAGGCACTTTCAGGAACAGTAACTTTTTGTACTAAAAGTCATTTATCTCACTGCTCTTAGAAAACATCGATAGCCCAGGGAGCTGCGCTGACTTACTTGACAGATGAACTTTATGTCAGGGGACGTCCTGTTGAACGGTTTCGGGAAGATATAAAAATTAAAAGGCTTTGTGATATACCTGGAAAGACAGGATGATAAGAAAAAGAAGATTAATGGGAGTGTTTCAGTAGTGGGGAATTGATCAAAAGAAGCTGCATGAAAATCAAACAAAGATGAGATGGATGTCTGAAAGTTTTTGACATCTTGTGGAAAATGTTTTTTGTGTAAGATGTGCTTGTATGAATGAATGAAATCTCAGTAAACTGCAGCTTTCAAACATTTTCCACTTAAAAAAGGATTAACAAGAATAATGAGGCACTACCTGGTTACTGTTTATTATTTGGCAAAACAACTCATTTTTTTGACCCTTTCCGCAAAGACCTTGTGTTTGGGGAGAACCCCTCTGCAGGCTCTAATCTTTTTCAGTCTGGATTTCTCATGCCTCACATATTCCAAACTAATCAGCTAAAAGTGGATGGCACATAGTAAGCCTTGAAGCTTTTTTGGGGCCTTGGAGGGCTTAGGCAGCAAGTGAATTCAACCTTGCTGTCATCAGAAAATTGCAGGAGCACCTGCAATTTATCAAGTGTTAAAACACAAACACTTGAGTGCCCAGTAGTTATTAACAATATTAGGGAAAACTGGCACTGCAATATGTCTCCTCACCGCAGTATAAAGTGCTATTTGAAGGACAAGGAAGTAATCCAAATTGATGAAGTCAGTTTATAGAGACTAAAGATATTATTTTACATAAAAATCAGACATTAATTGCTTGATTCATTACCTGCCAGCATGATGAGACAATATGTGATGTGTTATAACATTTTTCAGCACTGACAAAGTCATGCACAGATCAATGAATAACCTAAAATTAAAGAACTTCAATTAACTATATCTATAGCTGTATATAAATATTTCTCCTGAATATAGAAATAAATCACAACAGTCTTGTTGCCACATAATCTATCTGTGGCTAGCTGATAGCTTTGGTCACTGAGCTGCATCGAAATAAGGGATGACAATTAGAAAATTTTATTGATACCACGTCCACTTTCAATTCTACTCCTAAATTCAATTCTTAGAAAACCTTATCCTCCATGGTTGTTGTATCGGCAACGTCAAATTCAAGGCATAATTAACACTGTACTGCACTGACAAATGCTTTAGCACTTTAACAACATACTGTCAAATTAAGCCACACTTCATACAACTTCTGTCCCCTGTCCGCCAAATTACATTGTTTTAAAAATCCTAATTAGTGTATTTCTCCCATGATGCAGCTACTTTTGACAATGTTTAATCATTGATATAAGTTGATATTTTGTCAACATATCACTCCTGCCCAATTAAAAAAAAACTTTAATCTGCCGTTCGGTGTGCTACATGCAATTCAATTTATGTGACAACATATAAACAAGGATGCACGGTATTTGATTTTTTCCAATGTGATGATATTTCCAAACTCATTATCCATACAGATATTTTGAACGAACTGCACACAGCCTACTTCACTAAAATTGATCTGTTCCTTTCATGGTGACAGTCTACTATTGTTAGAAACAAATATGAAGCCAGAAAACATTTTAGTCTTCAATAAATGATCATTTTCATTCATATAAGTGGATTTTCAGTGATGTTGAGGTAAACCATCATGGTACATTGTACATTTAATACTTATGGGAAATTTATGGATAATGCTAATGGTTAAAATATTGGTTGTAAATAGCTGCAAAAAATTTAAACATCTGCTGATACCGATGATCAACATTTCCGACAAATATCTGCCAATACCGATACTGATCTGATAATACCATGCATCTCTACATATTAACATCTACCAGATGTCTGTTCTGGCCACATTATTTGCTGATGGGCTGATGTTACTATGGGCATCTGCACATCTGAGCCGGATGATGTGCATCTTGAATGGAAAACCTGATGTTGTATTGGAATAAATTAAAGAGGTCATATTTTGCCTTAAGTCAGGCTCATATGTTTATTTTTGGTGACTGTCGGTGTATGTTCACAACTACTAATGCTCAAAAACACAACCAGAGCAGCCCTGCTGTATTCACAGTCTTTCTAAAACACACTGTTATAGCTCCTGCACCTTCAAGGCTCCCTTGCCTACATGGAACCAGTCCGCTCTGATTAGTTTACAGGTCAACTTAGTGGTAGTATTTCGTTTCAGCGCTGCTCTGTGCCATGTTGTCAACAACTCTGCATTCATTCAAATACCTATGCTTTGCATTGGGCTTGCCACTATGAGCCAATGGGTTTAAACTGGTGACAAAACAATGGTAGGGCACCAGGGGGCCAAGGGAACAAGGTGTTTTCAAGGCAGCTGCTGATGCCATAAAGAGACGGGGAGAGCTCTCAATAGAGTGGTGCATGACTGAGTCCATAAACGCACAAGTAAGTTACCATTTAGCACTTCCTGGTTCCCAACCCTCCAGAGTAAATGGGATTTAGAATTCCATTTTCAGATAAGTGCCTAAAATTAGGTTTGTGGTGAACACACACACAAGATTTTAATAGTTTTTTTTTTAACCTTGTTGTGTGCTTAAAACTACAGTTGCTAACTCACTGCTAACAAGGACTACAAAATGGCCAGAGACTCAACGGCAAGCACTTCTGACTGTTTTTTAATAATCAACTATTCTTACATTATTACACAACCATGAGGGTCTACTTCATGGCTGTTATGAGGACATTCTCAAACAAGAGGTTACAAAAAGATATTACACTTTGGAAATAATGTAGTTGCTGAGTGAGATCTTCTTTCTTCTGGCTGACTTTACAGAATGCCTAGAACCACAACAAGGTGTGCAAGAACTTCTTTTTTTACGGCTGCCATTGACAACCTTAATTCATTGGCCCGATCAGTTTTCTAGTGTTTACTTTATGCACCTTGTGGATAAGATTGATTTTTAGACTGTAATCTTTGACTATTTATTGATTCTCTTTTTACATCTGCTTTACCTTGACTGTTCATCATTACTGTTTATCTACTGCATAGCACTTTAATAACTGAAGGCACTTTATGGAGCTTTGTCTGATTCTTTAGCCTTTTACATTTTGTGGTTTAAGTGCCTTCCTCTTCATTTGTGCTCAGGATTTTTCCTGATTTTCCTAATGCCTGTATGTTTTATGTTTTATCATGTACTGGTGTGCTGATGTCTGCTGCAAAACAAATTTCCCACGGAATAATAAAGTTGAAAGTTGACCCGCCATGTTGTAGCTCCATAGTAGCTCACTGAGCTTTTTACTCTTGCCAATTACATTTAAGCTTAACTTTTTTTTTTTGAAAAGTGGGTTTGTTAGTTAAGATTATTACAAACAACAGAACAAGTAAGTTTCACTTTTTTTGTTTGCTACAGAGTTTATCATCAGCTGTGATCCAAAACAAAGAAAAATCCCATAGGCTTTTGGTTAGGCATGCAGTCGAGGGAACCAGCGCAAAGCTAATTTCCAGGTTGGCCTTCAAAAATACATCATCCCTTCACCACTCTGTGCCACAGACTAGGGATGCACGATATTATCGGTTTGATATCGGTATCGGCCGATATCAGCCTAAAAAGTTAAGTATCGTATTGGCCGATATTCAAATATTTGCAGATATTCACAGCTGATATATTAGCCACACATGTCAGCAAATTAGTTTTTCTTGTTTTACATTAGGGCTGTGCAATTAATTGAAAAATAATCGAAACCGACATTTAGACCCTCTAAACCCAAGTAATTTTACTCATGTCGATTATTTTGCCTGTGTCAGTCATGCGACTGCGCCCCCTCTGTACAGTCTGCGTTCACTTTCGCCAAGAACGAAGGACGTGCTGCCAACATGGAGGAAACAAGCATCTATCCGAGGACCGTGGAGCCAAGAAAAATGCAGTCTCCGCTGTTTGGGCACATATTGTATTCTGTGCAGAGGACATCGAGCAGAAAGAGGTTAAGTATAAATACTGCAGGAAGACCATTTCGACGACCGTCGGTAACACCACCAATTTGCTCCAGCATAGCATAAACTAATCGTTCATTAATCGTATTCCTGGTAAGTGCTTCAATTAATCGTGATACTGAGATTAGGTAATACTGCCCAGCCCTATTTTACATCTGTTCCTCACAAAAACATACTGTAACACTGAAAAAAACAAGTCCAATTTTTCTAAGTACGGAGCTTGTGCTCTTGATCAGAAATATTGGTATTGGGGATAATGAATTAAAAGAAATCTGCATTTTGGATATCTGCAAAAATCCAAAATCGTGCATCCCTACCGCAGACTTTTTGTCTTGTTCATCTAGGAGCTCTAACACATGGAGGAGACATGCTAAACACACTAAAGGGCATGTAAAACTAAAACAGCATGATATAAGCTCTTCAAAACCTTTGAGAAGGATTAACTAGAAATGCTCATACTACAATGATGATAAAACTATGAAGTACTGTGCAGCCATAGCGCCAGGTCCAGAAAGTATTTTTCAGAGGACTTTGAAAAGAGTTAACCTTTCTCAGTAAGTGGTGAGGGAACAGTTTGGTCTGAGAGCATATCACAGTGTAAGACGTGCATTTATCTTACCACAAAATGTAAATGCAGACTTATAATACGAAGTCATTCTAACACATTTCACTTACTTTGACTTAGCCTGGTTGTACTTGAATGTGCATAATCCAAACTGAAACAGCAGAAAGTCCATGGAGTGCTACAGGACAGAGTTAAAATGAGATAATCAGTGCACTGGAGCTGTTTGGGCTGAAACCAGGATGTATGAGAGGTAAGCATTTTATAATCTAACAACTCTACAAACCTTTTTAAGCTTTGTGTATCTCTCCTCTGGGGTGTCCAGCCCATTTGTTAGTGCACTGACATTAGGACCGTCGCTTATCCCTAAAACACACATTATAGATCAGAATATATCTCCACAGTCAGTTACATCCTAACCTCTAAAACCACGCTTTACCTGAAAACTCTCCATCAATGGCGAGGAAGTCAGCTTCATCTATGGCGCTGTACACCGTGTTAAGACACTCTTTAAAATCTGAAAAAGGGAAATTACACAAACATCAGCGTATTAGCCAAGAGAGCGTGTTAGCAGCAGCACACATCAAGCAGCAGCTGTGCAGCTAGCCACACAGCTAGTTAGCTAGCAGAGCCGTGCAAACACCGAGGAGAGCGGGCTCCGACATTTTATACTTATATCACACTGGGGCACTGCAGTGCTCTATCATAATGCACATAACGACCGGTAAATACAGTGAGCGAAACGAGGCTGGAAACTTACTCCTGCGTGTCACCTCCATCCCTGCACAATGACTGAACCCGGCTGACAGCTAACGTTAGCAACAACGTCAACTGGCTTTTAACCGTATGAAACACTTCCGGGGCCTCTGCCGCACGCGCTCCGGAGAATCAGAGACAGACTTTAACCTCTGCAGATGTTAAAGGGGGAAATTATGAGCGACTTTAAAGCCGAAAGTCTTTAAAATATATCTATTTATTAATACGTTTTTAAAGGAATCATATTGTATAGAATATAGAAATGATACTGAGTAGGTACATTACAATTTGGAATGTAACACGAATGTGTGTTTATGTCACAGTTAAAACTCAAACCTAATTTTATGATTCACATGCTTTAAAGCAGTGATTCTCAACTCAAAAGTCGGTCGCGGACACTTTTTCAGTGGGTTGCGAGCCTTTGCCTTGGCAAAAAAAATGTTTGATTATACCCAAGGGGATTTTTTATGCAGTGGGGTGCTTTCTGTTCACACTTCTTAACAAAAGGTGGCAATAATACTCTGCAATACTAATTGGCACGTGTTTTAACAGGCGTCTGTTATACCGGTATATGAAATAAGTAGGTTTTCAGCCAAAGCTACATGTTTTGCAGACTCTTTGAAACAACGTCTTAGTAGCTGCACTTTTTATTTCATGTTTGGCATGAAAGTCCTTTTGAGTCTGTTAAAAAAACTCAGAAGTTACTTAAGTGTTTTGTGTAACAGCCTCATGATCAATGGCTTATTTAGTTCCACTCACTGAATATTATTAATACAGTAGTATACACTGATGCAGGGTTATCACAGCTACAGTTACAAGGTACAATTTATAGTCTGAAATCTTGTGTCCCTGAGATGCACTTTTTGGTTTCCATTAAAATGCAGCTAATTATTGCTATATGGAATTTTCCCTCTCTAGAATCACGTCACGCAAGTCATTTTGCTTCCTCATTTAACTTTTCTTGTGTTGGCATACAGTGATATTCTGTACTGTCTCGGGTTCAAAGTGCAGCATTTTTTTATTTACAAAATTGAGAAGTTGAAAAATTTCCTCAATTTGGGTCGCAGCTTGACATTAAAGGATGATGGTGGGTCCTGAAGCCAGACCAGTTGAGAACCAGTCCTTCAAAGCTGTATGTCTCATTACATTATGTAATACACAGGAGAAAAAAACCCTATAAAGGTCTGTTTTACAGGTTCAAACTATTTTGTTTCGTTTTAGTAGGGGAGACCAGGGTTGATTATCACAAATTTAGATCGTCACACTGCTTATCAAAGTGGCAATACCTTACACCACTTGCATGTTGTGCTAGGACAGGAGGGGTGTTTTGAAGCCTGTTTGCAGGAAACTACAAAAATAAAATTAAGATATTGTTGCTGTCAAGATCAAACCTCCTATCTCAAAAATGGCTACTTTTCAGGAGACTAAGAAAACCCACTTTACAACTGAATAGTTGAATATTGGATTTTTTCCTGATGAAAAATTATTTTGGGTGGCTTTGCTTTAGTTTTGTTTAAAGGCCCCATGTCCTTCAAAATCAATTCTCTTTGCTTTAAATATTGTTTGAAGGGGCTTTGGGAGCAGACAAACATGGAATTTCTTACTAAACTCTCAGTTCAGGGAGAAATGCGCTATAAATGCCCTTTAAAAAGCCATTTTTTCACTTCCTGTGGTTTATTTTGCAATAGCTATACAGCCTTCACCTGAGTGTTTTCTGCCTGTCACAGTCATAAAGACGTCATGACTGTTTTAAATTTCTGCTCCGTGTCCTTTATCCCCTCCTCTTCCCTCCCATCAGACATTGTTTGGGCAGCCAATCAGCACAGAGCTCCCTATCATAGCCTCCTCTAGCCCCCCTACCCCCTCAGATTAGAGCATTTCCAAAGGGGAGGGAAAAGGAGCTACATTGTATCATCAAAAATAAAAAATATTAAAAGACACCCTAGACATGATGTAAACGGTCAAACATAGCAGGACATGGGACCTTTAAAGTTCATAAAGCCCACTCACCAACAGGAAAGGTGACCAGTAGCACTGGTTGATGAAAAAATAAGGAAATCATAAAAAATGGAGGAAGGAGCTTTGTGCCTGACTGTAACGATAGAATGGTGGAAATGCTGAATTCAAGATTTCCAAAGAAAATTACATTGCTAAGGGTTAATGATAATGGATAACATTTTCTTTATTTGATTTTTAGAAGTTAAAAAAATTTATAAGCAAAATACTAATCCTGTTAGATAACTTCCCCACAAAGGTTCAGTGTGAGACTGTCATTCTTGTAAATCTGTTAACTATATAGAACCAATCACAGCCATACCTGTCCACTGTACACCAATCAGGCATAACATGACCACTGACATGTGAAGTGAATAACAATGATTATCTCTTTGTCATGGCACCTATTCAACATTTTGTCCTCAAAGTTGATGTCCGAAGCAGGAAAAACTAGAAAAGCACTCAGAGAGCGCAGACCTCCGCCAAGCAGCTTCGGTCCACTTTGGCGAAAATGGTCCTATCTGGCAATGTTAAAGGATCCTTTAAAAAATTCCTGGATCCAGACAGTGATTCGGATCACCCCCAAAATTTAATCAGTTCTTCCATATCCCATTTCCGACAATTCCTGAAAATTTCATCCAAATCCGTTCAGAGCTTTTCAAGTTATTTTGAACACAAACAAACAGACAAACAGACAGACAGATAAACGCTGGCAAAATCATAACCTCCTTGGCGGAGGTAATGAACAAGCGCAAAGATTTGAGTGAGTTTGACAAGGGCCAGGTTGTGATGGCTGGATCACTGGGTCAGAACATCTCCAAAACTGCAGCTCTTGTGGGAAGTTTCTGGTCTGCAGTGGTCGGCATCCACCTAAAGTGGTTCAAGGAAGGAACAGTGGTGAACCAGAGACAGGGTCACTGGCAGCCAAGGCTCATTTATGCATGTGGGGAGTGAAGACTGGCCCATGTGGTCCGATCCAACAGACAAACTACTGTGGCTCAAACTGCTGATGAAATTTATGTTGGTTCTGAAAGGACAGTGTCAGAATACATCGCAAGTTTGTTGTGTAGAAGTAAAAGGGAGACCAACACAATATTAGGCATGTGGTAATAATGTTACAGCTGATTGGTGTATATATATTCATTTTCTACACCACTTATCTCTTTTAGAGTCACTGGGTGCTGCAGCCTATTCCAGCTGACATTAGATGAGAAGCAGTGGTGCACCCTGAACCGGTCACCAGCTGTTCACAGGGCCACATGGACAGACAGACAGCCGTTAAAAATTCACAATTTAGAGTCATGAATTGGCTTAAAAAGCATTTTGTCTGTGGGAGGAAGCCAGAGTGCCAGTTGTGCCAAGTTACATGTATGATGACATATTAATACATTTTGTGCAGATTTTTGTTGGCTTTAACCATCATGCCATCATTTAAACAATATATTATTGGTATCTTTAAAGCTGACAGAGCCTCATGCTCATTTTCATTCATGTTTTAACTTCTATTGCAATGAAAGGAGTAGTCTCTTAAATCAGGGTGGGCAAAACACTCCCCCACAGAGTCTCTTTGTTCCTGCAAACATTATGTACTCAAATAAAAGGTCTGTATTACAGAGAAATGCCTCCATCATAACAGCACAAGGAGAGGTATTTAAATGCAAAGTTGGCATTTCAAAAAGTTTTGGAGTATGGACAGCAGGTTGTTTTTTTATTTCTTTAAGCAGGGCAAGCAGAAACTGGCTTCAGCTGTTTCTCTGTGTGGTGCAAAGCTACAGGATTACACATTTCTTTACATTAAAATGCACAATAGAATTTTTTAATACCAAAGGCTGTTGAATACACGAAAGAAATCCCTAAACTCTTTTTAAGTCTAGTATGCATGACACAGACTGCGTTTTTATGCCTCTGTTTGCACAGTTTAATTATTTTTTGGCTTGGATGTAGACAGACTTTACTTTTCCTCTGGACAATAGTTGTTATATTTTGTTTATATGCCAACAAGCTGAAGGGAAAATAATTACACAAATGTGGAAGTGGGATTAAAAATCAATGCAAAAAGCAATAAAATATAGACAAAGGAGGAAACAAAGTCCAGCTGGATGAGAGGAATAAAGAGCAGAGTACATAAAAGTGACAAATGCTTATGTAACTCATGAATTACAGGGAGAACAAAGCAGAGTTAATTCAATATTGCAGATGCGAAGGATGGAGTGTGTATTTATGGGTTAATGTGTGTGTCTGTTTGTGTGTGGCAGATTTACAGTTGCCCTTTGAGAGGCTCTTGTTTTTGAGTGACCTTTAAGGTGTCATTACAGACACACAGCTGTTAAGGTTTCCTCCACACCTACACGCTCTCATAAATGATGGAGCCTTTGGTGCAAAAAACCTGCAAATACCACACTCGGGTTTCCCTGTCTAGCTCGAAGTAATAATTAGCATAATGTAGTTTTAAGGTCTGATATGTGAGTGAAGGGAAAAGTTGAACAGCTGGGCAAGAGCCAGAGAGACTTCATCATTTCTGTAGAAAAAACCCCGAAAAGGTTTTCCTGCTCTTTTCTCCATCACCGTGTTTTTTTTTTAGGAGTGAGTCATAGATGAGACACTCACTTTACTCTCCACACATCCGCTATCAAGCTCTTCAAATTACTCTGAAAACTAAAATGTGTTTAAAGTTTTCCTTCCGGGTGTGTGATGCCTTCAAAGGATAGACCTATGTATAAAATCAAGCTTTAGATGTTGAATAACATCAGTGTTTGGGGAAAGCAGTGAGTTAAGGTTTCGAAACTTAAGACAGGAGCCAAAGGGGTAATTCTTGGTGGGAGAGATTTGAGTTTGCTTCTCCCAGGGGGTCCCTGAGCAAGGTAACTACTCAAACCTGCTGCATGAAGCTCCTTACTCTGACAACTCTCAATACTGACAATCTGTTTGTGCATATTTTGAGGAACTATAAAAGGTACACCTGTAAAACTTCTTGTTAACTCAAATAGCTAATCAGACAATCATATGGCAGCTTAATGCATTTAAACAGGTAGACATGGTCAAGACAAACCAAGCATCAGACTGGAGAGGAAAATATATTCAAGGGCCCGATGGCACGTCAACATTGTCACCAGAAATGGAAAGATCTTCCCTTGTGTTTTCAAACGCACTTTCACACAGAGACAGTGTGATAATGATGCGTATTCACGCAAATCCGCATGAACAACTGAAAATGCGGTAGCGTGCATGCCAGGCCAGTAAGTTGGCAAAGTAAGGCCCCATTACTTTGCTAACGGAGAATTTTTCTGTGCGTTTTCGCCTTCCGTTTACACGAGAACGGTGCCCGGAGTGCCTGAATCTGCAAACTTTTGAAACCAGGGTCCAGATTGGAAAGTTCTGAAAACGGATTTGTATCCGGCTCCATGCAGACGAGATTCCCACATGCGCAATACTCTTTCACATGAAGGCTGCGCACGCATTCCAGGAACAACAGCAGCAGTTTCGACCGTCTACCGAGCAACATGTATGCTGCTTACCTTGCTCAGTTTGTTATCCAGACAAAAATATCCAGACACATTTGTCCTCCAGACAAACAACTCCTGCGTCTTCGTGTGTCCACTTGCCATTATTGTTTGTGAAAAGTTTGTCTTCACCGGAAAGCATATGCACGTTGTAACACCGCTGCCTTACAAACTGACATCGCCATCTACTGGCCTAGCATGTATACTACAGCATTTTCAGTCATTTTCGTGGATCCATGTGAACTCTGAGCACTTTTGAAAAAGCAAAGGAAAAACCTTTCCGTTTTGGGTGACAACATTGTCGCGTAAATGGGACCTAAGTTTGTAGTGTCCTTGGCAAATTTAACAAATGCGTCTCCGCCCGTCAGGATATTGATGCAGTAAATCCACATTTTGTTGAAGGAGCGATAACAGACCTAGCACAGTTAGCAGCACACATGTGGCTTGGTAGTCGTTGTTGTTGTTGTTCCCAGGTGTGCACACTACCTTTATCTGAAAGAGTACAGCGAGTGTGCTGCATGCCCCTGTTTTCCCTGATAGGGAGACCACAATGAAAAACAGTTTAAAATATTTTTCATCTGGACCCCAGTTCCAAAAGTTTGTGGATTCAGGCACTCTGGTCACTGTTCTTGTGTAAACAGAAGGAGACAATACAAACATCTCCATTTTTGCCCATTTTCATTGTCATGTAAACAGGCCCTAAGTGTCCTTGAATGTGACATGGCTGTTAGTGCCAGAGGGGCTGGTTTGAGTATTTCAGAAACTACTGATCTCCAAGGCTTTTCATGCACAATCATCTCCAGCTTTTACAGAGACTTGTCTAAAAAGCATTAAATATCCAGAAAGCATTGACTCACTGGATTATAATGTCTTGCTGATGCCAGAGGTCAGAGGAGAATGGCCACAGTGGTTCAAGATGACAGATAGGCAACAGTATATAAAATAATGATTTGTTTCAATCTTGTATGCAGTAGACCTTTCCTGAAAGTCACATCATCAAATCTTAAAGCAGATGGGCCACAGCGACAAAAGACCACACCAGGCGCCACTCCTCAGATAAAAACAGTCAGATAAAAACAGAGCTGAGGCTACAGCTCACTCATACTCATCGAAATTGGACAATAAAAAAGACTTAAAAAATGTTGCTTTGTCCAATGAATCTCAATTTCTGCTGCAACATTTGAGGGGGGGGGGGGAGATAGGGATTCCTTTGAAACTTGTATTTACCGACTTTGGCTTCTGTACCACAGCCCCCCCAAGCAGCCTGCAGCCTCCAGCAAGCCCCACTCTCACTCAGAGTCAGTGGAACCAGAATGGAGTACCAGGGACACAAAATACTGGCTGGTGTGGCTATTGGTGTGTAGCCAGGGGAGGGGTGCTCAAGGGTGTGTGCACAGGTCCGGCTGGTGGGCAAGGTCCCTGGAGGGAGCTGGTTTGGATCGAGGGTGCCAAGAACCCCGCCTAGTCCTCTGGGGCTTGCTGGAGGCTTCTTAGGGGCTGTTGGTAGGGAGCCAGAGTCAATGAATACAAGTTTGGAATCAGGGATTATAAGCAGAGAGCTGCAGAGAGTGCGGTGAGTGTGGAGCCATTTATCCCACGGGGGGTGCTCCGATCCTGGGTGGGGTTCCGAGGATGGATGGGGGGGTTGTATCGGGGTATCTCAGGCAGCTCTGCTTTGAGGGCTCACGTCACTGGGCAGCCGTGGGGGCCCAGGCATCACCCCGTCCGGGGCTCGTGCCAGCCATCGCGGCAATTCCCTATATACATTTTGGATGGTTCCCTGAACTAGGGTGTGGATTTCATGTCCATTTCTTGTCAATCATGGCCAAGCCACACCCACCATCACTGTAAAAGTCTGCCCTCAGGTCTACACTTGCTTGTTCCTCCATATCATGCATCACTACGTATCACAATAACATAATCACAGTGCCTACCACATGTCTACCACAATATCGTGCATCACTTTATATCACAATAATTTAATAACAGCGCCTCCTGTCTACCACAAGCAGGTGCTACATCTGCTTTTATTTTTAATTAATTCCAGAGTAATCAGATCTTCACAAAAATTGCATTTTGTCTTCCTAGGATTTGCTCTGAGTACAAGAAAAATACTAGGGCTGCAGCTGTCGATTCTTTCTATTGATCGAGCACTTTGTTGATTTTTTTTTTAGCCATTAATCGAGTAATCGGATAACGAGTACACTGAGCACACTGAATTGTTTTTGTTTTTTTCACATTGAATCACGTCGGCTTAATTGAAAAGCATCAGTAAGATACAAAACAGAAATTAATCCAGGTCTCTTAAATGAACAGTTTATTTCCTTTTTGAACATTCTGAACATGCCTGCCTAGGTCCTGAGTCTCTGTGACCTTCCGTTCTTGAGATACAGACGAAAACACTTTCCACCAATAGGGAAGCAGCACTTCCTAACGTCATACTGAATTCCAGTTGGCACCATAGGAAATGGGGTGAGTGATTTGGAGGGGTACATATACGTTTCAACTCTCAAGTACCTTCAGATTAAGAGCTATTCCACTTTGAGATCTGCATCCCCTAGCTAAAGAATATATAAAAATAATAACTTTATTTATATAGCACCTTGAAAGACAGATGTTTACAAAGTGCTTTAACAGACAGAACAAAAGCAAAAAAGGGAGAACTTTGAGCACAATAAAATCAACAAAATCAACAATCAGGTCAACAGAGACCGAAGAGACCGTTTTTATTTGTTTTTTATGTAAAGCACTTTGAGTTGCAGTCATTGTATGAAAAGTGCTCTATAAATAAAGTTTTGATTTGATGATTTGATTTGAAAGAGTCAGAGGAAAAGAAACAGAGGGTCATGTTAATTAAAACAACAAAAGGAAAGAAAATGGTAAACTGGTGAGAAGGAGACAGCTGACATATTTGTTTTATATAAATGATAAGGAGACAGTAAGACAACAGATACAGATAGATAATAGGTTTATAGATACATAAATTGCTGACAGTTGTTAGATCATAGATGATAGATGACGGCATCACATCAGGAATATGGAAAAAGGAGAGGGTAGATAGAGGATGGGTAAAAGAGAAAAGATAAAAACATAAAACAAAATAGAAGAGAAATGATAATGATTAAAAACATGAAAATGTGGTAAAAACAGGACTAAAACAATGAGAAACAAGTGAAACAAGTGATTACTACTAGTTTTAATTAGGGCTTTTCCAAAAAGCTGCATTCTGAGGTTTGACCAGCAGGGGTGTTAAGAGCCATGGCACATGATTGCAAGGTGGGGGGTAGGGTCAATATGTGGAGTGAACAACATGAAAGCATTGATCCATTCTGCCTTGTTCAGTTGCTCAGGCTGCTGGTGGTGGTATATTGTTGTGGAGGATATTTTCTTGGCACACTTTTTGCCTCTTAGTGCCAAGTGAGACCTGTTGCAGTAAAGTGATGAAGTAAAGACAATGATTTCACATCAATGTACTGAAAAGACTCCTCTGAAACAGGCTGCTAATGTATCAGAGGGGGCTCTCTGATTGGCTGGTCAGAGGATCAATCAGAAAGCCAACAAGGGATTAATTGCTTCACGTTGTCAGTATGGACTCAGAAAGTTTCTTTTGAACCGGATTTTAATTTTAAGCATGCACTTAACACTGAATAACTGCAATCAAACTTCACTATCAATCCTTATTAGAAACTAGCAGCTGGTTAAGTAGTTTTTTTATGCCACATGGGAAGTTTTATTTTGCTGTTTGAAGCTGTGCAGGATCTAATTTCATCTAAACTTTCAAATAGTTCGAGTGCCATTAGATCGGCATTTAGGTTGCAGGCTAAATTCATTGACAGCACAAATTCAGGTCTGACCTTTGGACCCTTTCCTGCACGCCATTCCCAACCTGCTCTCCCTAATTTCTCACTCCAACCCAAAGATATATCTTATGGAAGTGTTTCATGAATAAAGAGTGCAGAATAGTTAGTTTTTTTGGCTGCTAATGCTATAATTTCCCTCTACTAGTCCAGGCCATCATACAGGTATGACATCCTTTATTTGGACATTGATGAAGGTGCATTAAATCATGGCTTATTCTTGTGACTACCTGTCTCTGCTTTTAAATGCTCATATGTTAAACTTATACTTGATCTTTTAATTGTTTTTTCAATAGTTAAATGGTCACCATAGGCTGTCCATTAATCATTTGCAGTCCTTGACTCATGGTTGTATACCTCTGTCTTTGAAGAGGGATCCTTCTTCCATAAGTTTTATTCACTTGGCAGTTAAAAGTTCACGGTGTGAAATTATTTTCCTCTGTGAATTGAAAGTCTGCAGATAAAGGGTATATGTGGTGGAGGCAGTGTTCCCCTTGAAGCAACATTTTGTTTATAAATAAACTGACTAGACTGTGCAGAATAATTTTCAGAGTTCAGTTGAAACTATTGTAATGTTACAGGACTCCCTGTGAAACAGTTAAGCAAATCAATATATTTGTGACTAATCCACAGTCAGGGGCACGCAGAACCAGAATGAATGGACTAACAAGTCATTGTGGACCAGGATCAGAATCAGAATCAGCTTTATTGGCCACGTATGTTAGACATACAAGGAATTTGGCACCGGTTCACTTCACTCTCCAAGTACAGAATAGATAAACACAGTGTATATCCTATATTATAAACAAGACATAGGCAAAAATAACAAGGCGGAAATTAACATTTTAAGTGAAAAAGTTTAAAAATTAAGTTAAGGTTCGAATAGAAATAGAATAGAGTATGTACAGTATGTATTATATGCAAGATAAAAAAACAAGAAACAATGGGATGAAGGATTACTTACTACTCTGGAAAGACTGATTTGTCATTTTTTTGTTGAATCATCCTCATATAAACCTTAACTTTTCCCTGTTGTGCTTTTATTTTTATTTGTACGTAAAGCACCGTAAGCTCTTAGCACAGTCTAGGGCTGTGAAAACCACGTTTCCTATCCTTCCAAAGCAGCCAGGTTCACCAGATCCCTGTTACCATTCTATATCCAATGGATGTGAGAGAAGTTTGTTTGGTTTTTCAGGTTTGGTATTTTCCCAAGGACATGAGCTGAAATCAATGTTGGAATGTGTGCTATAGTTTGCCTTTAGTCACAAGACACTGGTGACATGTGAAAATGGGGTGTGATCCCTACACTTAACAGAAAAGTGAATTTTCCCTGCAAGCTGATCAATTTACTGGAATAGGGAGGATGGATATTTCAAATTACTTAGCCCTGCAGACCCCCAACACAGCAAGCCAAATGAAGACGTTCATGAGTCTTCAGTTGGGAGTCGAGTCTCATCTTTCTTTACCTCTGAGATCCATCTGCTTCCCAACAGGAAGCCACCATGTGATTCTGTACCCTCAGCGGTATTGCAAGCCTGAGCAGCATAAAATTTGGCAGTGCGGCTCTGAAGGAGGCTCTCCCTGCCTTTCCACATGGCGAGAGTGTAAACCCTAAGATGGAAGATCACAAGTTCATGCCCTCCATGTAGCCCACAAGGAAAACATGAGGCAGGGAGAGAAGCAGCAAAGTCCTCCCAGATCAATCATCAATATCAGGTGACATTGATGTAGTCAGAGAATAGCATAAAGAGGAGCTGGGGTGAAGGAGGGGTGAAAAGCAGCTTGCAGCAGGAGCAGTGAAGAGTAGGCAGGCTAGAGCAGCTTAAGGTGGTCTGAGTGCATTTAGCAATGCAATCAGGCTAGCTTTGGATCAGTTGTTAAACAATGGGATGCTGACATGTTATCAATCTTTACTCCATGTCCTGCCAGAGCTGATGCCATGCTCCATTAGGGTGCAAGAAGAAAACAAAAAATGTATGAATCTGTCAAAATAATTAAAAATATTACAGGTGGTATGGTCTTAGTGATGTCACCTAACATCAGTCATTCACAACAACATAATGCTTTATTTTATCTGCCAAATATTCTTAGAACACCAGATATTGTCAGTGTTAAAATGTTTTATCTCACGTTTGGGTGTAGCTAAGTTCCCTTTGTGATTTTTGATGTTGAAGTAACAAAATTGATTGAACAGTTTTGTGACAATGGATTAAATGTCATGATTCTGCCAGTTCTGTTTTGTTTTGTATGCCTTTTTTCCTTGTGTTGCTTGTTTGGACCTCTTGTGTCTTGTGTTTTCTGTTTTGCTGTCTTGATCCTGTTCCTGGTTTTGGTTGAGTTGTCCGTTTTGTTTGCGTTTTGTGTCTTGTCTTTGCATTTCCTGTTTTGTTTTTAGGGTTCACCAGACTCTCCTTGTTTCCGTGGGTGTTGCTTCCTGTTTCGTCCTGTTGCTCCTGGTCCCTGGTTGTTCTTCCCCAGCTGTCCCGGGCACAAGCACCGCTTTGGAGTTAAAGACAAAGGGAGCAGAGCAAGAAGATGTAAGAAGATGAGGAGAGGCAGGAGTGGAGAGGAGTCTCGTCAACCCCAATCGCCTCATGTATTTAGCCCTTGTGTTTTCCCCTTGTCTTTGTGGGTTTGTTTCTTCTTCTCCTCTTGATGTCTCAGTCTCAGCCTCAGCCTCAGCCTCAGCCTCAGCGTAAGTCTTGAGTGTTCTTAGTTTGTCTGGGTTTTGTTGAACTTTCAGTGACTTTGATTTATACTTTGTTTGCCCAGTTTTGATTTGTTACTTTGTTAGAGATTTTGGGTTGTACTTTGACTTTTTTGTATTGGATTAGTTTTTTGGACTTTGATCCCTGGTTTTTGTTAGTTAAAATGAATCATTTTTGTTAATCTGCATTTGGGTCTCTTGCTTTTGTTTTTTCTTGGTTTACTCTGGTCACAAGTCCTGACATTAAAATAGACTCTTCCAACACAAAAGTGATCTGAATGGAGTAACCCAGCAGCAACTGTTTTGGATGAGGGCTCGCTGATTCTGAGACTAGTAGAGGGTCAGTTGGTATATTATTTGTCATGTGATTAGATGTAATCATATCAGGTGTGTAATCAGTACTGCTCAAGTAGTCTGCCTGAATTAGCCACATTAATATGTAGGCATGTCAGTGGTGTTTAGTAACACACGGACATATCCTTTAACTATCAGGGACAGAGCACTGAGAGATGAGGAATGACATTCAACACAACACAAAGGTCTCTGGCTGGATGTGAGCTGATGCAGTGTCTTATCGCTGTTTCCAAATGTTGAGGCTTAGACAGCACATACTTTGGCATTTCAGAATTAAGGTCAGGGTTGTATAAGTAGTGGTAGTAGTAGTAGTCTCTGCAGTAAATTTCGTGTGTTTCACAGTCTCCAACTTTAAACTCACAGCTGGATTAACCCGCTGTGGCCACAGGGTAAGAGCTGAGCTGTGTGCAGTGTGTTCGTAGTCCTTCACTTGTCACAAGTGTCAGTCAGGTTCAGTGCGCACACACAGACTTCACATGACAGCATCATTATATTCTGCCTGCAGCTCTATATCCAACTGATGCAGAGGATGCTGCTGGTTTAATTGGCCCCAGGTTTGCGGCCTGTCGAATTAGCTTCCACTCATTTTAATATGTACCATGTTTGTAGTGTGATGATCAAACTGAATTTACATTTCAGTCCTCCTTATCATTCAGACTGACACTGTGCTCATGTTAGTCATTTTCTGTCATTGACCAGAAGCAAGAGGCATGTCTGCTCCAACAAATGTCCTCTTCAGTCCACAATTAAGCTGTTGTAGCGGGAGATTGCAGGGTAATCTTTAAGGGTATAATGCTTAATTGTTTTAACATTTACAAATTGTGTCTTAGTGCGAATTTTACATGATAAATATAGTGAATCCTTCATTTTATAAACAACTAGAAAGCACTTGGAGAGTGCAAAACTAGCTCAAATATTACTGTTACATCTATAAGCAATAGTTCCATGATAAAGTTAGCATCATAATATGATTCCTTGACCCTGAAAACCCACACCTAGCACTTGGAATCACTGTTAGTTTGGAAGTTAACCAGCTAATGGTAGTTATCTGGATCACCACCAAAATCTAATCATTTCTAAGTTGGGCCATTCCCAACATCTCCTGAAAAATTCAGCAAAATCCATCCAGTAGTTTATACATAATCTTGCTAACAAACAAACAAACAAACAAGCAAACAAACACAGGCAAAAACATAACCTCCTTGGTGGAGGTAATGACACTTTATGATACCTCAGCAACACTATGACAATTTTGGGCTTTAAATGTCAAGAAAACCAGAGTAACATAAAGTCTAAATTAGGGGTGTCTAAACTATGGCCTGCGGGCCAACTTTTGCCCACGATCCACTTTTTGTTAGAGCCGCAGCAAGTTCAAAATATAATGGAAATCGTTTAATAATGGAAATTGCCTCCCTGGTGGCACAGCATGATGGATGAATATCTTTCTTATGATTTAGGACATCATTAATCCTGATCAAATATCCAACTCCATTTGCAGAGATGCAGCCTCAAACTCCACCATGCTTCTCTACTAATAAAGATTAAACATAATGCTTTCAATCAAATGTGCTTGAGGGCAGTAAAGTTTATTTCAAATCCAAAACCTGCAAAAAGTCTCAACATGTTTAGTCCCTGGTGTTGAGTGATTATGTAAGTTTAATAGAGAGATAGATAGATAGGAAGATAAAGACAGACGGATAGATAGATAGATAGATAGATAGATAGATAGATAGATAGGTAGATAGATAGACATTGATTGACAATGATATGACACACTGCCCAAGATGAATCAACAAATTGTCACGGGTCTATACAAATCATTTTAAGAACATCTATGTGTGAGTTCAGGACCTTTGGGGCTCCCTTCCCTGTGTGGGCCCAGTCTGCTCTGATTTTTTGACTGACCAGCTTTGCAGTAACTGGTCACACTGACAGGTCTACTTGGGAAGGTTGGGGCTACAAAATATTTTAATCCACTACTGATGCCATAAAGATGGAGGATTTTTTTTTTTTAATCTTGGACGAGCTCTGTTATACAGCGGAGACATGTGAAACACACTAAAGGGAATATAAAACTCAAAAAAGCACAATATGGGCCCTTTAATACAAGACTACAATAGTAGATTGGGACAGTAAAATTCTTATGCAATCACCACCTAAGGCCCTATTTACTTAACAGATGGTTGGAGAACTAAATGACAAACAAACATAAAGTGTCATAGTAAAGTGTTAGGCCTCCACATGCTGCCAGGACTGTTGATGTATCTTGGCACTGGCTCTACATGTCTCTGAAACTCTGCTCGAGGACTAAAACCCCCACACCACAGGGCTTTTCATGTCACCATGTTACCAATTTGACACCATTTTCTTCACAGAGGACCCCAACTGCCTGGTTTAATTATTAGTAACCAATTAGTAACAAATTAGTAACCAAGAATAGTTATCATTTATATCTTAAACATATAATAAAGAATATTTAAGTAAATTCTACATGTTTTACTTCTCCAGAAAATAGGCTTAAACATCATATTATTATGTTCATACTGATAAAACTCTCTATCTGTTTTTAATGTTCTCATTTGGAATTTGATCCCTGCAAAATCTTCCAGAACAGCTGGGACAGGGGCATCAAAAGACTGGGAAAGTTGAGGAGTGGTCAAAAACACCTGTTTAGAACATTTTACAGGTGAACAGGCTAATTGGAAACTGAACTTGTGAATGTCTTGACTGGGTATAGAAAGAACATTCCTGAAAGGCTCAGTTGTTCACAAGAAAGGACGGGGGTTCACCACTCTGTGAACAACTGCTAGTCCAACAGTTTAAGACCAACAATTGTGAGGAATTTAGGGATTTTATCATTACAACCCAAAATATCATCAAAGATTCAGAAAATCTGGAGAAATCTCTGCAGGTCAGCGGCAAGGCAGAAAAAAACAACAGTGAATTCTCAATGACCTTTGATCCCTCAGGCTGCACTGCATTAAAGACTAACATTGTTCTGAAAGAGATATTACCATGTTGGCTCAAGAACACTTCAGAAAACCATTGTCAGTTTTCTTTGCTACATCTATAAGTGCAAGTTAAAACTCTACCATGCGAAGTGATGTCCATGTATCTACCTCACTTCACTTTTATTTATTTGTCCCCAATGGGGCGATTAGCTGTGCAGCTGTAAAGCAGCAGTGGGAGTAGGACATAGAATATACATAAAACTTTAGAACAAATACAAAAACTTAAAAAAGTTTAGAAGGCAATAAATAAATCTTAATATTCAAACAATAGCATAAAACTTGATCAAGAAATTGTGGAAAAAAAAGTGATAAAAAAAATACTAAGAACAAAGTATAAAAGTATAAAACAATAACATATATCAACAACACCCAGAAACACTGCCACCTTCTCTGAGCTCATCTGAGATGGACTGACGCAAAGTGGAAAAATGTGCTGTGGTCTGATGAGTCCACATTTCAAACTGTTTAAAGATGAACAGAGTTAAAGATGGAAAGGACCATTTCATTCAGATTGTTATTAGCAAAAGCCAGCATCTGTGATGGTATGGGGGTGTGTTAGTGCCCATGGCATGGGCAACAAGTTCATCTGTGAGGTCACCATTGATTCTGAAAGGTACATACATGCTTGGAGCAACATATGCTGCCATCCAATCACTGTCTTTTTCAGTGACGTCCCTGCTTATTTCAGCAGGAAAATGTCAAGCCATATTCTGCACGTGTTACAGCAGTGTGCCTTTTTAGTGAAACAGTGCAGGTACTAGACTGACCTGTCTCTCATTAAAAATGTTTGGTGCACTGTGAAGTAGAAAAATGACAACAGAGACCCCAGTCTGTTGAGCAACTGAAGTCATACATCAAACAAAAATGAGAAGAATTCCACCTACAAAGCTTTAACTGTAGTGTCCTCAGTTCCCAAGCCCTTACTGAGTGTTGTTAAAAGGAAAGGTGATGTAGCAAAGTGGCAAACATGCTCCTGTCCCAGCTTTTTTGGTAAGTGTTGCAGCCATCACATTTAAAATGAGAGAATATTTGCAAAAAAACCCCAATAGTTTATCAATTTGAACAAAAAATGTCTTGTCTTTTTTAGTCAATTCAACTGGTCAAAAAAAAATTGCAAATCATTGTATTCTGCCTTTATGTACTTTTTACACAACGTCCCAACTACATTGGAATCGGAGTTTTCCAAAAATTCCTAAATTAATCTACAACTGTAACTGCTTTATTCTTGCAAGAAGTGAAAATATCCCAAAAAAAGTAAAAAAAAAAAAAAAAAAAAAAAAAAAAGTGGAAAATGTGTTCACATAACCATGCATGAGAGCATGAGAGCCACCACAGGGGGGCAGTGTGCCCCACAAATTGAGACAGACCTGCTGTCAGACAGAATCTCCTCTAACACACACACACACACACACACACACACACACACCACTACTCCCTGCATGTGGATACTTGAGCTCACCATAAAAGCTCTCTGCTCCTTTCTTTTTTTCTTTTTCATCTTGCTACATCACAGCTTTTACAGAGAAAAAGGAGCACAATGGGGGAGTCGGGGACCGGGACGAGGCGAGGAGTGAATGAGAGAATGAAATACAGTGGCGGTGGGATGAGATGAGTGGGATGAGTGGTGGGAGAGAGGCAGTAAAGGTGGATGGGAGAAGAAGGAGGGCTGCAGTTTTAAGGAGACAGAGAGAGGACTATTTGCATCTGTCAGTTCTGCTTGTCAGTGTGTGTTCGGAGTGTTTTTGTGTTGATTTGACCAGAGGAGGTGGTGGAAAATTCACTGTTTTCTTCAAGTTGAAAAACAGATGTCATTTCCAATAATACCATGTAAAAGGAGAAGTACAGGTTAAACCTAATCGTAGTGAAAAGTCCCTGAATGTTCTCAAAGCTTAGAAGACGAAGTAGGTAAAAGCTGTTTGTGTGCAAAACAACAGATGTTTACTGGGAGGTTAAGGGTCTTTTCACCATTGATTATTCTGACTTTGAAATAAAAGAACATTAATGGACATTAGTGCTTGATATCACATGGTACAGATTACCTCTGACTTGTCCTGTGAGTAGTGTGCAGGTGTTTTAAGCTTGAGTGGGATTTTCCAAGGATCAGTGATGTCTTTATTTCCCATCTCTGTAAGAGCTGGAAAACACTAAGATGAGTAGGATCCAGAGACCAAAGATGTAAGGAGACAGTTGTTTCAGGGGACAGTCGCAGCTGTGTGAACTGAGCCGACACAGCAGAATCAAGCCAGCTGATGGTGTTGCCTGTGATTCATTTTGTCAAATCACCAGCAGCTGGTTAGAGGCGAGGCACATCATGTATTCCAAAGGGTTGGTTTGGTTTTCGAAGAGGGGTTGCTGGACAAAATAGTTCATTTTTAGTTCAGTTTTAGTGAGGTTAGTGTTTGTTGTTTTCTCTTACTACCTGACCAGCTGATGGCAGAGGGATACATAACGCCTACATCTCAACACATAAAAAATTCTAAACACAAGGGCTTTGTCGAGGAAAAGAGAGATGCTGTAAAGAATCTTACTGTAGCATATTGTTGAGCCAGCATAGTTTTTTTTAGTAGTTTTAACGCAGATATTAGTTGATTACAAGGCTTTTGATGGCACCATGTACTGGCTGCTGTCTGCCCCCAGAGACAAAGCTTGCAAGTTCCTTCATTGGCAATCACAATTACTAGTGCCATGGTCCTGTGGCACCCCCACTTCAAATAGCCAGAACTAACCCTTTAACAGCCGGTCAAGGCCTCAAAACCAAGAGAGAAAATGTGTATATCAGATTTTTCTGCTTTTGGCTTGCTGACGGGTAGTAGCTAATAAGGTACTTTACTGCCGCCTACACGACTTAAGTTTAGATCAGAGCAACTATTTCTACAAAACAAAATCTATATGCAACAATTATAATCAATTTTCTTTAATTACACAAACAAAGATTTGTACTTTCAATAATTAAGCTGATTGATATTTCCGTTGATGGAATCAAAAGTAAACGGTTGCTTAGCTAATGGTGAGCGCAGGTAAATTAATGCCAATAAACTGACTAAAAAAGTCTGAGAAGTGATTTATTGGGTTTTACTTGATTTTTGCCACTGACCACACATATGGGAAATGTATAACATCCATGTAACAACTCAAAAAATGTAAACTTACCAAGTTTGATTGTCTTTACTCTTAGAGAATTAGGTGAATTCCCCCTTTGGTCAGAATTTCCCACTTCGAAGCTGAATGTCCTTCAGCTACCCCGGCTTTACTTGCTTGTCACTGGAACACATCTGGCTGGGTTGTAACATAATTCCCATATTTTCTCTGTCCCAATGTTAATGGAATGCACCATCATACAGAATAAATGTCACAGAATCAGTGTTAATGCTAATATTCCTGAATCTGTAGCCATGGGTTTACATGTGACTTTGAGCCCTGACGAATTAGTGCATTTTGGGTAACAGTACGCGCAAATGTATGCATAGCCTACTACTACATTCAACCTTTAAGCAACACTAATGCACCCTGCTAGTATAGTATGTAGTTTCGAAAACAGCCATAATCTATGGTATATGTTTATCTATGGTCATAACTTAACTGTTGCCGAGAAGTGTGTTTCTATCCATTGCTTCATTAAATACAATACAGGCAACAGGTATTTTTTTAACTGACAAACTGTACCTGAAATAACAAGAAGATATTGTCAAAACATGGCATATCCTCAGTCTCAAACTAATGGCATAAACTGGCGTAAGCCCCCTGATGTCTAGACACATTTGCTTTTTTGATGGGGGCAGAATTACAGCTGTAGTACGTAAATCACTACCACTGTCCTATCACACACCATGAGAATATGCAGTAACGTGGTGTGATGGGTGAGGATAATGTCTTGAGCTGATGAGGTGGAGGACCTGATCTTACTGTAGAGATTGGGATGGATGTTTTGTGTTATTGCTTTTTAACAGGAGCAGAATCACAGCTGTAGCAAGCAAATCACAACACAGGGTCTTTTGGAGACAACACATTGTCCCTTCAGCCGCAGACATACTTACTGTAAACTATGCTGATGCATGATGGCCGCCATACCTCTAATGCATCGATTCAGCATGTTGGTTGTGCACATTCTCCAGAATGACAGGTAAGATCAGTGAAGAGGCAGAGAAGAGGTGACAGATTGCTAACAGCAGCAGAAAAAGCCACAACAAAGTTTTACAGAAACACTGATAAATCAAGACCACAATCATCAGCATCTAAATAATCTAAGAGACTGTACAGACACAAACACTTCTGTTCATCTAGCTGATAACCGTTACATTTTCTTTTAGAAGCCAGGAAACAAGAAAATTAATTTAGTGTATGAATTCAACTAGAGACTGTGTAAACTGATGACTTTGTGATGACAATGTAGTTGACTTTATCTGTGGGTATGCTTGTGTTAGCTAGTTTCTATGGCTGTGTTTTCTTACATATAAGCTACTGATTGGTATTTTTAATAAAATGATTACAAAAAAACAACACTTCACAATCAAGCATTGGACGGTACACCCTCTGTAAGTCATCAGTAAACACAGTCACTAATTAAATCATATGACTGTAAGGACAAACTGCAAATGTATCTCCAGCCTTAGGGTGTGAATTCACAGGCTTTTATTACATTGCAGAGCCATTACTGTAAACAATAGCAAGTGACAGAGTGGCATGTGATCATGGAATTCCAAAAATTAATAAGGTATGTTTGATTGTGTATTTCACACAAAATCAACTTTAATAAAGAAGACTGGGAACACAGAAAGAATATAGCTTTGTGTGATTATGAGCTCAAAAACACCTTTTTCTTATTGTTGTCAAATGCCTTGGATGCATTCTGGACCATTGCTGAGAGTCAGAACTGACATCCTGCATGGAAACTAATTTGCAATGAGCTGTTTAAAGGGATAAGCAAACACTTCAAGAGACAACACACACATCTTACATCTCATTTTGAAACGTTGCTGAGGTTTACTATCAGCATCTAACACTGTAATACTTTATTTATGCACTAAAATGAGGACCAGCACAATAAGTCTCCTTTATCCCACTGTTATTTATATATTTCAAACAGGACGCACTAGCAAATAAATCAACAATTATTTATCTTACTTCAATAAGATGTTGTCTTATAATCTTGCAGAACTTTGGTGCTTGAATTCCACAGGGAGATAGGGTGGTCGAGAGGTATCTACCCTCAGCGACAGCTACATCTATCCCCCCACAGAGTCCAGAGACTGGTAGAGGTGTTGGCTGAAGAGGTCATCTGCGGTGAGGAGATAAAGCCATTTGTGCCCTAGGTTGTCCAGGTGATGGCTGAAGACATCATCTGAAGCTGATGGGATGAACAGGTGTTGTATTCATGAGATGGCGTCTGCATGATTGCTGAAGGTGTTGTCTGAGGCTGATGGGATGAACAGATGTTGAATGCATGGGGTATTGTCCAGATGATAGCTGAAGATGTTTATAATCTGAGGCTGATGGGATGAACAAGGTGCTGAGTCCATCGGGTGTTGTTCAGATGATGGCTGAGGATGTCATCTGAGGGCAGATGGACCACACTATGGAGACCGTAGAATGGCTGATAGTGCTGTCTTCAGCTGAAGGGTGAAAGAAGGAGATGAAGCTGCAAAGACCTGGAAATGATGAGAAGGTGGACGGTTGCACACAACGATGGCATGAATGCTCTGGTGGTACTTTCAATAACAGCAGTAACAAGTAGGTAGAGGAGTAGTGCTATTGGACAGAGGAGACCACTGGACAACTGAGGGTGATAATATAAAGCGTAGTGGGCAATGCAAGGAGAAGTGCAAGAAGCATGACTGTGTGCTCTTTCCATGTCGATGTGGACCACAATCTCTGAGGGATGTTTCCAGCACCTTGTTACAACAGCCAAGGCTTCTCACCACTCGTTGCACTTCCACTGCGTGCTGCAAATCACAAAATCTAGTAATAGTGAAGGCCAAGTCTGTATAGATGAGAGTCCGCCTCCTTCACAAAATGTCCTGCAGGTATAACAAAATGCCGTGTTTGCTGCAGCTGTATATCAGTCTCTGTGTCTACACCAGGAGCTGTTGAATGATTTTTTTTTTATTGTACCTGAGCTCTCTTGGGCATGTAGCTTCCACGATCACTAGGCATAGCAGCAGAGGGTTTGAAGTGAGTATGAGAAGTGGCAGTGGCTGGACATTATCAGCGCTGAAGCTGGCAACCTCCACCTGGATATTTTCTGCCCCTGTCAGGCCTGAGCTGACATATCTTTCTCCGGCCGTTGCTCTCCCTCAGCATTTCTCTAATGTTTCACTGATGTTTTTTTTTTTTTTTTCTGTTTTTTTTTAAGGCCCAAGATACATCGTATCCACTAACTAGCAGGGCTGAACAACCATCACAGGTGTCAGGGCAGGCACAGGTGGTTCTATTGGAGGGCCAGGCCCTCAGTGGTGGCTATGCTGTCGGATGTGCCTTTTGCCAAGGAGGTTATATTTTTGCTGGTATTTGTTGTTTATTTGTCCACAGTCAATCTGTGAGCAAGAAAACCACAGAATTTTGTTTTGATGGATTTTTGAGGAAATTTTCAGGGATTGTAGGTCAAGGCAAAGAAGTGATGATAATCTGGTGGAGATCTAAATCCATGTTTTCATCCAGGAATATCTTAAAGGATTTGTTAATGTTGCGTGATCGTAAGGATGACTTTTAAGTCATAAAAATATTCTTTTGGTTTTCTATATATCATTTTGGTCTTGGACCATATTACTCTAATGATCTTTAAGTTTCCTATGTATTGAACCCACATAAACAGCCTGCATCTGTTTCCAAGTGTGTCTGAGGATGAGACACACAGACAGAACGTCTGGCACTCAGCTCTAAATAGGAACCACTGAATATGCTGTATAGGACCTGACCATATTTGAAGTGATCAATGTATGCATATACATATCTCTGTTGTCTTAGATCAGTGGTTCCCAAACCTTTCACAGCCTGTATCCCTTCAGACACTTGACCTCCAGCCATGTACCCCCTACTCTCACGCACTTATAGCAGCTAGAAAAAGAAATGTGTCTGTAAGCCTGCTGCCACCCACACCTCCCACATTTAACATGCATAACATACAAAACAAAACTCTTCAAGTGAATTATTTCTCACAAAATAGATTTATTTACCAGCAATTTCATTGGGTAACACCAGCTCACTTTCGGAAAAAGAAATTTACATTTCTGGAACATATTCATTAATGACCTTGAAACTGGAAAGTACAAACTCACCACAGCTTTAACGTGAAGGGTGTCTGACTGAACTTATGTTACTATAAGAGTCTTAGACAATTCAGGACAGATTTCCTTCTCCAAGATGCCTCACCAATCCAGCCTCTCTGCCAACACTTCAGGCCTTTATCAAAGCTCACCATACAAACATTTGCCAGTTTGAACTTTAACTACTGAAACAACTGATTGAAACCTGACAGGTATTCGTGTACCCCCTATGTCACTTCGCGTACCCCTGGGGCTACGAGTACCCCAGTTTGAGAATCACTGTCTTAGATTACTACTGCCATATTTGTCTTTACACACATGCCTATATAACTGAAGAAATGATTGTTTCTTTGTCAGTCTTGTACTGAACCGGCCGTAATAAACTGCTCTGATAAATCCCCAGTCTTGTCTTAGGCATCTCTCATCACTTGAAACATCTTGATTACAGTGATGGAGCAGTTTTCTACATATAATAACTCAATTAACAGTGTCAGAAATGCCTTGGAGGAGATGTATGCTCTTAAAGCACTTCTGCATACCTCAAACAAGGTTTGGAAATGCTGATTGTTTTTCCCCTTTGATAACACCAACTGTTGTTGTGTCTTATATTGTTGGAAAGCCTGATTAATCATCTTTACAACAGGAATGCAACTTGCTAGGATTGTGCCTTCTTGGAATGAGCAGCACAACTAAAGGTGTGGGGAGCGCCCCCAAAAAGTGCCACAATTCCTTGCAACTGGAAGCTGTTGTTTGGTTACGCCGAGTCTCAGCATTATTTGGAGTCAGCCCTGGTACCATTTCCAAACTTAGGAACAAGTAGCTTGGCCCAGTGCTGTGCTCACAGTGGATTCATGTTGGGTCTGGATATATATATTTAGTTCAGTTCAGTTCAGACAACTTTATTTATCCCACAAGGGGCAATTCATTTGTAGCTTTCCAGTGTACAATCATGCATACAGTCAGTTCGCATCATAAATAAATAATCAATCAATCAATCTGTCCAGGAAACATATTTAAGCATGGGACAGAGGGAGATGTCTGAACATTATAAGTAGCCTACGTATACACATTGTCGAGAGATAAAACAAGATAAGATAAAAGATAAAAGCAAGTGGGATAAAAAAAAAGACAATGTAGAAACTATAAAAACAGTAGAAAAAAAATAGATAAGACAGGAAATAAATAATGTCCTCTAAATAAGAGTAATTTAAAATGGGTATGGTCTGTGTTTAGGACCTTAATAGCAGAGGGGATGAAGGTATTCATATATATGTGTATAAGTGTACTTTATACATGTATATGAAATATGTGTAAGAGTATGGCTTCAGTTTGCTCTTTTGTAAAGTGTCTTGAGGAAACACTTGTCATGAACTGGAGCTATACAAATAAAGACTGATTGAAGAAGATATTTTTGCACTTGTTCATTACGCGAATGCCTGATCCTTGCAAGTTTGCACCTCCCTGTAAAATTAACTCATCAAACTTTTTAATGAAGAAATAATTGATTGAAATAATGTTTTTTTTGAGGATTATATTAACATACTCGGTCTTGAAAGAGCAGAGACCTACTTTTGTGCTATGATGAAACATTTGCCTTTCGTAGCCTTTTTGCTCTCATGGTAACAACTGCAATCAACCTCCTTTAAAGCAAATAAGAAGGAGAAGAGGAACTATGAGGGATGAAAGAGCTTAAGGAGGAAAACATGCCAGTGAAAGGTGCAATCAGGAAGGTCGGTTGAAGGTCGAGGGTAAGTGGAGGGAGACATTTAAAGCAGCAGGTATTGAATATCACAGGAAAAAAGGACACTTAAGAATAAAATTGCACAGGTGGGAGAAAGAAAACGAATGAATCAACAAGTAATATGACAGTAAGTGGCTCAATAAACATTTTTCCAGGCTGTCACACAGAAAAACACACACATACACAGAAAGAGAGGGAAGCTCACAGTTTTGTAACCCGCTCAGACAGTTGTGTTATTGCTCTCCTAATCATGCGTGAGATGAGGTGGCAGCACACGAGCAAAAACCTGCTGTTGACACGTCCTATTCCATTGCATCACGCACACGCTCACACACACTGTTTTAACTGGTCCTCTTGTGAATAGAAACTGATTTGCTTTCAGGCCAAATAGAGGAGGATAAAAAAGCGTGGTTTATCGCTCTGTAATTGCAGGGTGGGGAGGAAGAAGGAACAGAAACGCGGCTGTGAAAGGGATAAAAGTTTCTCACAGTCGTGGAAGTGTAAAAGATAAGTAAGAACAAAGACAATGAAATTGATGGCAATTTAGGGAGAGGAGCTTTTTCCGGCTGCCTTTCTCTCTCCGGTCTGCTTCTTTGTTTGAAAAGAACTTGTGGGAGGAAGAGGGGTTTGACTCAGATGAAAGACAGAGCTGCTGCTCTGGAGATGAGATGGAGAGTCTCGCTCTTCGAGGTGGGACCCGAGACTGTGCAACTTTTTATTTTAAGTGCACAGAAAAGTCTAAGCTTCTTAGAGATCTTGAATTTTGAAAAATGATCAGAGATGAGCCGCAAATTCTGGGAATGCCTCCTCATCTTTACGCAGGATTCTTGGGATATCCCTGCTGTTTGCTGTAGCGGCAGGAGAGACCTCAAACCAAACTAGTGCGTACAGTTTCAGAATCCAAATTTGTCTCGGTGGCTTTAGCTGAGGCTAATTCAACAGCTCAGAGGCACACAGGGATAACAGACGCTTAAGACTGTGCATAATAAGGCACACTAGAGATCCAGACAAATCAGATAATATTGCGACTTGATTATGATCCACTTTAGGGAAAACAAAGAACCAACATTTGCCAGGAAGTGAAAATTTCTCCAATAATATTGCTCATATACAAAACTGGAAGCGTTCAAGACACCAGGCGTCAGAGCTCTCACAGAGCGGCCACACGATCCTCCGCCAGTGGTGATTGTCTTGTCCCAAGATACAAGACTTCATTCTGTCAGTCTGCTCTTTCTGTAAAAGGGGTAAAACTTTGGAACTCTCTTCCCATTAATCTAAAACTGGAGACCAACAGTAATGCTTTTAAGGACTCAAACAATGGCTAAAATCAAAACAACAGTGCTCACATGAATAATTTTAACTGGTTGATTGCTTGACCACATTGCATTTGCTTTACAGCCTATGTATATATTTAACCTGGAAAAACTGCCTCTCTTTCATTTTTGTGATGTTATTGTACACTGCACTTTTTTCTTTGCTCTCTTCTCTTATTACTTTTATTATTTTATCATCTCAAAAGCCTCCTGTGGACAAGTGTGGCGAATTAGCACCTGTGCTAAAACACTCAAACAATGCATCTGGTTTGTCCAATGTAATTGTGATGTCCACATCAAATAAACAATTAATAAATACATAAGAGCACAAACCTTTGCCAAGGCTTTTACAACATTTTTGGGTGAGTTAATGTAAAAAATGTGGCACCTGCCATACCTAGCTGTCACATCTGCACTCTGGTTAAGTTATCTTTTATTTTTCCCTTATATTTCTTGTCTTTTGTTTCCTGTTTTATTTGAAATTTCTCACCCTTGACTTTGTTTCAGGTTGTTTCCTGCCCTTCCCCCCAGGTGGTGTACACTTGCTCCTGGTTGTCCCCTCCTCAGGTGTGTCCCATCACTCCCCATTACCTCTTGTTTTTAACATCTCTCACTGTCTTGTCGCTGGTTCCTTGTACCTTGTTGACCTGCATTCTTGTTCACAGTCTCGCCTTGTAGTTTTGACCCTGTTCGTTTTTGACCTTGCCTTTTGCCTTTTATGGATACTGTTGTCTTCTCCTGACTGCCGGCCTGTCAATAATCTGTGTTTGAAGTTTTACTACGCCGTGAGTCCTACATTTGGGTCCCAGTCTCTGATTAAGGTTCTGGCACTCACACTGTTAAGAAATCTTTAAAAAATGTCTAAATCCACATCCGGATAAGGATCACTGCTATGACCACTTCTTCCTTGTGCCATGATCAACATTCCCTGAAAATATTAAGAAACTTTATCCCTACGTTTTTAGTTATCAGCCAAAATGTGGGAAACTGCCCTATCTCGCAATGTTAAGAAATCCTTTAAAAATATTTTCAGATTCACATCTGCGTTCGGCTCAATACCGACATGTAACTAATTTCTTTAAGTCCAAATGATGGTACTGAGTCAGGTCAGACGGCTGATCTTCAATATGCTGGAGAGAGATAAATGAAAGGAATGCACCCTTGACATTTAAATCCACTGTGAGGACTTATTTTGGAATTTTAAGGATAAAAGAGATGGACATGACACATGAATATGAATGACAGTAAAACAGAGAACATACGGCTCACCTCAGTCGGCCCCACCTAGAGAAAGTGAAAGAAAAACAGCAGTAAAGCTAATGCTAAGCTAATGCTGAGCTAGCGGTACTGATAAAGGGGCCAACACTTGACATGTTTAGCTTGTCAAAGCTGCCTCCCAGTTATGAGCAATCTTAGATAACAGCCCATTCTTTATGAGCAAAGACCGGAGACCTTACCACGTTGAGGAAAACAAGGGTTTTTATTACATGTTTCAACAGTGGCACTGAAGCTCCTCAGAGCAGTTGCACCAAAAGCTGAAGAAAGAGTGAGCACAGCAAAGCGGGCTGCACTTAATGAAGCTATATGTAGCAAAAGTTCAAGCAGGAAGACCTATTAATTCAGTCAACCATCTGTTCATTTCAGTTACCTTTTAGTAATTTCCTCACCTGCCTTCCTGCAAATGTGATTCAAATCTTTAAATATTTAATTCAATATTAATTGAATCCAACAGATAGAGCAAAGAAATACTAAAGCCAAATAAACTAAAATGGGATATGTATTCTTAAATTTATCATTTCCCTGTGGTTATTCTCTTCTATATGAATGTTGGCATAGCTTAGCAATACAGAGGGTATTGTTGGCAGAAAATGAACAAGCCACATGTTCTTTGTAAAAATGTAATTAAGATAAGATAGTCCTATACTGATTCCCGGAGGAGAAATTCAGGTGTTGCAACAGGATAAGTACAAGAGTAAAGTAGCATGCAATAAGGGTCAATAGAATAACATAAAAATATAAAGATATAGATCAATAAGCTGTACAGTAGCAAAAAAACAAAAAACAAAGTAGAATAGGTGGAGGTATCAGAGGTGGAACTTAAGTCTAGTCAATTGAAACAAGAGCTCATTTTTGACATTTGAGGATGTGTAGAACTTTATAGCTATTGTCATCATGTTGGTTAGCATAAATCAACGCACACAGAGCACAGGGTATAACAAGAAAAAAGCCCTTCCTAAAAACAGGCACACTAAGGGAAGACTAACATATTAGACTAACATTTTAAAATGAAAAAAACTACTTAAATAGTTGAGAAAACTCTTTGAAAAACTATCTGAATCAGCCAAAAAAGTGCCTGATAACATTTTTACTAAACCACTTATACATTTTTCGTCCTAAGCTAAAGCTGTATGTAATCTTCACATTAGACTGTGAAGCAGATAATTTGTTGCCCTTTGATTAGCATGTAGGTGTTAGCAGCTGTTCGCTCTGTGTTGCGTATGAGCACACAGTCATCAGCATGGGGATTTATTGACTATTACCCCTGAGAGAGCCCACACACAGATGAATATTTACACACAACCACAGAACACACAAATTCACAGAGTGGAGCCCTGGATGATGATAATCTCAGCCTGTGATGGCTCTTACTGTCGCTGTAATTTTATAAATCTCTTTCAATTTCCCAGGCCTCTGACTCTACCAGGTAGGAGGCAGTTACCACACACATATCCTAAAATACTGAGGCTGTTGGGCCCATTTTAATGTCCGTAGATGGATGGATAGATAGATGGATGATAGAGAAAGAGGAGTATCTACACCTTTAAATCAGCTCTGCATTGTTGTTACACTCTCTTTCATCATTCAGCTCTCCTGCTCACTTCCTTCCCTTCGGCTTCTCTGTCTTACATGTGTGCGCTCTATCTCATACTCTGATGCCTGACACTCAGTGCTCAAAACCTCATTTATGACAATGGCAGGGACATGAAGGTTAATGGCAGCATTTGACTTGAGCATGGTATAGACTTAGAACCTTGTTAAGAGCTCTCAACTTTTGGTGTGACCTGGAAATCTTTGCGTTTTAAAGTAGTTCATCTCTTACAGTACAGATTTTAGCCTGAAATAGTATCAGTGTGTTTTTATAATAAATCAGTTCAGAGGTTTCAAGATGAGTGTGTGCATTAAATCATTCATTTATTTAAAAATTATGTCTAATATACCCCCTCTGTGTGTAACGCTGGAGCAAGGATTCAGAGTTGAAACCGAGTGCATTAACTAAATATTTCCACAGCCGTGAAAAAAGAAAAACCTTGAAGTTACCACTTCATTAAACTGAAAAATGGCTTTCAGGCTCGACTAGATTCAGATTCCTCACTCGTTCTGACTGAATAGAACTGATGTATTAATCAATCTCGCATCCAAACACAATATTTTTAAACGTCCTGAAACATTTCTGGGGGGAAAAGGACAAAAATGTGCTGATTTTCACAAAAAGTCTAGTTCAGCTAATTTTGTCTGGGTTTGTTAATGAGAGAAGCAGACACTTCTTTTATGTGGATTACTTTGTGTCTTTGCAGGAATTACTCATTATGTTTCCCTAAAACACTCACTTTACAGAAACAGACTTTTGTTAACCAGCACAATAATCATGAGTCGTATATTAATTTAGTAATTTGATTCAAGTATATTGTGCTGCTATTAGAGACAATGCAAAAATATGATGCGGTTTATTAAATATATGAATGTTTTAGAAAACCAGTCAGCCAATTTCCATTTAAGAAAGCCTCTCTTTGTGATGACAAGGTTAATTAATATTTGTGTTTATAATAGCAGGGGAAGAGAGAGACAAAGATTTTGGGCAATCTGATTGACTTTTAATGAGCAGTACAGGAAGAGAGCAGAGCACTGTGCAGTCTGTCTAGAAGCTATGGGGCAATGCATCCTCTCCACCTGTGAAGACTTGGGCCTAACAGCTACAGAAGCAGTTTTATCAGATCTTGACAGCATTTCTTTACTAATTGAAAAAACAAAGAACAACACTACAACCTTTTCTATAGAATATACTTTTTAACTCCATTTCTGACATGTTTTGCTAAGAGTTTGGTTTGCAAAGTAGCCCACGTTCTGTCCTTTACTTCGACCCGGTAGCATCCGCCTACTACATTATCTGATTGTCCCGTCATAAGTAATGGACGGAACAATTGTCCAGTCACCGGCCAGAAAAGCTTTTGAGAGGTTCTGCTCATTCCCAAACACTTTCTATGGGCTCTTCCCCAGATGGGATGGTAAAACATACTAACAGTCCATCTGATGGGCCAGCGGTTAACCTAAAATACCCTAGTTTGCCTTTCACCTTTATGGGATAGGCAGCCATAGTGTGGCAGGAATTGCGAGAACAGAGTGGGGATGAAATGCCACATAAAGACTCACTAACTGCATGTAAATGACTCTATCTTTCTAGATGCTCGAAAAACTGAGCAAACCAGCTTCATAAAGTCTGGTAGTTAGATAGTTGGCAAACTAAAATAACCTGACATGACAGATGGACAGATCAATACATCTTCAGGGTACATTTCACAAGTCCATCTAAAGCCCCAGTCACACATTCCTGTTTCTCATGGTGATTGTGCACGATTTTCATAATCCTGATGAAACGTGCTTTGGTCATGGTGCATGCGCTACTTGATCTGGATCAGCGTTGTATAGTCATGGATGAACGCTGGGGAAAAGGGGAGGGTCCTGATTGTTTTGAACTGTTTAAAACTGTCGTGGAGAATCGACGCTCTTATTATAGAGGGGTGGAAGCCTAGTGCGTAATTCTAAGGCGAACGGTATTAGCGTGGCATGTACGGGGACTCAGTCGGGCTGATTGTGGCTCTGTCCAGACAGCTTTCTGAGGACGACTGACAAGGACATATCCAATTGTGCCCCGACTGTGTCCCGTTCAAGGCGACGCAAGCAACGGGGCTCAACTGGGGCTTATGTGACACAAACTGGGCTTGAACGGGGCTGACGTTGTGTCAGCGGGATGGAAATTCATGGAATCCTCGTCGTATCGTTGTATTGACCTAATTGAAGCGGGAAGCACTGTAGGAGCGCCACAGAAGTGTTACTGATGGTGTATGTATGGCGTGTGTCCGGGGAAGAGACAGTCATTTCTTCCCGTATCATGCCAATCAAACCAGCCTTGCCGATCCTGTGCAGTCGGGCACAATCGCCATGAGAAACAGGAATGTGTAACTGGGGCATAAGCAACAGCTCATGAACCCTTTGACACCTGACCACTACTTTGGGTTTCTTCTGCCCTGAAAATAAGATTCCTGTAAATCATGAAGTACATCCCTTTAGGAATAATCAAGTTACTGTAATAAAGGGGACACTTGTGAGATTTGTTCAAATGTGTAAGATTAGTTATATGTGAAACAAAGCAAAAAAAAAAAGTTGGCACACATAATAAATCAAAGATTTTAAAATACGATAGAATAACATTTTATGATGTGATATCTCCTAGAAAATATGCAGAATTAGCTCCAACTATTTAGCAACCAAAGTAAAAAAGTGACCTCCACTTGCCCCTAAGGGAATTTGTCTTGCACAGAGAGCATAAAAAACAAACTACATAGGACATCAACAACCACACAGGACAGAACATAACATTTAAGCATTAGGCAAGAATATTAAATGGCAGTAATTATAATGAATTAGTAAGTAAAAAAAAAATATTTGTAAGGGGTCTTAAAAGTGCAAAGTGCCAAGTTCATGTTGTGAGATCAGAGTTTTTGAGAGAGGAGTCTTTTCATTCTTTTCAAAGCAGCACACCAAAGATTTATTTACTTAACGGTATAAAACAATTTTCTGAAAATGCAGGAGTATGATTTAATAAAGGAGAATAAAAGTAAGAGACAATCCTCTGTTTGTCCATCTGTGAGGCTTTGTACCCAAGCACAAAAAGTGGCTTGAATGGCATCAATGAGAACAAATCTTCAAATCTAACAGGTTGTTTGTCATGTGCGATGATTGTGGCTGCACTTGTGGTCCCAGCCAACTTTTTAGATGAAAAGCTTCTACTCTTACATCCAATTTAACAGGCTATTTTTGCAGTTGTGTTTTTAACTTCAAAACCAGCAAACTTCTTCATCCGTTTACAAAGTCTGGCTTCAAACACACAGCATGTAAGCTCGGACAAATCCAGCCATCTGGGATCTCAAATTGGCCAGTGGAAACTCACAGTCACTGACTGTTTACATGGGCATGCCACAGTCTTCTTGTTGTTTTGCCCCTCTGTGCTAATTTAACTTTGATCTGTCCTTTCTGTGGCTGCACATGAGATCTGATTCATGCACAATAATAGCCCATGCATGATTGAGCAGCTGGATTGCTGTATGAGATATAGAAGGCCAAGGAACCCATCTGAGTCATAGCTGTGTAAAAGCCTACTGTTCAAAGTGCCCTTCAGTTATTGAATCTTTTACATCTCTCGTTAAAACACATGATTTTATTTGAGTTAAGCTAATTGGATATTGTCATTAATGTGTGGATTCATCTCCAGGAGGATTGTTTTCATTGGATTAATGTCAGAATATTACTTTCCATTAAAATTTCATCACTTTGTCCATTAAACCATCACATTGCAGAGGAGGAAGGCAATCTGCTAATCAAGGTGGGCGGGTTTGTGCTTGTGTGCGACAAATAGAAAGAGAATATACCTAAATGAAGACAGGAGGTGTTTGAGTGCACTGAGTGTGTTTTGTCTACAGGCTTGTGGATGCGATGTAGCTCAATTATCTCCAACCGGTGCGTGGGCGAAGCATGAGGGTGACGAACAGGAAACACTGTACATTATTTATCAAGAAGCAGCTGTTACAGAGGGACATATATGAGTGCACATATAAGTACGGACAAGTGTCTGCCCACGCGATGCACCAGGTCCGATGTGACGCAGTCCATCAGGCCGTCAGTCTGAGTGTGAAGGAGCCCGTCACTCTGAAGTCAGCCACTTCATCAAGTAACCAGTCACAGCTAATTATCTGTTTTATTTTCAATCGTTTGCTCCGCAAGAAGCTCTTGGAATGCAATGCTGGTACAAAACTATGTTGGCCAAGCAGAAACATGCTGCAAGTTAACCCTTTAAAGCCTGAAAACACAAATTATAGCCAGAAAATTCTTATTTTTTGGAGCTGAAATGTTTATTTCACTTTCTACTGAAATCCCTCAAAAAATCAAAATTTCCACAAAATTTAACATACATATTTTTTGGATCTCATTTGATACATTTGGTTTTTTTTTGTGTTTTTTATCATTTATTTGATTGTATTCAGATATTTTTTTAATTAAGTTGTTGATCATATTGATTAGATAGAGGTATCATTAAAGTATGAATCAAATATGACACAACAGGCTTAAAGGGGTTAAAAACAAAACAAAGCCCAAAATGATCCAAACCCAGAAAACACACCCATGAGTAGAAACACAGTATAACTAAGTAGAACAACAGAAGTGCTCCAGGCCTGGAGAGGGGATTGGAGCAGGGAGAGTGTGTCGGAGAGATAGACGAGAGAGACTGTGGTCAAATCAGTCGCTCTTAAATTTGAAGTGCTCATGTATTTGAACATTTACGGTAAATGCTCCATGCAGAGAGACAGGGGGATGCCAGGCTGGCTGAGCAACTTTATCATATTCCTTTTTTCCTTTTACCATCAAAAGTGTGAATTATAGAAGTTTTGCATCGATGTTGGCCTTTAAGATGCCTCTTTTTCTAACATGAATGAACATAAATCTTGGTGAGATGTGGCCTCAGTTTCTAGTCCTTATCTGGTACCCGTTATGGTCTTATGTTGCTGTGCCCCATCTGCTTCAATATTTGACTTGTTTTAGGTTTTGTACTTGTCTTCTGTGTGCCTTGGCCATCCACTCAAGCACACTCTTTGGTGTGAGAACTGCCACTCAAAGGATATTTTTGCTTTTTTTGGGCCATTCTCTGTGGAACGTAGAGGTGGATGTTTGTGAAAATCCCAGTGAATAGCAGTTTCCAATCTGATGTTCATGTTTAATCCCAGCAGGTCCCTTTGATCATGCCTACATGCCCAGATACACTGGGTTGCGGGTGTACCTAATAACATGGTTGTTTAGTATGTGCCAGAATACGAGATGGCAGAGTCTTCATGAATTATCAAACATTTTTTTGGATCATTTCTCAGGTGACATCAAATCAGTTGTAAAGGAGGTGGGTTTTAACACCTCACTGTCTTTCCTTAATCACCCTCTCATTTGGTTTGTCCTTACTTTGAGCCATCATCATCTCTCTTGGCATTAATATAATACAAGTTTTCTCTTTTCTTTGTTCTTTTCAGCTACAGCATGTCTCTGTCTCCGTCAGTGTCCTCAAACACCCCTGCCCGAACAGCCTCACATCTGAAGCCTCAGTTATATTTCTACTTTGTGGCGAGAAAGCAATCAACGAGCGACTGAATCAAAAGTATTCAGACGGCATCTATAATAACCAAAGCATTAGTGTTTCCAACCTTTATGCATCCTGTGAATAACTGTACCTATGGACTGTGGTTACTGAAATGAAAAGATGACAGAATGTTTTTGAGCTTGTTGCAGTTTAAGTTAAAAAGCAAATGAGTCCTTTCTAAAAAATAACTCACCACACTCTGTAAGATCTTACCACCCGATGCTTGTTCCTTTTAGCTAAGTATGCATGCAGGTAACATCCATATTTACAGTATAATATATCTGCACTGCTGTGATTAATAATTATGTGGAAAATCTATGCCGATAGCGTGACGTCATAGCAGCATGACACAGTGTACCCAGCTATTAAATACAACGAAGAAGAAAACGTGACACAGTAAACAAAGAGCATTGATTCTCTTCACCGAAAATACCGAGGAAGGTCTGCACCTCCACAGTAGACCATGGGACGCTTGATCTTGATGCCATTTTCCAAACAAAAAAGCCTTGAGAGTTATCTTCACGAAGACGAGTGGAGATGTAAACATGGCGGGGCTGTGTTGTTTTTTATTACCGCTGTCGCACGGGAAGTGACGTCTCCTTCGACCAATCAACGGGCTGCAGTGTTTCTAGCTCCAACTTCTGGGGTTGGATCGGTATGCTTGGCACCCCAACAGAAGGGTCCCAAAAAGTAGGACGGTGCGGTTCGTTTATAAGGGGTCCAGTCCCGGTTTTAGGCTATGGAAACGCCACAAAAAGCGAGCTGTACCGAGACGAACCGAACTGAACCCTCTGGTGGAAACAAGGCTATTATGATCACTGGCAGGTGAAGTGAGTAACACTGATCATCTCTCCATCATGGCACCTGGATATATTAGGCAGCAATTCAACATTTTGTCCTCAGAGTTGATGTTAGAAGTACGAAAAATGGGCAAGGACTGGATTGACTGATCAGGATTTGTGCGAGTTTGACAAGAGCCAAAGTGTGTTGGCTAGACTTGATCACAACATCTCCAAAACTGCAGCTCCTGTGAGGTGTTCCTGGTCTGAAGTGGTCAGCATCTATCAAAAGTGGTCCAAGGAAGGAACAGTGGTGAACAGGTGTTCAGGGCTGATGCACATGGGAAACAAAGGCTGGCCTGTTTGATCCAGCAGACGAGCTACTGTTGCTCAAATTGCTGAAGTGAATGCTGGTTCTGATAGAAAGGTGTCAGAATACACAGACTATCACAGTTTGTTGCGTTTGGGGCTGTACAGCTGCAGACAAGTCAGGGTTGCAGGTGGTCATAATGTTATGCCTGGTTGGTGTATTTCTGACTTAAGTTTCTTGTGGCATCTACAGGAAAGTAACTTAAGAAATTGTCTTTTTCCTTATTTGTGTCGTGTGTTTGAATATCAGATAAACAATGGGATTGGTACAACAGACTTGAATCTGTTTCCCTTGTATTGAAACCATCTAAAAGAACTCTACATAAATAAGGAAATGACATCCTAACTATTAAAGTAGGGAAATAATGGAAAAAGGTACGTTTAATGGCATACATAATTTTATCTGAGCTGTAGTTATTTGAGACCAGTAAAGAACCAAAGAGTTGCATCCAAGCAAGACAAAACCTGGCGGCCGTGTAAGTCAGTCTGTAAAAACTTGAGCTGGGCACTGGAGGGTGGCTGATTCAAGTCTATCAAAACGTACTTGGAAGTTGGTTTGGTAGCTGGGGAGATGCCAGCTGGCTTCTTTGGGCACTGCCGCCTGTTAATGCAGTAGATAACGCAGCTGAAATAAATTGGTGTTTCTTGCCTCCACAGCCTCGGGGTGTAGGGTTTGCACCCTTGCACCTTGAGCTTCATCGCACGTGAACCTCTATGAATGATCTAATGAAGTAATGTTGCCGGCGATGTAGATGAGTCGTCAGGAATGATGAATGGTGAAGTGCTGACCCAGCATCTGCTTCCAAACCTGTGTCTGCAGTCACATGCATACAATACAGTACATCTGGTGCTATGAGGGTGCTGACAGGATTTCCAGGAGAACGAAGCAGAGGTTGGCACAGTTAATTGAAAAATGTTACTGTTTCAACAGTAAATAGTTAGCAAAGATGTTTACTTTGATAGCAGCTTATCATTCATGTAATAATTAACTGAAGTTTGTGTAAACATTAAGCAAGGTGGGGCAGATAGCCTAATGATTATGTCTATGCACACCATACAGAGGCTAATATCCCCTTGTGCCCTAAAGTTGGGCATCTACTTTCCCATTTCAACACTATTTTGATCTGAATTTTGACTCATATCATTGGCTTTACAGTTAGGGTGGTACAATTAGGGTGGATTTCATCTTGACTTTAAGGTTGTCAAACAAGATGATACCTTGATTCTAGAAATGCCGAGATTTACCAATACTAAAAAACAAAAAGGACACAGAATCAGATTATTAGGGCACATGAACAGCAGAGACGAAAGAAAAAACTGATCCTTGATCTGCTGCTGGGAGCTGCTCAAGCTGCGGTGACCGATTGGGTTCAGAGGGCAGAGCACAGATGTTAGCCAAACAATGGAGAAACAAACCACCGGGAGATGATGAGTTCGACTCTGAAAGTAACTTTATTGGAAAAAGAGAGAAGACGGCTGTTTTTTTTAAAGTATATTTCACACAAAGCGAGTGCAGAAGAAAAGAGGACTGATTCTCAGGGGCTGTTGTGGTTCCTCAATAAAGTCAGAACAAACAGAGGGAACATTAGCATGGCTGACTGTTGGACACTGGAGTTATACTTGGAAACAAAACTGGTAATGTTATGTTCTTAAAACTGAACTCTCTGATGATAAACCCAGTGACCATTTTGATGTTTAATGTGCCGCAAATTAACATTACACACCCACCTGTGTAACAAGCACTACATTAGCAGCTATTGTTCCTTGAAGTTGGCGAACTTCCCCCTAAGGAGAGGTTAATGCTGTGAAAACAACCTGTGCTTGCAAAAGAAGCCTGATGTGGACTTATTACTGCCTAATACATGCTAGAAATCAGTTATATGAATGACAGGACTTATTACCTAAAGCACAAGATGTACTTTTTTCTTTCTTTCTTTTCTTTTTGTGCAATATTAATCAGTCAATAAGCTTAACATAATTAAAACATGTTGACTGTTTCTACTTTTGCTCAAGTATATAATCCAACATGGTTCAATCTATTGTATCAAACCATTAAATATGTTTACTTCAAAACAGTAAAACTAAATAAAATGATTTTATTGCAAATACATTCAGGATTTATAGATTCCTGAATTAGATGGGTGCCACTGCTGAGAGCTATGACATGAAGTTGTAACATCTTTCACAGGATTTGTCTCTCCTCTACAGCTGTCATAAACAGACTTAATTTGCATTTCTTCAGCTCTGGAGCTATGATTCTTTTTTTTTTGGAGTCAGTAAAACTACAAAATACTTGAATTGACTGCTTTCACCTTCACAACTTTGGAGTGGACATCCACATAAAATCCAGCAAAAATTCCTTCTAAGTGTCCTCACTTAAGGCTTATTGTTATTGCCTGCACAGAGTGAAAACCAGACCTGAGGCTTGATGTTTTATTACCATACCTTTAATATAGATTGGACAGAAAAACTTTATAAGTTCACCAATAAAAAAAAATACATTAAAGAAGATGTAGTCCCCTGCGTTTCCTTTTATTTTCTTTCCCCCTGCTGCTCTGCATGGCCGTAATCAATCTTTATCTGCGACGCTGCGTTAGGAGTTAAGACAAGCATTCAACTGAAAATATACTGGCCTGTTTAAAAGTGGCATTCAAGAAAATGGGGAAGCATCTTGTCAAGTGGAAACAAAATAAAAACACACAGGAGACATAAATGAATCATTCAGTGTGAAACCTTCCTCTGCACCAGATTTACCATCACATGCCGAAAAAAAAGACACGATTGTAAGACCTTAGAACATGCAAATATCTCTTTGTCTATAATGTTTTTGTTTGTCTTTGTTTTCAATAATGTGTCTGTACAAAGGGCAGGAGAGAAAAAGAGTCAAATATGTGCCATTGGTTGTCGACTGCTGAAGACGGGTGGAAGGCCCACTGTAAGCCCAGTGAAGAGGGCTGCAGGGGCTTTGCAGTGCTTTCGCTACACTGGGTTCTGGGTCTCTTAGGGGTATGTGGACGGCAGAGAAAACACCAAGACCATCCTGGAAGCTGCAAAAAAGGCTTCCTGTTGGCTGTGGATCAAAAGGGCTGACACATATTCCACACTTACAGAGGAAAGAATCTAGATTTGTAGATATGCTGCAAGCTAAACGCATCATTTCCCTTTATTGGAAAAATGTTGATGGACCAAGAATTGGAAGGTAGATTAATGAGATGGCATCAAACAGGACAATGGAAACGATAACATACATTATTAGATGGAAACAACATGTTTTTAATGACATCTGGAGACCTTTTATAAGTTTTTTAAGACATGATGCTAATGTTGGTAATTGCTTCAGCAGGAAGAAGCTCTGAGGGAGTAGAATGTCCATGTGGTGTAATATAATGAGAAACGTCCTTGAAATTCATCAGTGTTCTGTTTTCAGTATTTGTCTGTATGATCAAAGTTAGAGTGTACATATATGTATATGTATCTGTGGGCATATACATACTGTATACCATACTCAGTGTCTTATTGCTATCAATACTACTTTATCTTTTATTTCTTACTTCACTTTTTTTAAATTTCTTTTTCATCTTATTTTTATTGTATAAACTTATTTGGTGAGGGGAAGAGGAGATGGGAGGGAGAAGGGGGAAGAAAAGTTTGCTTTGTTGGATGTAATGGTATCTTACTGTTTGATTTGCTGTAACTTGCAAACAAAAAACTAATAAACACATGTATAAAAAAAAAGAGCTGACGCATGACATAGCTAGCTAGGGTGTCTGTTGATATGACCTGAACACCAATGACCCAATTGCACTAAAAACAGAAGTTAGTGAACCCCATTTACTCCTTTAATCTCTGTGACTTCTGGAATTGAAATTTATATTGCTGTCAAGTGTATGAGTACTTAAAAAAATCTGAGCTTGTCCAGAAGGCTGACGGAGAGACTGCATGCTTAGTTAACCAGCTGTTATCCAGCGAAGTTTATTCCTTTAATTAAATAGCCAATGCTAATTGTGAAGTGTGTTTATGTGATCTGTCTGCTGTCACGTTTGAGGCTCCCACCTCTTCCTGCTTCAGAGGATGCTGATTGGGTTAACCCGCCACTCACAATCATTGTAGACTGGCAGATAGATCTATGAGTTTACAGACAATGAATCAGAGATGATGAGAGATCCAGCTACTATGCAGTTTTACAAATTTTGCATGATGCAAACTGTCAGAATAGTCAAAACAGACAAGTTATAGAAAAATGTATCCCTCTGCTTATAAAGATAAGAACTTATCACACCAGCCCAATCTTTTGAACAAGGGTACAAACATGTTTTTTCCTGCTGTAAAAATCAGCATTTTGACATGGACTGTGTAGAGCAACCCTCACATAATCAGGATAATGTCAGGGTAGCCCGCCTTGGAAATTCCCTGACATGGTTGTTTACACTTAATAACAATTTGCATCCTTACTTTATATCATGATCCTCTTTAGTTAAGTTCCCTTTTATGTTTTCATGTTTCATGTTTGTCTTTGTACTTCCTGTTTTATTTTGAAAATTTACCTGTCTTTCTTTGTTCCCATAGGTTTTGCTTCCTGTCTGGCTCTGTAACACCTGATCCCTGATGATTCCCTCCCAGCTGTGTCTCATCACCCCAATCACCTCATGTATTTAAACCTCATCTCTTCCCCTGTCTTGTTGCCAGTTCGGTTGTACCTCAGCGTCAGGTTAGAGCATCTTTTCCATAGTCTTGTTCCACGTCTGTTTTTAATCCTGCCTTGTTTTTTAACCTTGCCTTTTGCCTCAATGATTTGGATACCTTTGCCTTGCCTGACTGATATTCTGTGTACTGATCCTGACCTGTAAAATAAAGTAGTCCTGTATTTGGGTCCTTTACCTGGTTTAGTCATGACACTTTATTGATACATGTTAAAAAGCATATCAACAGCTTTGAAGAAAGACTTGAGATGAGCATAGTAGCACTCAGAAGTGAATTTCGACCAGCGTTACAATGTGCAAAACATCACACCTGAGAAGGAAAGCTGCAGTGTTCTAGCTCAGTATCCAACAGCTATGCAAGAAGGCTCTTCAGATGCTCGAGTGGCCCAGTGGTGATCATTTTAGAGCAGATGTACTGCAAAACTTTTGATGAAGAACAGTGGAAACAACACTTTCAAATGTCCAGATGCACGTTTGAGTTTGTGTTACCCTCACTGCCATCAAATGAACAGCCCCCATAACAGTGGTTGTTTTTTATTCGTCCTGTCAAGTCCCCCTTTCCCTTGTTTTGCACAGGATGATGTGCCCACCCCTCTCTCCCTAAGTGGATTACTCTGATTATTAGCTGCTGTTTTCACACTTTGGCTCACACAGACTTCACACAAAAAAAACACTAGGGGGTGCAGGAAATTGACACTGGTAAGGTCTGGGTTTTTTGAACACTTGCGTCAGCTTTTTGGTTCCTCTTGCCTCTTGTTAGATCAAGAGACAGGTGTGTGCCAACTAAGCGTGAGCAAAGGATTAATGGTGAAAACGCTTTCGCACAGTTAATTTTATTCATCCTTGTGTTGGGGCAGGATTCTCAGCTTGCTGTAGCTCAGCCTTGAGGCATAAAAAGATGCGACTGATGGAATAAAGACAGAAAAACTGTAAAAATAGAAATAATAAAAGGGTGAATACACGTGGATTTGAGGCTGTTCTCATGTTCTGTACAACTATAACAAACACTTAAAGCCCTTTTATCACTCATGTCCCCCTGTCATGACACTTAAATTTGTCATTGTGGCTGGGTTTACTGCTCTGTTGATCCGATTTAAGGCTGTGTTTATGTGTGTGAGTGTGTATTAAAATCATCCAAGTGTAAATGTGTGATCATGCATGTAAAGAGTTTACACCACAGGCTCAAACCGAGCATTGATTGATTGTACTCCGTAAAGTGACATCAAACACATCGTGGCCTTGACACGCGGCCTCGACGACGAACAGGAAATGAGATTGTGTTTTACTAGCATGTCACACATGCACATACACGAAGGTGGTGGGGATGTCGGACTCTCATTTACATCTTAGATCTGAAATTCAACGTTTGCTCATTATGAGACCTGTCAGAAAAGTTACATGATAAATCTAGCAAAATTTGTCATCCAATTCTCAGCGTAACAGCAAGAAAATGATCTTATGATGACAAATGTGTTTGTGTGTGCATGTGTGTGTGGGTGGGCTTTTACAATCCCCAATCCCAATTAAGTTGGGATGCTGTCATAAATAAATAAAAAACAGAATACAGCCATATGAAAATATTTTTTGACCTATATTTGGTTTATTATGTAAGAGTGAAAATGGGATATGCTAAGAATAACCAAATATTTGGTAGTCAACATGATTACAGTAACAGTAAAGACATGTTTATTATGATTTGTTACGCAGACGTACGGCAATTGCTGCATTGCTGTTTACACATATAAGTTTACAATAATGTTAGTTGATATTCTAGTATCAGGTGTTCTGACTAGTGGCTGCTGTTCATGCAGCAGATAGCTGGAGAGAGAGAGAGAGAAAAGGGGAGAGGGGAAGAAGAAGAGGTTGGGAATGAGTTGACTGTATAGGCATCGGAGCTCACTAAAAGTTATGAGAAAGACCCTGAACCTGTACTGACTGATTTATTCCTTCACACTCCCATGTCGCTTACAATTACACAAAGACAAGATATTTAATGTTCAAACTGATAAAATGTATTGTTTTTTGCAAATATTCATTCATTTTGCATTTTATGCCAGCAACATGTTCCAAAAATTCTGGGACAGAGGCAACAAAAGACTGGGCATGTTAGGGGATGCACAAAAACATCTGTTTGGAACATTTCACAGGTGAACAGGTTAAGTGGAAACAGGTGAGTGTCATGATTGGGTATTAAAGGAGCATCCTCAAAGGTCTCAGTCATTTACAAACAACAATGGGACTAGGTTTACCACTTTGTGAACAACTGCGTGAGCAAATAGTCCAACAATTTACAGCTGAAGGAAGTTTAAATATTTTATCTCTACAGTCCACAATATCATCAAAAGATACAGAAAATTCAGAGGAATCTCTGCACGTAAGCAGCAAGGCTGATAACCAACACTGAATGCCTGTGACCTTCTATCCTTTTGTAGGATATTATCACGTAGGGTCAGGATCACTTCGTAAAAACCATCATGAATTACACAGTTCATTGCTACATCTACAAGTTCAAAACCATAGCAAAAGCCATAAAACAACAACACCCGGAAATGCCACCAGCTTAAGGGCTTGAGCTCATCTAAGATGGACTGATACAAAGGGCTCTAATTTCGTAGACCAGGCACAGGCGGGGCGCACCTGCCCTGCGCCGCGCCTGCGCCGTGCCAACGGGGTATGTCCAGGGCATTTTGCAAGTTTCGTGCATGGCGCAGTCTGGCGCAGGGAGGCGCACCAACGCCTCCGTCCCTCCTACCGACGCAAGTAGCAGAGAGGGAGGAGAGGAGGCGTGAGTGAGTTTAACACAGCCGAGTGTAATATTCACCAATCAAATGAACGCCTCTCCTCGCCTTTAAATGGGCGCGGGTGAGGCGCAGTGACAATCTCACCTCAGGGGCAAGAAGGTCAGAGCCGCTGTCACTTTTACAGCAACTGGGAGAGCGCAGGGGCCACCGGGCCGTGCATCGGAGGACATGACATGCGTCACCGTGTGGACCACCTCGCGGGACAGATATAATCTGTTCCTGTGTCATAATAGGAGTACAAAATTAAGTGATAATTTCATTTGAACACAGCAGCAGGCTAATCCATTCATCATGCTTGTGATCCACCTGCATTCCTGGTCTGTCGTCGCCAAATAGCAGCGCCTTAGGTTGAAAATATATCTCCTCCTCATCCTCCTTGCAATAATGCCTGCTACTCCATCTTTTTAGATCACGTTACGAATAAAGATTAAAAGAGAGAAATATGGGCAATCACAGGTAAATCATTAAGACACCGAGTGACTTACATTTATTCAGCGAGCGTCTCTCTCTTTTTGCTTTTCTATTTAATTTCATGAGATGAGAGAAGCCAGATACTCCGTATTGGATGATGTGGCTGTTTGTGGTTGGCTGAGAGATGTGAACTTGTTAGTTATGACAAACGTCTCTGATCTGACATCAGATGTGACGGGACAATTAATATAGATACAAATGTATGTGCTGGTTCAGATGGTTTCATTAAATAGTAGTTGCTGTGATTGTTTATCGCATTAAAATGTGTCTGACACCCGTCTGTGGACACCTGCCTTTGAGGTTTTGGTGACGTGTGCATACTGTGCGCCTGTCAGCCAAATTACCACTGCCCCGGGTGCGCCTCTCCTGCGCCGAGAATAGACCAGGTTGGAGCTGGCGGGCTTTCAGCGCACCCTCTGTGCGGTTTTTTGGCACGAAATTGTCACTGCGCCAAGCTGGATCTGTGGACACCTCCCCCTGGTGCGCTGTCACACCCATCTCGGCGCAGCCGGTCTACCAAATTGCCAAATTGGCTGCGCACGGCGGTGCGCAGGTCGAAATTACCACTGCGCAGGGTGCGCCAGGCTGCACCACCCTGAGTTGCTCCAGGAAATTAGAGCCCAAAGTGTAAAAGTGTGCTGTGGTCTGAAGAGTCCACATTTCAACCTGTTTTTTGGAAATCATAGATGTTGTGTCCTCCAGGCAAAAGAGGAAAAGAACCATTCAGACTGATGTCAGCACAAAGTTCAAAAGCTAGCATCTGTGATGGTATGAGGGTGTGTCAGTGCCCATGGCATGGGTAACTTGCACAACTGTAAAGACACCGTTAATGCTGAAAGGTACATACAGGTTTTGGAGCAACAGATGCTGCCATCCAAGTGACATTTTTTTCAGGGGACGTCCCAGCTTATTTCAACAAGTCACATTGTGGGACTCGACTGGCCTGCCTTCGGCCCAGATCTATCCCCCATTGAAAATGTGTGACAAGTTATTAAGCACAAAACACAACAACGGAAACCCTGCTCTGTTGAACAACTGAAGTCGTAAATTAAGCAAGAATGGGGAAGAATTCCACCAACAAAGCTTCAACAATTAGTGTCCCCGAGGTGTTAAAAGGAAAGGTGATGTAACACAATGGTAAACATGCTTCTGTCCCAGATTTTTGGAAGTTGCTGCAGGCAGAAAATAAAAAATTAGTGAATATTTGCAAATAAACAGTTGAGTTTATTTTGAACATTTAATGTCTGGTGTATGTTGTGTATTCAATATTCTGTTTCTATTTACGTTTTACGCAATGTCCCATCTTCATTGGATTTGGGGTTTGTATAACACCAGTTTGTCTCATTTGTCTGCTGCCTTTTTGATTTATTTCCAATTTTGTTAATTCAATACATTTTTTCAGAGTTTAATTTGAGCTCCTTCTTTCCTTCAAAGGTATCTCCTTCTCCTTTTAATGGAATTCATTACATTTTGTCCCTCGCTGCTTTGAACATCCATTTAACTCATTTTAGCTCAAACAACACCCCATAAAATGCATCTTTTCACAGCTTAACACTCAGCAGGAGTTGAAATGAAACATATGAAATGCCAGATTTAGTGAGCTCTCCCTCTTGTCTCAGGAGATTCACTCGCTCAATCAGGCCCAATCTTGGTGACGCTCAGCGGATGAGTAAAGTGTGAGCAAAGGCTACCTTTTGTGTTTTCAAAACTAATATGCAAACATCATTGAGGCGCAGAGGATGAGTCACTGCTTCATTCTTTTGCATTTAATTTAAGACTGTAGCTCCTCTGTTCAGTTTGAGGATCAGTCTCAATATTTGGCAGTGAGATCAGGTAAGTGCTGAACAAATAGACATTTCTACTCATAGAGCACATCGTGACTCGCATTGTTTCATACAGCTGACTTTCTGCACATGCTGATACTTTTTATGTGACTAGAAAGATTTTTCAGTTTTTTGTTGCAAATGTAGGAGCTCATTAATCAAACTGGGCTCCATTGTCTTTGATGAATACAAGTTACTGTACATGCAAATGAGATGAAAAATGCAGGATAATAATAGTTTCTTATGCAGTGGTTGTATGTTTGTACAAAGCTTGGAAGCAGAAATATAAGCTGATTCATGAATAAATCTGAGAGTGCAAAGAGGAATAAAAACACATAGTTAAGAGATTATTATGAGGAGGAAGTTAAACAGAAAAGGAAAATAAGTCAGTAAATACAGACCAAGATGCAAAGGCAATAATTATTATATGAGACAGGATTAAAAAGCCCTGTGCAACCATAGCAATACTGCACAGATTGAACCTATTATGACTCATTTCTTTTTACTATCAAGCAGATGGAATTATTTTCATTTCCATCCAATCTTTTAGAGTGAAATATCTCCTCTGCTTGTCATCCTGACACACTGGTGTTGACAGATTTTTAAGAAAATGATTCCTAAGCCCTACTGGATAAAGTTGAGACACAATGAAAAACTGGTTCCTTGAAAAAACTTTAAAGTACTTTAAAGTATTTTACATTGAAGAATCCATACCCTTTTCAAGTCTTATATAGTGCACATGTCTCCTCCGCATGATAGGACCCTTCTATGCACAAGAAAAAAGTCTATAGCACCAAAACTTCACCCCCCTCTTTATGGTGCAAGAAGCAAGAAGGCTAAAATGACTCCCCTGAATAGACCTACAGCATGAAATCCTTCAATTTATTAAGCCCATTTTGGCCCAAACTGTACTATGTGCTAAACCAGGGGCCGTCCACACGGAGATGAATACCGACATATATGCACATGTTTTTAATCACATATGTGTTTCATTTACATGGATATGCCATTTGGGGTGCCCAATTAAATGCATTTTTTAAAATGGGTCCAAGAGTGAATAAATCTGAAAACCCTGACCTTGCATTTCTGTGTGTAGAGCAAATATGGATCATTTCAAAACAACGACGTCATAGGCCCACCTCTCCCTTAAACTAGGGTGACCACACGTCCTCTTTTGCCCTGATAAGTCCTTCTTTTGGTTGAAAAATTATGTCTGGGGGGATTTTATAAAATTCCCTAAAATTGCTCAGTTTGTTCTACAGACGAAGCTGTCACCGGTGACAGAAAAAAAAATGCATGATTCACCACCACAACTCCTAGAGTATCCACGCTATCCAGATAATTCCAATGATTCTGAAGCTGCGAAGCAGAGCTTTCCAGTGATATGTGGTACATTACAGTAAAGGCTGGATTACCTGAGGGGGAAGGACGGGAAGTGAGCAGAGAGAGTCGATTCAGTGACAACAGTGAGCCATTTATCAGTATTTTCTGTGTAAATAATGTAAACATATTGTAAATAATGACATTAGTATCATTCTGGAGTGTTTTCTAGACGTTCTTTTGCTGTATTTTCGCCTTAGTCATCTTTTTCGTTGTCGTCTTTTTCATCATAGTTTGTGTTTTATGGATTTTTCTAAACAGTTAAAAAATATAATTATATAAATAAGAAATAATTATAATAACAATAAATAGTACAAATAGGTTGAGACTCTGTTTTGTCTTCTCAAAAGTGTTGTATATGCTCATTTAGAATTGTTTATAAAGAGAACCTGTTGGAAATTCAAATCTCTTTTTTATTTTCTTGTAATTACACACTGTTTTAAGCATTTACAACTTAATAATGACAAATATTTTCTAGAATGTTAAATTTTTACATGAAATAAGGCGCAAAATTATTTACTCAAAGGGCATTTTTTGACACATTATAGACACAAAAGGCAAAAAAGACCATGCAGCCATTTATTTTAAAAGTAGTAAAAGGGTTAATATTTATAGTAAAGCGCTGCACAGGACCACTGGCATTTTTCCAATGTCCCTACCTGTCAAGATGTTGAGCTTGCGTCATGATGCAACACATACTGCTGAGGGTCCTCTTTTGGGGGTTTCAGAATATAATCACCCTACTTCAGCTGTATGCACTAACTCAGACAACAACAGAAACAATGGTGGAATACGATGTTGCGTTAACGCTGCAGGAGCCTCTGAGGTTGTTTTGACTTGGTGTATGTCTGCAGCAGTGTTACAGCGCCACTTACAGGCCTGGCATATGTACTACAGCGTTTTCAGTGTTTTCGTGTGGACAGACACATTTACTGAAATGGTGCTGTCTTTAGAGAGAATGGTGTTGTCTCCATGTGGACAGGGCCTCAGTTGAAACACACCTCACTTAGATCTGTGGCTGGGCACTTAACGTGAAAGCACCCTTAAAGAATGAAAGATGAGCAGAGAGCAGATTTACTGCATTTTCATCTTTTAAGGAGTGGATATTAAGACATGTCTCACAACATCAGTGCTTGAAAAGCTGGATTTGATTAAACTTACTTTGATCATTGTGCAAACTGCAGTTCATAACCTCTTTTTAAGCTGCCACTGAGCTGCATTTTGGCTTAACTGATTGCAGTGGAGCATGGAGGAATACATGAGGGTCCAACAGGCTGCCCCTGACAGTTTAGGTGAATTTCTGGCAAATTCTTACAACTACTTTCCCCGACACAGAGAGGTCAGAGTCTTGAGCTGATTCCACAACTCTACAGCATTTTTTTGAGTGAAGTGTTTGATAAAATGATGGGTAATTTACAACTTTGTTTACAACCTGGACTGAGCTATTTCCTGCACTTTGTCCACTGCAGCTGAAGGACTGTGCCGATGAGCAGAACATAACCATCCAAAAAGCTCTCCATGACCGTAAAGTGCTCGGTATTCACTGCCCACCGTTTTTATTTGAATGTCAGAAAGTGCTCTCAAATATCTGCAATAAAATGAAAAGATGAAATGACACGTGTACTGATCTGCAGAAAATCACACAAGGCTATGATACAATTGGATGCAAAAACTACACTGATGAAATGATTTCAAGCAATGTAAATGTTAAAGTCTAAATTATTAGATAGATACTATTATATACTGAAGCCAGAAACAGAAGACAGTTGAGATATTTTTGTTACTTCTCTCCTGGCTTGTCATGTTTTACATTACTGGGTTTGACTCAATATACTTGTTTTTTTGAGGTTAAATGTTGGCTGATATGGACTGATAGGTAGATTTCTTCAAAGCAGATGACACCTGCCTGATAAAGTTGTTTCAATTCTGATTGTTTTGGTGGATGCAGTAATGGTTGTAGAGATTTTACAACTAAAAGATACCAACAACAAAAAAAAACTTTCATCACATTTTTTCTGAATGTGACCATACTCTATGGACTGAATAGGAAGCTGTGGGGGCCTGATATGACCCTTGGGCCACCAGTTGATTACCACTGCTGTAGATGATCAGATGCAGCTCTTTCCCCATCCCCTTTGGAAACACTCAGATAGGTAGAGATGGGAATTGATAAGAATTTATTGATACCAGTGCCATTCTGCTTATCAATCCAATTCTTTATTGATTCTCTCATAGCTTTCTGTGGATTTTCTGCCCCCCATAAAAGCAGGTCTACAGGTTTCCCCGGTCAACAACACCAAAAACATTGTTCTCATGATATTCAGTGCCAAGAGAAATGTTCCAGCATATTGCTGGTGTTTTCACCCTTGCTTAAAATCACACTGGATGTTGTGCAGCCAGTGAATATTGTGTTAAATTAAGCTTAACTTTTGACTGCTTCTGCATCCAGCTGACGACATCTGATGAGAGCATGACATCCTTTATTTGCAAGGCAGCCAGATCCCAGTAAGGAATTGAGAAGGGAATTATTAAGCCAGAAGACTAATGATATCAACTGTTTAAGCTAATTGTTATTGATTCTAAACTGGAATCGGTTTTCGATTATCATCCCTACATGTAGGTGGAGGCTGTATAGCTATTACCTAATAAAGCCCAGGAAGTAACAAACAGTGTTTTAAAGGTGCAGTGTGTAGAATTTGGCATTTGAGCGACATCTATCGTTCAGATTCTAGAATGAGCCCAACCGTAACCAAAACGTCACATCGCTGATCAACAGAAGCCTGTGAAGACCAAAAGGGATCGTGAACACGACATCATTTACTAAAGTGACAAGGTTTGTAACCATTATTTTTATAGATTATAGGTCAGTTGTTGTCCTCTCTCCTCTTCTTCGCCTGCATTCCAGGTAGATTTCAGAACCGGTGGACAGCTTCGCGTTTTGTTCTTTTTGTCCCTAAAATCCACCCGTAGACAACATGGCTGATCGTTATGTCAGCCTACATGAACGCGGAAGCTTTTTCTAACTAAATGAAAGTTAGAAAAATAAAACAAACGTTTTATGGGGATGATTGCACTCCTATTTTGATGGACTTTACATACAAATAGAAACATTATATCCTATATTCACCGTTTCTGTTCGGCAAAATGCTGCCAAATTCTACACACTGCACCTTTAAGGGGTAGTTTCTTTAAAGACGCAGAGCTCATGTTTCTGTAAACTGAGAGTTCGTAAAAGATGTCATGTTCCTCTGCTCCACAAGCCCTTGCTAACTGATTTCGAAGGACATGGGACCTTGAACGCATGCCTCACATGAAGACGTTTGCTGGTTCCCCAGGGCTTTTCTTTGTTGTGCTTCCATGTTCTTCCAGTGCATGCATGGGCTTTTCTGAGCACTTCGGTTTCCTCCCACAGACCAAAAAACATTCTAATAACCGTTAATTTTTAAAAATAATGCCATTAGGTGTGTTTCACTATGAGAACGGATGTCTGTCTTTCTATGTGGCCTTGTGATTGGCTGGCAACTGTTCCAGGGGTGTACCCTGCCTCTTGCCTGATATCAGCTGGGATAGGCTTCAGTCTCCATGACCCTGAAAAGGTTAAGTGGTATTGAAGATGGAAAGATGGCTGGATGGGACCTTTAAATCCCATAATTAATTTCTAGACTGATGCAGTAATTTAGATGCAACCAAGATAGGTTTAAAGAGAGGTTTAAAATAGAAGCTTTGCATCTTCAAATGAAAGTTATAAATGGAAAGAGATCAAGAGGCAGATGATTGTTATGTACCTGAATTAAAATTACCTTAATTCAAACAGAGCTTCAGTGATGGTGTCAGTATCTCTAAACTCCTGAGGATCTGACTCCAGATTTAACAAACAGAAGAATGACAGTGAGTCATAAAAAGTGACATGATAATTGTATCTCTGCTGATTAAATCAGAGCTTATTCTAGTCCACCGGGCTCAGTCATAACTCACAGCTTGAACCAATAATAGACACAGTGACCGGGCTGTGGGCCCAGGCCTCTCTTAATTATTACACCACTCATGCCTGTGTGGAGCAGCCTGAACTGTAAGCCTGTGAGCAAACACAAACACAGTCAGAGAGCAGATTTTTTTGTATTCTCCGCACACAGTGCAATCCTTGTTCAGAGGAGTGGAAGGTGAGCTACGATGTGGGCTCACAAGTCCCTCAGCGGGATGTTTTTCATCCCAGATGAGATGCTACATCCTGGGTAACTCTTCTTGCTGCAGCCCCCTCCTCCTCTCATGTTCAGAAAACTCATCCATATATCCTTCTCCTGACATTTATAGCATTAGCTCCTGCAATGTGGCGTCCTATCTGCACAAACATGCTCTCCCTGTTTGTGTCTCCACTGTATGTACATAAACTGTCCTTGCACAGAATCTCATTTAGACAATAAAGAGGAACACAATGCATGTAGGTCAGCTAAGGGTCAGAAGAATGAAGACATACACCCCTTTTCTTCTTATAAAACAGTTCCTTGTGGTCTAAATGAAACATCTGTGCCATATTTAGGCTTAAATATGGCACAGATCAATCACCTGATGTGTTTTTGACTGTATTATCAGCTTTCTCTCTCCAACAATCAGTTTTGTTCTGTCTCTTTAAATGCAGATGAGATCCTTCTCACTCTACCCCTCTTTTAGGCTGTACTGCCTGAGGAGGCTACGCTAGATAAACTGCTGGACATTATGAACAATGCCAGTCACCCTCTGTACACCGTCATCAGCAACCAGACTGAGAGACTCTTTTGTCCCTCAGACTATCAGACTGGACAACTCCTCACTGAGGGGGAGGAGGAGTAACAGGAAGACTGAGGACAGGAAGGAGCAGTAGCCAGCCTGTAGACATATATTTATTCATTCATTCATTTTCTATACCGACTATCCCTTTCGGGGTTGTGGGGGACTGGAGCCTATCCCAGCTGTTGGGAGGCGAGAGGCGGGGTACACCCTGAACCGGTCGCCAGTCGATTGCAGGGCAACGTATAGAGACAGACAACCATTTAAGCTCACACATCATAACTAAGGGCAATTTAGAGTGACCAATTAACCCAGTGAGCATGTTTTTGGTATGTGGGAGGAAGCCGGAGTGCCTGGAGAGAACCCACGCATGCACGGGAAGAACATGCAAACTTCACACAGAAAGGCCCTGCCTGACCCGGGATTCGAACCGGGGGCCTTCTTGCTGTGGGGCACATGCACTACCTGCCACCATGCCGCCCTATATTTATTTATATTTGTAATTATTATGTAATTATTTATTTTTTGTTTCTATCTATCTTTTTTAACATCATTTTTATATATCATTTTATCTGTTATACTAAACTGCTATTGGAATCTGTTTTACCCTGAGGGAGTCTTCCAAAGAGACTAATAAACTTCTGTGTAATCTAATCTAATCTTATCTAATAATTTCATTAAGTAGGTGTGGTGAGCCTAAATACTACTGATTTGAAGCACTGCTGACTCATTGTCTCAGCATCAGGGGTAATGAGAGCATCTCTGTATTTCTGAGGTTGTCGTTTTAACTGCTGAAGTCTGCTCAACGACAAAATAGCTTTAAGAAAGTTGATGAGAGAGTTGGACATTCCAACTCAACTTTTTATTAATTTGAAAACCACAAGCCGGTGGACTTTGCTTTATATAAAGGGTTGGGACTTTTTAAAGACATAAATAACAACAGAATACATAGGTCTGCAAATCCTTTTTGACCTATATATTCAATAAAATACACCAAAAAGACAAAATATTTAATATTCAGACTGATAAAATTCTTTTTTTTTTTTTTTTTCAAATTTTTGCTCATTCTTAGTTTGATCCTTGCAGCATGTTCCAAAAAAGCTGGGAAAGGGGCAACAAAAGACTGGGAAAGTTGAGAAATGCTCAAAAATCACCTGTTTGGAACATTCAACAGATGAACAGGTTAACTGGAAACAGGTGAGTGTCATGATTGGGTATGAAAAGAGCATCCCCGAAAGGCTCAATCATTCACAAACAAGGACGGGCAAGGTTTACCACTTTGTGATCAATTGTGTGAACAAATAGTCCATTAAATATTAATTGTACCCCCCTTATCAAGTCTTGATTTCTGACTTTGCGTCCACATATACTTATCGGGGAAAATTCCCTAACAACTTTTTTAGTTCAAACAACAATGATGATTGAAAAATAGTATTATTAAAAAAACAATTAAAAAAAATGCACATTGTACTGCATGCTCCAAAAACATGATTTCATGATTTAACAGTGACTGACCCATCAAAACGAGTTTCTAAGAGCAATGTTTCTCACCGCACAGTTGCGAGGAATTTAGGGATTTTATCATCTGCAGTCCATAACATCAAAAGATTCAGAGAAGCTTTTTGAACATTGTTGCATGCATCAAATAAAAATGACTGAATATTTTCAGGATAACAATAAAGTTTATCAGCTTAAACATTAAATATCTTGTCTTTGTACTTAATTTGGTTGGATATAGGTCTAAAAGCATTTACAAATCCTTATATTCTGTTTTATATATGTTACACAATCTCCAAACCTTATTGGAGTTGGAGTTAATGGTCTACAACTGTTTTAGGTCATAGTGCATCATTTTTTGAGGCCATATTATGTTCTTATTAAAGCATCTTAATGTTGGCAGGTGGCAGGTCTTTTAATATTCATTATGTCATGAATGTTTTCTTCTTGATCAATTTGAATCACTTTATGAATAGTACTCTATAAATTAGGCCCCTTGTCTTGCCCTCATATTTTTATAAGGTCCACAAGAATATATCTGACATTGTCACACTAATATATATTTATACCATGCTGTGTATAAATACTTAAACTAGATTGGCAGCAACATTAAAGTTAACTCAGATTTGGTGGCTGACTGACCACTGAAAAAGGCTTTAATTATGGGTATCTCCTGCTACAGATAGAATTATACATACTGGCCATTCTATACATTCTGCTCAGAAGTCTTTCCTCCTATTCTATTTTGGTTTCCTTTTGCCCACAGAGCGTTCAGAGAAAGCTGCTGCCCGCCCTCAGAGCAGCGGCTCTATAGCTGCCTGTGAACTGGAGCGTGTGCAGTACCACATGTGAGGCTGAAATGCAGGGATATGAATCGAATAAATCCTTGAAAATTGTGTAAATTGTCCTGCAGAGAGAGAGAGATGTAAGACCTGCCTCACGAGAAGAAATGCAAATCTACTGCTTTTAAGTGTCAAACGTGTCAAAGCTGTTCAGAGTCGCTATAGAAGAGATGGAACAGGAGTGAAATTGTTGGAGGTCTCACAGTAACTAACTGTGCAGCTGCTCAACACACCAGTGCTGTTCAGCAGAGCCAGAGAGAATCAAATTATCATATGACTGAAGATGGCTACAGGTAATGACATGTACTTCAGCATTTTATGAAGCCCATTTGAGCTGCAAATGTCACACCATTATGCAACAACACAAATGAGATGTACAATTTTATGTAGCGCACATGAAGAACAATTTCAAAGCATCAAATTACCAGAATCACAATTTTCTCTCATGAATCACACATGATTTCTGAGACCCTGCTAAGACTAAGACACTGCTATAATGTGCTGAATGATCAATGGGGCAATAATCCATTTAATTAAGACACATGTTGTAGATTTCACCTCTCGTGTTATAGATCAAGGACAGCACGTTGGTGCAGCTGGTAGTGCACGTTCCTCACAGCAAGAAGGTCACCACTTCAATCCCTGGGTTGGGCAGGGCCTTTCTGAGTGTAGTTTGCACGTTCTTCCCATGCTCCCGTGGGTTCTCTCCGGGCGCTCTGGCTTCCTCCCACAGACCAAAAACATGCTTTTCAGGTTGACTGGTGACTCCAGATTGCCCTTAGGTATGAGTGTGAGTGTGAATGGTTGACTGTCTCTCTAGAAAATTAATGAATTAATGTGACAGATCATATCAAAACTGACATATAACATTATTTAAAGGGACATTTCATCCATCCATTTTCATCCAACATACTATTGTGGCTCATTTTTACCTAAAACTTACACAATTATACAAAATAACAATACCAACCAACAGCAGTGTACCTTACCGGTAGTTTCAGCTTGATCTCCTTAAAGGTTCAGCACTTCAGGGAGCTTTTTCAGACACTTCACTGACTATTGTCAAGTACCTGATACAACCCAACCTTTAAAATACTGAAAAATGTCTTTAAACAGCACTGTTGAAGAAGGAATGTTATATATTAAAGGTTTGGTATTCATGCAAAACTGCTGTGAGTTTCCAATAAGTGACGTCTTTAGTTTACTGTTAGCTACTGATTGAAGAACAACTATGTTTGCTAAGGTGTTGGAAAACTTCTCAAAATTGAAGGAAACTCAAACTTTTTAGGAGCAAATGCGATAATATGACACAACAGATAGACAATTCAGTATATTTCACTGGTCCATCTGGATGACAGCCCATAGAAAGTGTTTGGAAATGGGCAGAGCCTTTCAAAATCCAGCAGGTGATTGCACAATTGCTCTGTCAATCACATTTATTACGAGCCAATCAGATAGTGTAAAAGGTGGACACTACTGCCATGGTGCAAAGGAAGACGGCAAGACACTTTGCAGAACAAACTTTTGCCAAAACTTGTCGGAAGTGGAATGAAAATCAGTGCTTTCAGTTTTGTTGTTTGTTTTTGATTTAATACAAAAATGCTGTCCAGATCTGATAAGACTCCCTCCCCTTCTTGCACTGAAGGACTCTGATTGGGTCGTACCCCATTGGGACGTTCACAATTGTTGCAGATTGTAGCTTGGCATTATGAATCTGTCTGTCACAGACATTAAATGAGATCATACCTGTCAGGTTTTGGATTTGAAAATAAGGGAAATTTTCCGGCACCTGCTGCGAGCCGTCCCACCACCCCAACCAAGCTCCAGTATCCCTCACATTTTAAGACAGGTGTACAAGAAATCTAAAATAACCACATGTCAACCACTTACTAAATACAATTAGGTTATCAGAATCTGACAGGCCTACCTTTGTTGACACTGAAATGCTGTGTACATTCCTACGTTGTAATACAGCCTAAAGGAAAAAAAAAAGGTTATATGAAGCACATTTATTTATTTTACATATTTCAGTTCATATACAAGTCAACACATTACAAATTTACTGTTTATCTCAAATAGCTTATCTTTAGGTTCAACATTTACATTTTGTTTTCATTACATATTTTCTTTTCGAGATATTAACATGACTTCTTTGTTTTGTTGGCAGGAATGCCTTCTCTTTCGTCGCATCCATCCATCTCTCTCCTTTGTTTTTCTTGGTTTGTTTCTGCTGTTGGCACTAACCTTGCAACAACTGCCACCCAGGCTACTGCAGGTGGCAGTTCTCGCGAGGCTTCTTCTTTTTCTTCGGTTGGCATCCATCACTTTGGTGCATTACTGCCCCATTCTCCCGAGGCAGAGGAATGTTTTTTTTATCATCATGTGACAATACGGGAGATTTACGTGAGAATACTAATACGGGAGGACGGCAGGAAAGACGGGTGAAATTCTGTAGTTTCCCAGCCAAAATGGGAGACTTGACAGCTATGAATGGGATCTGCTGCTGTGCAAGATTACGATTACAAAGTGTCCTGGGAAAACTTTGGCACACACTTTTATCATGTTCAAATTTGCCAAACTGTCTCTTCTTATTCATTCTTATTCTGAGTCATCAAACATTTCCAACAGTTTGTTTGTTTGTTGTACACTGCCCGGCCAAAAAAAAAGTCGCCACCAAAAAACAGGGTCACACACTCTAATATTTCATTGAACTGCCTTTAGCTTTGATTACAGCGCAAATTTGCTGGGGCATTGTTTCAATAAGCTTCTGCAATGTCACAAGATTTGTCACAGATCATAGCACTGCCCCCACAGGCCTGTACAGTAGGCACTAGGCATGATGGGTGCATACTTCACCTGCCTCTCTTCTTACCCTGATGCTCCCATCACTCTGGAACAGGGTAAATCTGGACTCATCAGACCACATGACCTTCTTCCAGTCCTCCAGAGTCCAATCTTTATGCTCCCTAGCAAAGTAAAGCCTTTTTTCCAGTAAGTCTTACTGTTTAGTGGTTTTCTTAAGGCTACACAGCTGTTCAGTCCCAATCCCTTGAGTTCCCTTCACATTGTGTGTGTGGAAATGCTCTTACTTTCACTATTAAACATACCCCTGAGTTCTACTGTTGTGTTTCTTCTATTTGATTTGGTCAAACGTTTAAGTGATCACCGATCATGATCATGCAGGATTTTTTTCAGACCACATTTCTTTCTTGAAGATGATGGTTCCCCACTATCCTTCCAGTTTTTAATAATGCGTTGGACAGGTCTTAACCCAAGTTTAGTAGTTTCTGCAATCTCCTTAGATGTTTTCTCTGCTTGATGCATGCCAATGATTTGACCCTTCTTAAACAGACTAACATATTTTCCATGACCACAGGATGTGTCTTTCCACATGGTTGTTTAAGAAATGAGAAGCTACTCATTGCATCAGCTGGGGTTAATAAGTTGTTGCCAGCTCACACGTGCAGTACTTATCCAACAGGAGGCTCGTACCTATTTGCTTAGTTAAATCCAGGTGGTGACTTTTTTTGGGGCCAGGCAGTGTTTTTTTTTCTGAAGTTTTTGTTTTGCACGGTTGCCTGTAAATCCTGAATATCCTCTCTGCCTTCACAAAATCTTTTGTGACGTTCAAACAGATGTGCTTGTGATGTGCTGTGTTCCCCGTGCACTTCAGTTGATGTACGGAAAGATTGGGCTGTTGTTTTGTTTAATTTCACCAAAAATTTCCAATTAATCCATTTTTTGACACCTTAGTAAACACAGTCCCCTGCTAGCTACTTCAATCAGTAGCTAGCAGTGAACTAAAGATGTCCCTTATGGAAGCTTACAGCAGTTGTGCGTGAACACACAACCTATAATATATGACACTGCGAACATTGTGGGTTTATCATCATAAGTGCAGTCATATCATTACATAGCCATACCTCATACCTTTAACCTTGCTGAAGTGACAAAACTTTGGCTACAATTTCACCATGACTCAAGAGACTTGGTTAAAGTTTGTCCAAACTGAGATAGCTCGCTAACATTTGCTAAACTTTACTCTTTGAATGTAAGGCAAGTATTGTCCCCATATCTTTTAACTTTAATCTTTTTAATCTCATAAATTTATACTGAAAAACATTTGTACTAAAAGTTACACACCCTCATTTTTCATAACACCAGCGTTCTGTCTGACAGTTGGGCTGAGTCATTCCAGTTTAATTTCTCTTGTTTGGAGATATCTGCTCCACCAACAAACCACATTGTTCTTTTCAAAACACTCACCTAGACATATTATTACTAAAAAGATCCTTTCTGTGGTAGAGTGCTGGGGCAAAACCAGTCAACTGTTTTGGAAAGAAATGTTTGTGTTGATTTTTTCTTGGCGAGCTACAAATTGATATTTATCTCAACAGTGCTGCATGAGGGCACCTTTGAGATTTATTTGTTTTTAATCCAAAAAAAGCAGAACTGACCTGGAAATCAGGTTTTAAACCACCAGGTGGTGAAGATTATGTTTTGATAATGTTTGTTTAACCCTGACCACCCCCTTAATACATCACTGTACACCACAGCAACACAACGAAATATCAGTGGTGCTTGCATCTGGATTTAAGGAGTGACCAATCGAATGTACCGACAAATGACAATTCTTAGTAACATATTTACTCTGCTGCATCACTCACTGTTTGCTGTCATGCTGATTGACTTACAGAATAATTTATCATTCGTGAATGAGCAAGGCAACATGGTCATGGATCATCCTCCATGATGTCAAGTGAGTCGATGAAGCAGTTTGCGGTTTGGACAAGCCTATGAGACATTAATGGCCTTTTTATTCTGCTTTTTAAAGATTGACATGCCTTTTAGTTTGTTTCACATGTCTCTCTCTTGTTATAGAGTACTCCTCTGCACACAACAAAAAGTGCTTGACATTAGAGTTCTCTCTCTCCCCCTTTTAACAGTGTCAGTTGCTTCCTTAAAACTGCTTTTCTCCTAAAGAGTGGTGCAGGAATGAGTCCAAAAATGTGAGTAATAAATTAACACTTCCTGGTTCCCACAGCTGACAGTAAACTGGATTTTTGAGTAGCTTAATGGATAAATACCTGAAATAAGGCTTGTGTTGAACACACATATACAAGATTTTAATGTTTAGTCTAAAATACTAAAACGCATCTGGTATTGCCTGTTTCTGAATTTTAAAGTGTTGTTGAACTCAAAAAACAAGTTTTTAACGAACTGCTATCAAGGACTAAAATAACGGCCTGGGACCCAAATGCAGGCTTTTCTGATTGGTTTTAGAAATCAATAATTCATCATTGAATTGTCACGACCATGAGAACCACCTTGTTCAGGTCACTTGATTGAGAGGAAATTCTCAAACAAGAAGTTACAACTTAAAGCTATGTTGGAAATACTGAAACTGCTCCATGTTGTAATTCCATAGCAGTTTAAAATGTCTTTTTTACTAGGGTGTTGCCCAGATGGATCATTCAATTATATTCCATGGATATGAAAAACAGTCCATCTGGTTTCCCATTTTATCTTTCTGTTGCTCCATCCTGGCATTGATTTTGCTCCATCCGACTGTGCATGCCCACACCCACCAGGTCTTGCTTTGAACACGGCACAGAGCCGAGCAGAGCAGAGCAGAGTGGGGACATCCAACAGAAGTTAAGAACAGACCAGCTGGCTGCTTTGTGCTAGTTTCCTAATTTTTAGAGAGCCTCCTCAATAGAAACATTTCCTTTGGAAATGTGTTGCAGACACATGCTCTCAGAACAAAGTGTTAAAATTTGCTGCTTAAATTTATCTGCTTGAAGCTCAGACCATCAGAGGATTCGTTTTTGGGGGTATTTAGGATTCTATCAGCTTGGCAGCGAGGCAGAGATCACTGATGTCTCTGAGAGATTCTTGGATGTTACAATCACAGGACATCTGTTGCTACTAATACTCACCCTGAGGACCATCGAGGACTGAATATTAAAGAACGAGTGGGGATGGAGGAGATGATCAAAACAGCCAGTTTGTAGTTAATGTGTGTTGATAGGAGAGAGAAAAAAGACTCCATTACTCAACAATGTGAGCTATCTCACATTAAAGCCATACAGCCGTGACCTTCAGCCACACAGTCTTTGGAGGGAGAGTTTATGTCTATTACAGTCATGGATGACCTTCAACCTTTCCCAAGCTGAGCAATCTCACAGAGAGCCTCTCTCAATGAATGGTTACAGCATGAAGTCTTTTATATCAGTGCGCTACAACTATAACTCTGTTTATACAGCTGCCTTTAGCCAAATCTGATACTGCTACCAGCATTTCCACGACTCTTTACTAGATTTATATGCTATATATGTGCTGTAAAACACAACATGGGGTGTGTGGGTGCATGGCATACAAATGACACGTGTCAGGAGTAAATTAGGGGTGACATCTGCACTTAACACCAAAAGAATTTGGGCCAGGCATAAAATAGGCCCCCGTTTGTTAAAGGAGGATCCCTAAAGAGGGGATACCAAAGATGTCAGACAGTATGCAACTACTTTCTGAAGATTCAACTCTACACAGTCCAGTTGCCTTGCTTTTGAATCTTCAGAATGACCATGACCTGGATGAATGAGAATCTACACAGAAGTATGCAACTACCTGAGGTGAGAAATCTGATTCTGATCAAATTTAGACAAAAATATCAACTAAAAGCAACAATAACCAACAAGCAAGCTAAGCAAAAGTTGCATAATTTACGTTACTTATGTAGTTCAAACAACAAGGATTATTGAAAAGAAGGATTATTGAAAAAACAATAAAGAAAATGCACATTGTATTGCATGCTCCAAAAACATGATTTCATGATTTAAGAGTGACTGACCCTAACACAATTCAATTCAAACATCACCTCTAATGTGTGTGCATTGTAAAGCACAAATCAATAAACAGATATTGATCTATAAGTGTTTTGAGGTCTATTTTGCTAACAATGAATCATCCAAGACATAGAGACAATGCTTTAAAAATGCATGCATAACATAAGCCAATTATTGACTATTGTGTATAGATTTGTACTTTGCGGTGCAAGGATGCATGCAATATTGGCACACCAACACATACAGAGACACACACACATTAGTGGACACAGAGTGAGGACACATGGGGTGAGGTATGGAGCTCTATTTCCTCTTTGACTGCTTTAATTTCACTAAAAATGCACACAGTGTAAGCCTCTTACAACCTAATGAACAAACAAACAAGCAAATAAAAAGGAAGCTGGAATAGAAAATGATTATTCGGCACATCTTTTTGAATGTTCCCTCCAAACACAAAGCAACCATGCAACCCAGGATAATGAGGCTTAATAGAATAAATACAAATATAGCAGTGACGAACAGAAATGCTGTGATTTTGTTGCTGAAACAATTTCTGTGATCATTGTGAGAACAGTGATCTGAAAAGAAGCTTTAAAGGTGTAGCTGCAGGGTAAAGTGTAAAGTGTCTTTATGATGTAGCATGTTAAAAAAGACGTTATTCCCAGATTTAAGTAGAAACTGACTTTAATGTCTTTCTGTCTAATTATTTTATTAATACACTTTTGTCCTTATGTTCTCCCTTTATGGTAATATACACAGTATGAACATGCTGTCACTAGGGGGCTCACAATTGTCCCAACAAAAGATGACACATATGGATAAGCTGTCATCTAAGCTCACCGCTGCATAAGTTTTTTACTTTAGGACTCTATTCAATAATTTGCACTCAGAAGGTAAACCATCTGTTTCCATTTCACGGAAAGATTTAACATTCATATTAACTTTTTGTGTTGGTGCAAGGAAAATGGAATTGTCTGAAGCATTTGCACTGCTACTGTTTTGCTCCTACTTCTTGGTGAGTTGACACATAGCACGTGCAGCCAGAAAGTAAACACAGCTGTGTCAGAGTTTGTGCATAAAACCAGATTTCACAAATGAAACAACAGCTGGGACAACATTACACTGTGTTGTTTTAAACTCTAAGGACATGGGACAAGAACAGAATCAATATGGAACGCAAGCTCTGAAGCTCTTGTACTTTTTAATAGAAGCAGAAGTCTTTTAGTCAAGTAATATTACAGTTACTTTTATTATTAACTGTAATACTGCTGGTCCTCTAAAAATTACCAGCCTTCATATTACTTGTTCTTTAAAAAAGTGATAATATTAGTGTAATATATGTAACAAAGTTAAATGCTGACCAGAACTGCTTATGAATTGCAGTTTTGTTGAAAGAGTCCTCAATCAAGTAAAACAAGTATGCTGTGGAGGTGTGAGATGCTTAAATTAAGTCTTAATCTAATTTGAAAATTTGTCCAGTTTTGTCTTAGTGGCAACCTTGTGTGTTGGAATATAACTAAATGCAGAAGTGCCAAAAACTGCAGTTCCTCAAGTGTCCACTTGAGGCTGGGTAGACTAAAAGAAGAGCCTTTGAATTGCCTTTGGTCCACCTCCACGGAGCAGCACAAAACATGAATGGAAAACAAAACAGCAGCTTCTAGTTGCAGTTATTGCTCTTCTAAGTAGCAGTCCTTGAAGTAACATATAGTTTTTCCACGAAAAGAATACATGTTGTGTCTTGTCATGGCTGCTCTGTCATGGCGCCTGCCACTCCAAAGATGGACAGTCCAAAAACTTTTTAGAAACAGTTGGGAACGTATAAGGCAGTGGTGCCTATAGTGTGGGTATGGCTCCCGGTGGGCCCTAGAGGAACTGCATGAGGGCGACAAGAGGCCATTTACACATAATAAAAAACATAAATATAATTGCTTAAGTTTAATCATATATTGAATGAGAAGGAAAATTTGATGACTTGTTCATGGGCGTTGCCAGACCCCCTTTACTTTTCAAGGAATGCTGGTCATGCTCCAAAAAAAAAAGGATTTTTTTACATTGTAAGAAAGGCCAACTTGCAACATTTTAGCTAATAACTTGTCTAATACTGCCACTAATGCTTTGAAAAAAATTATGCAGATGTACACCATGTTGGCACATGCATAATCATGGAAAGTTTGAAAATGGATTAGATCCAGATCAATGTTTATTTTCTGGTCATCAGTCTAGATCGGAGTACATGCACATTCAGCTGGGTGGCCTTTTACCGTAAATGCCCTGCTGGACGTTTGTGCTTTCTGAACATTTCTTCTTTTTTTTTTTTTTTACAGAAACGGGACTTGCACTCTAAAAGAGTTCTAACTGATGGGTGAAAATTTGTGTTTCTGCAATAAAATTATGGAGAGAACTGTACTTATGATAGGGTTGTATGAGGATCTGGAGTTGGGATTTTGTGGTTTTAATTGGGACCACAGCATACTTTAATTTGAAAAAGATAAGTATCTGATTAAAGATTACTTAACTGCCCTTGTTTCAAATATTTTAGACATTTTATTACAAGAATTCTGTATCTGTAACATGAGTATTTGCAGTCCCTGCACCATTGGATTGATTGCTCTGCTGCACTGAACTGTGTTTCCTTTAGATTTTCCTTTTCTTCAGCCCGAGCTTTCCAAGGAGACTTTTCTGAGCCGAAGTTGTTTTCCAGTTGAGCTGAAGGTTCCTGCAAAGGTCTTTTCTTGGGGCAGGATAAAAGCTCTGTAGCCTTATTAAGTGTGGATCCAATCAGTGCAGGTCATGTGTGATCACTGCTGCAGCACCGCCTCAGTATGGACAGCCCTGCAGAGTAATCTGCTGCGCTAATTTCATGGGAAATTGAGGGCATTTTTCACTTTATGCTCTGCAGCATGATCCTTTCACAGCTGAAAGGTAAATAAAATGTAGTTTCTTTATCAAAGGCGTTTTAAAATAGCTTTATCCATGAGGACCTGTCTTTATGGTGAAAAAATGCATGAGGACGCTGCATGAAAAATGTACTTTTATGGTAGAATATATCACTTTTACAATTATTATATAAAGGCAAGACTGAGAAAAAAGGTGAGGCATTGGAAAAGGAAGTCAAATTGTGACATTAATCTGAAATATCTGCTTATCCTGCCTGAGGGTATTGGTTTAAGGATTAAAGTAAAACTTATGACTCGCATTGTCACTTGGCCTGAAGAAAACCCAGTCAAAATGAGTTGTTCTAAATGTCTATTTTTTTATTGAACAAACACAAGTATTTGCATCTGAAAAACCCTGATGATGCAAAAATGAATTGTGTCTTTTTTATGCAAATCTGTTAATGAACAGTCATTCAAAATATTCATCAAATGCTTATATTTGCAGGAACCTTCATGTTCAAGCAGATGCAGATCCACAGTGAGCTGTTGATATCTTCACTGTACATTCATTAATTAAAAAACAAGGTTGTGTTCCAATTAAACTGTAATAGAGTGTGTCAAAAGTACTGGGATGAGTAAGCATTTTGCACACATTCTCTAGTTTCAAAGTAAATGGGTTTTGAAAGAGTTTTTGGTTTAAAGTCTAAAATCAGAATTTCAGGTTTTCTCCTGCAACATAAGATGAATCTGGAAAAGCAAAGAAATTAAAGCGCTATTGCGTCTTACAAAGGGAGTTGCTAACAAGTTGCTAATGAGGTCTGCAGTGTTTGCCAGGGATATTAAGTCATCATTTTTGATTGTCTTGAAGGAAAACAAGATTTGCAATTGACACTGGCAAGACCGCTAACTTGATTACCCTGATCACACTAAAACCAAATGGAAACGTCCGGGGTGGAACAGTGAAGCTGACAGGGTGGTGCTGGAAACTGCACCTCCTTGAATGTCTGCTTGAGGCTGGCTGCAGGAAACTGAAAATTACATGACTGTGTGACAGAGATGGTTTTTACAGTTTAAATATACTGTCTGACTCAACAAATGGCTTTGTCTTAATATCATATATACATCAAAAGGCTCACACTGCATGTGCCTCACAACAAGCAGGTCACTGGTTCAATCCTCCGGTTGGTCTGTACCTTCCTGTGTGGAGTTTGCATGTTCTCCCTGTGCATGTGTGGGTTCCCTCCTGGCACTCCAGCTTCCTCCCACAGACCAAAAACATGCTCACTGGGTTGATTGGTGATTCCAAAATTGCCCTTAAGTATGAGTGTAAGCATGAATGATTGTCTGTCTCTCTATGTGGCCCTGCCAATGGCTAGCGACCGGTTCAGGGTGTACCCCGCCTCTCTCCCGATGCCAGCTGGGATAGGCTCCAGTCCCCCGTGACCCTGAAAGGGATAATCAGAATAGATAGATGGATGGACATGATTTACAGTGCTTACAAGTCAGCTCAGTGTCACTATTTGTCAAACGGTCTTAAGCACTGCATCATGTCAGTTTCTCTGTCTGTGAGTAGGTTGATCTAAAGTTGATCTGAAGTTCAGTGGAGACAGCATGCACAGTATGGCATCATTCAAGGATTGGCTTCAACAGTATTCCAAAGCCTGCTTTGATTGTCAAACAGCTGACATCACATGACTTTGAGATTAGGTTGGGTGCTTTGTAGAGGGGATGCTGAAGTCAGTCAGCCATGTTGTGATTCCATAATGGTAGTCTGAAAAAGATTTTTACTCCTTTACTTTCCAGTCAAAGCTCATACTTAGAAAATTTGAAAAACATCAAGAGTTTATTTGTGAACATTTAATATAGAACATACGTTTCAAATACGCCTAAAAAATGTTTGGTAACATTATTTTGGTTAATAATTGCTCCTCTCTGATGTTACTAATTAGCATTATATTTTATATTGTTGGAAAGCCTGATTAGTCACCTTTGCAATAAGGTCCAACTTGTAAGAATCGTCTACATTGACAGGAACAGCAACACAAGCAAACGTATTTGTAGAGTGTGCCAAATCTCCTGCTACTGGAAGCTGGTGTCTGCAGAATGGCAGCATTATTTGGTGTCAGCCCTGGTGCCATTTACAAATTTAGGACTAAGTTCTGTGAGACAGGAGGAGTCAAAGGCAGATTGCAAAATGGGTGTCCCAAGTAGGTAACACCCTAAGAAGACTGCTTCCCCACCCTTACTTCACTGAGGAACTGTAGGCTTTCTTCAAGGGGAAGAGGGGCATTTTTTTCATTGGCGACACCCACATGTTTAGCTGTGTTGCTTGTTCCAAGAATGCAGGATCCTTACAAGTCGTACCTCGTTGTAAAACTAACTGATCAGACTTTCCAACAGTATAAAGTACAATACCAATATAAATTACTAGAGGTGAGAAAAAGTCAGTCAAAATAACATTTCAAAACTTTTTCTGAGGGGTATATACATATATAAAAGAAGAGGAAGAAAAAGAAGACAAAGAAGACACACTTTATTGATCCCTCATGGGGAAATTCAGTTCTTTACGCTCTGTTGTTGAAACATACGACACACACATGGGCTGAAATACACATGCACATGCACAAACAGATCCTCTGATCATGCATTATTGGAAAGATGTCAGAGTGATGGCTTGTTGCTCCTGAAGAAGTGCTTCCAAGCAGTTTTAAGTGCCTTGCTCAAGGGCACTTCAGCAGTGCCCAGGAAGTCAGACAGCACCTCTCCTGCTACCAAACCAACCCATGGTTTGGTCAGGACTTGAATCGGCCACCCTCCGGTCCCCAACCCATGTCCTTTTGGACTGAGCTACTGCCACTCCGGAAGCAGATTTTAGAAAACAATCACTGAATATTTGATCCTTTTATGGCGAGTATACATAAAACACCAAAGACATTTGCATGTAGTATTAAAACGTTTCCTGTTTCTGTGATGTCTTTGACAAAGCAAGCCTCAAAACTGTACAACCTTTGCTCCAGCTTTTAAAAAAAAAAAACTTTAACAAAATCAAACATATTTTCCAACAACAATCACAGAAGAGAACAGGGGAATAATAAGGGTCTTATTTGGAGATTAACAAATAAAGATGAAATAAATACTAACACAGGACTGAATAATGACTGATCTGAGATGTTCTGGAGGATTTCCTGTTAATATTACCAGCTATCCCCATCCTAAATCTTCTATTTTCATGTGTCGCCTCTGATACTCAGAGCTACTTTGGTATTATCCTGATAAATAAGCCATTTTTTAGCCTTATACATCCTAAAACATGATTTTTCACTTTTCATTGTGCTTCTGTCCATCACAGGGGGTTCATCACATTTTGTTGTGCGTGCTGCTCAGAACTTTCAGCGGCTCCATCATCATCCCAGAGGGAGTTTAGTTTGCAAGTGAGCATTAACACACAGGTCAGAGAAACACACTGATGACAATGAACAGCTAAGGTCATTTGTCAGGGATATAAAAGTAATATTACATGTACAGAGTTATTAAACTAAAATCAGGCCAAAATAAATACAAAAACGGTCACCATCAATGGACAATCATGTTAAACTATAATACAGTACAGAATAGAAAAAGCAAATGAGCATGTCAGGTATCATTTTATAGGTTTTATCTTTACACCGACAGTCCTCTGGAAGATATCTAGACTCAGTTAACCTTCACAGATAACCCTTTCACAATAAATGTCTTGAGGCAGTAACCAGATCACCTTGCTGACCACCTTGAACAGCTTAACCATCCTGGTTTTATTTACCAGACAGCAGAAACCAAACCAAATCACAACCAGCAGAGTACAGCTTAAAACACTGAAAAGCTAAAAATGAGGTATTTTTAATGCTACATGTAACAGGAGCAGCACCTTCACATAAAAAAATAAAGAAATCAAAAAGATTGTGCAAGTTCAATATCTGTTATTGCATGCTGGATTAAAAAACAGGGACTATGAACAGAAAAACAGTTAACAGTTTTTTCTAATACTGTCTATAAATGCAGGACCACCATCCAACTAACCGTCCATTACTGATGCAGATTGTCCCATTTGGGGACTTTAGGAGGGCTGGAACCTTTCCCAGCTGTCACTGGGTGAGAGATAGAGTATGACCTGGACTTGTTGCCAGCCAAACATAGAGCTGCCATAGTGAGACAAACAACCAGGCACACTAATGGGCAATTAAGAGTCACCAGTCAGTGTGGTGGGGATGTTTTTGGTCTGTGGGAGGAAGCTAAAATACCCAGAGAATACCCATGCAGGTTAAATATCTAACATTAGCACTTACCACTGTAGTCTTGTGCAGTTCCCATAAACATCATGTTTCACTGACATGGGATTTGCCAAAACAGGACCTTTAATCCACCAAGGGCCTTATTGGGTACCTGGCACAACGTTTTTGGCCTGCAGTGCAGATATCTTTCCATTTTTCTACCTCATAAACATAAAATATACTGTCTTGTAGAGTATTCAACTGAACATATAGGGACATATAGGCTGATAAAGGATTTGCAAATCATTGTAATCCATGTTTATTCATGTTTTACACAATGTCCCAACTTCATTGAAATCGGGGTTTGTAAGATAACAAATGAAAATGACCCTCAGTTAGGAGGTCAGAGGTTGGCAGGGCCCTCAATGAGTTATAAACCCAAAGAAGAATACTGGCCTTGAACACGAGTGAGTCTTTCAAGACTGCAACGAGTGAATGAGAGACAGAGACTTAAGTGTCACTTATGGAAATATCTATAAAAAGGCAAGAGAGCCTTTCTCTTGTATGTTACAGAAAAGATTTTCTGTGTTGTTACTTCAGGTTATAACCAGTTTAAGTATCAAATGGTTGCTCAGTGTGATTTGGCAATTGATGATGGGACAAGACCAGGTTATACTTCCTATAGGACTCCTTTTTAAAAAGGAACATAAATGATCTTTTACTGATTTCTAATTGATTTAAGGTGCCAGCTATTTTGCATATTTGACCTTTAGTTGCTTAGTTTTATGGCTAAAGTTTGGGATTATGGCCTTAAGATAGAGTTATAATAAGCATCTGTGAAGGGTTTTGTGATTGGACACACCAGACTGCTTAATTTTAATGAACTCCATAAGACACAAAATGGTAATGAGCTGAAAAAATAAATATTGACTATACTTTTTCAGGGTAGAGTTGAAGTAAAGTGTAGGTGCATGCATTAGCATCATTAGAAGATCCTGGAGACACCCATACTCTGCTCGGCTGGTCCCTGCTTTGACTTAAGGTTTTTAATCTCCAGGTATAAGTGCCCTCTGGAGAGATGTAGGCTGTATATATGTGTGTGTGAGGCTTTTTAATTTTATGTTCTTAAACCTGCAGTGAAAGGTGGCTGTGGAGTCTGTCCTTAATATTCCTTTATGAGATTGCGGTGTGAGGGTAGCCACAGGTAAACCTCAGGAGAGGGGAATGGAAAGACATGGCTATGAAGACAAAACACGCTTAGAGCAAAGTTCCCCATAAAAATGCTAAAATGCTTAGCTAGAAGTATGATTGGGAAAAATTTTCCCCAAAGGTACCAGAGCCAGCGAGGACAACCATAAAGACTGGAACAGAACAATGGAAAGAACATGAAAACCATCGAAGAAGGTTTTAAGAAATGCAGAGGAGCTGACAAAGCTTAACTTAAATCATGGAAACCTATATATACATGTAATTCAGAGCTTGAAAGAGTATATATTTAGCATTAATATGGGTTCACAAGTTAAATTTTGATGCCTTCAAAATAAAGGTCTAGGTGTCAACAGACATCAGCATCAGCTTATTTTTGTTGCCATGTTCCCAGCACTTTCAACTGAAAACAGTTATAACTTCTGCGAGAGCACAGCGCTCGTCAGTGTCAATGACTCCTTAAGCACCGAAGTGAGGTGGCACACGTTCTTATGTATAGTGCTTACAGCAGGGGTCCAATCATTGAGCCATACAGCGCTGTAAAGAAGTACATGTACTTCCTTCCTTTTATTTCCCTTCTCCTTTAAACATCATCTGGGGTCTTCTAAGTTTAAACTTCCCCAGAGCCTAATGGAAACAGAGCTGCTAACATGCTACGTTAGCTTACATACTGACACTATCACTGACTTGTAAACAGCCAATTTAAAAGAATTCCACAACACGTGTGAGTCATGAACAGGGCTCATTAAGAAATATAATCGGTGACCCCATAGACTGGTTTTATTTTTAACAATATGCTAATTATTGGCTGTCAAGATAATGTGAGGTTATTGCGGGACATTAATTAGTTAGCTGCTAATAGGGTATTATTTTAATTCTCTTCTTGAACTTTTTGAGCCTTTATGCCTTTTAGAGGAAAAACAAGGACTCCGTCCTCAATACCGTTAAAATATATAACAGTAGTAGCAAGGATTAACAAGTGTCTGGGGGATGTAATGCTAATAATCTCTGATATTTCTAAGACAAGACTACTGATGATACAATTGGGCTTCTGTGAAAAACTAAAATGACTATACTGGATTTGTATGAAAGACAGATCCTTTCTTAAATGTTTTAGTCTCTCATTATTTGAAGGTTTTTCACAAAACTGAAGCGCTGGTTTTCTGTCTAGTATACATTTCTCACACAGTGATGTTTTTGCTGAATGGAGTCTTCATTTAAAGAACAGTGAACAGTGAAGACAGGTGGGAGTGAGTGGGTTTTTTTTTTTCTGCGTCTTGACTCATCGGTGGTTAATTTGTTTACTCGAGAGCCCCAAATTTTTACATACTGTGTCTTTAACTTGTCCACAGAGCTTTTTTTTAAGTGAAATGAGACATTCAAAGGAAACACAGTGTCCTTATTTTACATCACTCTGGAGGCAGGAAGGTGGGTAGTCTCCAACTGCTTCCTCACAGTGGTAGCTGCACTTTGGGGCCTTGAAAATGACAAAATAGGTATGATTGATCTAATGTAAATATTTCAGTGTGTTTTTTTCTGATCTTTAACACTGACAGACCCGATTCTGTGTCTTCTTATTGCTGTAGTTAAGTTGATAATTGATCAAACTTGGCATACTCACCACTGATTGTCTCTCTGTGTCCTTATTTGCTCAAGTGAAGCAGCCCAGACTTGATCCAAAAAGACGACCCCATCGGCCTACAGTAAATGTTGAGAGTGGTGTTTGGTTGCTGGGGACTATTTTAAACCCAACAATGGCAGACGACAGGTCGGTGCCTACCAGGGCTGTGAAATTAAACAAACAGACATTTTGAGCAGCAGAGGGTTCAGACTGAGTTGATTGCCTTTGGGAAGGATTTATTAAGGGCGGTGACAATCTATCCTTGTCCCCTGAAGAAAGGAGCGTTTGGACAGGCTGGATGGGGATTCGCCGGCGGCCCTACTAAGAAACAGAACGAGCAGCTGTCCTTGACACATACACGACACACAAATATCTGCAGTCACGCAGACAATGACATGCATGGATTGTACATGCAGAGCGTGCACATTCACACTCAAACAGAGCCTGTCTTTTGTAGCCTCAGGGCACATTTTTGCAGGGAGACAAGCTTTTTTTTCACGGGACGGACAGCACAGGAGAAACCTATGAGGCAGAGGCGTTTATATCACAGTGACAAATCTTGGGCAGTACATGACAGGTGGAAACGATTTAAAACATTGAATTTTGTAAGCCTTTTGCGAGGACCTTTGTTTGAACCCAGTCGTTTCTGCCTTGAAATATAAAAAGTACTGATATTTCTCAGGTTCTTTTGTTGAATTCAACTGTGTGACCTCCTCTAATTTTAAATATTTTGTGAAGACTTTTATCCCATTATTCAGACAGACAGGAAACATAAGGAAATGGGAGTAAAGAAGAAAGTAGGGATCAACAGTCAAAGAGAGGCCACATGTGGGGCCTGATCCTGGGCCACCTGCTTTGAGGACAACCGCCACTGTCCATGGGGTGAGAACAGGGGGGCTTGACTTTCCACTTGACCCCCTACTTCTGGTCCTTGAGATCATCATACCTGATTGTCCTGTGGTGTGAGGTGTTATAAGAGTCATTTCATCCTCTCACAAGAGAATCAGGACTGCCTCGACTTGAAATTGTAAACATTAAAGTGTTCAGTTTTTATGACCAGAAATCCACGTGACGTTTACCAACGACAGCCAAGCACGTCCTCCGTATGTTTACACATGGACCAGAACAAAGCATACAGTTAGTTAGAACATAGAAGGGTATCAGAATCAAACACCAGGTTGTTGATTTGTGGCAAAACACTAGCCTGTATTTAGCATAACCTGAAAATTATATAAAACAAATTGATAAGGAGAGGTGCTGAAGGAAAATCCAAAGCACTAGAGATGTCATAGGATGCTAACTGCTAGCAGCATTTAGCTTTAGTTCTTCCTGATGTTTTCTGCCATGTTTGTTTACATCAAAATCACGTTTTATCACAGGAGATTACAAACTGCAAGTGCCGAAGCCCTGGTTGTTGGTGAGTGAGTCTGTTTGTGTGGGATGTGCTATGTTTCTTTCTGGCTCACTACAAGAACAGAACTTTTAAATCTGTCATTATTTGCCCTCATATGTGGGGTCTCTCACATTTTTTAACCAGTTCAGATTTCTTAAATACTAATGCGTGCCAGGGCTAAGTTAACTACTCGGCAGATCCCTTTCGGTATCGTGGTTGTCACAACTACATCTATTAAAAGCTTTCACAACCTGTCACACACTGAGGTCTAGCATGCATTAGCTTTATTCTTATCTTTAAATTGATTGTCCTTGTCATTTTTCTGCCTTCTGTCTAATAAAATGGGGTGTGATACTAACACACAATCAAGCTAGCCATGTTGACTGTTCAGTGTGATGGTTGGATGAGGTCTTTCTGTGCAAAGTTTGCATGTTCTTACTGTGCATTTGTGGGTTTTATCTGCATAATATGGTTTCTTCTCATGGACCAAAAGCATGCTTGATGTATGTGTGAATTGATGTATGTCTCTTTATGTCAGCCATGTAATTGACTGGCAAGCAGTCCAAGTTGTACCTTGCCTCAATGTCAGCTGGGACAGGCTCCAGCCCCAAACGGGAAAAGTTGTATAGATAATAGATAGATGGTTGGATACTTAGGATGCTTTCATGCCTATCACAAGTGAACTCTATTTCGATTTTTTGGACAATTTGGTTATCTTGGGGTGGTTTGAAAGCTCACACTAACTCTTATGTGGACCAAAGAATGACATTCTGGTTAAAAAACAAATCTCAGGTTTGTGGTTAGTGTGGAAGCCATCCATACCAAACAAGGACTAAACAAGGATAGCGAACCAAAAGGGAGTGAATTGTGGCTTGGATCTGGTAGAATATCACAACAATAAGCAAGCTAATGTAGCAATCACTGAAATGATCAAACAGAGTGTGGCTCTTGTTAGCTATGCTTGCACCACCAGCCTCTGGTCTTCTTAACAGGTTTATTTCTACAAATTTGTGTGGAAAATGTTTACGCAGTCAATATGCAAGTGCCACCCAGTGCAGCCTAAATGTAGCTTTATGTAAAAGTTATAGCACAGAATACTCCAAACTGCTTTGAGCTAAACAATGTTGTTACTCAAAGCAGGTTGTGTAATTCCGGGTCATGGTGCAACAATATGCCAGATGGCATGAACAAAGACTGTGGCAACAGCACCAACTAGTGGCAGGAGGCTGTATTACACAGGTTAGACAGGCTTTGGTCTGCTCGTCAAAAAGCAGTGCTAACGTAAACCAAACCAAGAGAAAAATGAAATAATGATCCAATTTAACCCCTACACCGAGTCCAAAGAAACTTAGGTGTAAAAGCAACCTACTAAAAACAGGTGTTTCTGCTTGCAAAATCAACTAACCATGTGATGTCACTGAAAATTAAAACTCAAAATTCGGCTTTTACATTTTTACAAAAATTGGGGTAAAATCAGGCATTATAGCCCTTAGCAATTATAAAAAAATATCCCTATCAAAGACCTGGAGGGACTGACTAGAGCAGTGGCATCCCCTGTGACCTTACCTTTAATCTCCCTCTGTTTCCGTCTGTCTCTCGCCCTCCATCATTTTGTTTTATTTCTCCATTTAAATAACTGAAGAATCCTGAAGGACTTGTTAACACAGTGGGTCATTAAATGGACTCATTTAAAACAGACACTGCTTAAACCGTCCAAGAGGCCATAAATCAATGTCTCACAAACACACACTGACACACACACACACAAACAGATCCGGGGTCTTGAGGGAAGTGTTAAGGTGTCGGTGAGTTATGGCAGCTATTAGCTCTTCGCATGGAGCGTTTCTTGCATATTGGTTTCTGTTGTTTTCACTGAAGATGCTCATTTTTCTCCTCCATCAGTGTTTACACTAACAGTTGATTTTTTAAAGATGTCGCAGCGGATTGTTTTTTTATTAATAGCAGCACTGTAGGAGCTGAGTGGCTTGAAAATGAGTGTCAGTGTCTGTTTTTAGAAGTTAAGAACTTCATAAAGACATCAATAGAGAGGAAATCTTCAAATGAAGACATGAGAGGGGATTTGGTCATTCTGAAGAATGAAGTGTACAATAAAAAAGTTAATGATCCTAATTTAAGTTTTTATGTACGATAAAGCCTCTTCATCCAAACCCTCTAATGTACTGAAGTCCTCAGACATTAACAAGCCTTTTGAAGTAGTGTATCAACATCTAAGACAGGCTGATGCAAGAAACCACTTTTATCAGTGCTGCAACATATGTAAGCACATCAGGGCAGATACTACAGAGATTCCTGGATGCAGATACATTCTTGAGTAATATTTACATATTTCCATCAGTGTTGACAGTTGCAGACTCATTTTATAGTGGAAAAGCATACAGGGGTCACAGGATGACCTCATGTAAAAAAAGAAGACCCTATTTGGACTGTTTTTCGTATACACATTTATATCCTGGTTTTAGCTTAATGTGGAAAGTCTTCAGTCCTCTATACCGAAGAGTTCCTGAAGAGTTTATCTGATAACTGTGGGCAGAGGCAGGCTAACACTACCCATTGACTCCCAGTGTTTGAGCTAAGCTAATTAGTGGTAGTCTCTTTTTTTTGTTACTGCACACAGTTGGCAGAATGGTGTCTATCTGCTTACCATGGGCTCAGGACTGAGGCAAGACATGAAAGGAAAAAAAAAGTTGGCGTATCCCTTTAATACCAGGGAGTGAGTTACAGTTATCCAGCCTTTAAAAAAATCATCCATGCCCATTTTTTTTTCAATCTGATTTAGTGAGTATTTGTATTATTTTTCATAAATTAAGAAGCAGGGCATGATGACTTGATTGAAGTCGAGGTCAGAGTCTGAGACTATTCCTAAATTTCATGTCTCATGTATAAAGAAAGAAAGAAAGAAACGTCTTAAGTCTCGTAAACTATAAAGTAATTAGAAATAAGAAAAAGTGAGTACTAAAGATGAAAAACTGATAAAGTAGTGTGAAAAAGCACAGATTAGCCCTTTAATGAGAGGACAATGAGCAGCTGAGTGACACCTGTGATGTGGGAGGGGCTAAACACACACCTACAAACCAAGATGGAGGAGGAAAGAAAGAGGGTCTGAAAACTGTTAGAAAGTTTGTTTTCTCTCACAGAAATGCGAAAATGAAGTCACTGTTGATCTAAACAGTGCTGGATCACATGCAGCAGGATTTTCCTACCTAGACAGTCATTTGTTTTCAATCAGAGAGCAGATCTCCAGAGAAGCTGTGATGGCCTCTTTCTGTAATCTACACCTACTGCTGCTTGGATATAAAACCTCAACTTCTGTCTGTTATTTACTGGATTCTCTTATTTCAGCAGAGGATTCATCTCCGGTAAGTCTCCTCCTTTATAGGCCCCTTTTCACATCATTTAGCTTTTAATTAATTTATCTCTTTCTGCTCTTACTGACATGAGCCAAACCCTGCAACAGACCAGCTTATCATTTGATTATTATGCTGATTATTCCCATTGAGAAATGAATTAATTATGAGTACTACAGTGATTCATCAGTCTATCCATCATGTTTATATTCAGGAGTATTTTCAGAGTTAACAGTGGAGAGTGTTGGAGAGGGAGGGCCAAAAAGGACGACAGTTATTATTTTTGCTTTTCTGCCAAATGGACCACATCATAGCTGCAGCCTTTTCTGTAGGATTGCCTATAAAAAAATCATTATATCACTCAAGAACCTGCCGTAGTGTTTGCAACAAGTCTTAAAAGTGCTTTTAACAAATACAGAGGAAACAGGAATCCTGTTCTGAGAGGCACAGCAACAGAAAGAAGTGTTTTTTTTTTTTTTTTACATATTTGTGTTCATTAACATATTAGGGGTTTAACATTTCTCCTGAAGGCTAATCCTCTAAAGCCCTTTTCATGTTGACTTTATAAGCTGCAGTATTTACGCCCCTGTGACAACTTTCCTCCACGGTGAAGGTGTGACCCCCTCATTTGATCTGCCTACAGAGGTGGTATCAGAGGCCTAATATTGATGAGAAGGGAACATGCAGAGCCAGCGGGGGAACTCTGCACTGTGAGTGTGTGCCTGCATGTGTGTGCAGTGCTGTGCCATGCTTTCTGTGCTCTATGAAAGCTGTATCATTCTGTCACAAGTATTACAAATTTGTAATTGACACAAATGACATATCATCACAGGATAAATGTGGAAGTCTTGAGGCATTATTGAGGAGGAGCTTTGTCGCGGCCCTTTTGTAAATGCATTATGAAAATGGATTTTGAGTCATGTGCATTTCCTGCTAGTAAACTAATTCTCTGAGCTGTATGAAAACTTTGGAAACAACACAAATGGAATAATTCAATATGATTTGTCATATTAGGCCTTTGACAGAGAATGAAAAAAAAGGTAAACAGTCCTGTTTTTTATCCATGATAAGTTCATAGTGTTTCACTGTTTAATGCAACTTCTTTCATTCTATTACATCTGTGCATGAGTAAAGAATTTTAACAGAATTACTTCACTGCACTTCACTTGCAAGATACCTTGTGCCTACAAAAATTGTCTGCTTAAACTTAAATTGTTACCTTCCCATGATGATTTTATCAAGACCACTTGGCCAGGTCAACCTTGTGAAAGAAATCCAGATTTCAATGGCATTTTATCTGGTTAAAATAGATCAATAATTTAGGGACTACTAATATATATGCACAATATACAGCAAATATATCTGTATAAAAATGTGTAAAAAGTCCATCACAAAGGATGGAAGGAGGCCATTGAAATATCAGCCTTCTTGCACCGCTGTTTTACATATTCATATCACGGGTTTATGTGGTGTTTCTCTTCACCCTTGTAGTTTTTTAACTCCTCTGTTGCAGAGCAGAAAGGAGAGAAACTTTCTAAAACAAGGGCAAACTGACTGTAAATCAGGCTTTTCAAGGGCAGGTGGACAAAGCTCTGCCAAAGCTTGTTGTGCAGGTTATTGTTGAAAATGTGGAAAAATTGGGTTCCTTTCATTGATAAAAGATTATTGAAAAACTTCCTAGATTCACATCCGCCTTTAATTTACCACAAAAATCTTATTAGTTCTCCCTTGTGCCATGACCAACCTTTCCTGAAAATGTCATCAAAATCTGTTGAGAACTGTTAAATCTTTAGCAATTTGTGAAAAATCTTGCAATGTTAACAAATCCTAACATCAGGATTTGAATTACCCCCAAAATGTACATGATTGTTCCTTGGCCCCATTTCTGACTTATCCTGAAAATTTCGTCTAATTCTGTTGATCACTTTTTCAATTATCCTGTTAAAAGTCAAACAAACCAACAATAGCAAAACAAACATAACCTCCTTGGGCGGAGGACACTAGCCGATGATTTCACATCATCTTCAAGTGCTCCAAGATTACAAACCTCGGTCAAGTCATTTACAAAATTGCCAAGTGAGTTGTTGTCAAAAACGTAGAAAACGTAGAAAACTCCATTAGCTGGCAATATTGACAAGTCCTTGAAAAATGACTGGATTCACATCTAGATTTGAATGGGCACCAAAATCAAATCACTTCTCCCTCATGCCATGACCAATATTCCCTGAAAATGTAATGTTATTTGAAAAATGTCGAAAACTGCTGTATCTTCCAATGTTAACAAATCCTTGAAAAATGACTGGATACACATCCAGACTGGAATCAGCACCAAATCTACTCACTTTTTCTTGTGCCATGGCTAAAATTCTCCCATCATGTCACCAAACTTCTTTGAGAACTTAATGAATTATCAGCAAAAATGTGGGTTGCTGTCCTATCTTGCACTTAACAAATCCTTAAAAAACGTCTTGGTTCTGTATTTGGGTTCAGATCACCACAAAAATTCAATCACTTCTCCCTTGTGGCGTGACTAAAATTCCCTGAAAATTTTATCATAATTTATTCGTAGCTTTTTAAGTTATCCTGTCAACAAACTAACAAACAAACAAGTAAATGCTGGCAAAACCAGAACCTCCATGGCTGAGGTAATAGTCCCACTTTGTTCACAGGGGGCGCTAGAATCAACATAACCTAGTGGTCCCTTCCAGAAGCTTTTTAGCAAATTGGATTCATAATGGAGGACTGATTCAGAGGCAGTGGACCTCAGTTGAACCATAAGGCACACACACATATTCTGGTGAATATGTATGAGAGCTGATGCTTCCTGGTTGGATGACAGGCTACTGGTTTGAACCCTCTTTGATCTGCACACACACATTCACACACAAACAAACACACTGTCTGTCCCTTTGAACCCGGGCCAAGATGGAGGGTCAGGAGCACATGGCGTCCACACAGAAATGGAAAATGGAGTCAGTCTTTGCAGAAAACAGCATTAGCAAACTACGGCTTGTATATCATAGCGAGGAAGAGGAGAAAGACAATGCTGAAGAAAAGCAGCTGAGGAGAGTGTGATATCTGTCAAGCCTCTCTAGTACCGTTACAGAGCTCCTTTGTTGAGCGCTGACAGTAAATGCAGCTAAGTATATTTTGCGCGTACGCCTCGCTTGCTTGCCTGTGAGTCTCCTCTCCTCCGTGTGCATGTGTGTGTCTGTCTGTTGAATAGGCTTCTTGTCATTGACCTAAAAACAGTGCGAGAGCCTGCCAGTGTCACTTAAATCCTCTTTTCTTCTCCATTCCCCTTCGTCTTCTCGTCTGTGCATGCACACACATTCACGCTCGGCCTTTGCGCGCCTGTGTGCGTGAATCAGTTGCTGTCTCTATTTAAACATCTTACAGACTCACAAATGGCGTTCCTGCCAGCTGAGATGAGAGCGTACTGTTCACAAAGACTCTTACACTCTCCCACTCTTTCCCTCTCCCATTCCCTGTCTTCAGTCCCGCCTTTAGACTTTGAGGCCCCCATGGGATATCATTAGCGTTATTACAGTATTGAGATAAATGAGCGTACGTCTTTATGTGCGTGCGGCGTAACCCGTGTGATAAAGGAGGTGAGACGCTGCACGTCCGAACCCACCCTGGAAACGGCTCGTTGTAATTACAGGAAGACAGAGGGAGCCATTAAAGAAGCCCCCTTTCATGACTCAAGTGCTTCTCTTTTCTCTGCGTCCTGTAACTTCTCCCTGCTCTCCTCCATCATGTGTTTCTGCGTCGTTTATTAATGGAAGGTAGAGCGAGGACTTTTACGAGTGAAGGCAGAGTGATGTTACATCACCAAATCTGTCCTTAAGGGCTGAGGGTTAAGCATAATTACGGCGGCCGCTTTCATGTTTTCTCTCGCCTCGGCTAGTCTTTCGCTGCCACCGCTGGCCTTTCGTTCCATATCAAAGGAGACTTTGGTCCTCTGGGGGGCGGGGGGCTGCCATACCAGACACACCACACAGATTAACACACACACCCAGCACAGACATGCACAACACACACACATTAAGAGGGACGGTTGATTTGCATCATTTAGCTGTATTAATGTTGTTACTTTGATCATTCACATGCACATGAGAGGATTGCACTTGATTTCCATGCTGTGTTATAAACTTGGAGTTAGGGATGGGTGATATGAACTGAAAATAAGACCTACACAACTAATAGAGTTCAATATTTCAATCATGACTGTGGCTTCACACAATCATAAAAGCTTAAAAATAAGGATTAATCAATTACTTCAATGCTAACATCTGCCAAGAAAGTCACATTTTTGCCAGTGCTTGTTTGCGAACAGGTAAACTCAAAAAGTTATGAGCAGATTTTCATGACATTTTCAGGGAATTTTGAATGTAGCGCTAGAAAGAAGTGATTAGATTTTGGTGCCGACTTAAATCCAGATGTCGATTCAGGAACTTTTTTCTTAAGGATTGCCTAACAGCTTGAGATACAGCAGTTTTTCCACATTTTTGCGAACAACTCAGTAAGTTTTCAATGGATTTTTATGACATTTCCAGAGAATGTTTGTTGTACCACAAGGAAGAAGTGATTATGTTTTGGTGGTGATCTGAATCCAGATGCGCATCCAGGAATTTTTTTTCAAGGATTTGTTAACAATGTGAGATATGGCAGTTTTCCACGTTTTTGACAACAACTCGTCTGATGATGTTGGAAATCTCTCTTGGTGGAACTTCAAATTACCTCCGCTAGGGAGGTTGTGTTTTTACCTGCATCTATAGTTTGTGTGTTTTTAAACAGAATAACTCAAAACGTTCTGAATAGAATTTGATGAAATTTTCAGGATAGGTCAGACATGGGTCAAGGACTGAAAAAAATCGATCTTCACATTGAACATTAAAGCATCATCTTGAAACTATAGCTATTTAAATATAACAGCACAGCTTCCAAGTCACTGAAAAACATGCTTTCTTATTAAAAACTCAATTTATAGCAAACTGTCTCGAAGTTATGTTCACTTACACTTCATATTGGCACAGATGTACTTCACTGAGTTCTATTTCTAAGTTTAAATTTCATTTTCACGCTCCACTTTAGATTGTATGTCTTTCAAACTCTATATCCTTAAGTACATTTTATATAATGGAAGAAGAAAGACTTCATATAGGCGGTAATCCACCACATTGACACGGCTGTCGCTCTGCTCAAACTTAACCATCAGGATGGAGGGGTAATTTCAAACTGCTGTCTTTCTGATTGTACTTCAGTGATTCATCAGGAACAGAAAGACTGCATACTGACAATATAAGGTCTTAAGGTAAAATAGCAACATTAACAATGATAGCAATAACAACCATTGATATATCACCTGTCTTACGGAGTCACACAATGTTTCACAAACAGCTCATTAGGAAAAGGAAGGCAGTTTTATTCAGCAAAAAGATAAATTATACAAAATTAAAAGCAAAAACTGGCTGTAACAATTTAACCATGGAGAAAAGTTAATATGATTTGTTTAGGTGTGCAAAATACCTTAACACTTGTTTAAGCAAATATAGTACTTTCAGTTTTTATAGACATCAGGTCATGAAAGTTGACGTAACACAAAACACACCCAAATGTAAGGATGAGCCTTAGTAGTATGTTCTGATGTTATGAATCCACTTTTATCTGTTATGTTGCTCTGTTGGATATTTTGTCTGGGGTTCATATATTTGATCTGATGACTTCTGGGGTAAGGTCACAATGACTAATGTTACCAAAAAACTCTAGTCTTCATAAACTGAGTCCCCCTGATCCAGCTTTATTCTCAGTCTGTCTGAAGGTGTGTCACACCGAACACTACTTGGCGACCAAGATTGCGTTGCAAACCCAAGTCCTGTCGCCTATACAAACAGCACATTTTGTCGCCATTGCTGTTGCTCAGACATGCAACACCCGCTGAGTTTCACCCCGTTATCATATCATATATCATATAAAAGGATGTATTAGCTGACATTATTCCAACTGTATCCTTTTCACTCATGTACCAACTACAAAACACTGCAGCTGGCCCTGCAGCAGCATCGTCTGTGAGTTTTCTGTGGTCCGTCTAGGCAGAACTAATGTACTCACTAACTAATGTTCCCACACAGACATGGATTGTTACTCTGTGAACCGGAATAAAAACAGTCTGTCACGGGTGTCATCACGCACCCACACAATGCTGATTGGCTCTTGCAGCGTGACATTGCCTAAAAGGTTAAATTTTTCAACTTTGGTGACCGAGCACGGCGACCTGGTCCATGTCCAAAGCGACCCCAGAGTTCCCATCTGCAGCAACTGGGGCGCTGCCCCAATGTCAAAGATGCAACCAAGTCACCTAGATCTTGTCTGTCGCATCGCGTGAGATCTGGTCGCGCATGGTCATGGCTGATCGTGGCTGTACATTGACTCTGCACGGAGAGGGGCCGCTGAAGTCGCCCGAGTCGTGTTCGGTGTGAACACACCTTAAGATGTTGTGTTTGAGCTCCTGCCTCTGTAAGGTCCCCATCCCCACATGGGCCCAGTCCACTCTGAGGGTTTATTTACATGACAACGAAAACAGCCGGAAATGGAGAGTTTTCATTGCATTTGTGCCTTCCATTTACTCGAGAAAGGCACCTGGAGTGCCTCAATCTGCAAACTTTTGAAACTTCGGTCCAGAGTGAAAAGTTTTGTAACCTTTTTTGTTGTTGTCTCCGTGTAAACAGGAATCAGCGTTGTCAGGGAAAACAGTAATGTGCGGTGCATGTGCAGTACTCCTTCAGATAAAGGTTGCGCGTGCACCTAGGAACAACAACAACAACAACAACAACAGCAACAGCCGACTACCAAGCCACATGTGTGCTGCTTACTGTGCTAAGTTTCTTATCCAGACAAAATATCCAAACAGATTTGTCTTTGTGCGTCCACTTGCCGTTGTTGTTTGTGCCCCGAGTGTCCACTTAGGGCTGGCTGCAGTCACCCAAAAACCTTAATGATTGTATTTAGGGAAAAGACAATGTTTACAGCCTTAATACACATCTTTACAGCCTGGTTCAAAAAACATCTTCAGTCTAAGCTATAACACGTTTATGTGCTCTCACTGTGACAGAGGTTAGTTTTTGCATATTGCATCTTTCTTTTGTAAAGGATTTATTGAGGATCTGGTTTTGGAAATGCAGCGTTTCTTTTGGTCAGATGGTCTTTAGTCATGCCTCTACATGACCCTTCTGTTTGTGAATAGATGGTTGAGATAGCACTTGGAGTATGGCAGCATCCATTAGAGCGCATCAACAGCTTTCCAAAGGCTCCTGTGACATCCAAATCCTTTACAGTCTATGATGTTAACAGCTTCAGCAGCAGTTTTGTCAAATCTGGACTGCGTTTCTTTGTTAAATGAAAAACAAATAACACTGAAAGCAGTTGGCTCTAGTTTTGTTCTTTACACCGCAGCAATAGGGCCTGCCCACTACAACATCTGATTGGCCTGTAATGAATGTGATTGATGGAACAATCAACCAATCATCCACCAGATATGCATTTGAAAGGGTCTGTCCTCCCCAAAAAACTTTCTATGGGCTCTTTCCCAGATGGACTAGTGATACGTGTCATATATTAGTCATCACAATGATAATGTTATTCCCATGCTGCCCAAATGGACTAGAGATAAATATTCTGCATAGTATACTGTATATTGAATTTGCTATCTGGTGTGTCAGGTTAGCAGCTTAATATAACAAACTGTAACCTTTAGCGATCTGACTTCACTTGCTTGTTCCAGGGAGAAAAGGGGCCATAGCTCTTAAGCATAATTGTAAATTTATGATCTTCTTGAATTGTAATACTGTTATATCACGACCACAAGGACCACAAGACGGTTAACTGTGATGCAACTTTTAAGCCGTCATTTCTTTCTTCTACCCTCTTATTTCATTCAGCTTTTCTCAAAAAAGCCCCATAACACTATAGACTTTATTCCTATGATATCCAAGATCATTTAATCACCTTTGTTTTTCTTTATACTCATAAGTTATCATTTAGTTAAACAGGAAGATTAAAGATACATTTCTCATGGAGTTAATCATCCCAGGCTCAAATAAAAGAAGATATTTAAATGTGTTATGGGCTCTCAGCAATATTTATTCTGATAAATATTCAATGTATGCTCTTTTGGCTATTTTAAATCCCCCACCTACAGCTTATAGCCCACTGAAGCTGCGCTCCGTTTAACCCACGCCCTCAAATTTGCAGGCCTTCTTAACTTTAGACGCTCATATCTCCACACTGGTGGAGCAGATATTCATGGTTCAAACTGCATTTTTTATCTCATAGTTTCATATGCATTTAAATATCTGAAATATCCTTATCAATTGCTATAAAGGTAGTTAACATATTCCCTGAGGTGAATAGGAACGACCTGGATTGGAGCTAACTTTAGAGCTCACACAACTCACCGTTTAATCCTTTAACACATTTGCTCCGGTGGTGTTTGGTTTTTTGGATGGACTAAAAAAAGACACCACCCTCCACGCTCTTTCTCTTCTAAATGCTGAGTATCTCTCTCAGCACAGCCCCATGCAGGCAGCTTCAACTAGCTGAAAAATCCAAAGCTTGACTGATCTGCCGAGCCTTGTTACACTTTCTAAGCTCTGTTTGGACAGCTGCTGGTCAGAGCAAAGCCTCAGCACAGGGTCCATTATTAATTTATATTTTTCTAGAGACCAACAACAGGACCGCAATATGTCCATAGATTTAAGAATGTTATTTCAGTTACTTCTAAGTGCATATGTGATGGAGCTCCTGAAAATACACACAAATGAGGATGACAGTCCAAACAGCTGTGCGGTGACAGGAGGTCAAAAATAAACTAACTCTGTCTTATAGACTCTTTCTCACCCCTGTTTCCTCCTCTCACAGGATGTCGGTTATCTTAAAGCTTTCACCAGTCAGCACCATGTTCTCCTTGTTTGTTCGTCAAGAGGTGTAACATCTGCAGTGTTGAGACTGTATGAATGTACATGTTGCTGTGTCTGCAGAGACAAAACATAACGGCCAAGGAAGACACCGATTGCACTCATTTGATGTTTTAAAGCATGCAGGACACCTCTATATTTCAGGTCCCCATCAGTCAATCAATCAATCTTTATTTGTATAGTGCCAATTCATAACAAGGGCACTTTACAATAGAGCAGGCTGAAGCCATACTCTTCTTTGTACCGCAGATACACATATATTCATATATACATATATACATATATAAAATACACATAAATACATACACATAAATCTAGAGATGTATCCATCCAGACAAAGACAAAGGGATTAAAATAAAAAAAATGTTGTATTTACCTCTGATAGCTGTGACGCTCCATTTTTGATCCGTGAGCGAGAATGTTTTTTACTCTTTTTAGTTGTATGATAATGTTTGATGACCTGCTGGACATGAGAGGCAGTCCACTGGTGATGAGTCAGAACATCCTGCTGGCCGAAGGGTCCCTCTCTGGTGCATCTGACTCTGTTAAATTTATGATACCGACAAACCCATGGATGCTCAAATCATAAATCTGTCCTCATCAAATTTGTCTCTGCTGATTATAGATTTATCCTTGAGATGTAGCATCTCATTTTCACGAGAGTCCTCTTGTCTATGTGGTTGTAAAGGAATGTATTATGGAGGTATAATCAATAACAGCTATGGATAGAGAGATCTTTCTAATATTAACAATAACATCTATAATGATCATAAACTGGAGAGGGATGATGTTGATTAATAAAGCGGCATCTAGTTGAACTGCAATTAAAATGGGTTTAGATGGTCTAAAAGTATGAAGTAATGTTAAATGATTTTATTCAATGCACACAAGTACAATCATGGAGACTGAGGCAGAGAGTGAGCCATGACTCATACATCATAATGTCTTTACCACAAATTTCCCCTTGAAGCCAGACAGCTGGCCAGAAATTGTTTTTCCTTGTCAAGCAGTCCTCGTTATCAAGGTTATTTATATACTTCCGATCAAAATCTTAAAACCAGTTAAAAAAATTGCAAGAACCTGCATTTTACACTGTTGGATCTTAAGAGGGTTCTAAGTAGAGCTTCAAAATGAAAAAAGAAGAAATGGGAGCGAGAGACAACAAAAAAAAATAAGCAGGCAATTTATCGAAAACAAAAATCAAACTGAAATAGGGTGTTTATCAGCTGATCAGTAGCTAAAAAAACCCCCAAAAACCTCCTCACAACAGAAATAAAAGTGTCAGAAAGGACTCAGTAATGAGTAGCTCCCAGACAATTGCCCAAGTCACTCCGATCCAAGTCCCAAGTGAGTGTCAAGTCATTTGGTCCAAGTCCCAAGCAAGTCCCAAGTTTTTTCTGTTGTGGGCAAGTCAAGTCAAGTCAAATCGAGTCCCAAGGTTATGTCATCACAGTGCGTGCGTGTGTGCTGCCAGCCTGCCAGTGCTTCTCGCTTACATGAAGGAAAAAAAAAAGGAGCCTGTCTGAACCTGCTAGAGGGCGCACACAGACCGCTCTGGTCATACTAGGATGATATCCACAAGAAAAAAAAAAACATACAATGAAAAAAAACATATGCTACAATTTTTCCGACTCATGTTGTCTCAAGTCGAGTCAAGTCTGGAGTCATTGTCTCCCATGTCCAAGTTGAGTTGCAAGTCGTCAAATTGGCCACTTGAGTTGATTCGAGTCTGAGTCTCTGTGACTCAAGTCCAATTCTGTGGTAGCTCCACCCTTTTTGTTGATCAGTTAAAAAGTTAATTTTAAGGCTGTTTGATGCAAGTGTTCCTTGGAGGCAAGTGGGGACGCTGCTTCAAGTGGTGAAGATGGCTTCATGAAGGGAATCCTCCATCTGAAATGATGTTGTTTTTTTATAAACTTCCCTTGCCGTCCATGCCCAGGGATGGTATTCAGGGGAACAAGCAGGATGGCCCAACAGCCTGATGTTATTCACTTGTAAGAAGTCGTTTGTCAGACAATATTGTGAACTGCTGCGTTGCCCTGTAGAAAACCCAATCATTGCCACACAGGTGAGGGCCCTCAGTCATTACAACACAGATAAGGACCCTCAGTCATTTCTACACCGATGAGGGTCCTCAGTCATTACCACACAGAAGAGGGCCCTCAGTCATTACCACACAGACGAGGACTCTCAGTCATTTCTACACCGATGAGGGTCCTCAGTCAATACTACACAGAAGAGGACCCTCAGTCATTACCACACAGATGAGAGTCCTGAGTCATTACCACACAGGCGAGGGTCCTCAACCATTACCACACAGGTGAGGACCCTTAGTCATTACCACACAGACGAGGACTCTCAGTCATTTCTACACCGATGAGGGTCCTCAGTCATTACCACAAATACGAGGACCCTCAGTCATTACTACAAAGGCGAGGGCCCTCAGTCATTACCACACGGACAAGGACCCTCAGTTATTACCACACAGAAGAGGACCCTCAGTCATTACTACACCGATGAGGGTCCTCAGTTAATACTACACAGAAGAGGACCCTCAGTCATTACCACACAGATGAGAGTCCTTAGTCATTACCACACAGGCGAGGGTCCTCAACCATTACCACACAGGTGAGGACCCTCAGTCATTGCCACACAGGCGAGGGTCCTCAACCATTACCACACAGATGAGGGTCCTCAGCCATTACCACACAGTTGAGGGGCCTCAGTCATTACCACGCATACGAGGACCCTCTGTCATTACCACACAGATGAGGGTCCTTAGTCATTACCACACAGGCGAGGACCCTCAGTCATTACCACACAGACGAGGGCCTTCAGTCATTACCACACATACGAGGACCCTCAGTTATTACCACACAGGCGAGGACCCTCAATCCTTACCACACAGATGAGAGTCCTCAGCCATTACCACACAGATGAGGGTCCTCAGTCATTACCACACAGATGAGGACCCTCAGTCATTACCACACAGACGAGGGCCCTTCAGTCATGAGGGATCCCCACTGCAACATCTCCACATAGGCAGCCACCTTTTGACACCCCTGTACAGCCTAAAGCTCTATTGTTCCATTGAAGGAAAAGCAGCCCAGATCATGATGGCGCCCCCTTCACTGTACCACGCAGAAAACATCTCAGGTGGGATCTCCACATGCCAGTGATGTTGAAGCTATCAGGACCATTAAAGTTACATTTTCTTCTGGACAGAGAATAAAACTTTCTTCCACCTTTCAATGTCTCATGTTTTGTGTTCTATCGAAAAGTCCAGAGGAACAATTTTGTGGCCTTGAAGGAGATGTGGACTTTGAGGAAGTTTTTATTTTTTAAGCCCTTCCCTCACAGATGCTGTCTGATGGTTATTGGGCTGCTGTCAGAACCAGTAACGGCCTTAATTTGGGTCGAGGATCATCTCGCGTTGACAGACAGCCAACTATATCCTTCGGCTCAGCGCTGATTAAGTTTTTTGGGTCTACTGCTTCATGTTTTTAAACCATAACCCTCAGGATCTTTTAAGAAATTCAAAATGACTGTCTTACTGCGTCCGACCTCAGCAGCGATGGTGAGAGGCCTTGCTTATGCAGCTCAACAATCGGACTGCATTCAAAGACAGAAAGCTTTTTTGCCTTTGCCATCAGGACGTCCTGACAGTGTGAATACCTGACAGACAGGGACATGGAATCCATTTTTTTGTGCCAATTTTGGCTTTTAAAGGCTGTGGTCTTAAACTTTTTATCAGCTGACAAAAGCATGCTTGAGTTTACATGCAGTTTTCAATACATTATTTTCTCCACATTTTTTTGTCTCTTGCTCTTGTTTCTTCTTGTTCTTGCATTTTGAAGCTCTACTTAGAACCTTTTTAAGATCCAAAACTGCAAAATGCAAGTTCTTGTATAAATAACCTTCATATCCAGGACTGCTTGATGAGGAAAAATAATTTGGGGCCAGCTGTCTGGCTTCAAGGGGATATTTGTGGTAAATACAAGTTATGATGCATGAGTCATGACTCACTCTCTCCCTCAGTCTCCATGATTGTATTTGTGTGCATGGAATGGCATCATTTAATATAAATTCATACTTTTAGACCAGTTAAATCCAATTTAATATCAGTTCAACTAGATGATGCTATATTAATCAGCATCATTCCTCTCCAGCCTCACATGCTGATGGGCATAAATCTAAACTCTATCATAAAATATTATGAAATATGGCAGCAATTGTAAATGGTTGTGACTCAATAAGATGCACACAAAAGAGTCAAACCACCAATGTGGCAGAACAAGTCATTTCTCATGTTAACATACATTTTACATTAATAATAAATGTGTGCACATGTAGTTGTTATTTACATATGTCCACACAGATTTGGTGCACACAGCTTACATGCAGCTCATGTAAAATACATCCATGCATGTGTGCAGAAAACAGACTATTTCTGCATTTCTCATTCCTCCACATCAGCGTCTTCAGCAGCTTGTTGTTCTCGTTAGTGAGTGTATTAGCTGACACATTTCACTCATAATGAATCAGATCACAGCCTGTTATAATAACGATAGTGTGGCCCCTCCAGTATCCCCACACATTAAGGTCATTTAGATAAGGTTTGATTGAGGACACAGACACACAAACCAGTGGACGACAGAGAGGGAGCAGAGACAACAGCCTTTTGAATCTAAAATATACTCTGACCACTGATGGAGACATCAACCATAAAACATTTTTACAGCGTTTGTCCAGGTTTTTCAATTCTCCTAGTCCATTTTGTTGTTAGCTGTCTCTTTGTTTCTTGTTTCTGCAGGAAAAAACTGGCCAAAGGTAGTAAAATATCTTGATGTGATGTGACAACACATCAACATGTTCCCCGTGCAGCTACAAAAGAGTCTGAAAGTGGAACATTTTTCAGCAATCTAGGACATCAACTATAACCATTATTTCGTGGTGTCTGTTGTTGTCAGAGAGAAAAAGCCTCTCAGTCTCAGCATATTGCACTGATTTGATACAAACATACCAGCGCCGACAGGAAAATAAACTATTTATAGCCACAATGCACTACAATTTAGATCACACAATATAAATGTCACAATTTGACAAGGTACTGTATAACTCCAGCTCTTACATTTTTAATTCTTTCAAGTCTACCTCTACATATTTCATAAAAACTTAATTCATCTATATGATGGCACACAAGGACTGTTTCACTAATGTGAAGATCCCTGGCAAACCAACATGAGCCTCACGGTCAAAGTGTGAGAACAAAATATTTTGGTCCTTTTTTGGAGGCTTTGAAGGTAGAGAAACTTTGATTGATGTGTTTTATCCATCATTAAACCCTGTTATCCCCGTTAGGGTCACAGGGGGCCTTGAGCCTATCCCAGCTGACATTGGGTTAAAGGCGGAGAAAATCCTCAACTTGCTACCAGCCAATCACAGGGTCACATAGAGAGAAAAACTCACACACTCCCCACAACTAAGTGTAATCAACCCTTTGACTGGCATTGTAACCGTGCGATTGACTTTATGCTGCGTTACCAATGTATTTAAAATTTTGAAAACTGGCCTTTGTCTGTTTTTCCTTATTCACCTCTCTGAATAGTGTAACACCAATATGTATCCACTGGTTGGCGCTGCTGTACATAAATATAATTGTTTGAAAACTAGAGAAAATCGGAAGTGAATCGTTGCTGCATAGCTTCTCATAAATCTAACAGTAAGAGCATACACTGGAGTCAGAAAGAATCTTTTCACATATTTCCAGGTCCTCTAACAATCATAATTTAGTGGAAGGAAATAAATTTCATGATAAAAAATGTATCTATGATTCCTCGGAAAACTGTGTCAACAGCTAAATATGCAAATTTTGCTCTCTGTGATGTTTTTGTACGAGAAAACAAAAAAATTCTTGCAGCTTGCAGAAATAAAAGAAATCCATTCATGCCCAGGATAACCCTTAACAGGCAAACCAACCAGTAGGTTGACCAACATATCTGCTTCCCAATAAGGTAATATGAAAAATAAAACTAAAAACGTTTCTAAATGAAGAGGAAGGAACACAATTTTACCCACAAGTAATTTGTTGCATGTATTTTCTTAGTTTTGAAATCAAGGGTTAAGAGTCACCACTTTACCTGACAGGCATGCTTTTTAGTCTGTAGGAGGAAGCTGGAGTGCTGGGAGAGAACACATGCACAGGGAGAACATACAAACTCCACACGGAAAGGCCCTCATTGATACAAGATCCAAACCGGCAACCTCCTTGCTGTGAGGCACTCGCAGTACCTGCTGTGCCACTGTGCTGCACAGAGTAAAAACAGCAGAGATTCAAAATAATGTAATAAGGGCAGTTTCATACTTTTGCTGAAACATCTAGACGATGTACATTTTGAAAGTTTTCATCATTAAGAGTAATTTTGGACATTAACCTCTAGTTTTATGCTTACCTGTAATTACCTTATCACTCGGTACTCTCTGAGTACTGACTGTAAAGTGCACAAGACCCCAGGCAATTATCTGTCTTTGCCCTCTGGTAAACTGCCTGTGATGGTGCACACAGCTTACAGGCAACAGCTCCATTCTTTATTTTTTTAGTTAAGTTTTATTGATGTGCAGAGTTTAATAATAAAAAAAGAATGACAGATTCAAACCACACAGGGTGAAAAAGTGTAACACTAAACTGTTAGATTCACACAAAGGGTGTGAAGAAGTCACCTAATAAATATGATTATTTATCTTGAATAATGCATTTCAGATGACCATCAAACAGCACAAAGGGCCACTGTGATTCAGGGATAAACTGACTAGAGCTTCAAAGATTTAAGGTCAACTTTGCTGTGACCTCAATTTTTGATTATTATTTACCTTCATAACTAAATAAAAGATATTTGTACCAAATTAACAACCGCAAAATCACCCCAGCCCTTGTTCCTGAGGTCATGCACACAGAGTCGGGCCTTTGTGAAAATACACGTAAACTGTTATGGGCACTGAAAATGAACATTTTTGAAAACTTCTGCAAGGCTAAAGGTTTTCAGAAACTCTTTACAGAGTGTCTGTGTGAACACAGAAAACTGAATTTGGGCCTAAAATGTCACTCTCTATTCTGATTTTTCCTCAGAATTTCTATTTTTATTTGACCTTCTGCGGTCAATATAGCTGTGCTGCAGTGCACATGTCCATCATTGCTTTTGCTTTTTCAGTGTTTCTGACTGGACTATTTACATACTTACACTTTCAGCTCCCCCCTATACATGATGCTGCTTTAAACACTGTCACGTCCCCTTTTATTAAGTATCAAGAATTGACATGAGACAGGTGTAGGGATACGCCAATCAAAGATTTATTTTAACAGGAAAATTTAACAAAAAGGTTTCAATGATGTGAGGAGAAAAAGGGAACAAAGCGTTAGCACCAAACAAGACAAATAATAAAATAAAACTCAGCCTGTCCAATCTATTTTGTGAAACAAAAGCAAAGACAAAAGCCTGGCTGGGGTGGCACAAACTGCTAAAGTGTTTCTAAATAATATAAGCTACATGATGGAAATGTAAAGGGTACCCCAGCCTACATATAGTCCCTTCTACTTCACATACCTTTCATTCAAAATGATTACTGACAGCACACAGATCAGACCTGCTCCCTTCTAAGCCAAGCAAAGAGAAAGAAAGGCTTCAGAGAAGATGTCCTTTTAAAAGCGAGTCCTCCAATGAGTGAACATCTTCTGACCTCAATCAGCCACAGAGCAGAGACACAGCGGTGAGAGTCAGTCAGGCTGTTGGCACCTTGCTGGCTGCAGAGGGAGGAGGTGGAAAGAGGCAGGAAACAACAGAAACTCTGCGCCATACCTGACATGTAACATAATTGAAGACACAAACCATGTTTTGGGTGAGACCTGTTGTAATTGTCTTTAATCAGACAGAGCTGACTGATGACTCACGGCTGCCTGTGTGTTTACCTACAAGAGTATTCAGGGAGGCATTTTAATTTTAGGATCTGATCAAGTTCATCAGACATGTTGTGAATTAACATCCAAATGAAGAAATATTGGCTAAATCTGCCTGCTAGCATCAGTCAACATGAGTTCAACCATAACATCTGTCAGACTTGTGGTTGTAATGAATTTGAAAATGAAACAACTTTTACATAGAAATCCTATCATGCTCATAAACATCAATTATGCTGCATTTATGTATTTTCATGTGGACAAAGATGTTTTTAAGATGGAGGAGAAATCTCTGTTTTCAGAAAATCAAACGAGTTAATCGGTTCAATTGTTTTTTTTTTTTTTTTTTTTTTTTAGATATTTTGCACACAAAAAAGGAGTGAGCATGAGACCCAGTGACCTTTACTTTCAACCTTTGACCTGAAAAATGTAAACTTTTTTATTACTGACACAGAGTGCAAACTGAGCACAGTTTTAAGAGACTTCCTAAAACATTCTAAAGATATTATTTGTACAAGAATGCTTTAGGGGATGAAAAACCCAAAGAAAGACTAATTCTGAACAAAAGCTGCTAAAAAGTTCATATGAATTAGTATGCAGCCCCAAAAGGGCAAAACTTATTTACCTGTGAACATTTTTTCTTTAAAATGTAACATTTTAATGTGGATGTTAATGCGTTTTGAACCAGCCTTGAAAAGGTGCCCTGATCAGTATTGGCTTTTTTTAAGTAAATAATGAGTGAGTGAGTGGGGGTTAAATTTGTTTTCTTGGCAAAATTAAACTATTATATCAGTTACATTATTTAAGTGAGTTAATATTTATGAACTTATTGCCTTGAACTAATGAGTCTATTTGCAGTGTTTATCCTGTTGGATTAAATTGATTGTTTTTGTCAGCCTGTCATTTATTTGGTAATTCACATCAATAATAACAAGTAATAAATGAGTCTTGTCATTGTGTTTTTCAGATGCCTTTCTATACAATACTTTAATGCATCATTTCATGAGATCTTTTGTACTGCTTGTTGAGAGAACACTCAAGGAGTTGTACAAATAAAACAGGAAACATGATCAGCATCAGGTGATCTCACAAACAGGTGATCGGTGCAGTCAAAGAAAAGCCGGATCATCCCCAGTGGACAATTTACATAATAAAGTTTTTTGCACTTATGCAAGCATACCCTGCTTACTCAAGTATTCTTCATTAGACTTATTTATACAGCAAATGTAACACTAAATTGACAAATATGTGACACTGGCTTTTAGTCCATAAGTGTTATTGTAAAATGTTTCAAATAAATGAATTAGTTGAGTATGGTGTTGCCCTTCTGTTCGATTTCAGTCACTGCCTGCTTGGTATATGACACAAAATGCAGCACTAAGACTCTTTCATATTGGCTTCATTTTTAATAAAGAGTCCCCCCTCTCTTCATATACAGCTTATAGTTGGGAAACCAAGCCACACAGGACTGCACAGCTCGGTTATAAGCTGCGTCTGCACCACCTAAAGGTTATTTACACCAGGCGCAGCAGGAATGATGCGAGCAGAATCATCAAGGATCTCAGTGACCTGGATAATGGCCTTTATTTTGCCCCTGGCTGGAAGAAGATACTAGAAACACCAGCAGTGTGTGAGCTTCAACCCTCAGGTCACCAGGATCCTAAATGAGGTCACTGCCCTCTACTACGAGCATCTATCAAACACACAGAGCTGTTTTTTAAACACATGAATTAGAATGACAGGTTAACATCACTGTGAATGGATCTGTGTCCGCTGACTTTTGAAAGAAGAGGACAACACCGCCATGTTGTTGTTTGTTTTTTTCTCAGTGTTCCTCTCTGGTGCCTTCAGTTAATCAGGGTACACACATAAAGATTATCAGGCTGTTTTTGTCCCAACTTTCCACTTTCCCGACCAAGGGTGGCAAACGCCCGATTATCTCATGTTTTATAAGATTATCCTGTGGTCTGACGTGTGTTAAGAGTGAATTTAACTGCTCTGAAAAGAGTCGGGGTGACAATCGTAAATATTAAACTTTATCGTGTGGGGGGAAAGCAGACGACTCCCGAGTCATGAATCTGTGAATTGTGACGTGAAATGGAATGTAGCCAATCAAGAAGCGAGTTGACTGAGGAACAAGGAAGCAGGCGTGAATAAAAACAAACATGGCTGACCTGAAACATAAACATGAAGTTCAATTGCACTAAGCAGTCTACAGCATTTTTTCCAGTCTTTTCTTTTTTTTAGTTTGCAATTATTCCAACAAAAATAGTCCCAAGACCACCATCATTCCCTCCTCTCATATGTCCTCTTCCATGTTGTGTGTTGTGTTTTCTGGTTCTTGCCATAGACATATATGTTTATTGTTTTTGCTTTGTTTCCTCTTCTTCGTTTTTGTTGGATAACGTTTGATCAGGCAAGATTTCTGGATTAGAGGACTAGATTTTAGATCAGTGGTGGGACAGAATTGTTATGTGTGTGGTGTGCTGTGTTGAGACTATCAGAGCACACCACACACAGTATGATCAAAACTGTTCAGTGCCTGATTTTTTATTTTTATGTTTGGAGTCTCTAACAGATAAAGAATCTCCTCAGATTTAGAAAATCCTTATGCGTGTATCCTGCTTTAGAAATGTTTTAATCACTCTTGACGGATATAACTATTAGTCATCATTATCAGTATCTACTTCACTTCCCTTTCTCCCCTTAATTGGGTTTTCTGTTGTCTACAAAGAGCCACAAATTACACAAGTGAATTGTAATCAATGAAAAAAGACTTTAAATTACGTTATTGGCCAAATAAATGTATTAAAATATTGCCTTTAAAACTCAAGTCCCTGCAGCAAGGACAGAAAACAAAACATTTTAAAACAAATTGCAGTCATTAAAACACTCCTAAATTGCTAACGTATAAGCAGCAGTGCAGCTCTCATATAACCTGACCTGGTAGTTGGAAAGTGGGGCCACATCCCTCTGCTCTGTCGGTGGATTTGACACTTTTAGTTCCCCCTCTGAAGTATGATGTGAACACAAAATTGTGTCACCTTAACCTGCTGACACTCAATGTGTACATATGAAGACATCATGTTTTGGGTCGCTTACACCATGGAAATCAGTCCTGCTTATCTTAGACCTGTTGACCCCATTCAGAAACACGTATGACACCACATTTGTCGCCACAAAAGAAAATTACATGGATCCGTGTAAATTCAAAGTGGCCACCATCTCCACTTAAATGCTCTACAACATGGCGGACACAAAGCTCAACCAAAAGAAACCTCTTCGAATTTTATGACATGGAGTTAGTGTTTTTTTTCATCTGAAGGACCATCAGGGGCTTCTTTATGGAAAAACGGTTGGGAATCACTGTTTTAGACAATGAAACAGCTATTCACTTGAATAGACTGTAGATGATGAAATTCAAAAATTCTTTGCAATTGATAAAAATACGTTGATAAATGTTTTACTTTAACTTTTGGACTAAATGCTCATGCAGTTGTTCACAAAGTGGTGAACTTTGCCCTATCCTTGCTTGTGAATGACTGAGTGGCCGTCCACACGGAGACAAATTCAGGTGTATCTGCACAAATTTTTAATCATATAGGTGTTTTGTTCACATAGATACGGTGTCCAAAAAAACACATATTTTTGAAAACAGGTCCCAGAGTGGATAAATCTGAATCCAAATCTGTGTTTACAACAGTGACATCATAGCCTAACTTCTCCTTAAACTGCATGTGCAAACCCTGACAGCAACAGAAACAATGGTGGAATACAGTACTGAGCTTGTTATCGCTTTTACAGCAAAATCTACTGCTCCTCTATCACCGTGAACTACAAGAGAACAGAGAACATGTACATGCTCCAGGTCTTCTTCTCTGTTTTTGGTATTTGTCTACAGCAGGGTTACAGCGCCACTTACAGGCCTGGCATGCTACAGTGCTTTCAGTGTTTTCATGTGGACGGACACATTTCTTGTATGATGCCATCTTTTCAGAGAACCCTTTTAAATCAAATGTTTTTGTCTCCATGTAGACAGGGCTTTAGCCTTTTAGATATGCTCCTCTAACCATGACACTCGCCTGTTTCTCGTTAAACTGATCACCTGTGGACTGTTACAAACGGGTGTCTTCTCCTCAACTTTTCTAGTCTTTTGTTGCTAATGTCCCATCTATTTTGGACTGTGTTGCAGGCATCAAATTCGAAGTGAATGAATTTTTTAAATGAAAATAATGAAGGTAAACAGTTTGAACAGAAAATATCTTGTCTTGATATAGGTCCAAAATGATTTGCAAATCATTGTATTCAGTTAATGTTTCTGTTTTACACAACATCCAAATTCATTGGAATATGGGCTTGTGTATCTTATGCCATTACAATCTTATTGAAAAATGGTCGACACTGGCATGAAGACGATAACCACATTAGGGAAATAGTTGATAAGTAAATCAATCAGATAAAAGGGCCCACACCCTTTTTTATACCAGAAGCTTGAGTCCAGAGATACTATTTGTCAATTTCTCTTTATTTAATGGTGTGAACTGAGAGGCTTTAACTACAGCTGAAATGATTCATTCATTCATCATCTATACTGCTTAGCCAATCACAGGGCCACATAGAGAGGCAGACAGCCATTCACTCTCACACTCATACCCAAGGACAATTTGGAGTCACCAGTCAACCTAATGAGCATGTTTTTGGTCTGTGGGAGGGAGCCAGAGGGCCTTGAGAGAACCCACACGTGTACCGGAAGAACAGAAACTTCACACGGAAAGGCCCTGGCCCGACCAGGGGATCAAATCTGCGAATTTCTTGCTGTGAGGCACGTGCACTACCAACTGCACCACCGTGTAGCCCAAGATTGAAATGATCTGGTCGCAAATCTCTGGCTTGAATTAGGCTTCACGTCCCTGCTATGATTGTTTTCAATAATTGATACAACATCCCCCTGGTTTCAGTCCTAATCCTTAATATTTCAGTCCTGGTTATTTTCCACCACAGTTGACTGTCACACTATGAGTCTCAGAGCGCTTCCAGCTGCAAACCCTCATTGAGAAGCTCCTATGTTGAAAATACAACAATGGAGAAAGTGTTGTTACTGTTTACAGTGCAGCCACAGCAGCTCATGTTGTTTTAATAAAGAAGTCAGACACTAATTGGTCTTTTTCCATCATGTTGAGAGCAGCAGTGACCTGATTTCATGCTGTGCACAGTGAACGTGTTCCCCACAGAACAGCAGGGCTCGGAAAAAAAAAAAATAGAGATGGTTATTTCAGAAAGATGCTAGAGGTGTCGGCCTGTCACCTGCAGGTCTGTAACTAACAACTCACTGAGGCTCAGCTCTCTGTGGAATAATTAAAGACAAATTGAAGTCCAAAAATTGTGAAAATAGAGATATTTATGGAAAATTTTTTGTTCGGCACTTCCAGATGGTAAAGTCCGATCACATGTATGTCAGAAATCTTACTGTGAGCAGAGCGCAGTTTGATGTCATGGAAGAGCTTTAAAAACATGAGGAGGAATGTAATGAAGTCCTGAGATTATGGGAAAATTAAAATATAGGATTTAACATCATATAAGTTACAAAAGAAACTAGACACGAAGAGAAAGGATTGAAACACTGACTTAGATTATATACAAATCTTTGAACTCTGTGTTTAAATACAAAGCATGTAATACTGGGAGAGATTACTTAAGGAATTCTATGCACCAGACGTCAAGGTCCACAGCACTGGGACTTCTTTTGTGAAGAGCACCAGTAGCTCCTTAAAACAGCTGATTTTCCCACTCACCAAGATAGACCTACCAGTGTGATGTCAGTCCATTCAGAGTAAACTGGGCCCACATGAGGAAGAGGGCCTGAGAGCTCCAACAAAGCATCTCTGACAGAATGAGAATAGAGGTGGATCAGGGATACCTAGTAAAAACTAACTGGTTTAATGAATAAAAGTGTTTGTGAACCATCAAAATGAACATATGAACCTGAGCTGAGGCAAACTATTACAACCTTAGACCTTCAGAGCTGTAAGTGTATTAAAGTGCATCAGCATCAGTCTCTTTCTTCACGTTAAACACAACCTAGATTTAGAGATGCTGCTTTACATACAAAACAGTTAATGCACAAGCTTAAATGTATACCTTACACATGCTTATACACGCTACACACATACAGTATAAAATGCATACATGCATGTAAACATGTACAGCTAACAAGTATCCATTTACAAGTATACATTTTACATGTCCACACATTAATACACCTATATGCCAACAAAAATACACATAGACATGCACTTACATGTTGGTGTAGGGTGCAGAAATTAAGAACTTAACACAATTCCCAATTAACTAAAGAATGGTAGAGTAAAAGGAGAACATTTACCCAAAAGCCTGTTAAACAGGCATGTTTTTGAAAGCATCAGTAGATTCTGTGTTTTATGAGCACTGGGGCAGGTCAGTTATGGGGCTACAGCCTGGAAGGCTCTGTCACCACATGACTTGAGGTATGTTCAAGGAACAGTAAGTTAATACAGTGTTAGACCTGAAGAAGCGAGTAGCCTGTTGGGGGTGGGTGATTTCTGCCAAGTACTCTGGTGCCTGTTTAAGTAATGATCTGTATGTGAGTGTAGGAACTGAAAAATGGACTCTAAATGAAACAGGAAGCCAGAGCAGGCATTGGAGTAGAGGAGTGATGTGGCACCATCTACAAGCTTGTGTTAACACTGTAGCTGTTGCATTCTGAAGTATGTTGTCTAAAAACATGTAGTCCAGAATGATTTAGGGCATGTTTGCTATTTTGACCAGCCCAATTCCTGAAGCAAAGCTTGGCACAGGACATAAAGAGGATGAAATGCAGTTGGAAAAATGCTGATGTTCAAATTTAAGTTAGATTTCATAGAAGTAATCCAGAAAATCAGGCCTGACCAAAAAGACATGATTGACACAAAACCTTCCCGATGAGTTGTATTTATTATTAATAATAAATTAAGTCATTTACTGACCATCAAATACCTGTTGGCTGTATTTTTTTAAAGTATAAAAGTAGCCAGATGTTGTATGAGAATCTATGTTTGTGTGTCTGTTTTTCTTGTTTCTGGGTGTATTATGCACACAGGAGGGCGCACTGGAATACCACACTGAAAGGCATTGCAAAAAAGCCCGGCTGTCTCTCAACTCTCTATCAACTCTTCAATCTTCAACCTTTTTTGAGCCAATGCACATTTTTCCATTGGAAATAATCACGAGGCACACCACCAACCAAAAATGTTACAAAATGACACTCTGTAGCCCCTAATACAGTATATACAATGACAATATAGTCTCTAAATGTATTTATAATCACTTAGTGTGAAACCTGAGCCTGTACATAACAGCACAGACACTTGACAATGGCATATTATTTGCCATTGTCAATAATATGCCATTTAACTCTTTTGCAAAAAATTTTTTCGAGACCAATTAAGTGAAATTGGATAATTTCTCACAGTGCACCTGACTATCGCTCACAGCAAAGTGGTTGAAAAACACTGCTCTATCCTGTGTAAACTTTAAACTGATTTTTTTAAACAAATGGTCTGATATTAATCAGTGGAGAAGTGGTCTGTTGTGCATCCTGAGTGAGTGAAACAAGCTCAGTATGTGAGTGTGTGTTACCTTAGCTTCTCCAGATATTGGCTCCATTCGGGCTGGTAAACTAACAAGAGCGTCTGACCCTGTCGAGCAGAAAATTTCAAAGCTTTTCTTCAAGCTCACCAACAACTTTTATGTCTCACTCCCCTCAGGCTTTTATGCATGCTGTGAACATGATGCATATGGATGCTTCCCTGGTTAAACCAAAGCTGATGAGTCAGACATGTTCTGGGACCATAATGATCTTCACTCCTATGTGACTAATGGAATTCAATCCTGGTTGTGCAGACACCTTCAGAATTAGGAGAGAGATATGATATACTCCCCTGACCACAGATGAAGCCAAAATCAATATGTATAAAAAGTTCTCTCCATAAAGGTAATTACATTTAACTTCATCTGATGACAGAGTTTGGAGAAGCTTTAGTGATGCTGAACTTCCCTATATTGCCAGTCTGAGTTTCTTCTCTTAAATTTCTTGCCAGTATTCACATTGAGCACATCATGTTTTTTGGACTGGAGAAGTGAGGGAGTTTATTTTTTTGGTGTGTAACTGGCCCCTTTATGACCGGCTGACCCACTTATCTTTTCCCTCCACTGACCACTGTGAAGGCTTTCCCAGGCAGACTCCACACTCATGACCTTTGTGTTCAGTGTTCACACAGTGACAGCGTCATCACGGATAAACCTCCCACATTTCAGCCCGTGGAAGAATCGTCCTGATGCTGCTTACACAGTTTATAAAGTTAGCCTTTTTTTTTTTTACTCAACTTACAGGCTGGGGACCCTTTAGTATGGCATTTTAATATGTAGAAGTTAAAGTCCAAAATTTAACTAAATGTGACTTTGTTACTCCATCTTATATAATTTAATTTAATTTTATTTATTGTCTTTCAATGTTAAACTGTTCTCTTTTAACTCTTTAAGGCCATTTGAATGACTGTGTATGTAATAAGTATGGCAATTAAATAATGAGACTGCAATTACGGGGATAAATTGAATGTTATTAATCATAATAATATAATCAGGAATATACGAGTGTGTGAGAAGATCTCCCTAACAACAGAAAATCGTCTACTAGTAGAAAATTTTGTGTTACTAGTACTACAAAAACCTTTACTAGTTGAACAAAATTTTTGTTTGCTACTTGTAAACTACTTGTAAAAAAGTTGCCTCACTAGTAGTACTAGTAGACTGTTTTTAGTCTACTAGTAGTACTTTTAAAGCCACAAGATTCACTAGTAGTACTACTAGGCCTAATGCAAATGAAGTAGGAGGGATTATAACCAAATCCAGCACCCTGATTGGTTGTAATATTTTGAAAGCCAATGGGAGGCCTGAATTTGCTTTTCCCTGCCTCATTATTAGCATATATTAGTGAACAATCTTAAGTCTACTAGTAGTACTAGTAGGCCCAAAACAGTCTAATTGTAGTCCTAGTGAACATTTTTCAATCTACTGTACTACTAGTGACACTTTTAGCTTTACTAGTAAAGTGTACTCGCACAGTAGTTGACCAAAATTGAGAACATGTTCTCCAAATTTAAGTACTAGCAGAGCTGAACTATGGTTTCTATCACAGATATCAATTATATGCTCAAATGCCATTCCAAGTCTTTGTGCTCTTGATAAAACAAATACCAATATGGTGCATCAGTAGTGAAAGCAGATAAATTGAGTAATCATTAAAACTTATGAGAAGAGATTATAATCATAATTTAATATCTAGAGTAATACAATAGGTGCAAATGAAATCAAGTGATGGCAGGTGTGATGATCTACTCTGCCTCTCTTTGAATGCTCTCTAATCAGCTCCAAGCTCTCCTCTTAACATCACCACGGCCCCATTTGATATTGGGAAAATCGACAAACACCAAATTGACCATCAATAATAACAGAACTCTGTATTATATATTCATCCCCTGTGGAGGGGCAGTCAAACAGGTCAGGGTTCAGGTCAAAGGCCTGCTGCGATCGTGCCTCTGAAGCACAAATCATTTAGTGTTTAGTGTTTTTAGCCTGCTCTGTTTGCTCCTCCTTTTCTTTTGTGTTCTGCCCACACTGATATCACTCATTCACAGAAAAATCCCTCATCATATCTCTTATCTCTCCTTCCTCCCTCCTTCCCTCACCTCATCGGGCGCTCATCCCCCTTAATTCCTAATTACTTCGTCATGCATTACAGGGGTCACAAGGCTACAGTTCAGTCCAATGTCAGCCATCACCTACAGGCACATAGCGGCAGATTACTGCCTTTATATATAGAGAGTCTGTACATCCATTAATGTGACATATGATGTAAGCCGAGGAGGATACACACATGGATTTGTGCAATCTAATGCGCCAGCCTTTAAACAGCAGCCTTTTTTTTTTTCTTGAAGAACATGCTCACATTGGGCTGTTTAGATGTGATATTAACCCTCTTGTTCTTCTTTTAGGAATGATGCTGTTTCTAAATTAAAGATGCAGTTAATTTGACCATGTCTGCATTTTGGCAAATAATAACCCATGAATTACACTAGGCCGCTCAGTGTTGGCCATTGGTGGCTTAAACATGAGGCAAAAAAAAGGAATTGACCGAAGGCTTTTTGCTTCAAGGCTTCATGTTGTAGTTTGTAAGAGTGAGCATACAGTATGAGGTGCAGTATATTTCTAAAATTAATTTTTTTTGTATTGATTTCATATATCTTTAGGATCATGTGTGCAAAGGTTGTCTCCCTCGTATCTTCCACCTCTTTCTAGTCTAAGTTCAATTTAGTTCAAGTCAATACATTTGTATAGTACATTTCACACAAGTGTAAGCTCAATGTGCTTTACAGAAGATGAAAACAGGCTTAGAAAAAAAATACAATTATTACAATAATAAACAAAACAAAATTAACAGCCAAAAGCATGAAAGAAAAGCAGTGTTTTAAAAGACTTCTTAAAACAACTTACTGTTTCCACAGACCTCCATGCCATTTAAGGCTTTAAACACCAGGAGTAATATATTAAAATCAATTCTTTGTTGGACAGGAAGCCAGTGAAGATTTTTTTTTAGCAGAGGTGTGATGTGTTCAGTTTTCTTTGTTCCTGTAAAGGACTGTGATTGCTGTGCTGCTTTGCGCCTCTCACGATCGTTGTAGATTGGAGCTTGACATGATGGATGTGTCTGATTACAGACACTGAATCAGGCAGATCCAGCTGCTGTGCAAGGTTAATGGGAGAGAGAGCAGGGGTGGACGCTCCGCAAACGGGCCTCATGTGGGAATCTGCCCTGGGTCAGCAGAAGCATACTGGATATGGGTCAGTTACCATTCCACCAAACCAGCACCCCTGTTGTTTTCATGTTTACTTCTCACACAACAGGTGGTTTCATACAGCCCGAGGGCTTCATGAGTCCTGGTGGTACCCTCTAGTAAATGTCAGTTAAGCTAAGCGTATAAACAAAAGTGCTCATTAGACAAGCAAACACGAGGGCGATATCCACATATGTATATCTAACCTAAGGGCCTCAAACTCTTTACATTCCTTTTGTGAAATATTCAAAGTAAAAGAGTTCAAGAAACCAAGAGTTTTTTTATTTTGTTTTTCTGAGTGTGATTCTTTAAAGGTAATTGTTGCTCTTTTTGGTAGTCTGATTGTGTAGTCCAATAAAAAATTTACTCCCCTTCACTTTGTTTATAACTTGGTTTTGATTTAATTTAGCCAGCTTGCTCTTTGCAAAAAATACAATGTTCTTTCCCTCTTTATCTAAAAACACTGAAGGGAAATTCCTGCTACATCTCTGGTTTCTGCCAGCACCTCACCAGTTCCACTCGCTTTTTCCAATGTTGGCAACAGATTTGTGGGATCACATAATTAATTAAATCAAATAGTTTACAATACATTTCATTTCATCACTTCAAATATAACAAATGCACTGCAGTCAAATTGTCAACATTTGTCCATGTGAGTTTTACTGACTATTCTGAGCGCTGACAGACATCACTGACAATTCTGTACAGCAGGGGCACTGCCAGAAAATCTAGGCCCCCTGAGAAGATATCAGAGATCAGACCCCAAAGCAGCTCTGCACAGTTTCTCAAAGCAAACATCTGTAAAGTAAAGTGATTAATTAATATGTTGATATACATTTCTTAATGGGCCACTTACAGCAAAATAACTATGGCAAAAACACAAACAAGCTTCAAACTGTGGAGAAAAAACTCTTCAGCTAAAATAAATGTAATAAATTGTGAATTAAACTCTGGACTATACAGAACATTTTGGCATTTAAAGCATTGAAATGTTTCCCTAATTGTTAAACCTGTAAAAGATTCTAAACCTTTGCAAATCATCACCCTATAACCTTTTTTTCGTACAGCAACATGCATAAAATAAACTAATATTCTCTAATAAATGTCAATAAAGTTCTCTTTCTTTTTATTAATGTTATTTTATGTGAGCTAAGTAATGCAAAATATGCCCTCATATTATGTTTTGCAATTATAAACAAGAAAAGCTTGTTATTTTTTGTTTTTTGAAGTGTAAAGAGATCTGAAAAGACCTTTTGGAAAACATTTATAAACTGTTTTAAAAGATTACAGACACAATGCTATTTTCAGGGGTCCCTGTTAATCATGGGCCCTTAGAATTATCTGCTTTACTCCCCTCCGCTGTACAGTCATGCTCTCTCTGCTTTTATGAAATATGACAGTGGATAATAACCTTTCTGTACTTCAAAGCTCCTCATATAGACTCAGAATATTATATTCTCATGATTGCCTCTAGCTAAACAGGGAGGGGCCTCATATAGCTTTTATCCTGGAGCCTCTACAATTATTAAACCCGCCCCTGTGTGGAGGTCAGGGGGGAACTGTTCACTTCAATGTCAGCCACCACCTGCAGGCATCTGAAAGCAGCTTATTGGCTTTGGGCTGTTTTTATGTGATATTTACCCAGTTACTCCTCTTTTAAGTTGATGTTTTTTCATCCTCCTCCATGCCTGCGTGAGTGCATGTGTGCCTCTCTGTTCCTGTACTAAAGAGGCAGTTAATCCGACCATGGCGGCTGGCAGGACATCAGGTTGCCCCCATAGTGCATTTAGGCAAACAGCCAGGCTTAAATATCGTTGGACTGCTCATTTTGGTTGGTCTGTGCTGCCTCCAGGAGCCACACGGACCTGCTGAAGAGCACAGAAACACCCGCAAACGTGGGTTCGCATCACTCCAGATTATTGCTGCACTTCTCTAATGCTTTGTGGGGCTTTCTATTTCACAGAGAGCATAGGCGCAGAGGAGGTTTTGATATTTTGACACAGGACAATGCCTGATGTTGGATACACCACAGCATGGGCAAGGGTGTGCATCACATGTGAGATGCTCAAGGGCAGGGCAACATGGACCAAAATCATAGGGGTCACACACATTTTTAAATATCTCACTATCTTTTTCTTTTTAGATCTAACAAATAGCTTTCACAATACCAGAATTAAAGACTTTGATATGCCGTAAACTCAACAACAGCAATGAAAACAACAAACATTAGGTAACTTCTTTATTTCTAAGTAATCAAAAATTACAGACAAACTCTTAAATGCTCTCTTGATTGTCTGTAAACAGGATGTCTAGTTGCCCTAACAGTGCAGTCAGGAAAACAGCTAAGCTAAAGCTAAAATAACACGGGACTGCTCAATCTGGCACCTGATTGCCAGTGGGGGTACCAGACGCTCAAAACAAGACACCTTTTTGGCATTAACAAAGATTTTTAATGGGTACAACTTCTCACAAATGCATGTTCCTAACAAACGTGGCACCATTTTAAAGTAAAAGAATCAAGCTTTCCAATGGTTTAGGATGTATTGCCCTGAAACATTATTATAACTAAGAAATATTCAACCAAACATTAATTTCTGTACTTTTTGTGATATGTGTTATTAGAAATATTGCAAACAAATCCTACTTGCTGCCAAAATGCACAGATAAGGTGGCCACATTTCTTCCAAATCCATCCATGATCTCTCCTGCTGGAGCCTATCCCAGCTGAAAATGGCTCACCACACAGCAAACTCAGAAGAGAAAGAGAATTTTAGTGTTGGGAACATTTCAGCAAGTGCAGAGTTAATTACACTGGATGGAGTCAAATGACCTGGGCTTTGTGACATATTGGTAAGAGGGGTGATTCACCGTACAAGTGCCACTTGCAGGTTCAGAAAAATCAAAGTTCAGTTTAAGATCCTACAGTGACACTAATGGATTTGATTTACTGAAACATCATTTGCAGACTTGTTTCTGACATCAACTCCTTTTCAGTTGAAAGTCATTTTCAGGGATTTGACTCCATCCAGTGTATAACAGTGTTAATTTTGACAGCACTTTTTTATTTAGTTTTAATTTTAGTCTTTTGCCTATTATATCTTTTAGTTTTATTCGTAATTTAGTCATCTAAATTGTTGAAATTTTTGTCTAGTTTTAGTTGATGAAATTTCACAACATTTTAGTCGACAAAATCTACTATAAATTTAGTAGACTAAAATATGAAGTGTAAAGTCTAAGGCATTTTTTATGTTTCCTTGAGTTTCTTGTGTCATGTTTTACACTTGGATCCGCCACATCGAAGCTAAGGCTGCTGTGATTGGATGTCCCTCTTAACTCATCCAACCTTTCCACACAACCGAAGTAGCTGTGATTGGATATATTCCTAACTTGTCTCTACTTTCTACATGACCAAATTAGGTCTGATTGGATTTAGTCTCTGTCAGACAATTTAGTCTAGTTTTTATCTGTTGACAAAAATATCAGTTAATTTAGTTTTAGTTTTTGTCCATGTGCACTTCTTTTTTTTTTTTTTACCTCTGCTAAGGAGGTTGTGTTTTTGCTGGCGTTGGTTAGTTTGTTTGTCTGTCTGATTATGTTCAAGATAACTTGAAAAGTTATGGATGGATTTGGATGAAATTTTCAGGAAATGTGTGGAGTGGGATAAGGAAGAAATGATTAGATTTTGGGACTGATCTGGATTACCATCTGGATCCAGGAATTTTTTTAAATGATTCTTTAACATTGCCAGATAGGACCATTTTTGCCAAAGTGGACTGAAGCTGCTTGGCGGAGGTCTGCGCTCATTGAGTGCTTTTCTAGTTTAGTTATAGTCTAGTTTTCGCCAGGGGAAAAAACGGTTGTTGATGAAAACTATGATGAAAATAATTATGCGACAAAATTAGCACTGGAGTATAATCCACTCTGCAAATTTTGCCAACACCAAAATTGCAACTCTTCTCAACTTTCTGTGTATGGGTGGGAGTGTGGCTGATTGTCTGTCTCTCTATGTGGCCCTGTGATTGGCTGGTTACCAGTTCAGGGTGTACCCCACCTCACGCCCACTGTCAGCTGTGATAGGCCCCAGCCCCTCGAGACCCTGAAAGGGCTAATCTGTAAAGATAATGAATGGATAATGTGAATTTAACAACTCTCTAAGAAGTGTTAAATCAACTGTCTGAGGTGTGGACCCATATGGAGGCTTAAAAAGTGTTAATATTAACTTTGAGAGTGTTAATTTGACCATTCAGTCTTTTCTGTGTGGGATCTCCCTTCAGTTTCACTGAAAAACTTTGCCAGTTTGAGCTCTATAGCGCAGCACTTATCAAAGCCATCTCCCTCTCCAAAAAATGTTGGAGCAGGATCTAATCTCAATGACTGTCTGCGGCGCGTGAAGTGCAACGTAACCCTCTCTCTCCTCCAGCAGAACAGCTGGCGGCCGGTCGCTCCAGTTCAGAGGAGAGGGAGATTGAGGCACATATAGAAAAAGAGAGAGAGAGAGTGGAAACTGAATTCCAGCGAGTTAATCACCGTCTGTTCCTCCACACTGAGAGAGAAGGAGAGAGCGAGAGAGAGCGAGAGAGAGCGAGAGAGAGAGAGGAGGGGGGAGTGGAGCCTGACGCAGTGTGAGAGGCAGAGAGAGAGAGAGGGAGACAGCGCGAGGAGGCAGCTCATCACATCACGCGCCGTTTTGCATCCCTTAAAAAATCTTGACGCGCCGCATGCACACGCCGCTGCTGCTGCTGCTGCTGTCCCTGCTGCTGTGACCGCCGAGCTTTTTCCCGGTCACTGCTCTTCACTGAGGAGCCGCAGAGGAGACACGTGCAAGCTGGAATCAAATCAGTGACAAAGACTTCCAAAAAAATCCCCAGCACATCTCCACAGACGCACAGAGACTGGCAGAGGCTGCGCGCAAAGGAGAGAGAGAATCAGAGAGAGAGGAGCGTTTTTGAACCCTGCGAGGCGGAACCGAGCCTTCTCCTTCTTCCTCTCCCTTCACATCTGGATCAGGTAAAGTGGCAACATCTGGCTTCTTCTTTTTATTATGTGTGCGTGCTGTGTGATGGCGCAGGGAACTTTGACATACGCCAGAAAGAGCTCCGGCATTCCTGCGGTTCTGAAATCAGCGGCTCTGACCCCATCTGCGTGTGCATGCGAGTGCGCGGATGTGTGTGTGATAAATGAGGGGAATTTGGTTGTTGTCTATTCCCAGGCAGCCTCCCCTTGTCTTATCTCCATCCCCCCCGTGTGTCCGCGGACGCAGAAACATAGATCCTGATTTGCATTATCGGCTCCTGCATGCTGAATGTGTGCGGTGCCTCATCATCCCGGTCGATGCACCGATCCGGCCGCGCAACTTTGATCCAGTGTGAGTCTGAAATGTTTCATGTTGAGGCAGATGTCGTGGGATTTTGTCCCGGGACGGTCTGCAGTGTGGAATTGAGGGGACATGCACGGATTTTTCAGCCCTCATCCCTGCAGTAGTTCAACGAGGCGAGCGTTCAGCACCTTGGACAGAGGCAGTGCTCGCGCTGAGCTGCAGGCACTGAAGCATCCAGACCGCTCAACTCTGAGCTGGATTTTCAGATCTTCCCCTGGATGCTTCTGTCAGCATGTTTCCTATTTTAGAAGCTGACAAGTTTGTGCTGGGAAACACTTTGGTGCATCTGCTCCGGCTCCATGGTGAATCCCCTCCAAAGATTCAGTCATTTATTCTCATTTAGTCCCTCCTTTCATCTACCTTGAATCACCATTAGTTTACCAGTAATGATTTTCTTCTAGGATCCATGCAGGGGCAGTTTTAACAATTTAAAGACCTTGGGCAAAGACCGATAAGAAGCTCTTCTGTCTCAGGATAAGTGCAGTATAAAATATTTTGGAGCTTTTTCAGGGGCTTTTGCTGCACACAACTTGATGATCTTACATTTTGGGGGCTTTTATGCGGTAACAGGACAGTGGTTACTATGAGAAATTGGGATGAGAGAGTGGGGCAAGGTATGTGGGAAGGGCACCGTCAAGATTTGGACCTACGCTGGCAGCATCGAGGGCATCAACCTCCAGGTTGATGGGGCAGATGGATGTAACCACCAGGCAATCTGCACCCTTTTAGTCTTTAACCAAAACAGTTAGAGCTGCACAAGTATGTTGGCAGTGTTTGGGAAAGCGGGTGAAATCAGCATGGAGGGACAAATTTTGGAGATCAGAGCAGGGTCACAAGCTTACATGCATTTCTCTCCAGTAGTTAAATCATATTTTCTGAAATGATTCTGCTTAAATCAGCAAGTTGTCACTTTTTCACCTTGAAATACTGGTGGAAAGCTGAAAAGCATGACGAGGGCTTGTGTCCACGGGGAGTGTTTTTCCAGTTGGAAGTGCTCTCAGCCTCAGGTCCAGAGCACTTATTGTCTGTGCTTAATGTTGCCAGGGAACAAGAGTTCACTTCCATGTGCCACAGTAACACCTAAAAGGCCATTTATAATCACTTTGTGTGCCTCAGCTTTTTTTTAAACCAATCAAAATATCACCCAGAAAGCATCAACACAGAGTCAGAAATCATCTCCTACCACTGATTAAGTAACCTTGCAGTGCAGCTGGATCCACCTGATTCAGCATCTGTATTCAGTCAGATCCATTATGCCATTATGTGAGTGGCCTAAAGTGGCTCGGCCCAATCACTGTCCTTTAAAGCAGGAAACTGTGGGAGCCACCAGCAAGAGGACAGCAGGATATCACTGTTTGTACAGAAGTTAGCACAGATGCTAACAGCTTCAGTTTTATCAGATCTGGACCACATTTCTTAATTACATGAAAAACTAATCCACACAGTGAAAGCACGTCTCAATAAAAAAAAAATGTTTCCACTTCACTTCTGACATGTTTTGGTGAGAGTTTGTTCTATGTAGTGGCACACTTTTTGTATTTTACACCGCTTGATGGAATAATCGACCAATCACCTGCTGGATATGCTTCTGAAAGGCTCTGCCCATTTCCTAACACTTTCTATGGGCTCTTTCTTAGATGGACTAGTGAAATATATTGAACGCTCCATTTTTGGAGAGTCGGTGGCATCTGATGGTGCACTTGGTCTGTAATCAGATTGTTGCAGCTTCGAGCCCGCCCAGCTCCGGCTGTCACATGGCAATGCGTCCTTTGACAAGACACTTAAGCCCAAGTTGCTCCCACTGCTGCGTCAGTGGTGTGTAAACGGGCATGAAAGAGCGTGAATATGCTAGATGATACTGATGGACAACTGACAGAAACTTTTAAAACAGCTTTGACTCAAAAGAGGCTAGAAGAGCACTATATGAGCTCAAGTCCATTTACCAGCTGGCATGTCAGATTACAGATCCAGCAATTTCAATTTTACCTCCTGGCCAACTGCCTGCCAACTTCCAGCCAGTTCCAGCCAACTGAAGCCCCACATATCAGTGGTTGTGTCTAATTTTTACAGTTTACACACCCAATTATGCATTTGCAGGATATCTCTTTGAGATAGCTCTAGAGAAGCTACCAAATCACCAGAGAGCAAAAGTAACACCACAAATTCACACAAACAGGGCTTAAAGTTTACAATCTAACACTGTCAGGGAGGGCAGGCCTCATAATGGACCTGCCACAGGCCAGCCAAGACCCAGTCAGGGTCTGCACGTTTCTCTGGTTTACCTTGAAGTCCTCTAAAAAAAGGTTGCCATCCTTTGCTGACATCTTAAATTAGCGTCCAGCCTTTTAATCAAGTCCTCTTATGACCCCCTGATGAAGTTGTAGCTCTCCTTAATTTGAAAACCACTGATCTAGACAATGTGAAGAAAATTGACTTCAATCTTTTCAAAATAAATCATAAACAAAGAGAGAAAAGAAAGAGAGTACAAAGCATTTTTGACAATGTTTGGACATGTGAGTAAAATTGGCGTGAGGATGACTCACTTTTTCAAACTTTTCTAACTCAGCTGTGTAGTAAAGACCAATACAGGCATTTACGTCACAGGGAATCAATAATGCTCCACTACTGAATGAAAAAAAAATATTGTTCTGTCTTAATAACAAATGTTTTTTTGGTACTTTTATTTAGTTAATAGTTTATAAATCCCCCTCACCAATATGGAAGGTGACCAATAGCACTGTTTTATGAAAAAAAAGGAGAGAAATCATGAAAATGAAATGTGCCTAACAGCAATGATTCAGTAATACATTGTTGATCGGACAACATCTCTCAAAAATTATTTGTTTTGGTTAAAGAAGAATTTGTACAATAGACTGACAACATTTGAACAAAGTGTGACAAAAAAGCACAAACAGGTTGGCAGCATCACATTATAGCACAATGATGCAAAATTATAAAGAAAATGGTTCTTTTTAATACTTTTTATTTGAAAGTTTTGAGAATATAAAAGCAATTTAACATAAAATATGTCAACATAAATGTCAATGACGTTACATTTTATATGTACATGATATTATTCTGTATAATAAATGCAAGAGGGTGCAACAAGCAAAAAGGAACAAACTGACAAAAAAAAAAGATTTTTGTTCAAGTTATACAAAAACACAAGTTCCTCGAAGACAAAGAAAAAGCAAAAGAGAAAGAATCAAGCAAACAAAGAGAAACAAAACAAACAGATCTAAAACAACACTGGCAACTTTAATCTGATACTTAGTCTTATTCTGGAGATTTTTTGTCATTGAATTTCTAATACATTTGTGCAAAATGTGGATGCAGTTCTCTGGGCAGCGTCTGAATTGTTTCCAATAACCATCACGAACCCATTTGTGCATTTTAAGCAGTCAACAGCCAACACAACCATCGAATGTCATTTCAGATGTATTCCTGTCCACCTTCGATGACTATAAACTGTATAAACCTCTTTTCAGTGGCTTAGTTTTAAAATTTCTGCTAAAAACCATCTTGCTGTGGCTCTGGATCAAACCTGGAGGCAGTTTTTCTAACTTATATCGCCCTTCAGAGGGCAGTCTTCCTGAAAGCACTGGTTTTATGATTGGATAATATGAAACTCCCAATAAAGTTTTGTTTTGCATCATGATTAAGTCCATTATTCATGCATCTAAGACTAAAATGAAACCATGCTCTGGATTTTGCATACTTGTTCCAATGTTGAAATCAACACACACATGCAGAACATTGCAGAACAGGGCTTTGATAAATAAAAGCGCCACTCCGCCTCTTTGGTATTACATAACCACAAAGTTGGGGCAGTCACAGGAGACAGATTTTAAAAATGATGGTGTAAATGGAAGCAGCAGCTGCAGAGATATGATATCAGGACTTTTGGTCCCAGTAGCACTGGGCTCTACGTGTTCTGTATGGCAACTCAGAAGTATCAAAAGACCTCATTGGAATTAGTTTTAACTTTGGAAAACTTTATTCAGAGGCACACAGGACATTATGAGTTTGTTTTTCAAACCTCCTTGCGACAAGTTGGAGGAATTTTGTGGATTAAAATGGGGTTTCTTTAAGTGAAATACCAATAAATGAGCAGAGAGATGATAATTAATTCAAAGTTTTTTACATACAGAAAGTGTATGTTCAAATTAAATGAGGGGAAAGACGATACCTTTGAGAAAAGTTATTCCATATCTAATCTGCTTTTTGAGTTTTCTATGTCATTTAGTGTGTTTTTCAGGTCCCCCCCAGCATGATAGAGAGCTTCATAAAAGTCTGCAGGATCAGGACTTCTCCCTTCCCCCCAACAGCGGCAGTAGCTGCCTGAAACTGCCCCTCCCCAACCTACCACTGTGACATCAGCAGTTTTAACCCATCACCTGGGAGCAGATAGCCTTGTGAAAAGTAGAGACAGTCGAATGACTGTGGAGTTGTTGACAACATGACACGGAGCATTTTGAATTGACCAGTTACCACAGAGCTAACCAGTCAACCAGTCACAGCAGACTGGGTCCATGTAGGTGGCAGGAGCTCTAAGAGCATCTCAGTCTGCCAAGAATAGAGGTGGATCAGAAGAATTTTGTATTTAACAACTGAAAGGTTTTTGAGAATTAATGATTGTGAACATACTTCAGCAGTCATAACAACTAAAAATATGAACCTGACTTAAGACAAAATAAAAACCTTTTGTATAACTGCTCTGAGGATGCATACCAACACCAGATTCACCATCAGGTTTCAGAGCAAAAACCAGACACTGTGCTCAATATCACAAAACACCATACACCTCTTAGATGTGAAGAGGAGGTGTGAGGAGCATCTAATTGGAATAAAACATTTAAAAATATTTTCAAGGATGGTAAAAATGTCATAACCTCCACCAAGGTGGTTATGTTTTAGTTGACATTTGTGAAAAGGATAACTCAAAGAGTTATGAATGGATTATGATGAAATTTCCAAGGAACGCTTGTCATGGCTCAAGGAAGAAGCAATTACATCCAGGAGTTTTTTAAAGATTTGTTAATAATGTGAAATAGGGCAGTTTTCCACATTTTTGCTAATAACTCAATACATTTCTATCTGATTTCCATAACATTTTCAGGGTTTGTTGGTCACGTCACAAAAAAGAAGTGATATCATTTTGGTGATGACCCCAGCCAGGATGCTGATCCAGGAGTTTTTTACAGGATTTCTTAACAGTGTGAGATAGGGCAGTTCGCCACACACTCGCCCTACAGTGCTGGAAAGCATTGTCAGAGACTTGTGCTCTCGCAGTGATCAGCCGATCACTTTTATTTGTTTTTGGTATTTTTGAGTGCCCAAATCTTAGTGTTCATACTTGGGTATGGTCAAACTAAATTGATGATACTGCGGTCCTGGTTTCTTCTGATGCTGTCTTTCCATTGGTGGCTGCAGTGTTAGACAAACAGATAAAAAAACTTCAAGCCTGATGCACGGCGAAAAGACTTTTTCCAGTAAGAACAACTGTGAAATAACATAATTATTTACCACAAAGTAATCAATTTGAATGAAGAATTATCACTTTTTAAATCCTATTTATATCTTTAAGCCAGTGACAATCCAATGATACTGATACCCATTGACCATTGCAACAAAAATACTGTTAAATGCCTTGCTATTGATGACCAAAAATTACAGACAAGCTCCAGCACATGGTCCAAACTGCAAACCTTTAAAACTTACAATAAGCTCAGTGGCAGTTTCATCGACTTTTCCAAATGTTTCAGACATATTTGTTGGAATTAGACAGTGCTCAGGAGATTGCCTGCAATTTTTCATGTTTCCAAATATTAGGAGGCATGGACCTCATTTTTTGTTGTCATGGTAACAGACGGGCAAGGTCAAGGTGTAGGCTTTACTGAAAACACTTCAAAGTTCATAACTCTGGTACAGTGGCAACTAGAAATCCCACTCACCAGCACATTCAACACAAACCAACGCAAATTCTGGTCTTTCATTTAGGTACCATTTGCTGAACATTAGAGCTGAACACGATGAACCTTCTCTGACCTTCTCTGAGCTGTCTGTTATTGCCTTCCAGCTAAAGAACTGGACATACAGGTATCAGAAGCATCATCATATGGAACAAGAACAACATTATCAGTGCTCTTTTTCCTCAGATAAGTATAAAATAAGGCACTGACTGGCATTGGTATCAGGAAAATCCAACCCTAGTGCCATTTGCTGTTTCTTTACAGAGGCAATATCAACATACAGCCCATATTGTGTTTGTTGCCATTCAGCTAAAATATCTAGAAATGGTTTTTGTTCCACACTTCCCAGCCTTAGGTCCCTGCCTGATGTAATGAACATTAACTCTGATATGAATCATTCATTACAGCTTTCACACTCACCAGACCTCAGCCTGATCTCACACCTATAAGAGACATGTTGTGACGTTTTTGGATGGCGGCCTTTAACACCAGTGTCCAACACCAAATCAGAGAAAATGTTTCATATGGAAAGTGTTTATCCCTTCACTGAAGCAGAAACTGACAAAATGCAGCCATGTATAGCATGTGCTGGTTTATCACCACTGTGGCACCCACTTTTAAGCCTTTCCCAGTTAAATTGTGTCCGTGCAGCTCAAGTCCAGCACAGTCCTGATGTGGAGCCTAAACCCTCGTCGCCGACAGTGCTCATGTGTGTGACAAAAAGTCGCTCAACCAGCCGCATTTTGGCTCTTTCCTGCCCACTGCCCCACTATCTGTTGTAACGGATGTTGTTGCCACTCCGTCCCATAGGGCATGGACTACTAACAGAGTTTTTCCACTGACTGGCTCCAATTGTTGGCTAAGAGCCGGGGAGGGAAAGAGTGGGAGAGAAGAGGAAGATGGACAGATCAATAGACAGACAGATGGACAGAGAGTGGTAAAGAGAGGAAGGGAAAGTGGGGTGATTCATATTTTGCACTGATATACATTTTGGGCTTTCAGAAACTATGTTTACCCCACTTTAAACTTGAGTCACACTGTGCATTAACAAAACGTCTGCAGTAATGACCTGCTATTAGGAATGAGAATCACAGGTTAGCTCATGTTATGATATAATTCATGATAAATGCTTTGAGATATCAAAAGCAGTCAAAAGATTTAGATCTCTAGAAGGAGCAGTAACTTCCATCACTAAGAGCGAGGCCGGATGGACGTAAATAAACCACTTTTTGCTTGGCGGCAGAATACTGCAGATTATGTCAGCTAAGGCAGGAGGTCTTTAATGAGATTCAGCGCATTAAGTCTGCACCACCAAATAAATCTGGATAAAAGCGTCCTAAACCACCTTCATATTCAGTCCAAGCTGATATCAAACAGTCTTCAGTACACTCTAAGGTGTATCCACATCAAGCATTAAAGGGTTAGTGAGGGTATTTTTAAAGTGGGGGATGCTAGACCTATGGCACTAGTAAATATGAGTGCTGATTGTCCCTGTGGGCAGATATCCAGGGGTGGATGGTAGCTGGTACATAGCAGCACCACAGAAAGCCTCGTAATCAATGCTCTTACGGGTTAGAACTACTCAAAAACACATGACAGTATGATCAAGAACATTCTTTACAGCATTTAACTTTTCCTTGACCAAAGCCCTGTGTTCAGAACTATTTTGTGATGCAACATATTGGTTACATATCCTTCCACCATCTGCTGGTTCAGTAGTCAGAGGAAACCAAACCCCAACTCTAGTACTGACAATGAGCTGCTAGTCGAGGGAACAGGAGGATGTCTTTTATGAACTGAAGTACACAGCGAAAGAACTTTTGCAGATTGATTCACAGGTAGAAAGAGAGCTGGAGAACTGAGGAGGAGGACAAATCACAAGATGGCAGATGCTTAAACTATGAGCCCACGTCTGCAAACTTGGAGGTCCATTGCTGTCGCGACTGGGACTTTGTAACATCTCCTTGATCTTTCATCAGAGCTATTTAACTTCAGTAAGCCGTCAAACTGCTGTCGTGTGTCGTAGTCCTGATTGGTAAAACGGACACTGCAGACACCATGCTCTTTCGCTGCAGAGAGGCAAATCCTCATGTCCATATTCAAAACAACAAGACAAATTCAGTGATTTATATCAGTTTGTGCTTCAGTGACCACTACCTGACCGTGCTGCAGCCTTCAGCACTCTGACCTGATCCAATGAGGGGAGCTGCTGGCAGAAGGATATGTGTCATCACAAAATAGTTCTAAACACAGGGCTTTATTGAGGAAAGGTTCAGGTAGTTTAAAGGATTCACGAGTTTAAAAAGCTCTAATGAAAGGGCTAGGAGAAGCTATGTTTCCAAGTAATTCTTGTGACAGCCTCCGAGTTTTGTGGCCTTGGGCTTACAGTTAATGCATCTGCACTGCCAGGTATCTTGTGACTTGTCCTGCTCCTTGGTTCTCCATAGCTCTTTCTACTCATGACTCCAGCTGCTAAAGTTCTTTCTCTGTGTTCCCAGTTCATAAAGACGTCCACTTGTTCCCACGACTAATGGCACATTTTTGTTACTGGAGTCAAATCTCCCATTTTAGTTCATTTAGTGTTTGTTGTTTCCTCTGACAACATGGCCGGCTGATGGTGGAGGATACCTAACTGTGACGTATATTGTTGAGCCAATGTTTTTTGTGTAGTTTTAACCTATAATTGGGTTAATTACTAGGTCTTAGTTGGCACCATGTATTACAACGTACTGGCTGTTGTCCGCCTCTGGAAATCTCCCCACAGGGATCAGGCCAGAAAGTTCCTTTATTGGATTTCATATTTACTGGTGACATGGCCCTCTATAGCAACCCCGATTTAAACCCAAACTAACCCTTTTAGGATTATCACTTGGTATCCAAGTGCCAAAAATGGATATTAATCTCATGTTATTAGCATGTTAATGTAAGGTCTAAATTGGATGGGAGAGAGAGGGTGAGGCAGAGAAATGATCAGGGTCCCTCTCCTCTCTCCATGAATAGACATGAGGTGGTTCCTCTCTCACAGAGCAGCTTCAGTGATTCATTATGCGCTGGGAGGGGTGAGAAACGGTTGTCTCGGCTCTTTTCAAGGCCACAGATCGTCAGTCACTGGGAAGTCTTTAGTCGCCCGTCCCGGGAATTCATTGATAACTATCTTAGAGGTTGCTCATCTTGCTTTCATCCTGCATTAGTACTGCAGTACTCGCTGCACCAAGACTTCCCCGGTCTCGGGAGTTTAACAGCAGAGCAGAGCGGTGTTGATCAGGACGGAACGAATCCTGTGGTATTAAACCGATGAGAGGGGAGGCAGTTTGGTACCTGATATTCACATGTGTGTTTTCATTAGTCCCTGTGTTCAGGACTTTGTCTTTTTATTTGAAGTAATATTAGAAGTGAAGTTATTTATGTACTCTAGTTGAGCATGAAATGATAGATATGTGCTCATTTTGCATTTTCATACCTTTATATTATTTTTTACACACTAATGCATGTCGTTCAAAGATTTGAGGTGTTTTACTAACTCGAATGTTCAGTGTTACTCTGTTCATGCTGCATATTCATGCTGTACACTTTTTACTATTTATCTCACAGCTGTTTAAAAAACACATGTTAATATGGATGCTGGGTAAATGAACTGTATTGACCACAAAATAATGTATTTGAAATGATAAGGCTAAAGCCCTTTTCACACCGCAGCCTGGAAACTACCCTGAAAACAGCCTCCCTGCCGGTGGAGTCCCCCAAATGCAGAGTGTTTTTTAAAGGCTGCTGTGAGGCGCCAGAGATGTAGTGATTCTGCGAACGTCACAGCAGAGCCCACCTAAAAGTCTTTCCTCTCCAAAAACACTTAGTAGAAATGTTGTCCCATGCCCAGTTTTTCTTCTGGTTATCTTTATATGAAGGTAGAGCCATGTTGTAGAATTTCAGATACTCCGACACCAACATTATGAGCTCCTCCGTTGTTTGCTTTGACCCATGAAGCCTGCTATTTCCAGGTTCTCTCCCTCCTTCAACGTGATTGGCTGCTGCCGCCAGAAAGTTCAACACGCTGGACTCTGAGCGGCAGGGCAAAATCTGTGCTCGTTCACATGGGCGGCAACCGCTTCTGGGTCCTACTGCTGCGGTTAAAACCGCTTCCCGCCTGCTGCCCGTCCCTCATTAAAATGACTGGAGGCAGCGAGTTGCCACGCGGCGGTGTGAAAAGGGCTTTAGTGGCGCTTTTAGCTCCACCCTTTAGGGTCTGTTTGTTACACTCAGCAGCTCTTCAGAGTGATGCCAAAAAGTAAGATGGCATAGGTTAGTTATTCGAGTACCTTTTCTCTTTAGTTTATAGTGGAAACGTGTAATTCTGGTACCCAGTCAAACTAATCCGGACCGCTTTGTGGAAACACAGCGTAAATTGCCCTGAAGTGTGAGTGTTTGTGAATGGTTGTCAGTCTCTTCATTTTGGCCCTGTGATTGCCTAAAGACCATTCCAGGGTGTGGCCTGCCTCTTACCCAATGTCAGCTGGGGTAGGCTCCAGCCCCCTGCAATCCAAAAAGAGATAAGCTGCATAGATACTGGATGGATGGATAGTGTTTACCGATAATATGGAAAAAAAAATTCTAGTAATTCATTTTGGTCCATACTGCTTTGTGTTACCAAACGGCTCCATTTTTGATCCTGAGAGCTAATAATTTGCTAATTGCAACGAAACACCACCCCTCTACCAGTGGTGACGCAATGAGATCCTTTTGTGCTGCAGAAGCAGCTTGGACGTCATAAATGGTCTTAGTATCACAGTTTTATCAGTAATAAGGCAGGTTGCAACATTAAAAATCAGCAGCAATCAAAAGTGACAGCTTTATTGAGAGGAACTGCCAGAATGTGTGCAGAAACAAAACGAATCAGAGGTGATGCGTTCAAGGTCTGTGCTTTCCTGATTTAACACTCCTCCCTTTTTTTCTTTCACCTAAAGTTTTGAAAGCGTCTTTTTTCTTTCTTTCTTCTCTCTGTGTATCACTCACTGTTAACTCAGGAGTGAGTTATCCACTCGTGGAACAATCTTCGTACCCAGAGGCATCACTTTGGGGCAAGTTCTCCATGAATACTGAGGAAACGCTGTTGTGTAATGGGAGATCCTCCCTCCGCTCTCACATCCACTTACTGCGCTGTTTTGCCCCTTTTAGCTGCCTCTAAAAGAGAGCACCACGGAGCATGTTTCTGTGGGACATTCCGGGCAAAATTTCGAATATGCACCCACCGGTTATTGTTTGTCAAAGACGTCCACATTTCAGCAGGAGCACACCTCCCATTTTAAGCATTTTGAGTGCAGAGGGCAGCCAGTCTTGTTGTCATAATCTTTGGAGCAGGAACTCCTCGCGGTGCAGCAGTAGGTCTGCATGTGTAGTTTGGATGGAACCTCCCTAAAGACTGGGACTATTTTAACATTTATTATGTGTATTATTTATTAAATAAAAACACAACATGAATACAGAAAATGTGCCAATAAATGTTGGATGAGGTTAAAAGCAGAGTCCAAATTGCACACTCAAATCTCTGCAGCTTTTCAACAAGGGCTCTCAGTCCTTATGCATTTTCAGATAAGATTCCAAGAAGGATTCATTTTAAAACTGTTGTTCTTTCAAGCTATTTTATTATTTCAGCAGTACAGGCTTTAAGCCACTGCATGCTTGCAACACGCTTGAAAGTTTTTACATCACACACCTGCTGTTTTAAGTCACAATGTCACAGAGAACTCGACAGTCAGGGTACCACGTTATAATTTACTGTTGGACTGTGTTCGATTCAGAGAAAAATAAAGCACTGGATTGTAATCCTTTTCTTTTTTAATCTAAAAACGGAGAAACTCATGAGTGGGGGTGGGGGTGTAGTCCAGTACATGTTGTGTACAGCAGCGGTACTTAAATAGTGGGGCAGAGCACACTTTGTAAATTTGTGGGTATCAATAAAACTAAACAACAACAAAGAATTCAGTTGTACATCTGGTCTTGATACATACAGTATGTTGGTTTACTTTGCTGATAAATGTTTCATTAGTGATGGTTGTTGCAAAGATATTTAATGTTCAAACTGATAAACTTCATTGTTTTGCTGCAAATATTCACTCAGTTTGAATTTGGAGCCTGCAACTCTTTGCCAATGAAGCTGGGACGGGGGCATTTTTACTACTGTTACATCACATTTCCTTTTAAAAACACTTAATAAGCATTTGAGATCTAAGAACAATAATTGCTGAAGCCTTATAGGTGGAATTATTTCCCATCCTTGCTTGATGTATGACTTCAGTTGCTCAACAGGGTCTTTGTTGTTGTAATGGGAGACGGGTCTGGACTGCAGGCAGGCCGGTCTTGTACCTGCATTCTTTTACTATGAAGCCACGCTGTACCTGCAGATTTTGGCTTGAAAATTTCTTGCTGACCTTTTCCTCTTTAGCTTGGAGGACACAACGTCCATGATTGTGGCATCTCTGGGTGTTGTTGCGATATGGCTTTAGTTTTGCATTGTAGAGTTTAACTTGCATTTGTTCATGCAGCCATGAACTGTGTTAACTGACAATGGTTTTCCAAAAGTGTTCCTGAGCCCACGTGTTAACATCCTGTACAGAAGGAGGCTGGGTTTTAATGCACTGCCACCTGAGGGATTGAAGGTCACGGGCATTCAGTGATGGTTTTCGTCCTTGCCACTAAAATGTAGAGACTTCTCCAGATTTGCTGAATTGTTTGATGATATTATGGACTGTAGAAGCTCCTTGCAATTGGATTATTTGTTTGCAAAGAGGTGATACTTGCCCCATCCTTGCTTGTGAATGACTGAGCCTTTCGCGGATGCTCCTTTTATACCCAACTATGACACTTGCCTGTTTTTAATTGACCTGTTCACCTGTGGACTGTCCCAAACAGGTGTTTTTGAGCGTTCCTTAACTTGCCCAGTCTTTTGTTGCTGCTGTCCCAACTTGCTTGGAATGTGTTGCTGGCATCAAATTAAAAAAAAAAAAAGAAAAAGTTTATCAGTTTAAACATTTAATATCTTGTCTTTGTGGAGTAAGTGGATATAGGATGAAAAGGATTTGCAAATCATTGTATTGTGTTTTTATTTACATTTTACACAACGTTCCGACTTTACTGGAATTTGGGTTTGTAACATAAAATATCTTTTGGACTCTCTTAATTCAAATGGGGTAATGGAAGTGATTTTTTTTCTAATGGTCTGGTACCAAATGATTCCCAGTGGTTGGGAACTCCTGGTCTTAATAATGAATCACATAGTTAAGATCATAAAGAAAATCTCTTATTTTTTGTTAGATTATCAAATTGAAACACTGATAATAATCGCTTGAACCTGTGAAAATGGACTGCAACAAAATGTTTTGAAATGCAAAATCCTAGATATGCAATTCAAAATGCAACTACCTATTATTTTCAGCAGTCAATCATGATGGGAAAAAATATTTGTTTGACGCCTTAGGTTCCCATAAAAACATCTATTTTTCTCTGAGAAACAGCTTCAGTATAGGCCAAGAAAAGAGATGAGTACAGACACGCAAACAGACATATACTTGCACAAACACTCCCACACGTCCGCGCAGCTGACACTCACACTCAAGCACACACTCTTCCTTCTGAGCTCAGGATGCTCACGCTCAGGAAAGCACATGGATTAATAATGTACCATATTCCCAGTAGGAGGCTAGTTAGCATTTCAGGAAGATTGCACTAACACTGGGGAACTGTAATTAGGAAGTTATTGTTGCAAGTTGCTCCTCTCTCTCTCTCACACACACACAGAGTGCACTGCTACACAAACAGATACACACCTGCACACACGCACGCACACAATATGTAAATGAGACGGTGAGGGGAGCTGCAGCCTGCTCTCTGTTAGACCAGATCTGATTTGATTTTTATTTCACAGGAGAATGAAGAGCACAGCTAACAAAGTCCTGCACTTACCACTAAGTGTGTTCCCAACCAACAGCCCACTTCTTTCACTCCACTGCACTCATTTGTAAATATTGTGATTTCTTTCCCTTGAATGGGTGGATTTGTTTTAATATTTGAGGAAATTAAAGAACTACTAGACTAATGCATTGGTTCTCAGCTGCTCCAACATCCAGGACACACCACCACCTCCTTCATGAGAACTGGTGAAATATCTAAACATTTTCTGTCGCTCAGATCTCTTTTATTGAGGAAAATGTGCAGTTTGGACTAGTAATGTAATTTTCTGTTACAACTAGTAAAGCTTTGAGTTTTTACTAGTAATATTTTTTAAGTGTACTAGTACTAATAACACAAAGTTGTTTACTTTGCTTACTAGTAAGGTCTATTCATGCACTAATGTGCCACAAAACTTTAATAGTAAAACATAATTTTTGTTCACTGGTACTTCTAGTAAACTCAAAATATCTCACGAGTAGTACTAGTAGAATGTTTTAAGTGTACTAGTTATGCTAGTGAAGCCAAGATATTTACTAGAAGTACCAGTAGACCTAATACAATTGAAGAAGGAGCACTCTTAAATCTAACAAGTTGGCATTACTTAAAAATATTTTGGAAACTGACTGCCTTAAAAAAGTTAAGTAAATATGATTAATAGTCTTAAATTACATTTACTTTATATTTACTTGTTTTGTGTACTCGGAACCCTGTTGCATTTACTTAATTTTATTGAGTTATTTTAACTTGGATTAAGAAAGTTATGACGATTAGTTATCCACCAGTATTATCTCACACATTCACACTCTTTTATGCCCATTTACACATCAGAAACTTGGGGTTAAGTGTCTTGCCCAAGAACTCATCACCATTTGTTCGAACTTGCAACCTCTTGATTACCGACTAAGCGCACTATCCAACTGAGCCACCAACACCTCACATACAAGCATGCAGAACAAAGGATGTTTAGTAGTTAAAAAAAAAATTGGCATTTCACTTCCGTGTTGCAGCTTAATGCAGATGCATTAAATAACTCACCTTGAGACTAAGAGAAATTCTGCGTCCCTCAACATTGAAATCAGTCTACAGAGTAGTCTCCTGCCTGGCTTTACTGCACATGTGCAATCCTGAACTCAGTGTTCAATCACCATGATAAAAAGTTTCGAGTCCAGCTTACACACAGGAATTAAGTTGTATAATTTTCTCAAGCTAAATGGGTTCCTTACTCATATTGATTGAGTTCAATCAACAGGTTATTAAGATTTAAGTGAGGTGCACAAATGTAATTTAAGTAAGAATATCTATTACATTTTAGAGTGAGGGATTATGACCAAATCCAGCACCCTGATTGGTTGTAATCTTCTGAAAGCTAATGGGAAGCCTGCATTTGCTTTTCCCTGCCATCTTATTAGCATATAAGGCTTACAAGTCTTACTATTCAACATTTTTAAGTCTAAAACAGTCTACTATAGTACTAATGACACTTTTTGCTTCACTAGTAAAGTCTACTCTCACACTAGTTGACCAAAATTGAGTACATGTACTCCAAATTAGAGTTCTAGTAGAGCTGAACAACAGCTGATATCACTAAAATCAATTTTATACCCAAACAGCTTTCCATAGATTATGAGGTCAAAGACGTGTTCATGGCTGTCAGGGGACAGAAGTCTTCAAAACTGTGGCTCTACGGCGTGGGATATAAGGAATGACATGTTTGACATCGTTACCACGTAAAACTCTTTTTTTCCCACAGAAAATCCACAGGAATCAAAAAGGGAATTGTTAATGAATTGTATCAATATGAAGAATTGATAATGATATCAATAAAACTGTATCAATTCCACTCCCTGTATGTGTGTACGTCTAAATATATACAGTATGTATATGAAAATTCTGCATCTTCTGTTCTGACACTGAATGATAGGTTCACTTGGTTTTAATTCTTTTGATCTTATTAAGTATTACTGTCTGCTTTTAGTAAATATGTAATAATATGTAAAAATGTGTAATATTATGAATGTTAAACATTATATTTACTTTTTAAAAAAGCCAATTTTTATTTTTTGCCTCCAACAAATGATGGATTACTCTCCATTGAATGAGGCAGATGTCTTTGACCTTTGACCTTACACATCTGTACGTGTTTGATTATTAGTTTAAAACAGTTTTATTGAAAATGGTACTTTCACATTGAGGCCAAATCTAATCAGAGGACTGTGAGAATGATCTTGCAGAGGATTTTAATTCCTCCTTTATTCTTTTTTAAAGACCCCATCTCTGAATAAAAAAAATTAAAGCAGTATTTTCTAAAAACTATATTTGATTTTCCAAGACCCCCAAGCATTGAGAAATTAATTGCATTTTTGAGCCTGTACATAGGATTAAAAGTATCATAAAATAATAATCATTTGATCTGCAGGAGGTCTTTTTTCTTAACATAGGATTCATAAAAAATAGATATTTGGTTGTTCTTGGAAGATTACACAAGGAGAGTTTAATCTATTGGACTTTCAGAGTATTGGGATTATCGAGTGATGCATCTAATAGATTTGTTGCCCACAACCTGACATAACTGAGTTAAAATAATGCAGATTTTACTTCATAATGCTCTTAAAGTAATTTTTCAAAGCTCCTGTGAGGAGTTTTTTGCTGGTTATGAAATAGGATGAAATTTACACTAATGCCAGACTGGACTTGACCCAAAAAGGCAAAGTAGACGACCACTATGACAGCTCACCTCATCTAACATTTTTTATGAAAAGTGCTATACAAATAAAGTTTGACTGATCAATTGATTGATACAGGGCAGTATGTGATGCTTGAAAGTGCTGTTGGTGTCAGCCGAAGTGATGAACTGAACAGAAACAGCAAACATTTTTTCAAACAAGAATTGACTGTGATATGTATGCTTGCTTAGAAATAGCAGGCTTAGATTTTCTTTAAAACAAACAAACAAACAAACAAGAACCCCTTACTCCCTAGAAAAGGTTCTGGAATGGAGTGTTTAAAGGACAGATGGCATCGCTCTTTTTCCAGATATATTTTGAGAAAAGCATCTTGGACTTCAGTGGGGCTGCTTTAGGTTCGAGTTCATTTCGGTGCTTCCTGTAGAAAAGTTGAAGAAACTCATCTCTTGACTGATATTTTCCTGTGCACAAATAATACTTCCTAAGATGAAAAATCTCACTCCACTGTTTTTTTAATAGCAAAGCATATGTATCTGCAACTCTTAACCAAGGAAATGACATTAACTCAGCTGACGCCTACCCTGCGGCACTGTAAAAAATGTGAAAAATAACTTCGGATAAACAATCCACCATCTCTTTGTTAGACCTGTTAGCTTTTGTAGTTCATGAAAAACCCTCAGGAGTGATTTCAGTGGGTTTTTCATCCAGTATTAAAAATCCTCGGAGGAGTTTTAAATATTAAAATGTGCTCTTAAATTTGAGTGAACTATGACATTTAGGTCCACATAAAGGTTATTTTCAGGCACAGGTTCATAATCTCATAACCCTGAAATACACCTGCGCTGAAAGGCTGCCTGAGCTTTGTTGGCTTGAGGCTCATCAAATTTTGATTCCCTCTTTTCTTCTGGGAATCCTATAAAATAAAACTTGAATCATTCTGGGCCTTGAGAAGTAGCTTAAGCATTCCTCCGAGCCACCTCCATTAACCCGAGCGTTACTTTTTGAAACAATGAGCCAACCCAGCGGTGACCTCATCGCTCCTGCTTGTAGCGTGAATGATGAATGAGCTGCTTAATGTATGCTGACGCATGTCTTGCTGATGCCAGCATGCCAGAAGTCGAGCTAATCTCAACCTAAACTCCTCTGCTCGGGTCTCACACCTCCTGTTGTCTCGCTTTAATGTGTCCCCCCCGGCAACAGCAGGAGAACTGAGCATGATGTTTTCTTGTTGTCCTTGTATTTAGGCCATGCTTGTGAATGGGAAATCTCTAGAACCCTTAAAGGACTTTTCTTCAGACGCTGCAAAAATATCCTCTATGGCTAAAGCATGTATTGAGTAGATTTTAGAGGACATAGGTCGAAGGTCAAGGTCATGGAGCCTTAAGTTCATCTTTTGCATGTAAATGTGGCTTGTGAAAAAATGCCTTAAGGATTTTATTTCCAGTTTAACACAAGTTGCGACTCTGATGCAAAAGTAAAATACATCTCAGAGGTACAAAGGCAGTGGTGACTGGGCCTCATGACCAATTCTTTACATCACAGTGTCATAAATGCTGGACAAATGTCCATTCTGACTCATGGGGGATCTTGTTTGATCTTGGAGGTCATAGGTCTTAGGTCAAGGGCTTTGAGCCCCATGATCATACCTTGCTTGTGAATGCAATTTCTAAAATAACAAACAAAACAAAACTCGTAGAACTTTTTTCAGACTTTGCACGAATGTCCACTCATTAAAGGGATATGCTAACATTTTTTTTTGGTTTCGTGTCTTGCCTCACTCCAAAATCCATGACAAGAAAGATATAGACACCATTCTTTCAATTGTGTGTGCAGTAACAAGGAAGAGATTGAGCAGAGCTCACCCACCGCTAATTAGCTTAGCTCAAACACTGAGAATCAATGGGTATAGCTAGCCTGCCTCTGCTTACAGTCATCAGATAAACTCTTAGCAACTCTAAATGGTCCTGTCTGCTTGTTGAGACTCTTTTTTTTTACCTGCATTATGTTACAGTATCTTTTTTAGACTAAGATATTCACTTTATGTAATTTTCAAAAGAAATACATTCAAAACTAAACTGCAGGGCGCATGCGCAAACCACAGTAGATGTGCTTGTAAGAAGGTCAAGAAAACAAAACAGCCTGTGGGGGTTTGTGCATGACCCCTGCTGAAGAGATAAGCGTGGTAAAAAAACAAGTCACAACAAGCACACAGGACTGTTTAGAGTTGCTGAAGAGTTTATCTGATGACTGTAGGCTGAGGCAGGCTAACGCTACCCACTGACTCCCAGTGTTTGAGCTAAGCTAATCAGTGGTGAGCGAGCTCTGCCTGTCTCTTCCTTGTCACTACGCGCACAGTAGAAAGAATGGTGTCCATCAGTTTCTCATAGACTCAGGAGTGAGGCAAGACATGAACACAAAAAAATGTTGGCGTATCCCTGTCAGCTAAGAAGAAGGCGGCTTGACTAAAGGCAGTCACATTATTTCATGTTGAAACCTCTTGTTTTAGAAATTTCTCATAAAAGACTGATTTCGTTAAGCTTGTCCTAGTGGTTGTTGCAAAGGTATGTGAATTATTGATTACTGAAAACTGATCATTAGGGTCCTAAGCCATTTTTGTAGTCCTTGTTAGCATTTTGTTAGCAACCATCCTGTAGACACAAAACAACAGATGCAACATCGGATGTATTTCCTTGTTTCAGACAAAATGTTAAAATCTTTCGTGTTAAACCTTAGTTCAGGCATTAACTGAAACTGAAAACTATGTGTTTTCAGCCTTGGGAACCAGGAAGAGCTCAGTGCTAACTCACTTCCACGCTTTTGGACTCTCTCTATTTCAGGTTCTTGGCACATGTGTACTTTAAGTATGGATTATACACAATGTTTCATAACTAAGACCCCTGAACCTGTCTTTTAGACCCATTACTATTCATTTACTCTCCGGCATGAGCACACCTCATGAGGCATTAAACCTCTAGGCAGTAGTTTTATTTCATCTCTAATCACTGCCTCCATCTTTCCATACCCCCACAATACACATCCATGCCTCCTATGTACGTGTGTGTTTATTGAGTCAGCTAGTTTGTATGCCGGCTGCTGCTCCTATACCAGCCTCTCTCTCTGGAAATCAAGGAGAGATCGTGGTGTGTATGCCGAAAGAGAGAGAGAGAGAGAAAAGCAATGTGGAAGGGGGAGGGATGGGAGAAGAGCTGAGAGGTAAAGAGAGAAAGGGATGGGGATGCCACAGGGTGAAATGAAACGATGGTGTGAAAGAATAGAAATAACAAAAGGGTGGGAAAGATGGAGAAAAGCGCTCGATAGATGTGTTTTCCTCCCAGCCTGCTCGTCTCTATTCTGTTTCATTACCTCAGCCTTGTGCTCTGCAGACAGCAGCGTCTCTGTGTGCACAGGCAGTTTGGAGGCACCACGGCCTGGCACAGACTTGAAAACCCCTCTGATGTTCTGCTCCAAGGTCCTCTTCAGGGCTAAGAGGAGAAATCTCTCAGGCTGTCCTATTAACTGCTACAGCCTGGACTATTGAAATGGCATTACCTTTCATGGCTGAGCATCACATCAGCTCTTCCTCTGTTTCCCGATAAAGATCTGTCATTCAAAAAAAACCCCAAAAACCAAGATTCCAGCAGCAGGAGAGCAACAAGAAGATTGTTTTTTTAAATTTGTCTCTCTCCATCTTATCTTTCAGGCATCTCGCGCTGTCTTCTCTCTTCTCTTGTGACAAATTTCTCCAGGGTTTGGGCATCATTTGTATCCCCCTCCCCATTGCTGAAAATATACGGAGAGAAGCTCTCTGACAGAGACGATGATGGAGGAGCAGGGTACAGATAATTCTCTCTGTTTGCTCACAGATAGCTTTCACATTTGACACCTGAAATGTTTTTTTTTACTCCCTGTTTGAAAACTCACTTGTATCACCATTTAACACACAGAAACTCTATTATCACACCAGTGGGCAATCAGTCGCTTTGTCATTGAAATTAATTCATAAGAAAAAAGCTTTAATAGCTTTGTCATATTTACCAGGAAGATTCTTCCCTCTTTAATTGTGGTATCTTTATTTTATAAACCCTTCTATTTTTCTGTGGCACAGCACGGGCTACTGCTGTCTCAATTATTCTGCTTGTTTACAATCCAGGAAGTAAAAAAAATTATAAAATGGCTCCGTTGTAACCAAGCCTAAGTACCTAAGTGTAGGAGGCCTGTCACTTTTTCTACTGACATTGGGCGAGAAGCAGAGTAAACCCTGAACCGGTCACCAGCCAATCACAGGGCCACATAGAGTGACAGACAACCATTCACAAACTCACCCACAACTAGGGGCAATTTAGTGTCACCAATTAACCTAGCCTTGGTCTGTGAAAAGAAGTTGGGGTACCCGGAGAGAACCCACCCATGCATTAGGAGACCATGCAAACTTCACACAGAAAGGCCCTGACAGACATGGGGTTTGAACCAGCAACCTTCTCACTGATAGGCATGTGTACTACCTGCTGCCTAATTTTTGTAGCCTCTCCTAGATCAAGATGTAAAGGCAGTATCAAAATGCACCCTTTAGAGCTGTAAATTGTAAACTTCAGGTTGTGTTACAAAAGTACCTCCAGCCACAGATTGTTAAAAGTTTGGGTTAAAATCAAGCTGCTGCTGCCACTGGGAGCCATGTTTGTGCAGTATGAAAGTCAAAAGCTAAATACTAAAGTCATTAGGACAGTGTTACACCTGAAATCTCGGAGTGGAGTTGACATCTTAGCTCTTTGTTTTTTTTCTTTGAGCGTGAAGATCGAGGATCAAAAGGAATCACCGCGGGAGTAAAAGAGTCTCTGTGTGCATTTGTGCTACATGTGTGAACAGAGTACTCACTCAGGGAAAATTTGATATTTTTGTGGTTTGGTCTGTCAAGTCATGTCAGGTTTGTTTTTGTCCTCTCATGTCCTGTTCACTGTCTCAATGGAATTTCTCGTTGTACAACTGCTGCTCTGAGGCCGAGTTTCATAAGAGGAATTCTCTCAAAAACATGCAAGAGCATCAAACATTTAACAAACTTTAAGAGTTGTTTCAAAGGTGCTTCTTCCTCTTCTTCTTTCTATGCTACAGAAGAGAATTAGGGTCAGATATGAAGACAAAAAAAGTGAGAGGAAAAGGATTCTTTTCATTTTACACTTCAGGAATAAAACTGAGGCAAGTAAAGGTAAAGATGAATTGTCAAGAATATCACTGGAATGCTTACAAAAGGGAAAAATATGGAAATCAATTAAAATGTCAAAATTTTAGTATAAAGAATAAAGTGAAAACATAATAAACAGATATAGTTGAAATAAGCAAATTATTAAGAATGTTGGTGAAAAACGTTGCAATTTCAATAAATGTCAAAATATTGAAAACTTTCATGAAATGAACTATCACTTTCTTCTTCTTCACTTTTCTTCTCAATAGTTACATTTTAACTATTGAGAAGAAAAGTGAGGAACAACATTGCAGCATACAATTTTAATACTGCAGTGGAAATGTTATGAAAAAGTCAACATTTCAGAAATACAGTTGAATAAGGCTCACAAATTTTGGGTCAGAGCTGTCCAAATTCTAAATGTCAAGAATGTCCTCTTTTACATTTTTGACTAAATGTGAATTACAACTTAAAAACACAGTGAAAGGTCAGATTCCAAGCAAGAAGTTAAAATGCACCTACACATGTTGAAGATAAAATGTTGAGAAAAAATTAATGATAGTTTGTAATAAGCCAATGCTTTGTTAAAGGAAGCAGAAATGCTGGAAAACAGTCAAAGTTTCAAGACTAAAAATAAAAGTTTACAAATTCAAAAGAATAAAAACAAACAAAGAGTTCGAATTTAAATCAACCGCTGAAGAGACTTACCATTTTCATATTAAATTAGAAATATTTGGAAAAAATGTTGACATTTTTGAAGGACTGCTTTGAAGTTGCAAACATTTTTATAAGATGAGGAGGAAGAAAAAGTAGAAAATTCAAAATAAAACTAAATTTCTCAACTAACTATCGGCCACATGGTTGCCAGGTAACAAGAGTTCACTTCTGCATCTCTAAGCTACAACCGTGTGGCTGATAAAATTGCTCCATGTGCGTCGTACTTTCTTTAATTCGCAAAATATCACCCATAAAACATGAACACAGAGTCAGGACATCATATCCCACCACAGAAGCTGCAGACCAGGAGGAGGTTCCCTGTTAGATATGAGGCGTCTCATTTTCACCTCCACCATTGAAATCCCGCCCCTTCTTGATTCTGATTGGTCAGTGAGGGATGAGTGACATTGATGAGCCCGGCACGCTCTCAGAGGTTGAGCTCTTTTCAGTTGAGAGCGCTGAAAATCAGCTGATGCTGGGGGAATTTTCCATTCAGCGCTTAATATACTGCCTGTGGACGCCCTAAACCTTACTTTAGACATAAATAACAAATTTGCTTTTCTGTTTTTACAGTGCCACTCAGGACTTGTTAAACAATAATTTTGTGAACAAGGACAAAAATTGTGAAATAGGGTTGAATATGAAGAAAACTTTAAACAAATCTTTCAACTAAATAACTAAAGAATTGGAAATAAAAACTTTAATTATAAATTTTCCTCATTTAAATGTTTTTTCTTGTAGTGTCTCATTGTTTCTTCCTTCAGTCTAAATCCATATATTCTTATATACTTTTGAGCAGCATGTACATTATGTGTATGACGGTCCATACTTGAAAGTCTCTCGTTGCAGGTTTGAATGAAAGCTTTTGTATTCCAGTTTGAAAGGTGCTCGAGCTAGAGTATACTCTCTGAGAAGAACAGGATGAGTTAAGGTGAGCTCTGTGTACCTGCTGCAGCAGCTCTGCTGGTGCAAATGAAAGAAATAAGGAGCATTTGTTTCAGGACACACACCAGCATTGATCTGTATGCAGCCTAACTCTAGCCATGCAGTTTACCAAACAGTCCTGACAGATCTATTGACTAACCAGATGAGATGAAGAGCTCTTACTCCACCATTAGAGCCATTTTTAGAAGCTTTTTAGAAGAAGGTTCAGTCACAGCCTCCCCTGTATCATACACCACAGAAACAATCTGCTCAAGTGCCTTTAGCTGATATTTAGCCCTGAAGCTACAAGAAAAAAAACCCTGAGGTGAAGCCATGTCAAATGACTCCATTTTCTTCTATAAATGATTAACATCACTGGAAATTGTCATCTAGTAAGTTCCTTTATATTTAAAGGTAAAAATGGATTTGGCAAATCCAGCTGTTTGCAAGGTTTATTAGATCCAACCAATTTCCCTTCATCCCATTTATTACCGTTGTAGGCCAGATGGTCAGACTATGAAAAATTGTTTGGAATAACTCATAAAGTAGTATGTTTAATGGCATTTCGGGCAGGTTGTTGAGAATAGAACAGAACAGGCTTTATTCTCATGGCACTTCAGTACAACAACATTTTGGGAGCTCTGCTTACAAATTAGTGCACAGTAAAAGTAAAGTATATAAATACAAACTATAAACAAGGTAGAAGGTTAAAAAATAGTATGAAATTAAACATAAATAGTCAAAAATACTTAAGAGTCAGCTACAATATTTACAAAGTTTAATGCACATATGAGAATTTTAATTTTAAAAGGTTTTTAGTATCAATTAATCAATCAGTCAAACTTTATTTATATAGCCCTTTCCATACAGGAAAATGAAGCACAAAGTGCTTTACAGACAGACAGATACATTAAAAGAAGATAAAAGGCAGTATAATCCAAGCCCACTAACCCACCCACCCCACAATCCATACACAGTATAAGCAAAATACATCATAAATAAAAGACACTAGTAGAACAGGAACATTTATGTACCCTGTATGCACCGAGGGAACGCCATGTTAAAGGTTTAAAATGAGTAAACACTGGAGGTTAGGTTAAAGTGTAACATTGAAAATGAAATCAAATAGAATGAAAAATAATTTTAAATGAAGTAAAAATAAACAAATAAAAAAGGGTGTAATGAGAATAAAAACACTAAAAGGTCATGGTAATATATTCAAATAATACAACTAGAGAATAAACTACTGAAAGATAATTATGGAGTTAAAACAGAATAAGATAAAACCTAAAATTCTAAAACAGATTAAGATGAGTACATTGAATTTAGGTAAAAGCCAGACTCAAGGGGTAGGTATTGAGTTTGCTTTTTAAAACATGAACATTAGGTGCAGCCCTCTGGTCGATTTAAGGATACATCTAGCTTAAATATGAGTAAATGTAGATATTATCTACAGAAACATAACTATTAATATCATTTAGTCGGTGAGTTTGGATGAGTAGCTCTTGCTTTCACAGTCAGTATCATAGGGAATCTTTTTTTGGAAAAGGTTGGTGTCCACTGCTGTTGTATTTGTAGGTGTAGCTGAGCAGGGCCAGGGTCTTTAACTTTTCATACAGTAATGGAAACTAATAACACATCAGAAAGCTGCAGGAATCATCTTTATTTCCATTACTCTTAAAACTATTGATTGATGTTGTATAAAGTTAGAAATTATGTAAGTAAACTTTGATGTATTTCCCCACTTTTAAGGGAGCCTGTTAGATGATTAATGGCTTATAAAGCAGAGATACAGTTCATGCATACTGATAGAGGAACAGTGCCTGCAGTGCATAAACTTAATGACATAACCTCACACAGGTGATTCACTTTTAATGTTGGAGGTGACATTGACTGATACTCACTGCGGCCCGCGGCTCTCTGAACAAACATTTACAGCATTTCCACCTCACTGGTGTTTCTGCTCTGTGTACTCTGCCTCCTCTTTTTGGTTCACTTCAGTTATTTACAAGCTTTGTGAAATGAGCCAATTGGCAATCACAGGAGGGGCTAAACCGTACAAACGTTTTGTCAATTAATGCTCAGTTACACAGGGGAAGATAGCAGCGCTTGGCAGCCAAGTGTGTGTTTGGGTATAAAGTGTGTGTGTTTTGTTATTAAGTGACAAAGTGTGGGTGTGGGTGATATTTTCTTTAATGCATTTGATCAAGTTCAGAAGGTCATGTGCGTATGTTTATGTCACTTTGGGGATGCAGAGAGTGTGTGTGGGTTGGAAGTAAAAAAGCAAAGCGTGAATTAGTGTTCCAGTTGAAACAAACTAACTATCTCTTCTCGCATAATCCTTTAATTTCCCTGAGCGCTGTGCATTTCGTCCTGTTTTTGTGGCCGAGACTGAGACAAACTAGGGTGTGCGTGGATGTGTGTGTGACGAGAGAAAAAGTGAAACAAAAGTGTTGGTATGTGACAGCTGTTTGCTCTCTGCTTGTTAGAAGTGTGACATGCTTTGTGTTTCTCGACGTATCTGTGCGTTCAGGCGAATGTTTGGGTTAAATGTGGGTCTGAAAGCGATATTATGAGCTTATGATTTTATAATAGCTGCTATAAGTCAGCCTATCATTTTCTCCCTTTGTCACCGTCAATTATCCGTCCCTAAGGTATTGTGTGGTGACGTGACAGGTTGTATTTATGTTTAGCAGATGTCTTTTTTTGTTGAGACTGATTCAAAAGATCTAATTTCTGGTTATCTGAGGCAGTAAAAACATGTTCACGGTGCTTAAAGAGCCCATATTTTGCCTTCAATCAGATTCATATGTTTAATTTTGATGACTGCTGAAGTCTATTCACAGTTACTGATGTTTAAAAACCTTTTAGTTTTCATATGCCTAGTAACACTGATACCCCCTCTCTGACTGAGACACTCTGCTGCTTTTTAAAGACCCCTTCCCCATGTGGGCCCAGTCCACTCTGATTGACTGACAGGTCCACTTTGGTCAGTTCAGTGCTGCTCTGCACCATGTTGTCAACAACTTTGCATTCATTCTACATTCTCTGCTCTTCACTGGGCCTATCACTCCAAGCCAATGGGCTTAGACCTCATAAATCATGTTGAGATGTAACACTGGTAGTCTATGCAGAGGGGGTTAGGTTGAACTGGTTCAAGCAGGTACTGGTGCTTTAAAGAGGGGGAGAGAGAGCAGTCTTACAGATTAACCTTGCAGTGCAGCTGGATCAGGTTGATTCATTGTCTTGCTGTAGCTATGAACAGGACGACAGCAGGAAGTGACTGCTTGAACGGAGATTAGCATAGATACTAACAGCTTTTAGTTGTGTTTTTGTCAGATCTGGACCGTATTTCTTCATTTAATAGAAACCAAATAACAACACTGAAAGCATTTCTCAATAGAAAGGATATTTTTTATTCACTTCCGACATGTTTTGTCAAGTGTTTGTTCTACGAAGTGGCTAACTTGGTTGTAGCACCTGCCCACTTCATTATCTTGTTGGCCTTTACTGAATGTGATTGATAGAATGATTGTCCAATCACCTTCTGGATATGCTTTTGAAAGGTTCTGCCCATCCCCAAACACTTTTCAAGGGCTGTTGCCCAGATGGACTTGGGAAATCTATTGAATGATCCAACTGATGTGTCAGAAATACTCTATCATGCAGAGGAGACATGTTAAACACATGAAGGGTGAATCAAGCCAAAAAGCACAAAATGGGCTCTTTAAACTCTTCCAATATGCAGACTATATGGACAACATATTTCATACATTTGTCTTTTTTCCTCATTAATGAGGTGTTGATTGGTCTTTGGTCTAGACTAGTGGTTTTAAAGTGTGAGGTGGGCCTCCCCCTGTGGATCACTAAAGAGCTTCAGGGGGGGGCGTGACTTGGGAAAATATAAACAACAACAAAAAAGAGCTTTTTAACTAAATCCTCCAATATGTGGGCCAAATGGGGTGTATGTATTTGTGTAAGAGAGGGAAGAAAATATATCCTGAAGTGTGCTCAGAAAAAAGAACATTGCAAAATGAAGCAAAAGTAATAATTCTTATAGTCCAACAGCCTTTTATGTTTCAACATTCATTAAATTTGAGTTAAAAAAGTTAGATCAAAACCCCCTTTAAAGTTGGTCAGTTTTAAGACTTTTTATGTTTTGCTTTGAAATAAAAGAACATATTATCAGATGTAGGGTTTGGACACACTTTATTTTGCAGGAGTCTATGAGGGCCGGGCAGCTTTGACAGACATTTTGTTCTTGGAAAACTTGAATTAAGAACAACTATGTTGGACTATTTCAGTCCGGCACCTGGTATGCATATGTGCTTGGACTTCTTAAACAATTTTTGGACGTCAGTTTAAATCAATGATTTGTTTGATGATGATGAATGTTAAGTAAACCGGCAGACTGAATAAAAATGTAAAGTCTTATTATAGAGCTATAGTGTGTACACCTTTAGTTCAGCCTGCACAGCCTCAAAACCTTCAGGGGTTATATAACATCTTTAGTGAGAACAAAATCAAAAGAACTTAAGCAAGGAAAAGGCAAAGAGTTTCTAAATGTATCACAATGGCTCAATGTAAGATGTACTCCCGTCCTTATTTCTCTATCCCCCTTAGATCTCCCACAGACATGCATTACCATGACAACCCAGAGAATCCTGGGTAACGACAAACAAGCTGTCAGCCACTCAGGACTCTTTCTTCCAGAGCTACAACGAAGATTTCACTGCTCTTATGAGGAGAAACTTGTTCAAAGCAAAGGCAGGAGTGTGATTTACAATCAAGAGGGGAGACAAAGCTGCAGAAAATATGTGACAGATGAACTGTATGAGGGAGCACTGTGTGGTCTGTCCTCTGGAAATGCTGTCTTGAAGCCTCTGTCCTTGAATAGCTCAGAAATGCAATATATTTGTGAAAATATTTCATATCAAAAATCCAATAAATCCCCCTGTATGTGGATCAGGTGCAGGGATATTAGCAGCACAATGACTGGTGTTGAGGAGGGGGATCATGTCAGCTTCTCACAGAATATGGAAAAGAGTATGACCTTGATTTGTATGCAAAAATAAATCCTAAAGTCATTTTAAATTTAACTGGGATTTCTATGTTGCCCATTGTAATTACAGCTATAAAAATTCTGAATAAATATTAATAAATCTCCTTGGGTTTTGCCAAAGTACCTTTATCACATGTTTTTTATGCAACATACAAAGTAGTTTTGTATAAAAAATGCTGAGAAAAAATAAATGAATAAAACATTCAGTCCTTCCCTCAAAAACAATTTGAGGGCAGAAAATAATTTTTGGAGAACAAACATTTAAACAGAAAATGCTTTTCAACCAGAGTTGCCAATAAAGTGTACACAAAGATCCACAGCATTAGGTCAGTGATTTTCAAACCTTTTTCCCCCAAGTCATACAAAGTTCAGGCAAAGTCCTCAAGGCACACTTTATTCATATTCATGCCAAATACCCTCTTTGATATGAGCGACAATATGTGACACACTGTACACATAGGCTTTTAGGTGGTTTGAACTGACGACATCACACCATCCCAGTTTTAGCATCTTTACAATGGCTCCCTGTCAGTGTTAGAATTGATTTTAAGATTGTACTTATTACCTTTAAAGAGAAAATTTGTTGCATTTTAAGTAATTTATGAGCTAAGAACAATGTCTACAGTGTCAAATTGCCTCTGCCAACAATCTGACTTGTCCTCCTGAGCAAAGACTTTCTTAACTGTATTTACATAGAACGGGTAAGTCCTACAGAGGCTTCCATGTCCTTCCGGCCTATAAAAATTATGAACAGCCGAGAGGGACATAAAGCACTATGTAGTGCTGCTGGCTAAGGCTAAACATGTTTCCGCTCAGAGCCAGCGTGACTGAAACTGAAAAGGAGACGGAGCACAGTGAGCCGCGCTTGTCACTGCCCCGCCAAATTCAATGCAGTTTGCAGTTTGTTTGAAATAACACACCTCTTCACCAGAAAGAAAACTGTATGAGGTGTAGGATGACATGTTGACATAGCTTCTAGGCACACCGTGAAGTTCAGCAGTTGCAACGCACATTTGGAAAAGCTAGAGAGCACTATTTGTTTGAATGCTAAATTATGTTTCACCACTAGATGGGAAGACAAACTATACAGTGTGGCTTTAAAGCATGTCTGGGTCTGGCCCCTAGCTATATTTCAGAGTTATTAACTCCTTTGTGTGAACTCACAGCCTCACATCCTCAGGCGAGGGCCCTCTGGTTGTTCCCCGTTAGCTTTGGGACTTGACCGCAGCTTTTCTTCCAGGGGTCCATAACACATTGAAAGAAATTACAAATGAATGATCCGTTGAGAAATTAAGTACAAAGATATAATCAAAGAGTTTATCATTTCAATTAGTTTAGGTCAATTAACTAATTGAAAAACTAATAACACATGTTCCTCCTGTTTTTCTTTTTAGCTTCATATTGACATTTGTGCCAATATTTAGAGCAATTTTAGGCCCACATGTTATTAAGGACCATTCTGAATTACTCACTTGTTATTTAATTATTTTGGGTACTGACAAATAGCTTTTCTTGTGTTGACCTTTAGGTTCTTCTAATTGGACGCTATCATAAAAAACAACATAGAGATAGAAGTTGGGAGCATCTGATTGGTTAATAGGTTGACAGGAAGTTGTTTATCTAATGGTCTAAATGTAAGTCTAATAATATGATTACTATGTTTTTTTTAATTGGGAAATGTGACAAAAAAAAGACAAAAACACTAATTACAGATTTATCGCTATTAATACACAAATATAATGTTTACCAAAAACTACTGCATTTCATGGCTGGATTTACAGTCTTTCTTGAAGGGATCAACTTGACCAAATATACAGAAATGAGAGCTTCAAATTCAGATTTGGTAAAGATCTGTTGAACGCTTTCAGGGATATAAGTAAAATGTGCCAGTGTAACACCAGAGGCACTGATGGTCCTGTGGAGCTGTGAGGGTTGAGCTTGAAGCTTTGCAGGATGGATCTGCCTGATGATGATTGTGAAATCAAGCAGATCCAGCTGCTTTGCTAAGTTCTGTTAATTCACATTACAGTATGGCATTGTGGAGTAGCAAGACTTTATGGAACAAAATAAGATTGTGTGTTAATAGACTTTGTATTGCGATGTTGCACAAGCACTAGAGAGCATGTCACAGTGGGTGCTGCACATACACACAGCACTATGCTTCCCAGCTTACTCCACCAATCCCAATACTATTTGCAGCTCTGTAGGGCCGGCACAGAGGAGGGATCATTTTGTGTACCTCCTTGATGGTAAACTGAAGCCCAAGCGGCACAACGGTGTTAACAGAATATCTACAAATGTCACATTAAACAAGCTGCAGGCAAAGTGAATATAAAGGCTTTTTTTGTGAATTGACAAGCCATTTTTTCACTAAATTTGGACCTGAAAAGCATTTCAAACCTTTGTGTGGATGCAGCCATCTCATAAATACTCACATTAAGAGGTAAGCAGGCCCCACTTTACCGGCTATTTTAGTATCTTATTTTATAGAGCTGCTCTTATTTCACAAAGCCTTCAAACATTAGGGTTTAGGAACACACAGACTCTGTTTGGAGAGGCAAAATAATACAGATTTTATCTCTGCCGTGCGCACCAAAATAGAGCGATGCAATTTTAGCCGAGCTTCCAGATAAAATCAGAGGAGCATATCATGGAGCATGAAGCACTCACATGCACATGCACACACATACATACGACACACACGACACACACTCTCACTCTAACACACACCAGCAGGCAGCAGCATGATGATGTCAGGACCAAAGTCACATCATCTGGGAGAGAAAACAGGCCAGAATCTCATCACAGCATCCTGAAATGAGATTACCACCCCAGCCTTGCTTTTATATAGAAGTCAATATATCATTCATCCCTCTCAGCCTCCTTCCCCTACAAATTGTATTAAATCCCAGATACGTCCCTTAGAATCAGGACTGGATTGCTGGGTGGGGTGGTGGGAAGAGAGAGAGGGGACGGAGTAGAGAGGGAGGAGGAGGGAGATGTGTGGGTGTTGGGGACTTTTCAGAGCGCCGAGCTTCTTCCTGCGTCACAAAGTCGAGGACATATTGAGATGTGTGAACTGAAAACATCACACAGGGGTTTGCATCTGTTGTGAGTCTGTGTCGGTATGCATGTCACACAGAATTTGGGTGAACCATTATGTCTCCGTGCCACAAAAAATACACCCACACAAGGCACGGATTATGTGAACAAAGCTGATGCTCTCAATTCACTGCATGCACACACAGAGAGGATGATACTACATTATATGGCCAGAGGTGTCTGGATAGCGCAGCACTCCTTATTCATAGCCTGAGTTTTATGATAAGGGCTGCACGCACCCTTGACGACATAAAGGAGCGACCACGGACTATAAAACATGGACGTCGTCTTAGTGATGTCACTCTTTAATATCTAAAGGGTTGTTTGGAGGAAGAACAATGGTGGTTGTATTTTGGATTTGCTGTCTCCACCGGACTTTTCATCAGTCTAACATGTCTAACAAAGACATGCAATCAAGGCTTAACTTAGCTCTCTGTTTGTCTGTTCAAGGCTTTAAAGGGATAGTTCTGGATTTTTGAAGTTGGGTAGTATGAGATACATGAACCTGAGCATTAGCCACAGTGACGTAACCTGACACACCAGACGAACAGTTCCATATATCCACCAGGGAAATATTTCACTAGTCCATCTGGGAAAGAGCCGTTCAAGATGTTTCAGGGGCAGGAACTTCAGAAACAACAGCAGCTGGTGATTGGATGATTGTTCTGCTTGTCACACTCATCACAGACCAATCATATCAAGCCACAGTATGGCGTAGCAGCTCAACCCTGTTGTTAGCCGTTAGCTTAAACTACATTTAAGTCCTTTGACTATCGTCTTACATTAAATTATACTGCACAGATCCACTGAACATTGTCAACAACAATCCCCATCAAGTTCTCTCAGTAAACTTCTGAGGAGAGCATATTTTGCCAGGTATTGTTAAGTAACCATGACTACCATAGACTTCAGTTCCTGAAGAAGCTTCTTGGATGAGAAGTGAAACGTCTTCCCAACAAACTCTACACAGTCCAGTTACCTTGTTTTTGAATTTTCAAGATGACCATGACCTGGATGAATGAGAATCTACACAGACGTATTGGATAGCAAAAAAATTGTTTCCCGTAATAAAAGCTTTAAGTGATTTTCCTTGCTCCTCTTTTAAATAAGAAATTGAGTCCATTTCTGATAAAACTGCGGATATTGCTGCATCCACAGAGACTGCTTCAGAAGCCGCCATTGTTTTCAAACATGCAGTCACTTCCTGCTGTTGTCACGTCTGCAAGTCGTCAAGTGAATTGGAGGTTGGCAGGATGGACCTGCATAATTTCAGAAAATGAATCAGGCAGGTCCATCTGCTCTTCAAGGTAAACAGTGATGGAGATCAGCTCTGAATCTGCACAGGAAGAACTAACATGGAAGCTAGAGCTACAAACTGGTGCAGATGGGGCCGCCTCCTCTCCATGTACAAACCTCAATTCCACTGAAGTTGGGACTTTGTGTAAAACGTTAAAAAAAATATATACAATGATTTGCAATTCTTTTTTGACCTATAAACTTTGAAACTGAAAAATTGATTGTTTATTTTTTGCTTTCTTTTATTTGTTGTTGCAAATATTCACTTATTTTGAATTTGATGCCTGCAACATTTTCCCAAAAAGCTGGGACAAGATCTTGTTGACCAATGTTAAAGCATTGTAGGTTGAATTTGTTACCATCCATACTTGTTTTACAACTTCATTTGCTCAACTTTCTGGGGTCTCCGTTGCAATGCAAGTCTGGACTGCAGGCAGGGCAGTCTAGTACCTGCACTCTTTTACTACAAATCCACGCTATTAAATAGTGTGCAGGATGTGGCTCAGCATTGTCTTGTTGAAATAAGGAGAGACGTCTCTGAAAAAGACGCTGCTTGGATGGCAGCATATGTTGCTCCAGAACCTGTATGTACCTTTCAGCATTAATGGTTCCTTTGTGGATTTGAAGTTACCCATGCCATGGGCACTAACACACCCCCATACCATCACAGATACTGACTATTGAACTTGCACTGATAACAATCTGGATAGTCCTTTCCCTCTTTGGTCCAGAGGAAACGATGTCCATGATTTCCAAAAACAAAGTAAATGTGGACTCATCAGACTACAGCACACTTTTCCACTTTGTGTCAGTCCACCTCAGATGAGCTCAGGCCCAGAGAAGCTGACAGGGTTTCTGGGTGTTGCTTTGACTTTGCATGGTAGAGTTTTAACTTGCACTTATGGATGTAACGATGAACTGTGTTAACTGATAATGGTTTTCCGACGTGTCCCTGAGCCCACATGGTGACATCCTTTAATCATATCATGATAACATAATCATGTTGTTTTTTAATGCAGTACTGCCTGAGGGATCAAAGTTCAGCTAAAGTTCAAAAAGGAATTGCAAATAATTTTGTTCTGTTTTTATATACACAACGTCCCAACTTTATTAAAATAAGGTTTGCAAAAGTGCCATGCAGTCCCTCAAATGACCAAAGGTGGCCAGCTTCTAAAATGCAGTAAATCTTTTGAAGTCCCATTAAAAAAAAAAAAAATGAGAAAAAAAATGAAGAGACCCATTATCCGAATCAAACTAATTTTCATTCTGACACAGACACTGTTTAAGTCTCCAAGGTTCATTTTCATGTATAAAAACTGGATGCAGTTGAATTTTTATCGAGCTTAAAGTTATGCATTATTAAGAACATTTCCACTTTGACTGACAGGCGGGTTTCCCTCGCTGCTATAGCTGTAACATGAGCTAATTGGGACTCTGAACTTGACCTTTGGTAAACCCATCCTCTTATTCAAGTATGGACCCAATACATTAAAGAAGAGCCCAAAAGTGTATGTGACCTAACTATAGATCCACTATTTTGTTATCCCTTGACAGCTGATGTGAGGAACATGTGAATATCCAACACATGGTATGCATATTCGTATTCATTTTTACACAAGTGATGGACAGCAGACTATAAACGGTATGAAGCTTTTCCCAGGTGATCATTCTCAATGCAAATATATGCAGACTTTTGATGTAGAGCAAAGCAACCATTTGCTCATGCACAAAGCATAGTATAGTGCTCAAAACTTTTAGAGGTGAAAGAAATATGAACAAATTGAGAAAACATGTTTCTTACTGTACTGAGTAATTATTGCATGGCTCCAAAGGCCTTTGCACCCCAGACATGATAATTATCACATGATAATACACAAGTAATTATCTTTTAACCTATTACAAGTCAATGTAAAGTAACAAAGTAGTGATAAAATGTTGCAAAGCAAAATTGCAGCTTTTATTTTTTGGGATGGTGAAGGATTTTCTACGAAAGCACTCGTGTTACATCACAGTCAAATCATAAAACTTGGCAGCCTGTTTGATTGTAAGTTTGTTTCAGAGTTCCCCATTCTATTTGACAAAAGTAGTAAAAATTAAAAGCATAATACATTTATCGATAAGGTATGAGGAAATGTAACACTGGAGCTGCAGTATGATAATGTGTGTGTCTATTCCAGCTTCTGTTGTTGTTAGTTGGTCCTGAGCCAGTTGTTGTACAGTTTCAACTTCTAAGTTTAACAAAAAGACACCAAATTCTCATTTCCTTAGACTTAGCTGTAACCATTCATTTCTTTTTATAATTCCAATTAGCTCAGTACTAGCCAGTTCAGTGGAGCATTTTTTAGAATATGCATAATGTAAACCTAATTACATGTCTCTACTGATGTGAAAAGTTTTGTGAATAGTTGTTTTTTTCATTCCCTTCTCCCTTGGTGTGTAAAGACCTTGAGGATATACAATAAAAATAAGACTTTATGTAATGTCCTAACATTGTGCAGCAGCTGGATCCACCTGATTAATTGTCATTAATCAGTCAGATCAATCTTGTCAAGCTCCAGTCTACATGATTGTGAGCAGCCAAGTCAGCATCAGGAAGAGGTTGGAGCTGTGAGCAAGACAACAGCAGGAAGTGACTGCTCGTACAGACGCTAGCATAGATGCTAACAGCTTCAGTAGCAGTTTTGTCAGATCCGGACTGCATTTCTTTATTCAATTAAAATCAAGTAACAACACTGAAAGCATTTATCAAGGTATTTTCGCTCCACGTCCAACATCTTTTGGCTTTGCTCATTCCCAAACACTTTCTACGTGCAGATGGACTTGTGAAATATTTTCTGTGTCGTATATATTGAATGGTCTGTCTGGTGCATCAGGTTAGTGATGTCCTTTACCAAAAAATAAAATAAATATTGATAAAATTCCAGTTTAATTATATAAATTAATCATTGTTACTTGTCTGTTTTTGCTGATCTAGTTTCAGCTCATAAGGATGTAATATCGTCGCTGTCAGGCCAAAACCTTCAACTCCAAAATTGCTACTTTTCAGGAAATGAGAGAAATGCTTCTGAATGAATTAACATTGTATTGTCCTTATTATAAAATGTATTTTGTACTTTCAATTGGTTTAAAAATGCATAAAACCTAATTGCCAATTTTAAACAACAACAACAATAGTATAATAAAAAAAGAGGTTAAAGCCGATAGTGATGGACATATTTCTTCTGCTTTGGGGCTGAACAACATTTGCTCCTCGTAATCTCTTAACTCTGTGAACATGAAAACATTTTTTATGGACATGAACCTCAAGTTTTGACATCACTGTGATCATAACCTTTGACCTCTACAACCATCTCATCTCCCTCTTGATTCAGAGCGGATATTTGTGTGGAGTTTCAAAATCCCTCCAAGTGTTCTCGAGATAACTCGCTCATAAAAATACATACATATGTATGAAAGGCAACCCAGAAACAAAGAGCCTCCAGCCCTGACTGTCACCATCATGGACTCACAAGGATGAAATGAAACAAAATCCACAAATGAAAAAGAAAAAAAAAAGTCCAAAAGAAATGATGCTGTGAGCTGTGACCTCAGCTGCATCCAGCACGTTTGGGACAAACAGACAGCGACCCTTTACAGACACCAGAGCAGGACAGGACAGGGCTGTCATGTACTCCTCTCTTTTAACCCAGATGTGACCACACGGAGGGCTTCAGTCATGATTCAAGGGTCAATCTGTGAGACAGTAAACCTCTCTGCTTTTCATGATGAGGCAGGTTTCTGTGCTAAGCCACAAGATAAATGTAAGATCTCATTCTTGGTGGATTAGTGATGTTTACACAGCACTGTCAGCACTGTGAAGCCTTCCAGGTTTATGAAATCCAGGGTCTGCATGCAGGTCTGGTTTGAGTAATGAAGGCCCCTTGACATGTGTGCAGAGATTATTCTAACTGTACTCCTCAAAAAAGAGTTTGGGAATGTTAATGCAGTTGACTATTTCTCTTCTTTAATAACACCATCTGGTATTAAATTCAATATCATTTGAAAGCCTGATTAGTCACCTATACAACAAGGAAAGGATGTAAGGATTGTGCATTCATGGAATGAGCAACAAGGCCAAACATGTGCCAAAATCCCCTCTTCCCCTGGAAGAAAGCCTACAGTTCCTCAGTGAAGCAGAGCTCTTCCTGGGATGCCCACTTCGTGGTCTGTTTTTGACTTCACCAGTCTCACAGAGCTTGGTCCTAAGTTTGAAAATGGTACCAGGGCTGACATCAAATAATGCTGCTACCCTGCCTACCAGAACACCAGCTTTCAGTTGCAGGGGATTTTGGCACTGCTCATTCCACAGATGAATGATCTTTACAAGTTGTACCTCATTGTAAAGGTCACTAATCATCCTATCCTTTCCTCAGTGGAAGAAAACGCCACTCAAAGGGAGGTGTAATTGCTTGTTTCTATAAAATAATAATGGACACCTCCAAAGCCTCCTGAGAAATAAGTTTTTGGTGTGAAGATCTAGACAGTGTTATTTCAGTGGAGGAATGTCAAAAGATTTTCCTTAAAGCACAAAACAATCTATAAATACCCACTTTAAACTAATACAGTTTAAGTGGTTAATGAGAATGCATATATTGCCTTATTAAATAGATGTGGTCCCTGAACTATCAGATGTTTGCTCTAAATGTAAAATGAAAGGAACATTTTTACTGCTTATGGGACTGCCCAAATGTCAAAAACATTTTAGAAGGAAGTTTTGGATACAGTTTCATCTGTTATAAGGGTTAAATTAATGTCATGCCCTCAATTCTGCACCTTGGGAATTATTCCAGAAAATTGTAAACTAAACAAGATGAATATGAAAATGATTCCTTTATTGTCTAAGTTTAAGGGGTATATTTTCCTATTTGGATGGAATTTGGAGAAACTTTCATTTATTTCTTCAAGGGAAAAAAAATAAAGAAGCCTCCATGACTTAGTAATGTGAAGTCACTGTATATGTAATATTTAATTTAGCATATAAAAATAGTATATATATTCTGTGTTATAATGTTTTTCTTAGTGGATTATGCTTTGCCACGTGGGACAGTCTAATGCCTACACTTTGCTATGAATTGTATTTTAATATAAGACTCTGTTTAAACACCTGATTCTGAGATGTTTGGCCTTTTCTGATATCTTTAATTTTTGTTGATTTTGCGTTTGTTTGTTTGTTTGTTTTGGTGTGTGTGTGTTATTATTATTGTTTGTTATTGCTGGGTTATTTTAATAAGTTGAAAATAAATCAATGAATGCATTGCTTAAAAGAAAAACAATATTTCAAATTAAAAAATAGTTAAAAAGGTCATTATTCAGGCTTTTCAATGATATGAAGTACAACGCCAATTGGAATTATTAAAAGGGAGAAATAATTAACCGAAATGTTTCCAAACTTCTTTTGAAGAGCATACTATTGCATGTTTTAAGCTTTAAGAGGCTTTTGAAGTATACAGAAAATAGATAATCCTTATTCTTATCTTTGACCAAGTAAGTTATGAAATAACTGGGACTCTTGTTAAACAAGAGAAAACGGGTCTGCACACAAATCCAGTTTAATTATAATCAACCCAAATGTGACATTCACAAAAAATCAAATAACTCAAAAGATGAATAAAAGAAGTGAGTGAATTATTGATATTTTTCATGTTGAAATCAAAAGAGCTCCAGCAGCGCTTGTCATCCCTGACCCTGATGAAGGCCACAAGTCAGAATGTGTCAGTCTAATGAAGTTGTTTCCTGAACTACAAGTGTCCCTGGAGCTCTTTTGATTTCCTCCAGATTCTTTCTCTCCAAGCACCTTGAAAGTTGGTGAAGTTGTGCCAGAACATCTGACTTTCTTTTCTTTTCTTTTTTTTTTTTTAGTTGGCACATAATTGTCAAAAGAAAGAGGAAAATGAGGGAATCAAACCCTAAACAGGCAAGATTTCCACCCTTAGAGAGTGCAATTTAAAATAAAAGTAGAAGTTGTGCTTTAAAAAGCATGGTGTTTTTAGAGAAATTGTACATTTTTAGAGCAATTAAGCAGTTTGTACAATTTTGATAATTTGTAAAATACTCATCGATACTCATTTTTGAGGCTGACCTATACTGACTTTATGTTTACACCACTTGGATACAAAACCTCAGACAGATGTCCTTTTTAAAGAGTCTATATTTTATTTTAACTTCAGTTCATATATTTGATTTAATGACTGCCAAAGTAAAGTATGTCATAATAACATAGTGTACTCTCTACTGTATGTCGCTAATAATAAAGAAAATATAGTAAACATATAGTGTTCACTCACTGAGTGCTCCTGATCCACCTCTACTCTCATTCTGTCTAAGCCGGTCTGTAAGAGGTCCTATCAAATTCACATAAGCATTTTTTTTGAATAGATGTACTTGAGTATTTTTTTTAGAATTGCTTATGTTCAAAAATGAATTATAGTTCAGACATCCTGAGTGCCCCTGATCCAGCTGTATTCTCCCTCTGTCTGAGATGCTCTGTTGAGCCACTTTCCGGCCTCACTCCCCACGTGGGCAGAGTCTGTTCTGATTAGTTGACCACTTTGCTCTACAGTGATTGGTCAGTGCAATGTGGCTCAGGCGCTTCAGCAGCACTGCATTCAGTCTACAGTCCAGGCTTTGGACTGTAGACCAGACTTGATACCCTGAGCCAGGGGGCTTAATTTGCTGACAAAACAATGGTGGGAAGACACAGTGGTTTGTCTATTTATGGTTGCGAGGGGTGAGCTGTTTCAGGCAGCTACTGGCACTGTAAATAGGGAGTGAGGGAGAGAAGTACCTTATCATGCAGAGCTGACATTCAAAAGCACTCAGTGGTATGTAAAACTGGCAAAAGCATAAAATCAGAATCAGAATAAGCTTTACTGGCCAGGCATGTTAGACAAACAAGGAATTTGATGCTAGTTTACTTCACTCTCTAAGTACAGGCTAGATACACAGAGTGTATATACATTACAAACAGAACAGAAATCGCAAAGGTAAGAATAGAAATCGAATATGTACAATACGTACAAGATGAAAAACAAGAAACAAAGGACAACAAACAACAACAAACAAGGGCTCTTATGTCTTCCTTCCCAACCTGGACCCATCTGCTCTGATTGCTTGATCAGTCTACTCTGTCATAATTGGTCAGTTTTGCCCATTTCTGGTCGGTCAGCATTCTTTCTTAAGACTATGCTCTGGACTGGGGCTGCCAACCTGAGCTAATGGGCTCGAGCAGTGGTAGGATGTCAGAGTGGTAGGTCTTGTAGAGGGGGTACTGTTTCAATTAGCAACTGGTGCTGTTTTACACGAGCGTAGGGAAAAATCTAGATGGCATTAACCTTATTAATTATTCTGCTATGTTGAAGAGGCATGTAAATCACACATAAGCACACATTTAACTTAAGAAAGCACAATCTGAGCTCTCTAGTGGTAATAGTGCACATGGTTGCCTGCCAAATATCCCATCATCCTCCTGTGTGTTCCTGCATTGCTGAAAATCAGCTGTGACAAAACTAATTTATATCTGAATAAAAGCAATATTTGCTACTTTTCTGCATCATTTTGATTTATTTGCATATTTTGTTTCACTTCTTCGCACTAACAAAGTCTCTGGAGATCAGGGTATCTATTCTTCTCTGCAGAAGATGGCGTCACAGTTTACTGGCAGTAAAAAAATGAAAATACCATAGTAGAGAAACAACAAAAGAGAAAACACCACTGTATGCAGACTTATGGCTCACTGCTCCCAGCCACAGAGAACACATCCCCGCAGGAAGAAAGAGAAAAAAGTCTACTGTCCTTACACTGTACCTCATCACACAGCAGCGTGACTCACCCACCCTCCTCCCCCCCATCCCTGCTCTACAGTTGCCAACTCAGCTATTTAGCTCACGTCTGCCCTCTCTGACCATGCATGGCCTCACCCCTCCTTCCTCCCCTCCCGCTCACCTCTGTTCTCCTCTTTTCTTCCATTCTTCTCTCTCTCTCTCTATCGGCTTCTACTGCTCCATAACTCTTCACAAAACCACTCACGCACGCCGAAACATACACGCCAGTGCTGCACACACATGCATTTACAGCCCCTTTTAAATACTTGAGATGCAAATGTAACATAAAAGAGTGTCCTGATCAGCAAAAGGTCTTGAAGCCAATCACAGTAATGAGATCCTTGGGGATGTGTGCGTGTACACGAGAGTGTTGTCAAAGCGGTTGGTGTGTGGTCAGGCGTCCTGTTTGTGTGTGAATGAAGCTCTCTGTGATGGACAAACAGATGACCACTGTACGTCCGTCCATGTTTTCTACAAATAGAAATGAGTAACTGTCAGAATATGTGGCTCTACTTCTTCCACCCTCAGAGCTCTTTGAAGTGAGCATCCAGCAGCTGTATCAATGGGCCGCCAGCCAATCAGAAGCCAACTAGGCCTCCTTATGTCTTGGCCCTGAATGCTGCAGAACACTGGAGTCTTTGATTTGAGTGACATGATCATTTTGTGATCAGTTGATGATAAAATGAGCTGAAAGTGCAGTCTGACTTGGATTCAGATGTTGTGATGAGGCTGTTTGCTGAGTGGCTCCATCGTGTCTGATGCTACATCTAGACTTTGTTGGAAGCATGAGCCTTTCTGTCTTTAAAGCAGAGCTATATCTGCATATTAAACAAGTTTACAGCACCAACTAATTAGAGTTTTTGGCTTCTGATCCACCTTTTCCATATGGAGGAATATTTCCATGCAGCACTGCCACTTCTAAGTGAAGCTGATGCTGTAAACTCAGGCTCTCACCACGTTGTCTGTTATTGATGGTTTGCAATGGAGAGAATGATTATAGGTAAAAATCCAGAGATTCATGGAAAATAACTCAACACATTTGTTCAAAGAGAGGGACCAAGTAGAAAGACATCCTTTATTCGTCCCTTATGGGGGAATTCACTTCTTTACACTCTGCTGTTGAAACATGCTACACAAACACAGGCTGAAATATACATGCACATGCAAACAGGTCCTACGATCATGCATTAATGGAGAGATGTCAGACTGATGGCTTGCTACTCCTGACGAAGTGCTATTGAGCAGTTTGGGGGTTAAGTGCCTTGCTCAAGGGCACTTCAGCAGTGCCCAGGAAAGTCAACTGGCACCTCTCCAGCTCCCAAACCAACTTCCAAACATGATTCATTCAGGACTTGAACCGCCCAACCCAAGTCCTAACGGACCAAGCTACTGTGCCTAGTAGGAACCTAAAGTGTCGTAGAATAGTGCCAATGAGAAGTGCATGTTCTCCTGGTATCCTCAAGAGCCCAGGAAGTCCCATACACACCCTATACAGCAGAAATTGATATGTTCCTAGCATATTTGTGGTTCAGCAATAACTAAAAAGAGAATACAAGGGTTTGTAAATCCTTTTTGACCTATATTCAGTTGAATACACTACAAAGACAAGATATTTATTGTTCAAACTGTTAAACTGCTGCAAATATTCACTCAATTTTAATTTGATGCCTGTAACATGCTCCAAAAAAGCTGAGACAGGGGCCACAGAAACTGGGAAAATTGGGCAGTGCTCAAAAATACCTGTTTGCAACATTTTAACAGGTGAACATGTTATTTAAAAACAGATTGGGTATAAGAGGAGCATCCCCAAAAGATTCAGTCATTCACAAGCAAGGATGGGGCGAGGTTCACCACTTTGTGAACAACTGAGGGAGCAAATAGCCCAACAGTTTAAGAATGTTTCTCAATTTTGAGCAAAGAATTCAGAGATTTTATTATTAACAGTCAATAATATTGTTAAAAGATTCAGAGAATCTGAAGAAATCCCTGCACCACCATTGAATGCTCATGACCTTTGAACCTGTCAGGTGGCACTACAATAAAAAACAACATCACTCTATAAAAGATATTATCTTGTGGGCTCAAGAACACTTCGAAAAACCATTGTCAGATATCACAGTTCGTTACATCTTAAAGTGCAAATTAAAACTACCATGTAAAGTGAAAGTGAAATGTTGTCGGCTTCTTTGGGCCTGACCTCATCTGAGATGGACTGACGCAAAGAGGAAAAGTGTGCTATGGTCTGTTGAGTCCACATTTCATTTTGTTTTGGAAATCATGAATGTCAAATCCTCTGGGCTAAAGAGGAAAAGGACCGTCCACATTGTTACCAGTACAAAGTTCAAAAGCCAGCATCTGGTGATGGTATGGGAATGTGTCAGTGCCCATGGCATGGGCAACTTGCACATCCACAAAGGAACCATAACTCCTGAAAGGTACAGACAGGTTTTGGAGCAACATATGCTGACATCCAAGCAACTTCTTTTTCAGGGATGTCCCTGCTTATTTCAGACAGAAAATGCCAAGCCACATTCTGCACGTGTCGCAACAGTGGGACTTTATAGTTAAAGAGTGCAGGTACCAGATTGGCCTGCCTGCAGTCCAGACCTATCTCCCTTTGAAAACGTGTGGTGCATTCTGAAGTGCAAAATACAAGACCCCGGACTGTTGAGAAACTGAAGTCGTATGTCAAACAAGAATGGGAAAGAATTCAACCAACAAAGCTTCAACAATTAGTGTCGTCAGTCAAATGCTTACTGAGTGTCGTTAAAACACAAGGTGTTAAAACACAAGGTGATGTAACACAGTGGTGTTACAGCGGTGTTACAGCTTTTATTGTTTCACAAAACAGTCAAGGTTGTATACTCACATCTGTGGTAATCGCCTTGATGGCTGTTCTACTGTTTGCTCATATTTTAACATATCGGACCTCAGCTGTTTGTCAGGCAGTACCTCCTCTTTGAAAAGTTTACTTAAGATTCACGTCTGGCATCCCCTGTGTCCTTTTTCATTTTTTTAATGCAATAAACATGAAAGAAATTGTGCCTAAAAGATGTCAAATTTGGTGGCATTCAGTTTATTTTTCTATACAGCATTGTGCCCGTGGATATAAATCTAACCCTTCTTGGCTTGCATGAGACCCCGTGTGTAGGAGGAAACTGTCAATCACAGGGTTTACAGCTTCTTTGAAATTCTCTCTGTCGAAAACAAGCGCCTGTTTAACCTCTCAGAACACTGCCAGGCATCGCTGCAAAAGCTCATGGTAAAAATAGTACAATATATTTCCTTTTTTTTCATAATACACATCTAAATAAAACATCTGTGTTTTGTATTCATATAACCACCTCTTGTCTCATGCCAAGCTGAAGTCTCTCAGAAACGGCTGCTATTTGTTTCGACATGTTTTCTGCTTGGCTCAAAGACTTGATGCTCCCAAAACCTGGAAACACGCAACGTTATCTGAATGTGCTGCTGAACCCACGGCTCCATGCTGAATAATGATGCTAATGTGATCCAATAGGCTGCTGAGACATTCAGACTCACTGAAAATAGGGTCTGTTACCTTTCTGGTGTCTGTACAAAAGGGCAGGGCTAAAGAGATTATGAACACGACTCTAAGAATAGACTGCTGGCTCTTTACGGTATAAATACGGCATCTTTAAAAACTCTTCTTTCAATGTGTTTATATTTTCAACCACACCATATTCAATGGCTCAATTTGACATACTTAAAGGAGTTTTTGTAACTGGGTCATACAAAGATCTCAAAGGGATATGTCAGTATATTTAAAGTTGGGTTGTATCAAGTACTTGCCAATAGTCAAGGAAGTGGCTGACTACCCAAAAGGTACACTGCTGTTGGTGGGTACAGCTAAATGCGTCATTGTGAGTTTTATGTAAAAATGAGCCACAAAACTATGTTGGGTTGAACGTACAATTGAGCAGAAAATTTCCAAGTGCTTTCTTTGTTCAAGAAGTTTCTGCATTTAGCACTATTTTACGATTCAGAGAACTGCTACTCTCTGGGTATTTCCTCTTTTTCTGACCATTCTCTGTAAACCACGGAGATAGTCTTGAAGGAGACTTTCAGTTTCTGAAATACTCAGGCCAGCCCGTTTGGCATTAACAACCATGCTACGTTCAAGGTCACTGAGCCTTCGCTAGTGCCCCCAAGGGGTAACACTCACTTTGTTTGCTTCTGTCTTTGGAAGTCTGCAATGGATCTTTATGGGGACAACCATGTTCCAAAGCTCTTTGTCAGTCTATTGACCATTTACAGACATGTGACTAACATCACGCCACTCAGTTCTGTTGACAGCAGAAGTACAGCTACTATACTAGTACTATAATGCATTTTAGCCAGTAAGTACTGCAGAGGTGCAATTTGGAGCCACATCACTTGCATATGGTCAATAGAGGGCTTAAGGTCAAATATATCCTTACAGAATTATTTTAATCCAACCATGAAGATAAGTTTTTATTACAAAATTATTATCCAATTATTAATTTGGGATTGGCATTTTTGCAACATTTATCAGTGAAATGAGACCTCGGTTTTGACCCATACAAGAAGTGACAACATTCTGTCTTTCTTGTGACCCTATTTATTTCACCCAATGTCTTCCTCTCTTGTTTTCATGACAGTGCCCAATTAGGAGCAGCCAAAGGTCAATAAGAGACAAGTTAGCTACCTGTCAGTTCCCAAAAGAATGAAAAAAGGAAGAGTGAATAATGTGATGTGGCCATGTGTAACATTTGGGACGAAAACTGCTTCCAAGAGTGACACTAATGACTAAATGAAGTAAAAAAACATCTTAAGAAAAGTATAAATATGTAAATAGCTTATGCTGTCAGTATCTTTGTAAACCTTAATTTTATTCCTCTAATTGCATACGCTTGGATGAACCGTATTAATATGTGAAAAGACTTGCTGATTAAAGTTTAAAGTTTCTTTTTTTTTACTCTATGGTCCTTCATCTTTTAATAAATTAATCTGACATCATTTCAGCATAAATATTCTGTCTGCTCAGGTTGTCCTGAAAAAAAACAAAAAAAAAACAACTTTTATGAGTTTGCATAAAAAGTTTGAGGTTATACATACAGAGACCACCACCCAATGTAAGGTTTATGCCACAGCTTCTCTTAAATAACAGCATTAGTAATGATCTAAATCATATTTATGTTTCTATAACGATTTATGCGCAACTACATAAAGCTTATTTAATAGAACGTATATTTTAATGCTAAAATTTTATTATCATTGTTACCAATTAATTTTCAACTTTAATGTTTTACAAAAAAAGCAGAAGAAATTAGTATAGCGTATTACTATTGATTATTCAAGATGTCAAATTATAGTTTTTTACTTGCTTTTCTGATCAGAAAAATAAGTTTTAGTGGTTGAATCTTATGCTTGATTCATTTCTGACTTCTCAGAGAAGCCCAGTGAGCGGCTCAAGTTTGGGTATAAAAATGAGAATTGAGTTCGAGATTCCTCATTCATGTTCAAAACTGTATGTCAAAGAAGAATAACATTTTCAGTTTTCAGTAAGTTTTTGAAAGATTTCTAAAGTATTAATATTTTCTTGTTTTTACGAGAGGTGGTCTAATAAATTTGTTAAGCATTGTACTTTACGTCCAGAAATATTCAGGTGGACTTAATGTTGCAAAAAATAAAATAAATGACCTGGAGTTAGGGTTAAATCACTTTCTTCCCCATTCTGATGCTTAAACATAGAAGGTCATCTTGATCATGTGTAGACATGATGATGTGTCAATGCTTTGAGCTGCTGCTGTACGATCAACTGGTTGGCAGTTTACGTTAATGAGCAGTTGAATGGATGTACGTTATAAAGTAGCTGATGAGTGTACTGAGCAATGGTTAAAAACATGGGACAGGACTTCTTTGTGGTTTGTGGTTATTTTAATAAAGCTCTTGCATTATAGAAATGAATCACTTTGTGAGGTATTTAATTAGCTGCACACCAAACCATCCATATTTTATCTACCCACAACTTCTGAATACAATAGCTGAAAATGAATAATGAATGAAGTTTCTATTGGGACTGTGAGAGAAAAATATATTACTCTTTCTTCATCTGATCCGTACCTAGTGCTGGGTTTCATCTATAACAATATATTATTTATTCATTATCTAATCTTTCCTTGCTTTGTACATGATATTACAAACTTCAGTTGGAAGAGCATCAAATGGATAAAGTTGAACAGAAAGTAGAATTCATTGGTTTTAGTTCTACCCACAGAAATTACTCATATGAAAGTATAAGTACTGATATAAAAAATCCACTCAAAAAAGTACACAGAAATGTTACTCAGTTACAGGATCATGAGTAAATGTGTGTGGCTACTTCCCCCCATGGCTTTGAGTAAATGTTAAAGAAACCCAGGATGTCTTGTGCTCATCTTTTCCACATCAGCTCTCATGTGCGTCACATTGAAAAGGTCAGACAGTTCCTGTAACAGCTTATTTTCTCGGCCTGTTAAGATCACACTCCATCAGTCCTCTAATGTCTCTCCCCCCCAACGACTGGTTTTCAGTACTCGATATCTCCTGAAATGGGTCATCCAGGGCCATCTGCTGCTTGTCACCGCCTGATTACCATTCCTATCTTCCCATTTTGTCTGTCACCTGGTTGCTGGGGAGACAGCATGTCTTGACCATGAGAATTCAGACTGATGAGGTGTCCTTGAGCAAGACGCTGACTGCTCGCAACCAGCTCTAAATGAGGCTGCAGCTCTGTAGCCTGAGGGCAATTGAAAAGAGGCGCTCCCGAGAGGAATAAACAGAGCATCACGTTATTACTAATTATTATCTGTGGCCCTGATGTGCCTGTGATGAACACCTGATTTAATTATCATTGAGGAGTGTGTTTCTTATCAGCCTTATCGCTGCACCGAGGTGATAAAAAGAGCAGGAAAATGAGGATATAGATTGTTGAGGTGCTTTTTCCCCTGCAGATGATCCTGTGGCTTTTAAAGCTAAAACCATCATGTTTAAATACAGCACCAACACAACTACACGATAGAATTCAGACTTCAATATCAGATCACAGATATCACTAAGCATCTTGAATTTATTTGTTACATGAGTGAGCTGGAGTTATTGCGACTGCGGCTCTGCAGATGCACTTTAATCATATCACACTACAAAAGGACATTTGACAAATTTGTTGGGTGTGTATTAAGTGTCAGGAATGAATGGTGAAATATTGCTCGGTTAAAATTGGATTGATTGCGTGCTCTTGTAGGTAACCATGTAATTAGCTGGAGAGTGTACAGCTTATTTGGTTGTCACAGCAAAATGAAAGCATCACCCTCGCAAAAGCTCAAATTTAAAAAGCCAATATTTTGCCTTTACTCAGCTTCACATACTCAGTATTGATGAATGCTAGAGTTTGTTCACATACGCTAATGTTGAAAATAAAAAATCTAGTTTTCATATACACAGTACCCCTGATCCAGTTGAACTCTCAGTCTATCTGATAAAGCTCAAGCCTCTTCACATGTTGGCCTACTCCACTCTGATTGGCTGACCTGTCAGCTCTGTGGTAATTGTTCAGTACAGTGCTGCTCTGGGCCATGTTGTCTGTGACTCTCCTTTTTAGCTTTGGTTAATGCTTGGCACTCGGCTTGCCAGCATGAGCCAGTGAGCTTAACCTGCTGGTAATACAACAGTATTACATCACACTGGTAGTTCCACTCAGAAGGGCCAGGAGAACAAGGCCTTTTAAGAAAATGTGTCACTGTCAGTTCACAGAGAAAAACAGCTGTTCATCATGAGACTGGGGTCCACATTCAAGATTTCCTGCTGCTTAACAGAAGGTTTTTTCTTGCTGCCATGATGGAGGGATTCATGATTGGCTATATGGATTCATGTTGGGTGTTGGATGTATATATTTGTATATATATGTATATGTGTATTTCATATATGTATATATGTATCTATACATATATGTATATCCAAAATATGAAGAGCTTTGTGCTCTATTGTAAAGTGTCTTGAGATAACACTTGTTATGAATTGGCGCTATACAAATAAAGATTGATTGATTGATTGATTGAAAAACAGGCCCATCAAATTAGCTGTGTTGGCCGGTGTACATATAAGAGTGCACTTGACTCAGCCAGATGCACAATTCAAGAACAATCAGCAAGAATGTCTCTGGCCTAATAGTTTAAAAACACTGAATGCATAAAAGCTGCAGCACATGTCAGTTTCATCTCGGGACCATGCATGTGTGTTAGGTTTTGGCTTCGTCCCACAACCACAGGCCTTCATCATTGTAAATTTGACCTTAGGAAAGGTCATAAATGATGCATACATGTGCACACTTCATTAAGTTGGCCTTATGTCTCGGAAAAGAACAAAATTCAAGATTCAATATTCAAGTTTCTTAATTGTTATTCAAACTATATACCAACAGTACACAGTTGAATGAAATTATGTTGCTCCAGGCTCAAGACACTTTGAACAGAACATATAATATTTGCATGATAAGAAGAAATGTTTGTGTACAATAAGGTAGTTTCAATTGTTCGGTAGATTAGGCAGTTAATTAGGTTTTTAAGAGTTTTAGAAGAACCACAAAAAAATCCTTTACGTAACTTGATTTTTTTTTGTATAATTAACCTGTAAAAAAGGAGTTTCTTCACAGAATACTAAACTGTTTTTTTTTTTTTCTAAAAAGCACAAACAGAAAGTGTAACTGAACTGCTTTTATCCTGTCAGTGACACATACTCCCTTGGATGTTTTTGCCAACATGTGAGGACTGCTGATAGTAAAAATATGCTGACCTTCTATTCTCAAAATTCTGAGGGCAATCTGAAAGCTCTGGCTTTTAAACATGCTCAATATGAAAATCAAAATAGGCCACAGCCAAAAAGCTTTAACTGTGTGGAAAAGAAGTCATGTTGTGCCTTAAATCAGGGTCATATTCATTTTGGTTCATCAATCAATCTTGATTTGTATAGCATCAAATCATGACTAATGTTATCCAAAGACATGTTACAAAATAGTTGGCTGATGTCATACTGGGGATAAGGGTACATATGTGTGATAAAGGTTGATATCAAGTATTGTAAAGATGAAGGAATGGGGCTAAAAGTAAGTCCAAATATTTGCAAATGTAGTAGTTGAAACTATGTAGGTCCACAGCAGCGGGTTGATTACACCAACAACCCAGAGCAGCCTACAAGACAAAAACCAGGGATGAGTACAAGAGCGACAAAAACATGTGACGACTGTTCAGGTATTTTCACAAACACTAGTTTTCAAAAACTATAATCTAGTTTTCATTTACAGAGTCCTGCTGTTATTCTGTAGTCTTAGTCTGTCTAAGATGCTCTGTTGGAGCTCCTGCCCCTTTAAGGGTCCTTTTCCCCTGTGGGCCCAGCATGCTATGACAGGCTGTCAGGTCAACTCTGTGAAACTGGTCAGTTTAGCTCTGCAAGGTGCCACATTGTCAACAACTCTGCCTTAATCCTATCCTCTGTATTGGCCTTGCTACTAAGCCAATAGCCCTAAACTGACAATGAGACAACTGAAGGATGTAACACTGATAGGTCCATCAGGGGGTCTTGGGGAACAAGATGTTTTAGGCGGTGTTGCTGATTGTATGTCAAGTTCATGGAGGCTCTATTATGGTGAGAGATTTTGAACACACTAAAAGCACACACTAAAGCATAAAAAAAGCAGAGATTCAGAATATGAGTTTTTTTTTTTTTTTAATTTGACAGTTTCTAAGACTCAAGCCAAACTCTGTGATTTAAAGTGATGGTTTTATCCCCAAATTTATACACAACGTTGGGCCTGGAGCAGGACTATTAGCCTCCCTACACTGGCTGATGTTGGTCAAGGCACTGCATCAGAAAAAGTTAACATTAGAGATAAATGCTTTCTTGTACATTGATTTTTACTCACATTTCCTGAGCAGTTAAATATCTTCAGATGGCAGACCTCATGTTTCCTTGTATAATTGTGAGTCACACCACCCAAACACTCTGCTAATAGCTGCACATTACTGATTATCACACTGCATTGTTATTATTTGCACAGCCAGGCACATGTCAATCAAAATACCATCAGCTATACTCTCACAGTCTGAGAAATGATCTAAAGTGGTTTTGGTCTATATCATGAGCTCATGTCCCTGCTCAAATTTACGTGGATTCTTAAGGAGAATACCAACATCAAGGTGTTAGTGCATACATATAAGTACGCTAAAATTCCAGAGGCTCCAGAGGCTTCATATCACATACTTCATGATGACCAAACACATACAAATGAACAAATGCTGGGAGCACCTGAATGTCACGGAAAATTCTGCCAGTCTGTGTCCGTATGTGTACATAATTAATGAAGTAGCGTTGGCTTCAGAAAGAGTAGGGGACATAGGTCAGGTTTAGAGAGGCTGGTATTGCCATAGGAACCAGCTGCACCCACGCATTCATGAGGTGACGGCAGCAGGGAGAGTCACAGTGCGACAGGGAGAACAAGGGAGGGAGGGAAAGAGAGAGAGAGATGTGATGGAGTGATGTCTTTGATGTGACTCGCAGCCTCAGGTCTCTAATCGCTCACTTCTAAATATTTTTCTGCTTATACGGTGAGATTTAGCTTCCTTTTAAAATCAACCCATTTACATGTTCTCGGCATCCGTGACAGATGTCCTTGGGCAGAGTGAGCATGACAGAGATATGAGGAGAGGAAGAGTGCAGTTTGAAACAAGAACAAATGCCAGTCCATCCACCTCTGTGTGCTGTGATGTTGACAGGTTAAAGATGCCTGCAGGAGGCCTCAAACTGGAGAAAACCCCCCAGGAAGCAGAGAGAAGCTATAGGATTAAGAGTCTCACATGCAAGGGCCCATGAGAGCTGGGCCAGGCTGACCAAAATCATATCTCAGTACTTTTTTTTTAAGTGTATAGCAAAAAAAAAACCAAATCTTGGTTTGTTTTTCTGTAGACAATCAGCAGTTGGTTGTCATCATACCAGAATCAAAAACTTTGATACAATATTTGTGAAAAATTGAGCATGACTGGGAACTGTTTGTCACAACGACAACAAAAATAGACAAAGTAGAAAGGGGCAATTTTTTTGTTTCTAATCCTCAAATAAATAAAATCATATTAAACTGTAGTCACACTCTTACATAGCATCTGTATTATATGGATGCACTTGCATGTGTAAATATATACTCTTCAAAAAAAGTTTGGAAGCATTATATCAGCCGATCCCTGCTCCGCATACATAATACCAGTTGGTATTGTATTGTGTATTGTTGGAAAGCCTGATTAGCCACCTTTACAACCAGGTACAACTTGTATGGATGGTGCACTTGTGGAATGAGTAACACAGCTAAATGTACGGGTGGCACCCCAAAAAATGTGTCAAAATCCTCTTTTTCTCCTGGAGGAAATTCCACGGTTCCTCAGTGAGGCAAGTTTCAGGAACCGGTCTTTTGGGGGTGTTGCCTTCCTGGTATGCTCACTGCGAGGTCCGTCTTTGACTTCACCAGTCTCAAAAATCTTTGATTGATTGCATGACGCCCAATAATGCTGCCACTCTGTGTACCAGAACACCAGCTTCCACTTGAAGGGGATTTTGACACAGTTTTTGGGGATGCTACCCCCACATTTAGCTGTGTCACTCATTCCATGAATGCACAATCCTTACGAGCTCTACCTCGTTGTAAAGGTGCCTAATTAAGCTTTCTTATATATATATATATATATATATATATATATATATATATATATATATATATATATATATATATATATATATATATATATATATATATATACATATAAAAAACTGTATCAATCACTGTTATTAAAGGGGATAATTAATAACCAAAATAGCATTTCTAATTCTTCTGAGGAGTACAGATAAAATAAGTTTTTAAAAATATGAAATAGATCAAATGCGGGTTCCTTGTTAATCCTGGACATTTTTGCATGTAACTGTAATAATGCTGAGAAACAGTCTAAAGGCCTTTGAACATTAAGGGTGTTACAAATATTTGACAAACCTTTTTTATTCATGTACGTAGGGGTGCGATTTTATAAATAAATTATCCACATTTGCAGTAGAAAATGAACCACAGAAGTCAAAATGGACTCAACAGTCTCATCAAGTGACTGGGACCTGCTGCTCATTTCAATTAATTAACCTGAAAGATGTGTACATCAGATTCTGGGGAGGAGAACTTGTTGCGTCTTAATGTTTAATTCAGGAGCTTTAACTGTATCACAGCCACGTCAGGACCAACCCGTCCCAATGGGGGAAGCTTGAGAAAACACTCATCTTGGTCACTCTGCAGCTTCAACACTATTTTCCTCCTTACATTTTCTTTAAATTAATAATCCTTGTATTTTTTTTTGTCTTTTGTCAAGAAAAATAGGGCACTGTGACACAATGACTTTAACATGAAAAGAAAGGCATGTCAAAAGTCTCCTGAGAAATACACTGCCTGGCCAAAAAAAAAGTCACCACCTGGATTTAACTAAGCAAATAGGTACGAGCCTCCTGTTGGATAATTACTGCACGTGTGATTATCTTTCAGCTGGCAACAACTTATTTAACCCCAGCTGATGCAATGAGTAGCTTCTCATTTCTTAAACAACCATGTGGAAAGACACATCCTGTGGTCATGGAAAAGATGTTTAAGAAGGGTCAAATCATTGGCATGCAACAAGCAGAGAAAACATCTAAGGAGATTGCAGAAACTACTAAACTTGGGTTAAGAACTGTCCAACACATTATTAAAAACTGGAAGGATAGTGGGGAACCATCGTCTTCAAGAAAGAAATGTGGTCGAAAAAAATCCTGCATGATCATGATCGGTGATCACTTAAACGTTTGGCCAAGTCAAATAGAAGAAAAACAACTGTAGAACTCAGGGGTATGTTTAATAGTGAAAGTAAGAGCATTTCCACACGCACAATGTGAAGGGAACTCAAGGGATTGGGACTGAACAGCTGTGTAGCCTCAAGAAAACCACTAAACAGTAAGGCTTACTGGAAAAAAAGGCTTCAGTTTGCTAGGGAACATAAAGATTGGACTCTGGAGGACTGGAAGAAGGTCATGTGGTCTGATGAGTCCAGATTTACACTGTTCCAGAGTGATGGGTGCATCAGGGTGAGAAGAGAGGCAGGTGAAGTGATGCACCCATCATGCCTAGTGCCTACTGTACAAGCCTGTGGGGGCAGTGCTGTGATCTGTGACAAATCTTGTGACATTGCTGAAGCTTATTGAAACAATGCCACAGCAAATTTGTGCTGTAATCAAAGCTAAAGGCAGTTCAATGAAATATTAGAGTGTGTGACCCTGTTTTTTGGTGGCGACTTTTTTTTTTTGGCCGGGCAGCGTAGTTGCAATTTTGTGCTGTTTATCTGCATCGCCATCACCTTTACTCTACACTGTCCTTATAGAGCATCACCAGACACCTACTTTGAAACTCAACAACAACAAAAACTTTATCAGCATTAATGATTTTGTCTAATTTTGCCCTACGTCTAATTTAAACTTTACTGTGGTATCTTAAAATCTGGATTCATTTCCCAGCCTCCAGGCCTACTTGTCTTGTCTTATCAAACTGTCCACAGAATCCTAGCAGCCTCCCTGAGTCTGCAGGGTGTTTTTCTCTGTCATTTACTGTATCTGCACCGAAATACTGCTCTGTCATTTAGTTTGGCCGAGCATTGATCTCTCTCATCTCACTCACAGCGGTACATCAAAAATTCCTTCTATCAAAACCAAGTCTCCATCAATTAATAAGTGAGCCGGGGTGCAGAACTTTGTTATTCTCTGTGGACTTTATCAAGTTGTTTCCATACAGCTCTCCAACAACAGGGGATTTTTCTTTAAGGGGTAACAGGGCGCGTTGGTGAAGCTCAGTAGGCAGCATCTCGTCTGTTAGCAGAAGATGTCACTGTAAAATGAGACTACAGGGGATTTGGTGAACATAAACTGGAAAACAGTGCTGTGAAGTGTGAACTCCAGCACCACAAAGTCAGCTGAACCTCAGTGCTGTCCTGATCCGAACAACGTCGTTAAAAAGTCAAGGACAGCTCATGTTCCTTTGCCATTTTGAAACAACATATTGCTGACATTTCTTCTCCATAGGCTGCCCTTTGTTACAACATGATGTTTGTCTATGCTGTTTTCATAATGTTGTGGTGCTAACTCCAAAACATACTCATTTATATGATGGCAAACTAGGGATAAAAATAACACCAATGTACCAATACCAATACTGAAGTTTATGACAAGCTAGCTTTTCAATATTTTTTTCGATTTTATTTTTCATTTATTATTTTTTTTATGGATTTGTTAACATCGCAAGATTTTACACAATTTCATTAATACAACTACAATTTCTTGATGGATTCTCTGTTAAATTTACGGGAAATGTTGGTAATGGCAAAAAAAGGTGATTAGATTTTGGTGGTGATCTGAACTCAGATGCAGAGCCCGGATTTTTTTTAAAGAATTTGTTCACAATGCAAGATTGGGTTTTTCACATTTTTGCTAATACTTTAATAAGTTCTCATCAGATTTTGATGACTATTACAATCAATGTTTGTACTGACACAAGGAAAAAATGATTCGATTTTGGTGGTGAATCCAGGAAGCAGATCCAGGATTTTTTTTTTTTTTTTTTTTTTTACAGATTTTTCAAAGATGGCGTTTCCTCAGTCCTCTTATTATGTTTTCTGTTGGAATCTCTTCCTCATGTCTTTGTATGTGTGTGTGTAAGTGAGTGTGTTTGCTGTATGTGGATTGCAAGGGTGGATTCAATTTTCTATTTTTTATTTATTTTAATTTATTTTGTTTCTTCATTTCTATGTGAAGCACTTTGTGCTACAAAATTTTGTATGAAAAACTCCATACAAATAAAGTTTGATTGATTGATTATTTGATTCCAGGTGCATGTCCAGGAACATTTTTAAAGGTTTGTTTACATTAAGGCACCGGGCACTTTTTCCACATTTGTGCTAATTACTCAATAACTTCTGAATGGATTTTGATGACATTTTCACGAAATACTGGTTATGGCACAAGGGAGACATCATTTAAATTTAGTGGTGATCTGAATCCAGATGCAGATACAAGAATGTTTTTAATACATTTGTTCACAACTCAATAAGTTCTTAACACATTTTAATGACACAGGGGATGTTGGGCATTGCACAAGGAAGAGGTGATTATGGTGCTGATCCAAATCTGGATGTGGATTTGAGATTTTTTCAAGGATTTCTTAAATAAGCAAGACAGAGCAGTTTTCCACATTTTTGACAGTAACTTTCTTGACAATGATGGAAATTCCTTGGAAGAAGTCTGTGCTGTCGGAGCACTTCTAGTTGAATCGTGACTAACACACTGCCAGACTGTTTAACAGGTCGTGTCGTGGTTTTATGAGTTGTATTTGCCCTTTATTTTGTTTCATATGTCTACCCCATGGGATAAACCGGCTTCCACACTCATGACAAGTCTGTGCCATCAGAAATTCCTCCTTTCCTCCTGTGAACAAAGCCAGACAGTGTTGCCTGAAATGGCTGATTCCTCTAACCCTCACTCTGATTAGACCTACCACTGTGATGACCTATCATTGTTGCATCAGTAGTTTTGGCCCATTGGCTTAGGATGGAAACCATGAAACCTTTATACTGTAGACAGAGTGCAGAACTGAAAATGGCGTAAAACTTATCAATAACCTCACGGTAGTCCAGTCAACCATTAGGACAGACTGGACCTACATGTGGAAATGACCGAAGCTCCAACAGAGCATTTCAGACAGAGTGAGAATAGGGGTGGATTCAGTGCGCCCAGTTTGTGAAAACTAAACAGTTTTTTTTAAACTTGTGAACCAACTCTTACAATCATCTAAACTGAGTATATGAACCTGAGTTGAGGCAAAATATGATTGAAGATTGACAACTAGAATATCCAAAGTGACAATATTTTTACCTAAACTAAGGTTCATATATTTGATTTTGATAGCTAAAAGAGTATGTTAACAAGGCAAGGCAATTTTACTCATAGAAACATCAGGAATAATGTGGCGTTTAATGTGCACAGTAAAAACAACAATAAAGTGCATCTAAAAAGCAATGGCAATTTACAGATCACAACATAAAATTAATGTGGTTTATAGAAGCACATTTTTTAATTATTTTATTTATTTATCTTTATATGTCTACTTTTATTAGCATTTTCTTTTATGGATTTCTTTTTTGATATTATTGCTTTATATAACCACATTATTTATTCTTTGTAGTATTTATAAGTACATTTCTTCTTATTTTTTAAAATTATTTTATCAACTTGACTTTTTATTTCAACTTTTATTATCCTTTTCTTTTATGGATTCATTTTATGATTAATGTTGCTTTATATAGCAACATTATTTATTTTTTATTTTATTCATTCATCTTTATATTCCACTTTCATTTGCTTTTTCTTTTATACATTTATTTTTGTAGTTTGGCACTCTCACTACTCCATAAACATAGGCAAACATAAGACAATAACATATGAAGCACTGGAACATTTTGAGATTAAAAAGAGAAAATAGGATAGAAAATAATTATACATTTAATTAAAGGCATAAAGATAAACTAGATATTAACATCAAGAAGTTGAACTCTTGAGAAGGCAGTAAAGAAAGTGTTTACAGACCTGTTTGAAAGACCTTATAGACATAGAAAATCTCTGTTATCTGGTACTTTGTTCCAGAAGAGTGTAGAAACTAAAAGCTGCCTCACCTTGTTTAGTCCTGACTGTGGGAACGGTGTGTAATCCTGTCCCAGAGGACTTAAGGGGTCTGAATGGCTCATAGAGGACTCAAAGATCTCACACTATGCGAACCCATTTCAGTATTATATTTGAAAACTTGTTTTTGGTGTATCTCAGCTCATGGTTTCTCCTCTAAACCGTCATTGATTCACTTTTACTCCATGTCATGTATTAACTTTTTCAGAGGTTTCAGAAAAAGCTGATGAAGCCTCAGATGCAGACGTTTTCTTCTGATGAAAAATGTTGACATTTGAGCAGCAGTCTTCAGATGTGTCACGGTGTTGTGTATGGAAGCAGGGATAGATGTGGAGGATAATGAGGGGAATCAGAGGGGTCGGTCAGTCAGTGGGATGATAAAGAGGAAGTTTGATGTCACTCTGACGGGGCGATCAGTCAGACGAACCTGTGCTCCAACTCACCCACAAACGCCTCACTTGTTGTCATCACTGCAGCCTGATAGATGGACCTGCGTGTGCGTCAGGACTGAGTCAACACTAAAGTGACTGTGTGATCTGACACAAAAGATATATAAAAGCCTCCAGCAGGTTTTTTATTGGATAATTGTGCATTTGTTGTTGGTAAAACACACCTCTGCTCCAGGCACAGTTGGTTTTATTTTCCTCATTCTTTTGCTTGTTCCTCACATTCAGTGACCTTCATTGAAAAAAAAGTTTTCGTACTTTTCTCGTCTCCTTTCGTCATCTGTCCTCGTGAAGTCAGTTTCAGTGATTTTTCTGTCCTGTTCTTTTAAGACTGGTATCCTTTTCTGTTAAATTCTGTATTTCCTTCCTCTGCCCTTCTCTAATTTCCTTTTTATCTGCCAAAGACACAGGAAACCAAATAAATCAAAACCAAAAATCTTTGATTATGCAAATAATTAAAGATATCTGAAACTTAATAAGGATAGTTAAGATTACTTCTGTGATTAAGTTCATAACACAACAAGAAAAACATAGTTTTGTTTATTGAAAAATTAATTTGATTCCAGGTATTTTAAGTTTCTATTTAACAGTGTGTATGACTTGAGGTGCCCTTTTGTTCTTTCCTTTGCTTTCTAACTTGTAACTCTTTTTCTGTTCTTCCGCTTGCTTTATTTTTAATTTCCTTTCCTTCTGCCTCATTTTCTTTCCTTTGCTATACCTGCAACTTCCCTTTTCCTTTCCTTCCCTTTTATTTCCCTTTTCACTATAGAGACATTTCCTTGCCTATCCACTCCTCTCTTCTTACCTTTCCTTTGCTTCCCTCATCTTTCCTTCTCTTTTGCTCATTTCCTCTTCTTCTATCCCCTATCCTTTACTGTATTCCCTTTCCTTTCCTCTGCTTTGCTAACCTGCAACTCCTCTTTTCATTTCCTTCCCTTATGTTTGTTCCTTTCCTCTTCATACCTACCTTATCTTGCCAGTGCACTTCTTCTGTCTTCTTTCCTTTCCTTTAAATCCCTTTGCTTTGCGTTTCATTAATTTCTTCCACTTACCTGCAACTTCTCTATTTCTTTCCTTTCCTTCCATCCCTTTTCCTATCCTTTCACTTTGTTCTTCTTTCCTTTTGAATTCCTTCTTGTTAGTTCCTTTATATTTCCTTTCTAATTCCTTCCTTTTATTTCCCTTTCCCCACTTTCCTTTATTATTTCTCCCTTTCATTTCCTTTCCTTTCCTTTCCTTTCCCCTCTTGTCAACTTTCTTTCCACCTCCATCTCTGCTCTTCTTCTCAGTCTGTCTCTTCCTCTCTCTTCTCCTCCTGTCTCAAGCCTTTTTCACCCCTTGTTTTCTCTGCCATGTTTCATTAATTCGATTAAAAATGGATGTTGAACTTCTTCAGCGGCGGAGTTCACCTCCAGCTCTGTGATTAGACTCATGTCTGACAGTAGCTTTGTGAATTTTCGTTCCCTTGAGGACGAAAAATGACAAAAACAAATATTAGGAAAAAGATTTAGGCCACTGGGTTGTCATGAAAAAGAACTTTCTGATCGTGCCGTTCTCTTTTTAATATATTAAAGGTGACCTTGTGAGCTGGTTGTCCCATCTTGAATTATTTTACATGTGAAAAGTCACTCTCAGTGCTGTTTGTGTGAATCCCAATGAGTGCCAAAAAAAGTAAAGTTCTCCATCATTAAACCCTTTTCTCATTCCCTCTGACTCCCGCTCCTCACTCATTTTTTTTTTTTTTTTTTTTTTTACCAGAATACAGTATTTCTGCTGCTTCACTCACCCTCTCTCTCTCTCCCTTCTTGTCTAACCCAACCTCCTTAAAAGTGATCTATACCACCAGAGGGGTAATTTGCTTTAGCTCAAATCCTAGATGAAAGTCATTTCTCACCCCACAGTCGGGATGGCTACATATTCAAGTGCTAAGAGCGATATATTTCACAGAAGGTAAGGTAGAAACCAAAGGACTGGGGGTAGAGGGGTTTGAGGAAAACACACAGTCCATAATGTACTTCTTATCGGGGACATTCTGCACCGCTTTCTGCAGCATCCCAACATCAAACAACACGGACGCCATTGTTTTGTGCATGTTTTTCTGCTTTTGTGAATGTGTTAATTACCGAGAAAAGGCTTTGCAATCCTTCCTGCTGAGAGAATAATGAGGAGGAGAAACACTGGCTGATGCATTATTTAAACAGGGAACCATTTTATTTTGCACTGAATTGTAAAGTTCAGAAAGTAAAGCTATGATGTTGTTTTCACCCTGAGCTTCTTATGGACTGACACTCTTTATCCTGCTGTGTGTAAAATGGTGACACTAACTGCATATAAAAACGCTCAGACTACATGGAACATCAATAGCTTCTTAGCTAGCATGCTAACAATGGCACATTTTCAGTTGGGTTGTGCAGTGATCTGGACTTAGCCGTTTAAATCAGCCTCTGACCTCAATTACAATCAAATTATCCATCAAGAGATTCAACAAGCTAGTTTGAACATTATCATAGCAGATAATAGTTATAACCTCACAAAGGCTGTTGTGTTCAAAGAGGTTATTACGGTACTGATAATCTTGGTCAAATCCATCCATTCTATCTATTATCCTTACAGCTTATCCATTTTTGGGTCACTGGGGCTGGAGCCCATCCCAGCTGACATTAGACGGGAGGTGGGGTACCTTGCACTAGTTGCCAGCCAATCGCAGGGCCGCACAGAGGGACAGACAACCATTCACCAGTGTTAATTTTGACTAATTATTTTTGTCATAGTTCTCGTCAACAACCATTTTTCCCCTGACAAAAACTAGACTATAACTAAAAAAAACAAGTGCACATGGACTAAAACTCAAACTAAATTAACGGACATTTTCGTCAACAGATAAAAACTAGACCAAAATGTTTGACCGAAACTAAATCCAATCACACCTACTTTCGTCACGTAGAAAATAGAGACAAGTTAGAAATATATCCAATCACAGCTACTTTGGTTGTGTGGAAAGGTTGGATGAGTTAAGAGGGACATCCAGTCACAACTGCCTTAGCTTCATGGTGATGGGATCCAAGTGTAAAAAATTACTTCAGAAATTCAAGGAAACATTAAGAATGCCTTACACTTTACACTTAATACTTTAGTCGACTAAATTTACAGTAGATTTCTTCAGCTAAAATTTGAAATTTCATGAACTAAAACTAGACTAAAATTAAAACAATTTAGATGACTAAATTATGACCAAAACTAAAAGATGTTTTAGGCAAAACACTATAAAACTAAATTAAAAAGTGCTGTCAAAATTAACACTGCCATTCACACTCACACAGACAATGTGGAGTCACCAATGAAACTAATAAGCATGTTTTTGGTTTGAGGGAGGAAGCTGGAGTGCCCAAAGAGAACCCATTCATGCACAGGAAAAATATGCAAACTCCATACAGAAAAGCCCTGACTGACACAGGGATGAACCAACAACCTTCTTGCAGTGAGGCACGTGCACTACCTGCTGCACCACCGTGCCACCCTTAATCAAATCCTGTTTGATGGGTACTCCTATAACCATGGCAACCACAGCCATGCAGCCAACTGTGGCCATGGTTCACCAGTCAACACAGTCACTGATAAAACAGTAACACCGGGTCTCGTCCAAGACGTTGGCAGCAATGTGTTTTGTTCTTTGCCGTTGTGTTTAGTTATTCCCTGTAGTGTTTAGTTATTTGCTGTAGTGTTTAGTTATTTGCCGTGGTGTTTAGATATTCGCCGTTGTGTTTAGTTCTTTGCTGTTGTGTTTTTTGCTGTTGTGTTTAGTTATTTGCCGTTGTGGTTTGCACTTCAGGGCCACCATATCATAATGAGGGAGTGACAGAAAGTATGTGTAGGCATGTAAATAGTCCAGTTATCAACATTTCGTCCATCGTCTACTGCAACACATGTAAACAACAGCGAGAGTGACATCACCCCGTGGAGAGTTGGACAAAGTGGACAGAGTGGACAAAAGGACAAAATGCACAGACAAACCTCCGTTTTTAAAAATACCTTCCAATGAGTGGACAAAGCCACAGTGTATTTGGTCCTAACAAACGGTTGCGCTTACATGATAGAAAATACCATGCTGTTGATGACAAAATGGAGAATCCAAAACTACTGGATGGTAAGTTCTTCTTGATCACTCTTTCTGTTCTTTGTATAGTCTGCATTATATTCAGAGCTGTTCTCCTTCTCTCTGCTGTCTCTGTGTTATCGTTCTCACAACCCTTTCCTGCAACATTACGTAACAACGAGCTCCGAGCCAGCATCTTATACCCTGAAAATTATGAGTTTGGAAGATTTGGCTCATGTAATGAGGCAGGCTTCCCCGGTTCTTTAGGGGGGGTTTAATTATTTAGTCATATTAATTCCAGAGCTTGATCCCACATGATCAAATTATTCACCAAAATATGCCCTTTGCTAGGATATTTTGCAGGGCATGGCTGCTGCTATTATACCCTGCACAAACCACAGTCACAGCGATTGAAAACAAAAGTCCAGAGCATTATTCCTATAGTGTAGAGCTTTGATGGGTTCATCCTTTCTTTTGTCCAGGCACAAAGCTATAGAGACACTATAAAGGCCTGGTTTTTGTGAGTATGGCCAAAAAGCCACAGTATCCCTCCTGTCCCCACACTGGCTGTCCTTTCTCCCTGCACTTTGGTAATGTATGGGCGGTCACAGTAAGGTCCAAATCATCCTGCAGCCCAGGGAGCAGCTGCTTTACTGCTGTGCCGGGAGAGAATTATTATAGCCTCGTCTCTTTCTGCTCCAGTATTGGCACTTCAGAGTGATGTTGGGCCAAATGACTTTACATATTTAATGCATTGCCACAGGCTGGAAGGCAACAGGCATCCACTCGTCACAATGTGCAGCGCTCGTCCCGTCTGCCTCCAAACAGCAGAGCTAAATGATGCTGCTGGAGGGATCCTGAGCTCAGCCCTGGGCTTGTCCACATGCCATTTTAAAGACTGCGCTGTGGTTTCAGGTTTGAGGAGAACATTAGCAGATGTGCATGTTCTCTGCTTCAGTGAAATCAAAGTGTTTTGCTCCTCACGGATCGTCACGACTGAGCTTTAAGGCATGCGCCTCTCGCTCGGCTTTGTGCTCGCTGTGAAGAATCTGCAAACTGCCTGTGAGATTTTCAGGCTGCAGCTTGATTAAATCAGACAATGTTTTGCTCATTTTATCATCCCAGCTTGGGTCATATTTTGTTGTACATACTGTTGTGTTCAATGACGTGTAATGTTAGCATATGAGGAGTATCATAAACACAGCAGAGGGTTCAGGTAGGGACCTTATTAGTTTCTGCTTCTCTTATCTCTGAGCAGAAGGTGAATATTAAATTACCATCTCTCTCAGGACTCACTCTGTGTGTGTGTATGAATCTGGGTTTGTGTGTGTGTAATGAGTCAATGCACAGGGTTAGATGTGCGTTACTCACTGGACCAGTGGTCTTTGACGGTGCAACTTCTAACACGCAGACAAGCATCCGCCACTGCCATGCACACTCATGTTTCTATTCTACACTTTAAAGATTCACAGAGTTCTAATTAATAAAATAATTCTGCCCTCAAACATGATGAAATAGAGATAATAACCATCATTCTGCAAAACCTGTATTTGCCCCAATAAACAACAATAGCTGTAAGCAAAAATGACTAAAGAGGCAGGAGCACAAACAGAGCATCTCAGAAAGAGAGAGAATACAGCTGGATCTGGGGTACTCAGTCTATGAGTGACTAGATGTTTTTTTGGACATTACTGATCATGAACATTCTCTAGCAGTATTCAAACATGAATATATGAACCTGATTGAAGGCAAAAATGACCTCTTTAAAACTGCAACCGATTGGGGCAAAGGGCCTACAAAAGCTTGATGTAGTTCAGTAAGAGGAACACAGCTTCAAGAACAGAAAAGATTCAAGTACAGACACACAACCAAAGGTCAGAATGAAATACAAACATGGAAACGTGCTGCAAATGAAATAACAAACTCACGGCAAGTTAAAACTAAACAAAGTGCGAAACAAACCAAACCCACAAAGCACCTGCAAGAGCAGAAATGCAGCACAACCAAGTACAACAACAGAAGTGCTCCACCCTAACAGATCCTGAGATCATCAACAAACATGGCTGCTCAGTGCTTAAATGTGATGTAAAAGCAGTGTATTATCACCTAAAATAACAAGTTAGGGTTGCTCTTATGCATTGAAATCAATCACAGGGATAGTATTGTACACTGTCTACGTGTGGACATATTGTGATGACTTTTGAGCAAAATTGTGTTGTAGTGTGCTGTTTATATCGGTTAGGAGCTAACAATGCTAACTGCAGCTGGAGCTCCAATAGTTGGTGTTAATCTTTTAAAAGTGACATAAAATGTGGTAACGTCATGATCTTAGGAAAATGTTTTAGCGCTACAGTTACAGTGATAGTAGTTCTTTTATAATTTGAGTTGTATTAATGTGAAAGTGCTCTCTTCTTCTGCTCACAGGTTAAACTGGAACACATTTCCTCTTTTATATGACATCACTCCCAGTTCTCCAGTCGGACCTCTGACTTAAATTAGGGATGGGAGAATCGAGTATCTAAGTATCAATTGAAAAAGACTGTTTTCAGTCTCCTCTTTCTTTGTGCCGAGACAGCCCCATCTTCCGTGTCATGTGACTGTGGGGACCAATCAGACGTGTCAATCAGTACTCAGCTGCACCTGCAAGCCCACACACAAAAACTTAATACAGTTTTGTGGCAAACAAATGTAAGAATGACAGAAAGCAAACACATTTTCACGGATTGTTACTCCAAAAATATCTCAAAGTCACATTTTAAATAATGTTAACTTGGTTATGTTAAGTTTGAAGGATTCATAAATTAGTGCAACATAGGCCTACATTAGCATAGTTCTTTAATTTTTATCTATATTTATGGAATAATAATCAAGCCATCCAAAGAGACATAAATCAGTTAAGTTTTTAATGGCAGAATATCTGTTAAATTTAATTTCTTTGGACTTAAACTTAAAACAAAACAGTGGTCAGTGGAAAACATCAACATTTCAACAACATTTTTATGCATCGCAGGAGATTTTTAGAAGTGGTATCAGTGTCAGTATAGGATGTATTACAGCAAAAAGTTTCAGTATTGTATAGATTTGAATTAGTCTGGCATCACCCACCACCAACTCAAACGCAGCATAAGTAAGAACACAACCACTTAAGCTGTGGCTTCAGCATCGGTTGACTTACTCCAAAAATAACTGGACACAGCATCTTGCAGGTTTGACCTTGAAGTCTAGACATAAAGACTTGAGACTGCTCACATAAGTGGAGGATGATATAAAAATCTAGACATAAAGAGTTGAGACTGCTCACATAAGTGGAGGTTGAAATGAATACAGAACATGAATATATGGGGAATATAAAATGCATAGGTTTACTGTGCACAGGTTTCATAAAAATAAAACCAAAATATCATACTGACATCCAGAGTACAAAATTAACGGCTGCCAAGCATCAAATGATTTTTTATTTGTGGAGTTTAGAGGGTTACGAACAACATAGATGGTTAATATTTGTACAAAGACAGTCATGTTGTGGAGTTTAAAGCATGTTTAATGAAGCTGCAGCTTCTTTTTCCTACTCCTTTGCCTGTTAGAACAACACAAAGTTGCTTAGCCACCACACGCTAAGCTGTATTTGACCCTTTTCTTAATCTAAGTTGCACTAAATGTAGTATGAGGTCATTTGGTCCTCATGACATCATTGTGCCATACTCATTGTGCCCAGTTTTTTCAAAGGTATCTATCATCTAATGTGGGGTGTCAGCGTGGAGCTTGACTGTCACTTACAAGGTTAAGGGTTTGAGCATGGCTATCACATGGCTGCTGGGTCACGTGCCTACTGACCCTTTGCAATCTGTCTTTTGGTAACACACTTGACTCCAAATTTCACCCGCTGCTGCATTAGTGGCATGTAAATGGGTATGAAATTTTGTGGATGTGAGAGCTAACACTAAAACTTGAGTGAATGAGTGACGTGCTGTAAGAGTGCTTTGAGAAATCAATAAAGCACCAAACAAGCTCAGGTCTATTTAACTTTTACCAAGTGATCATACAAAGCACATGAGAGCCTCCATCTTCAGAGAGCTGCCTCAAACAACCTTGGACTTGAAGCAGCCCAAACTGTTAGAAACCAATACTAGCCTTGCCAGAAAGTTTTTATCTCCCAACAGTTCAGTTCTGGTTTTAATCCTTAAAATTTCAGTCAGGGCTGATATTGCAGCACTTTTGAAGACATTTTGAGAAACTTTAAATAATAAATGTGTTGGATCAAATTTTGAGTGAGAATAAATTGAAGCAAAAAAACTATCTGAAGGTTTTATAACACATTCTTATACCATGCAGCCAAACAAACTGTGAGCCCTCTGTTTCTTATAAGCTCTGTTTTCATGATGATTTCAGCCAACACCAATAACCTTCTGTTGTGTTTTGGCTGTTGGTTTTCATGCAGAGGATTTTTGGTTGCCTGAAAATGGAGTGTTTGGAAAATGGCACCAGCTGTGTAGCTTCAGGTCATGGCCATTCACAAGGAGGTAAAAATGATGGCAGACTTTGGAGTGTGCTGCCAGGAAATGTGGGGGCATAAGAATATTTTCAGCCTTAACGCTTCAGGCCAAACTTTCTGCACAACTGCTCTAACCACAACTTTATCAGAATGACGGCTGATGACACCTCGTTGATGGCAGTATAATCAAAGATTTTGCCCATTTTTTTTTTATCCAGCTCTTGACTGATTTCTGGTCAGAATAAATAGTTTGTCTGAATCAAAGTGGTCAAATGAGTTACCAATTAGGTCAGAGTCCAGTTCATGGTGGGTGTAAAAGCCATTCAAACCAAACAAGGACCTAATGAGGAAAGCAATTAAAAAACAGCAGTGCATTGTGGCTTGAATTTTGCCAAATACAACAGTTACAAATACAAAAACAACCACTAGCAATCTAAGGTAGAGTTCACTGACACTATTGCACAGCGAGTGGCTAACATTATCATTGCCAGCACTGCAAGCCATGAGGTGCTGATTTAATGAGCCACTCGCAGTTTCACTGTACCGGCCGTGTGTACTTAGACTTACATGGCTTAATCTTTGAGATGGACATAACGAGTAGACTGCTGGCACCACACCTTTTTTGGTTGTAAATACATCAGCCACAGTGATTTTAAACTACTTTGCCTTTCTAAGAACCATTGCAACTGTATTTTTGGTAAGGGTTGGGCACTTGTGTTCGTGAGACGTAAATAAAGAACAAATGATAATGATTAAAACAAATCATGTATTTATGATCTAAATCAGTCTTTTACATCACAAGTTGAAAACATATACAATCAATCATACAATGGATAAAACATGATGATGTACAACTGTTATACAGATGCAGCCACAAAAAACTTCCCCTCTTTACCTGATAGGGTCATGGCTGGTCCACAGCAGGATCATGATGTTACCTGTCCGCCCTGACAGACAAAAACTGAACATTTTAGGCCATGTTTGTGTGAATTTAAATTGTCAAGTTTCTTCTATTTAAATAACCAGGGAAAAAGTTGAGGCTACGTGTGTTTGTGAGTTTTAGTTGCGTTGGCAACTTCCATTTATGTGAGAACGGTGCCCAGAGTCCCTGAATTCACAAACTTTTGAATCCAGGGTCCAGAGTGAAAAGTTTTGAAAACTTTTTCATTTTTGTCTTTGTGTAAACAGGGATCCTCATTATCAGGGAAGACAGAAAAGCATGGCACATGCCCAGTGCTCTTTCAGATAAAGGTTGTGCGTGCACAGGAACAACAACAACAACAACAGCTATGGCCAACTACCAAGCTGCATGTGTGCTGCTTACTGTTCTAGGTTATTGCTCCTCCAACAAAATGTGGATTTGCTGCATCAATACTCTGACCAGCGGAGACGCATTTGTTATGTTTGCCAAGGACACTACAAACTTACATCGCCAACTACTGGCCTGGCACACGTGCTACCACGTTTTCAGTCTTTCGTTAGAATGCATCTTCACACCATCACTATTTCCAGAGCAAAGGATGCAAAAGAAAAACCTTTCAGTTTCTTGTGACATCGTTGTCATGTAAATGTGCCCTTAGGCACACCACAAGAGAGGTGGAGGGGATTTCTAGCAGCTGGTGGTTGGCTGGTTACTGGCCAGAAGTTGGTAGGCAGCTGTCTGGAAGGCGAAACTTGACGCTGCTGGATCTGTATGTGAAGGCAGTGTTCAAAATATAACAGCATTGGCCTCCTCTCATAGATGGATGCACTTTTAGTCTGTTCTTTATTTAAAGACTAGAAGATAGAAAACTCAGAAACAAACTGTTATGCAGAAAAACAAAGAGTTGTTCTATCAGCGGGAATAAAGCAGATTTAAAATATATTGTTGAACAGCGTAATCCTTAGTGTTACAACATAAATATGACTTAACCCTGTCCCAGTTCCCTAATGACGACTCTTTTGCTCACAAAGAACTCCTTTTTATGTGTTACAGAAATATACATGCACAGGTCTGAGTGCAGCCTGAAGGACAGAGCGCTCCAACAATCACACAGCCTTCATAGAAGAGCCAAGTGGCATTAAAGAAAAATTCACCCTCAGAGACTGCGGCCATATTTACCACCATTAAGCTATCGCATTCAGTGCATTCCAAGGATTATTATGCGATTGAGTGCTGTAATTTACCCGCTCCTGCATAGCCCCATGTACTTTTAAGTTCAGTTAGCAATTTTCTCCAGAGACACTTTTGTGAATCAGCGTCATTCAGCAAAGGGTTATACAATCTGCTGTGAGACTTTTATGGGCATCAGCATGTGATGGAGAAACTTGCCTTTTTACTCCATTGTAATTTGGTCTATTGAGGCTCATTTGGAGGGAGAGACGTTCTAATTTTGTCTTTTAAGGTGGATTTTGTGTCACTTTTGCACAAATGAATGAGTTAAAAGAGAACCACAATAAGTTTAAAGACAAAAAATCAGATTAACAGTTTTTGCCTTTGGATTAAAGGCCTTATGCATTTACTCAGGAAGTAGTCAGGACCCACAGCATTGTGTTTTCCTTCAGTTTGTCCACTTGTCTGAACCCATTATTGTAAATACAGTATCTTAAAACCACTTCAAAGGATTTAATTTAAACTTTGCAGGCATGCCCACTCCAACCAAGGATCACATGACCAGGTTTTTGGGTCCACTGGTCAAATATCAAGGTCTTTGAGCCTCATCTCTTGCTTGTAGAAACACATTTTAGAGATTTTTTTTCCAACTTTGCAAGTTTGCCTACCCTTATAATTGTCATATTATAAAGCAGGCTCTGCACTCTACCAATCACACAGCCTCAAAAACCACCCAGCTCTTTTTCATTACCCATCACTGTACTTGGCAACGGTATACCTCTGGGAGGCATGTAACCACCAGACGATAGATGTAATTTTTTTTCCCTTTGAACTACAGAGCTGTTTATGTTCTCCACATCTGACAGAAATAAATCCTCCAAACTAAGACTTAAATACACGAGGAGCATAAAAAAACTTCTGCATATGGCTGAGTGCTTGAGCCTACTTTAATATACCCCAGTATATCACTCCTGTGCTAATCTGCTATCGTTTTCGGTTTTATTGTTGCGCCTGCAGTCTGATTCAATTTCCACCCTCTATCTGGAATTCGAGGAGCTGCTGAACTTCTCCTCACATCTCTTGACTGCCCTGAGCAAGGCATTATGGAGGCACTTTAGTTCAGTGCGAAAAAATAAAAGCTGCAGTGTGTGATGTCTTAGTGACTTGAAGCAAATGCTGAGAACTGGGTTTGGACTGGCACAAAGGGTTTGTTTTCAAGAGTGTTTCAAAGATTAGATTTGTAGATTTGATTTTTTGCTCCCATTTTTTTATTCTTTTTTCCTGCTCATTTTAAAAGCACAGTACTTACAGAATCTGCACCTATGTCAAAAGCTTTAAAAGGTCAGGTTTGTTGACTTCTCTGATACAATCTGTAGGGTGCACTGTAGTTGTTGATGGCATATGTATGCATTATTTAAAAATATAACAACAGTACAGGAAGGTTCCCTACAGAGGATGACCTTTGTTGTCTCTGCAAGATCCCAAATTTTTGCCAGGAACATTACTCACAGTGATGGCAGCCAGACTCGATCGATAAAGAGAATGATTTTTTCACCTTTTGTAATATAAAAACCAAAGTCCAAAGATCTTAAGCATCATCCCTCAAACTGTCCCAAAATCTTAGGGTGTCATTATATTCTCCTGCTCATTTGTTGTGGTGATAAAACATGCAGCCAGTGGCAGATGATAGTGTGGTTTATCACAAGTAGGCAGCACTAAGTATGCTTAGAGCAGTAAATCAGCTTGCAGAAGCAGTTCCTACTTAATTATTCTCAGTCTGTAATGTAAAACAGTATTTCTACAGCAATGATAAAGATATCTGATTGGCTAATTGGTTCTCTGGCTGGTTGGTTGGATGGGGGCTAGCTGATTGGCTGGCTGACTGGTTGTTTGGTAAGCTGACTAGCTGGTTGCTTGTCTGGTTGATTGGGTGGTTGGTTGTTTGGTTTACTGACTTGCTGGTTGATTGGATGGTTGGTTGTTTGGTTTACTGACTTGCTGGTTGATTGGGTGGTTGGTTGTTTGGTTTACTGACTTGCTGGTTGGTTGTCTGGTTCACTGGTTGTTTGGTTGGCTTGGTGGTTGAATGTTTGGCTCTTTTTTTTAGGTTCCCTGGCTAGCTATAAGTTTGGCTAGTTGATTGGTTTTGCTGGTTGGCTGTCTAGGTGGCCGGCTAGCTGGTTGGTTGGTTGGCTCATTGATTGTTTGGTTGTTTGTTAGTTGGTTGGCTGGCTAGCTGGTTTGAATGTTGGTTGGTTGGTTGGTTGGTTGGCTCATTGTGTGGGAGGTTAGTTGGTTGATTGTTTGGCTGGCTAGCTGGTTTGATTGTTGATTGGTTGGCTGGCTCATTGTTTGGGTGGCTGGTTGATTGATTGGTTGTTTTGCTGACTGTCTGGCTGGTTGGTTAGTTGGCTTGCTAGCTGTTTTTTTGTCTGTTTGGTTGGCTGGTTGGTTGGCTTACAAACCATTTGGTTGCTTAGGTGTTTATTTAGGGTAGTGGCTGGCTAGCTATTAGTTTGGCTGGTTGGCCGGTTTGCTGGTTGGCTGTCTGGATGGCTGGCCAGCTGGTTGGTTAGTTGGTTGGCTCATTGATTGTTTGGCTAGCTGGTTAGATGATTGGTTGATTAGTTGGCTGACTAGCTGTTTTTGTCTGGTTGTTTAGCTGGCTGACTAGTTGTTTGTTTTGGTGTTTTTGTTTGTTTTGGAGGGGCTGGCCAGCTGTTTGTTTGGCTGGTTGGCTGGATAGATGGCTGGCTAGCTGATTAGTTGGTTTGCTGGCACGTTGTTTGGCCATTTGGTTGTTGTATGGGTGGCTGTTTGGTTAGTTGGTTTGTTAGTTGATTGGTTGTTTGTTGGTTCAGTTGGTTGGTTGAAATTAAAAGCCTCTTACGGTTAAGGGAAAAAACAATTTACCTTTATCATGACAAGATTCCAGTTCCATTTTTTAACTTCTGCATTATTCAAAGAATATTCACATATTAAGCCGTACTCTGTCAAAGAGAGATTAAGCGCTTTACTTGAATAATTCACTAACTTTTCAGACAGTTTTGTGGCTGCAGGCTGGAGTGATTTATTGGGGAAATTTCCATTTGCTATTTGTTATTGTGTCCCATAATATGAATGAATTGGTCCCTGTTAAAAAAGAAAGAAAATGTCTTAATAATGGTGGTGTCAGTGATGAATAACATGTATTATTTAAGTGTTATATACAATGCTAAAAAAGATTTTATTATAACCATTTCAAAGGAAAAAATCTTGTATAGAAAATTAAGTTTTGGAGGGCCAAATTAAATATAGATATGGATAATACAGATCAGGGATATTACAACAGTCTTTTTAGGGCTTCAACCTGAAATTGCTCCTCTGTGTAAAATGAAGCAAAAAAAGTCAATTTCTTTTTGCAAAATCCAATTTAAGAGTGCACAAATCGGTCAAGTGGATTAAATGGATACTCTGCGATACACCTAGATAAAAAAATGAAATTGAAAATAGATTCATAATAAAGCAGAAACTCACATTATCCTCTGAGCAGGTGGTTTTATGGTAGCGATTGTGTGAATACAACACATGCTCCGAGTTACACCTAACCAAAAAAATGTGAGAGAAAGCTTTAGTGACTGCGTGGGAAGAACTGAATGAAGAAATGTATTAAATTTCTTTCTGTATCCAAAAATATCAGCCACCACATGTGAGATAAAAGAGCACATAGTACAACAAACAAGCAGAGCAGATCATAGTCATATCAAAGCTAAAAATCAGTTGCTGCTGTACACTTCTGTTTTAGACAGAGATAAAGGAGTGCACTTTAAACATAAAAGTAGTGGAGATCTAAAAATATCCAAACAACATTTCTTTCTCTCTTTCTTCTATATTTACCAAAGTAAACTCAAATAATGCCACAGCACTGACAAATTTATTCAAACTCAATATGGTGGCTCAGTCTTTCTTTGATTTTGAAAGTCAAATATCTCCAAAAAAAAAAACGTTTTAGATTTTTGGAACTCTGAAGATGAATCATAATTTAAGTCTAAATCCTAACTGAGTGCATGGTGCTGAGTAACAAATCAAAGATGCTAAATTGCAAAGTTAAGGTCTTGCAAAGAACTAAAACATGATCCAGTAATTTCATGCTGGCTTAACTATAACTGCACATTTAACCTAAACCATCCACAACATCCCTTCAGAAGCATATGTCGCAGGTGATTGGATGATTATTCCGTCAATCACATTCGTTACGGGCCAACCAGATAATGTTATACACGGGCGCTACTGTGCTCCAGAGCGTGAACTGTTGAAGTGAAAGATATTGCCAGATTTATTTATGGAATCAATTGATCAAATTTGAAATGACTGAATATTTGCAAAACAAACAAACACCAAATTAAGTTTATCAGTTTGAACTTTGAAGGGATACGCCAACTTTTTTTTTCTTTTCGTGCCTTACCTCACTCCCGAGTCCATGACAAGCAGATAGGCACCATTCTTTCGACTGTATACAGTAACAAGAAAGAGACGGACAAAGTTCACCCACCGTTAATTAGCTTAGCTCAAACACTGGGAGTCAATGGGAAATATTAGCCTTCCTCTGCCTAATGTCATCAGATAAACTCTTCAGCAACTCTAAATGGTCCTGTGTGCTTATTGTGACTCATTTTTTACCGTGTTATGTTACATTATCTAATTTTAGACTAAGAGTATCACTTTATGTAATTTTAAAAAGAAATATGAAACTAAACTGTGGAGCGCATGAGGAAACCACCACGGAAGTCCTTGTAAGTAGGTCAAAAAGCACTCCAACAAGCAAATGGATAATGTAACAAAAAAAACAAAGCAAAACAGGACCGTTTAGAGTTGCTGAAGATTTTATCTGGTGACTGTAGGTAGAGGCAGGCTAGCACTACCTATTGACTCCCAGGGTTTGAGCTAAGCTAAATTAGCAGTGGGCCAGCTTTGCCCGTCTCTTTCTTGTTACTGCACCCACAGTTGAAAGAATGGTGTCTATCTGCTTGTCATGGACTCAGGAGTGAGGCAAGACATGAGAAGAAAGAAAAAGTTGGCGTATCCCTTCAAATGTCTTGTCTTTGTAGCGTGTTTAATTGAATATAGTTTTAAAGGGACTTATAAATCATTGTATTCTGTTTTCTATTTAAATACTACACGACATCCCAACTTCATTGGAATTGGGGTTTGCATAAATTTATTGTTATGTATGATATTGTGTAGGTTAGCCATTTGATTTATAGTCTGATAGTTGTATTAGCAGATCTTTTTAGCATTTTGTCAACAAACCAGGGCCTTTGAAAAGCTACAGATCCATCAAGCCTTGTCTCATCCCCCATTTAAAAGTAAATCCAGTGTTAACTTTTTGTATCACCTCTTTTCTTTGAACGCTTTCCTGACATTCTCTAGTGTGTTGAACTTTTATGATTGCTGCACTTTGCCTGCAGCTAAACATCTCCTCAGTATCTCACTGTCTCCGGTGATTGCATACAATGAAACCTCCATCCACACAAACACACGGCACGCTCACCTCAGGCTGGTTGTGTTTGGACAGCAGTGTCATTATTCTCCTAAATGTCCCTGCTAGCATGTTTCTCTCTGCTCATGTTGTTGTCTGATATGCCAGTTATTAGCCCCGCTGGATTAGCTGTTGTGACAAGAGTCTTTCTGCAGCTTAAAAAATGATAGATTGCTAATGGGGAAAGAATGGAGCACAATTAAGTGAAACATAATAAGATTGTGCCATTAGAGGGACTTATTATTATGCAGGTCAGTGATCAGGTATCACTCCAATGCCTCACAGTCTGACGGTAAAATCTGGTGCATGTCCCCTGAAGCTGAAGATGAGAGAGACGTATGTCCTTTCTCTCAGATGGAGACATGTCTCTGATGTTTTGTCTCTGTTAAAAAAAAAAATCTTCCAGAGGGCTGATAAATGACTTTCACAGTACACGGCTCCATGCTGATTTTCACATTGAGTACAAGCCTTGAAAGAGCCTCATAGATTAGCCTGCAGTACTCGGAGTGTGGGCAAATTTTCAGCTCATAAGAAAAAATAAAATGTTCATATTACTTTATATATGTTCAACTCCAGGGTGTGAGGCACTGTGGCGCAGCAGGTAATGCGTGTGCCTCACAGCAAGAAGGCTGCTGGTTTGAACCCTGAGTCGGTCTGGGCCTTTCTGTGTGGAGTTTGCATGTACTCCTTGTGCATGTGTGGGTTCTCTCTGGACACTCTGGCTTCCTCCCACAGACCAAAAACATGCTCATTAGGTTAACTGGTGACTCCAAATTGACCTTAGGTATGTCTGTGAGTGTGAATGGTTGTCTGTCTCTATGTGGTCCTGCAGTCGGCTGGAGACTGATTCAGGGAGTACCCGCCTCTCGCCCAATTTCAGCTAGGATAGGATCAAGCCCCTGTGACCCCATAAGGATAAGTGGTATTGAAAACTTAAAATATTTTATAAACATGCTGACATTTCAAGATGGGGCAGGTTTTTTTTTTAACATTTATTTAATTACTCAATAGGTTCCCACCAAATTTGGATGACATTTTCAGGGAATGTTGGTCACGGCATGAGGGACGAGTGATTAGGTTTTGGTGGCAATCCAAATCTGGAGGTGGATCCAGGAATGTTTTCAAAGATTTATTAACATTGCAAGACAGGACAGTTTTCCACATTTTTGACAGTAAATCGCACGACAGTGTTGGAAATTCCCAGGTGGAGGTTTGTTCTCTCTGTGCACTAGTTTTTGCCTGTGATAAGTATGATCAAACTGTACTGGAATATGTATAAACAGTTCATCCTTTGTCAAGCTCTGCCCTTTTTAGGAGGTGATCCTCCATTAAACCCCGCCCTCATTAGTAACTGTTACTAGCTTATACAAATCTGTTGTTGCTGGCCTCTCTTCCATTTGAAACAATTAAAAAATTACTCACTTTTCGACCAAATTATTCATGTTCAGTTATTCGATTCTTTTTCAAATTTTGCCCGAATGGAAGAATAAAGACAAAACTACAGTAGGACGTAGAAAAAAAAAATATCTTTATGAATATTTCAAAATAACTAAAAATATAACTGCATTAATTTAGACTCTGCCTGACACCTGCTACTTTGCTGTTTTATCAGGGCTTCTCTGATTCGGATTGGTTGGTCAGTTAACCAATCAGGAAGCCGACAAAGGGTCAATTTCTCTTTTTTGCTTGTAGAATAAGTTCCTTGTATTGACGTAACATCTAGTTATGAACAAAAGATATTTAAGACATAAAAAATTTGATACGATACCCTTTGCGTGGCCTTTTATAATCTTAAAAGTTACGAATAATAAAGTTGAAAACTTGGCAGTGATAAAGAGAAATATTCATTTGTGATATTAATAATGTATTTAACCTTCAGCATGCGGCTACTGGTATGGACTCTTAAATCAAAACAATCAAAGCAGAAACCAACTGGGAGCCCACTTATTATCATTCAGATTTATTATCAACACAGAGCTGTTGAAAACATGGGGCTGAACAAACCAATTACCACAAAGTAGACTGGTCAACAACTAAGAGAAGACTAGACCCAGGAGTGGAAGAGGGCCTTAATATAACAGCTCTGACAGAGGATTTAATACAGTGAGTGTAGAGGTGGATCAGACCTCTGTAGCGCTTACAAGTACATACAATACAGTATATATGTTTGTGCTTCATCATCTTGTTGCTCTGTTCTTAAATTTAGGAGCATCTGAGCTCTGCAGCCTCTCACTCATCTGCCTTTTTAATTTCATAAGCTGTTCATGCTGCCCGAGGAACAGAATTATGTAAATTGTAAATATGAGTAGTGGGCACCATTAACACAGATACACCCCATATGGCCTGAGTACTGCCTTTGCTCACCTCCAGCCCAGAATATTCATGTCCCCATGGAAACCAGGCATGCCACAGAGACAAAACACTGCAGCACATGTGTATGAATATGTGAGCTTTAAAATGAATATGCGTGTGTGTGCATAGATATATGAATTATTACTTGTTTTCTATTCAGTGCAGATGTTGCCCTTGCAGAAATATTTCAATAAATGATGCAATCAGATGTAACAGTCATAAACAGCCTGAGAAATGATCCAACAGGTTAATTAACTTCAACACAGAGGAGACACAAGTGTAAGCTTTATATACATATGCCTGAGGCAGCAGGTGTTGGGGAATAAACTTCTGAAAAAGTGAAAAAGAATTACTTAGTGCTCCATTTATCCTGTCATACATCACATATTTCATTATAAACAGATGAAGATGCAGAAAGGTCAACACTGCATTACATTATGATTTAAACTAACATTACATTACAGTAACATTGTGCTTTGACATAACCTTGCAAAGGAACTGGACCTTCCAGATTCAATGTCTGTAATCAGGCAGATCCTTCTTGCCAAGCTCCAATCTACAATGACTATGATCGTCCCAAAGCAGCATGGCCCAATCAGAGTCCTGTAGAGAAGGAAAAGGAACAAGCTTCGAGCGAGATGACAGCATGAATTGACTGCACATACAGGGATTACCATGGATGTTATAGCTTCAGTAGCAGTTTATGTGAGATCGTGACCGCATTTCTTCATTAAATGAAAACCAATACCAATGCCACAAACCTCTCAACAGGAAGAATATCCTTCGCTCCACCTCTGTTGTGTTTTGGCAAGAGTCTGTTTTACTAAGTGGCAAGCATTCTGTTGTGCAGTAACTCCCGCCTATGACATTATCTGATTGGCCCGTAATAAATGCAGACTGACAGAACGATCATCCATCACCTGCTGGATATGCTTCTTGAAGGTTCAGCCCTTCCCAAACCCTTTCTATGGGCTCTTTTCCAGATGGGTGAGTGAAATATATTGAACAGTCCATCAGTCCATCTGGTGTGTCAGGTTAGGTTTGACAAGCTGCATGCCAAAGTTTTGGAATTATTAACTCATGTCAGTATTTCAATGTGTAAGAATCCTCCCGTCCTCCAAAAAAGAGCAAATAAAGGAGCCACACAGTTCAGAACCCCAATAACTCAAACAGACAAAGGGGAGATTCACTTTTTTATAGTTTCTCTGCTAGCAAGAACCAATTCCAGTGCAATAATGGCACTTCTGATGCACTAAATTTCATGAGTTTTAAAGAAAAAAACAGATGTTTTTGCTTACCAGTTGGGTCCTTCGCCACTATAGAGTTCAGGATCTACAAATATCACATCACTAAAATAATCATTAAACAATACACAGCATACTCTAAAGCTCTTGAACTTAAACAGTTTGTGTTGCATTGGCTCTCTTGTTAAAACAGCCGGCACGTTGTAATATTTGACAGCTTTGGGGAAGAAGCTGTTTTTAAATCTTGTCATGTGTGCGTGTATTGTCCTCTTACAGCTGCCATGGGCGGGTGGATTGAAGGGGAGGACCGGGTTGGCAGGGTGAGGTGGGTCACAGATGCCCAAACAAAGAGCCTGGTACATGTCCTCCATTCTCAGCAGCTGTGTCCATAATGCTCTTGGGTGGTCTTAATGACCCTCTGCAGAGCTATCTGCTCCTCCTGGCTGAACATGCCGTGTTGAAGCGCGATATGATACTGGGCAGTGAACATGAGCTCAGGTCAGGGGAGATCACAGGCACAGTTAATGTGTGTTGGATGCTTAAAAATAGAAAGGTTTTTGAAACACAGGAAAAATAAAGTGGAAGATGACACTTTTGTGGAACTTTTAGGCTTTGTCCACCTGTGGGCTGGTATTTCTAAAAATGAAGGTGAAGTATCTGAAAACATGAGAAGTTTTGTGAGTTCTCTCAATGCTCTCGATGACTTGAACAACTGTGGTAACCACAGCAACCACAGACGCAAGGAGCCATTAGTCACCAGTCAACATGGTCTATTGTTAAACAATAACAATGGGTCTCATCCTAAATGTTAGCAGTGTTTGCATCGTCAGAGTGTTTTCAAAGCAGCATGAAGCATGACGAATTGACCAACAGTATTTGTTGGTGTGTAAATACTCCAGTCAGAAAAACTGAAAACAACAACAATAGTTTAGCATTGTCTGCAGCAACACATGTAAACAACAGTGTTAATAGAGTGTTGCAGGAATGAATCCAAAATTGCAGAAGTGGAGTTAGCATTTAGCATTTTCTGGTCATGGTGAACACACAGACATGTGGTGGTTACAAAAGTTATTAAAATCATTAAAAATATCCAAAAAAGTTCTTGATAACAGAATTTTACCACGATTATCAGGTATGTCTTGAATTGGAGTATAAACAAACAAATTGTTCTTGCTATCACTAGTACCACAAGTTAAACCAAAACACCAGTCAGACTTGTTAGTATACATCTGAAAATAAAAGTGTTTCTACATTAAAACTGAAAAAAAAAGTTCTATTTCACTGACATTGTCACAAGGTGATTAACAGTGTTTAACAGCGTCTTCATGTGTTTGTGTGGCTCCTTGTGGACGAAGAGTTTTAAAAACTTTACCAGTGTGGATGGGATAACTTTTGAGAACGGAGGTGGACAACCTCTAACCTTACAGTGCAGCTGGATCTGCCTAATTCAATATCTGTCATCAGCTAGATCCATCTTATCAAGCTCCAATCTGTAACGATTGTGCTGGGCTCAAAGCGACATTTGTTGAATCAGAGTCCTTTGGAGCAGGAGTAGGTGGAGTGAGAAGACAGGGGAAAGTGACTGCTTGCACAGAGGTTAGCATCAATAATAACAGCGTCAGTAGCAGTTTATCAGATCTGGACCGCAATTCTTTATTAGATGAAAAAACAAATAAAAATATTGAAAGCACTCCTTGATTGAGAGGATATTTTCGCTCCATTTCCTATATGTTTTGGTAAGTTTGTTCTACGAAGTGGCTTACCATTTGTACTCTGCACCACAGCAATAGCAGCCTACTGCATTGTTTCATTGGTCAGTAATGAATGTGATTGATGGAATGATTGTCCAATCACCTGCTGGATATGCTATTAAAAGGTTCTGACCATATCCAAACAATTTCTATGGGCTGTTGCCAAGTTGGACTAGTAAAATATATCGAACGGTTCATCTGGTGAGTCTGGTTAGAAATCCTCTGTTTTCAAAAATACCTGCTTAAGTGTGGATACCTCAGGCAGACTGAGAATACAGCTGGATCAGGGGTATTCTGTGAATGAAAACTAGAGCATTTTGAGCTTGATTGTGGATGTACCTCAGCAGTCATCAAAATGAATATTTGAACCAGAGTTAAAGCTCCTTAAGATGCTTGTAAAAGATTCTGTGTTCACTTCTCACTTCTCATAGAACATATAGAATAGAATAGAATTTTTTATTGTCATTCAAAATATACATAACATATGCACACATGAACAAAATTTAGTTGCAAAATTGCTCAGATAGCAACACCTAAGGCAGAAATACTTAGAATGAAGTAAATGTTTAAAACAAAAAAAGTATTTAAAGAAATCAGAGGGTATAAAACAGTCAGTAAACATGTTAAAGAATATAAAACTAAAACAGTAACCCAGAGAAAAGTGCTGGAGTGCTTAGAGAAGGAATGAGAACAACTGAACTGAAATTTTCTGAAATTATTGCAGAATACCACTGGATTACTGAATTAAATTAAGATGCACTCCTCTGCTGCTTATAAAAACACTTAAATCCCTGTTATCATCTCCATCTCTAGTGTCTCTTTATTTTTTCAGTCTTTGTCTTCTGCACAGATTGAACTTTTATCCTTTTCATGACTGACAACTTCTCTAGCTGCAGATCAAATATTCAGGTAAACTAAGAGGAGATGCTGAGTTTCTGCGGTGTGGATTTTTGTCCTTGTGTGACCTGAAGAAGGAGTCGTCTTACTCTCCTTCACAGACACAAAAACACACTTTCAGAGGAGAAGTCACTAAAGTGAACCTCTCTTAAAGTAAAAAGACCTTGAATCTGATGCTCTGGTCACCAGTTGTCTCCTTCATCTGAGGGCTGACACTCTCCCATGTGCCCCAAACTCAACTTACAGCTGACTGGAGAGCGACTGAGTGCAGCAACAACAGACACTTCAAACGACCAGACAGTCAAAACGCTTTCACTTTTCTGAACTTATCATCTCTCCTCCAGGTTGATCCTTTTGTCCTCTTCTCCTCCTCTTGTCTATCCTAACTGCCCTCGTCTTTCTTTTTTGCCATCTTCGATCCTTCTCTCTGATCTTGATGCTCCATAACAGCTCCTCAACCAAAACTCCAGGCCCATCATGGACATTTTTACAAGTCATGTCTTCGCAGGAGCTAACCAGAAGGAGTATGACAGAGCATGTGGTTTGACTGAAGTGAGCCCTGATTCCTCTTACCTTACAGTCTTTAATGAAGAGCAGATGAGAGACGAGGGAGGTGGGGGTGGTGACAATAGGGGCTCTGATTGTGAGCATGAGTCGAGGGGAGTGTGTTTCTCTGAGAGCTGTGGTCTGATGAGATGACCGAGTGATTGGCCTATACTTGTGTGTAGTATCAGTTACAAAGGAGTGGACTATTTTTGGACACAGGCAGGTTTGAAATAAACCTGACAAAAACTACATTAGGTATGAAGCACACAGAGCAAACAGTTCAATAAAACCACAAATAAAGTCCCAAATAATCATAAAATACCCAACCTGACACACCAGATGGACCATTCAAAATACCGTAATTTCTGGACTACAAGCTGTTACTTTTTTCCCTCGCTTTGAACCCTGAGCTTCAACAATGACGAGTCTAATTTAAAGTTTTTTTTACATTTTATTTAGCCTAGTCACATCAGATTTGATTTAGAGTTAAAAAATCTTTCTGTGTAACATATTTGTGTGTAAATATCTCATGTTACAATGTGGACAGTGCCATAGCATGTGAGCGGAGAGGAGCGATGAAATGTCCCACTCTCCCACAGAGCTGTTCCTTTTGCCCGCTCGTCCACTCAGAGGGGATGCACGCCGCTCCGCTAATTATCCCTCCACCTTTCACTCAAATTTCTACCCTTCAGACGCATGGTGTGAGCGGGAAGGAGCAAAAAATAAGGTTGTTAGAAAAAAAAAAAACGCTCAGCACTCTGGCCAAAGTCCTTCCCCTCACGCTCCCCTTGAGCTCAAACCCGATCAGCTCTGCTCACTGGACACCTGCGGCTTATAGTCAAGCGTGGCCTAGATGTACACATGTTTTGTTCTTTTTTTAGATTTAGTGGGTGCGGCTAATTTTCAGGTGCACTCAATAGCCCGAAATTTACAGTACTATTCACTAATCCATCTGGGAGAGAGCCCATAGAAAGCATTTGGGGAGGGCAGAACCTTTAAGAAGCATATCCGACAGGTGATTGGACGATTGTTCCATCAGTCAACATTAATAATGGGTCAATCAGATAACACAGTAGAAGACCAGAATATGAGCCACTTTGTAAAACAAACTCCGGTCAAAACATGTCGCAAGTAGAGCCAAAACATCCTCACTATAGAGAAGTTTGTAGTGCTGATATTTGTTTTTCATTTGATAAAGAAATAAGTTCAAAATCTGATAAAACTGCTTCTGAAAGTCAAGGCACAGACAGAAAGGACTCAGACGCAGAGCTGATTGTGATCCGAAAACTTTGTCTTTATTGAGACAAAGGTTCGTTACCAGGCAGCAGATAATCAGGCAGAGGTACAGAGTCAGCAGGCGAGGAATCAAAAACCGAAAATCAGGAAACAGGTCAAAAAACACTAAGAACTGTTCAGGAGGAGAGTGCTGGATAACTACGAGGGTACGTGAGTTGATCTGGCAGAGTGTGAGTGAGCATGTAGGGTATTTAAAGGAGGGGGGAGTGCAATTAATGCACTTAAATTAATGCAATTATAAGGGAGTGGCCAGGTGATCACACAGGAGGGAGACGAACCAGGAACTGAAGAGAGGGAGACAGGAATTAGCAAAATAAAACAGGAACCAGAAACCAAAAGAAAAATGACAAAAATAAAACAGATAACCATTACACTGAAGCTGTTAGCATCTATGCTAATCTCTATACATGCGGCCACTTCCTGCCATTATCTCACTCGTCTCTCTCTCACCTCTTCCTGCTCTAAAGGACTCTGATTGGGCTGTCCCGCTTTGGGCTGAGCACAATCGTTGTTGATTGGAGCTTGTCAAGATGAATCTGTCTGATTACAGACACTGAATCAGGCAGCACCAGCTGCTGCGCAAGGTTATAAAATGCCAGCACCTCAAAGAATCGCCTCTTTGAGCTGGAGGTATACTTGCTGTAAACCTATGCGGATGCATAATGACCACCACGTGTCCTCAGCATGTCTGTTGTGCATGTCATCCAGAATTAATGAGACGTAAATATGAGCTGCAGTCTTAACGTGACTGGTGGGATCAGTGTAGAGGCAGAGGAGAGATGACAGATTGATCACAGCTGCACAGACGACTACAACAGAAAGTTTACAAACCGATGAGTCAAGACCTCGATCATCAACATTTGAATAATGTGAAAGTCTGCACAGATGTCTTGCTGATGACAAATAAATTCTCCTTTGGAAGTTGTAAAAACATGGGCAGCATGGTGGCACAGCAGGCAGTGCAGATGCCTCACAGCAAGAAGGTTACTGGTTTGATCCCTATGTCAGTCAGGGCCTTTCTGTGTGGAGTTTGCATGTTCTCCCTGTGCATGCATGGGTTTTCTCCTGGCACTCTGGCTTCCTCCCACAGACCAAAAACAAAAACACGCTCATTAAGAAGATAGGCACCACCCCCCCCAACCCCAAAAGGGATCATACTGATTATATTAAAACAAATTGATTTTAGGTGAAAGCAATGAACAAGCCCTGATGTGCTGATTGCAGGCATGCCTTTTTCAAGAGCAAACTTGTTCTGTTAACATGAGTGAGCTTCCTTTTCAGAGATGGATCCCTGTTTTTCCTTTTGTGATTGATAACCAAAAGATTAAAGAAAACATTGCAGTCCAAAAAAAGAGCTGTTTTGAAGTTCCAAGACTGGTTTCCATCACTGAGCAGAGCCAAATGTTGCTAAAAAATATCGGCAATTACCATCACAGTGAGCATTTAAAGATGAAATGTATGCTTTATGGAGATTTCCTGAAAATACTTTAAATATTTAAATCTTTCTTGATTAAATATTTGAAATTAAGAATACCAAGCTCATCTTAGAGGAAATGCAATGACTATTTTTGCAACCAGATATGTAATGACTTGTGATCAACTACCAGAGTTGCTAGTCAAACAGTTAAGTTGATATTCCTCTTAATCTACCATCAAACTTGTGCATGTTTTCTGGGGAAACTTAAGTACTTAGTGGAACCCTAAGCATGCACAGAAAGTACATACAAACTCCACACAGAAAGCCCTTCTTCATTCAAAGGGCTCTAACTTCGTACACCAGGCGCAGGCGGGGTGCACCTGCCCTGCGCCGCGCCCGCGCCGTGCCAATGGGGTGTGTTCAGGGCATTTTGCAAGTTTCGTGCATGGCGCAGTCAGGCGCAGGGAGGCGCACCCACGCCTCCGTCCCTCCCAGCGGTGCAAGTAGCAGAGAGGGAGGAGAGAAGGCGTGAGTGGGTTTAACACAGCCGAGTGTAATCTTCACCAATCAAATGAACGCCTCTCCTCGCCTTCAAATGCGTCGCGGCCACGATGCCTGTCACCATGAGGACCACCTCGCAGGACAGATATAATCTGTTCCTGTGTCATAATAGGAGTACAAAATTAAGTGATAATTACATTTATACACAGCAGCAGGCTAATCCATTCATCATGCTTGTGATCCACCTGCATTCCTGGTCTGTCATCGCCAAACAGCAGAACCTTAGGTGAAAATATATCTCCTCCTCATCCTCCTTGCAATAATATACTCCATCTTTTTAGATCACGTTACGAATAAAGATTAAAACAGAGAAATATGGGCAATCACAGGTAAATCCTCAAGACACCGAGTGACTTACATTTATTCAGCGAGCGTCTCTCTCTTTTTTCTTTTCTTTTGAATTTCATGAGATGAGAGAAACCGGATACTCCGCATCGGATGATGTGGCTGTTTGTGGCTGGCTTGAGAGATGTGAACTCGTTAGTTATGACAAACGTCTCTGATCTGACATCAGATGTGACGGGACAATTAACATAGATACAAATGTATATGCTGGTTCAGACGGTTACATTAAATAGTGGTTGCTGTGATTGTTTATTGCATTGAAATGTGCCTGACACTCTGGATACCTGCCTGTGAGGTTTTGGTGACGTGTGCGCCCTGTGCGCCTGTCAGCCAAATTACCATTGCACCGGGTGCGCCTCTCCTGCGCCGAGAATATACCAGGTTGGAGCTGGCGAGCTTTCAGCACACCTTCTGCGCAGTTTTTTGGCACGAAATTGTCACTGTGCCAAGCTGAATCTTTCAACACCTCCCCCTGGCGCGCCATCACACCCATCTCGGCGCAGCCGGTCTACCAAATTGCCAAATTGGCTGTGCACGGCGGTGCGCCGGACGAAATTACCACTGCGCGGGGTGAGCCAGGCTGTGCCACCCTGCGTCACCCTGAATTGTGCCAGGAAATTATAGCCCAAAGAATCAACCCTGAAAGAGTTGCAACCACAGCTACACCGCGCTGCTGCTAAAGCACTGACCTCATACTGTAGTTGGCAACTTTTTCCCCAAATATGAAACGCACAAACAAAGGTTAAAATAGTCCAGTTTGTGATCTGCTTAGCAAGCTCACAAACACATGTGGGGGCAGGTACACGCTCACTTACACTGAAGAAAGTGCAGAGTTTGCAGGGAGGACTAATTTATGCTTGAGTGCGGTTCAATTAAGGCAGATGTAAAGAACACTTCCCCAGTCTCAGCATGTGCTTCACTGTTAGTGCAATGCAGCACACACACAGACATACACACACACCGTCTCCGTCTGTTTTTCGTTCACACACACACACAAACACTCATACACAAAGAGGGAACAGAGGGTGTTACAAAAATTCATGGCCTTACATAATGGGGTTGGAATTGTTCATCCAGCCATAGGATGTGTGCAAACATAAGAGCGCCATGGCAGCACAGAGAATGAAGGATGCCAGAGTGCTGGGATTCGACCAAAAGACTTCACGCTTTGAGCAGATTATGTTCAAAACGCTGGTGTGAATCTCTTACACACAACATTAAAAAACAGAACAACAAAGATCTGTTTTTAGCATTTGAAAAAGGAATAAACACCATCATCTGAGTCAAAGACCTATTTAGTGTACTCAGCATGGATTCATTGCTGGTTACAAAGTATCCCAGATGAAACAACCCAAACATCTGATGACTGTAAAGCTTTTTTAATGTCTCGTACCTGCTAATGAAGCTCTATGTTAGTCCTTCTCCACCATCTAAAACCACTACTTAACAACAAAGAGCCAGGCCAGAAATTGGAGCTATGAACTCGTGATCTGTTTTCAAAGTCCAAATGTCTTCAGATGGAGTAAATGGACAGAGGTCAAAGAGACATGCTGAGGGGGAGAAAGTCAGTGGAGCTCAGAGAGATGGACTGATGCCCTGTTATCCTCCGGTCTTTTGTGAGGTTTTTTGGCAGAAAGAAAAATAAAAAATGATAATAATGCCATTACTTCGCCTTAATTTTCCTCTCTGGCTAAATCCATGCCTTCATATCTTCTGCCAGAATCTGGAGGAGGTTCACTATAGTTGATCTTTGACTGTGAAATCTGGCAGAAAACCAGGGCAGTGTGTCCTGCTGGGGTTTGAACAGCTGGCCTACAAAACAAAATGCATTCTCTCCATTTTCAGACCCAAACCTTTCTGTTTGTGCAATGTCAGGCTTAAAAAGATGCAGCTTTTTTTTTAGACTATTAACCTAAGTCAAATCAATTTTTTTAAGCTGCCTTGCCAACAATTGCCAGATCCTGAGGAATTGTTTTCTTACAGTTCATCTGATTGTTCAACGGACTGTTGGAGCACACATTTTCTGTGAGGTTGAGTGAGTAACAGAGGGAGATGCGGTATCTTTGCATGTTTTGGGGCATTGGGAAGACAGGAATTTTCCAGCAACCTTGCAATATGACATATATATCGACACAAGTGCCACAACACGATATGTTTTACATTTTACGTGAAATGTGACACTGACTTTGCTTTGACAGAATTTTTGACTGCTTTTATTCTTCTTTATAAAAACCAAAACAGGCAAGAACAAGCTTTAAAAGATGAAACAACTTAAGAGACCTAAATTCCAGGTCTTAAAGAACCTTAGAGGGAATTTTGAAATTGGGCCATGTGCCAAATCATGTACACTCAACAAAAATATAAATGCACAAAACAGTGTGAATGAATGAACAGAATGAAATTGTGCCGTAACTGACATTCCAGCACTTATCTTGCCAATGGCACGCTCCCTCGTGTTTGGCGTCATCTGTGGCATGTTGACAAGTGACAAAAGTCCACATTTTGCGTTGGTCTTTTATTGTGCCAACTGTGAGGAGTGACTGTGTACTGGTTGCGCTGACTAACCACCACACTGTCACGTGGCATGAGACTCATGGGTGGATTGTACTCACTGGGAGCGATCAACTGAAACTAGGACACTTGATTTGAGCAAATCAAAGCAATCTGAACATAGATAAATAATATTTTCGGGCATGTCAAGGAAAAGGTCATTTTAACTTAACTTTTTGAGTTTGTGTGTTTATATTTTTGTTGAGTATAATTTGGTTTCTACTGCAAACTTTGAGATTTATACTCCTCAGATCACACAATATCCACAACAAAATATCTGAGGAGCGCCGTGTGGTGTTTTGGGTTTTGCACCTATGATGGTAAAATAAAAAAAAAAAAAGATTGTCTATTCAAAGACTTGTGTGTTATCGAAATCTGCTAGAAGATGATCAATGGGGAAAGGGGCAGCCCTAGTCCACAGTCACCACATCTCGATCCAGTAGAGCACATCTGGCATGTGATGGAACAGGATATAGGCTAAGCAACATGGATGTGTAGCCAACAAATCTGCAGGGTTAGGGTTAGAAAACATGATCATTAGGTTAACTGGTGACTCCATACTGCCCTTGGGTATGACTGTGAGCGTGAATGGTTGTCCGTCTTTCTATGTGGTCCTGTGAATGGGTGCACCCTGCCTCTTGCTCGATATCAGCTGGGATAGGCTCCACCCCCCTGCGACCTCTTAAGGGATAAACAGTGTACATAGTGGATGGATGGATGGAACATACAGACATTTATTGGCTAGTCTAAATCCCGAAAGTAAGTAACAGTATTAATTTTCAGTATTAACTATCAAAGAAATAAAGCCTCTATCCGCTTTAGTTACATATTCTACATTTTTAAATGCATGTAAAAATTCTTAGTAAAACAGCTCCAGCCAACCATATTTATCATTTAATGCAAAACTATGTACTAAATACAAGATTAAAGATTATTATCAATAGGGTGGCAGGTGGTGCAGCTGGGTAGTGTGCATGCCTCACAGCAAGAAGATTGCTGGTTTGACTTCCCGTGTCAACTGGTCTTTCTGTGTGGTGTTTGTATGGTCTCTGCGGGCATGCATAGGTTTTCCCAGAGCACTCTGGTCTTCTCCCACAGACAAAAAAACATGCTCATGAGGTTAATTTGTGATGGGCAGCTGGGATAGGCTTCAGCCCCCTGCTACTCCAAAATAGATAAGTTGTGAAGATGATGGATGGATGTTTAAATGAGTTGGTCTCTGTTCATATAAGGTTGTATGAATAATTTTCTTCTTCTTCTTTTTTGCCTTTAAATAAAAACACAGTTAACAGTGACTTTGGGGCCTTCACTGAGTAAGATGGAGTGCTACATGTGGCCCCTGGGCTGCCAGTTGTGCATCCCTGATATACTATATTAAAGACTTCTACCAATCATGCCACTCCAAAACTGCCCTGCCCCTCTACTTGACTATGAGCTGTATTTTCTAAAAAGCTCTGATCCTCTCAAATCAAGTCAGGCCTCCATTCCCCCTCTGACCTGACTTGCCTTTAAAATCCAATAACTCTGTTTGTGCTTTAGGAAACAGTGTAAATCACTGAACCTGGCATTTTCTATGATACAGATCTATTTAAACAGAAGCATTCAGCGCTGCAGCTCAATAAAACACAATGGATATTTACAGCCTTTTCTTAAAGCAGCTGGTTTTATGCTAACGTCCTCTTTTCCCTCCTTTGAATATAAACCAGCGACACACTTAAAACACAAAGACTTTCCTTCCCATTCTTCCCCGGCATCAGTGTCTGTTCGTACGTCCTTGTTTTTGTACCGTTTCCTTTTTTTTGTATCTCTTACTTAATTCCCTTCCTCTCACTCCCCTCTCTCTCTGCTCCCCTCCCACATCTTATCGCTCAGAGCAAACAATTACTTGCCTTGTTTGAGATACTCTGGACCAAAATAAATCTGAATAAAAGCAGGGATCTCAGTCGCCGTAGAAAAGGAAGCGTAACGCGGGTGATGGAGGAACAGATGGAGAAAGGCAATAAGAGGAAGACAAAGAGGATGTCAGTGCTGCTGAACATCAGAGTAGCCATCCCCTCTCTCCATCTTTTCCTGCATGCACATATATACAAACTCTCTGTTATGTATGTCCACATATTTCTAAAACAGAGCTGGCTTTAAAGAAATTAAACCCCTGAAGGCGCAGCGGAAATAAGCTATTTTCCAGTGGATCACTAAAGAAAACATACAATTCTTTTACACCTGAGGGCTTTTCGTTGTACTTGGCAAAGGAAACTATCATTTCTTTCTCTCTCCTGCCTCTCTGCTTATCCACGGCTGCATATTCATGTCTCTATTTTCTATGAATTATTAGTGGATCCCCTCATATATCCACATGGGTACATCATTTCTGGTGACCTCCATTTGATGCTGTTTTCCTTGCATCAAACATACATGTTTCTAAGATCTTGGAAGAGATTTAAAGAAGCAAAGCAGATTTCAATTGCAAATAAGAACCAGAGAGGCTCCTGAGGATGCTATATGTGCAGTAATTGAAAGAATTTATGACGTTTCTGACTTTTATTTTACAGCAAACAGTGGGCCGAGAGAGGGAGAGAGAGAGTAGAGGCTTTTTCATGGTAATGACTTAGATTAACTCTTCTATTTGTGCCTTTGGAAGAAATAATAAAGAAAAGGCGTGTTCAATTCAATAAATGTAAGACTTCAGAGTGATGCCAACACAGCATTATTCAAAAGAAATGTATGGAGAATTAGAATAGAAGATTTTGCACATGACGTCACCGTCAGTGCAAGGGAGTGGATTTCCGGGAACTGAGTGGAAAAAGCAAAGACTGACAATAAATATAAGCAACTAAGCAGTCAGATACATAAATCCCTTTCCTTTATTATTATTTAATAGTGTTCGCCGATGGCAATGTAGACCCATAGCTGACGTTATCGCAACAATTTGGAGCCATAACGTCAGGCTTACAAGAAAGATGAAGCTGTGATGTTGCAATAAGCAAACACTTTCAGGCAAAGATGCATGTGAACTCAGCTTCCTTCTCTTTCCTCTAGTTTTTACATTCAGAAAAATAAAGACATTAAATTTCAGCAAATCGTTCAGAAAATCAAACAACAGTTTCTTAAAAAGATTGCAGGGCTCAAGGTCCGATCCTCTTGTTGGGCAGGGTCTTTCTGTGTGGAGGTTTCATGGCCTCCCCGTGCATGGGTGCGTTCTATCTGATTTCCTTCCAATGACTAAAAACATGCTCATTAGGTTAACTGGTGTCTCTCAATAACCCTTTGGTATGAGTGTGAGAGTGAATGCTTGTCCTTCTCTCTATGTGGCCCTGTGATCGGCAGGCAACCGGTTCAGGGTGTACCTAGCCTCACCTTACCCAATGTCAGCTGGGATAGGCTCCAGCTCCCAGGACCCTGAAAGTGATAAATGGTATAGATGATGGATGGATGGAATGAGGACATTATATTACATTTTCAAGTTTGTAGCCTTTATTTAACCCAAATAATTATGATGACAATGACTGGTTTGATGATAAAGATTTAAAAAATAGTAAAGTCTGGAGATTTTACCACAAATTGATCAATAATTTATGTAATGTGACCTCTATTTTGCCAATTTTTAAAAAGTTGTTTGTGCATATTTTTCATGAAATTCAGTTTCCAACCAGTTTAAGTGTCTCACCAAAAAAACAAAACAAAAAAACATAAGGCAGCAGCAGTTGAACAGATGCTAAAGCCACATGCTTGGAGAGAGCCTTGGTACATTGATCTCATTTTGGATACACACATCACACAGATAAAGAGTTATAGTCTCTCCAGAGCTTCATCCTGTGACAAATGTAAATTATTGCTACATTATAAATGTAACTTGATGTCTCCAAATGTTTAGTCATTTTAAACAAAAATCAGACTATCTACATATTCCATAATGAACATCCTGAAATAATCAGGCCCTCTGTAAAATACTACAGCATTTTTTAAGTGAATTAAAGTGTTTCACTGTTTCTTACCACTAGTTTTAAACTACATGTTGCTCTCTGCAGAACTGCCCATCGAGTTCACCAAGTACAATCTCAAGAACATCCTCTATACACTTTGGAACTGATGGAACTTCTTAGATGTTAAAAAGGTTGAAAACAAACACATTTTATCTCCAAAATCACCACATTTTATTATATCGCAGCTACAAGAGTTGCATACAGCAGGGGTAATAGCATGGGTGAGTTACATAGTTTATATGCGCTCTCTGTCTATATTTGAGCTATCACAATCCCTAACATCACTGCAATACTGAACAATGTCATGCCCACAGTGTGCCCATCCTTCAGCGGGATAACAAATCATGTCACAAAGCTCCAATTTTTTCAAACTGGTTACTCGAGCATGACAATGAGTTCACTGCTCTCCAGCGCGTTTTACAGTTACCCTGCCTCAAACCAAAGGGACACTTTTAGGAAGTTGCCGAGCAGCAAAGTCCCATCATGTCAACAAGTATGTAATAACTGAGTAATGTTATGAATGCAAAAATCCTGGTACTCGGAGGTGAACCTACGTAAATAACTTTATTTAACCTGGAGAACCTCAATGACATTAAGAATCTTGTTTACAAGAGTGTCTTGGACAGGCAGCAGATCATTTATAAAGTTACAGAGATGAAACATGACACAGAACAACAGGAATAAACCAGTCAGATCAGCTTCACAGTGCAAATAATAATCACTAGACAAACATCTACAGCCTGCTTCATCTTCCTCCAAAGCATTTAATCTGCTTATAAAAAGATTTGAAGATACCAGCTCTCTAAGATCAAGTTTTTCCTGCAGCAGATTCCAGTCTGCAGGAGCAGGTTATATGAATCTTCTTTAGCCCAATGTAAGATGAACTTTGGGGACAGATAGCAAAAGTAGGTTTTTATGACTCAGTCACAGAACGAAGACTGTAGCTAGAACTTTTCACAAGTACACAATTATTATGTATGAGGTAATCAGATTAAGAATAGCCTTATAAATCAGGATGTGCCAGTGATTCATCCTATGGATGATCAAATAGGGCCATCCAACTCATTCATACAGAGAACCGTGTTGAGTCAGAGCCTTCAGATTTAATATGAAACTTACAGCTCCATGATAACACAATCCAAAGATTTAAGGCACTGAGAAGATGCACATATAAAACATCACTGCAATCAAGCAGAGACATAAAAGTAGAAGCAATGTGACTGAAAACAAGACTGATTTTTGAAGTAGAAGCTCTGCTGCAGCTTTAACTTTTTAACAAGTTCCTCAAAATGCAGCTTAAAAGACAGAGAATCATCAATCACAAACTCTAGGTATTTGTAAGAGGAAACAGACTGAGTCGCATCATACTGAGATGTGACAATAGAAGGAAGGTTTTTGTGACTTCTTTGAGTTTGAAAACACAAGTTTTGTTTTGTCAGGATTCAACATTAGTTTTAGCTACTGCAGTGTACTGTAGGCAGCAGTCTGTAAGTAGCTTGGCTGGGGACTGATGAGGAGCTGGTTCAAGTCCTCCAACCTTGGAGGATGGTATCAGGGAGAAGCCAGCTGACCTCCTGGGGCGCTGCCACAAATTACCTCTGCTGCTCACACAGCTGACAGGGTTGGCTCTTGCCTCTGGACCCTCTGGAAGTAGGGTTTGCACCCTCTGCTCTGCTCTTAAAACATCATCGCATGTAAACACCAAAGACAGAAGTAAGGCTAACGTAGCTGGTGGTGCAGATGTGTCATCAGGAATGATAAATGGCAAAGTGCCGACCCAGCATATGTTCCCACACTTAACCTGAGAGTGTACTGTACTCAAGCAAAAGACAGAGAGCCGATCTTGTGTAGTAAAGAGAAATAAATAAAGGTGTCATCCGCATATAGATGAAAATTTACATCAGGTACATTTTGACCAATGCTGTTGACATAAATTGTAAACAAGAGAGGGGCAAAGACACAAACCATTTTCACTTCACAATATTCAGGCCTCCAGTCTGAACAAACTGTGATCTGCTTGATGGATAGCTGCTAAGCCAACATGCAGAGTGCTCTGAAGAGAAGTCTGTCTTTTAAAATGGTATGAACCACAGTGTTGAAGGCCTTTGACTGATAAATAAAAAGTGCAGCACAATGTTCTTTACTATCCAAGGACTCAATAACATCACCAGCCACTTCTAAAGCTGCAGTGGTTGTACTTTTTTTTTCTTTCTAAAACTTGGTAGAAAGTTGGATAAAATATCATTTGAAAGTAAATATTATAAAGTGGCCAGTAAGAAGGATTGCAAAAAGGCAGGAAATTTCTGGTAATTTTTTAAAAACTTTCTATGGGATGTTAAGCTGAGGAATTTGGAGATATATCAAACTGGAAACTTTCTATTGAGAAATTATGTGAATTTATGGTAATTAACTGGAAATTGGGGGTACGTTAAACCAGCTGTATCGTATCCAAACATAATTATAAACATTTTGTTTTGTGATAGGCAGACAACACTGTAATACTATTGAAAAACACACATTTAAACTGATTTTGTGTGTGTATGATATTGAACAATCAACTTTAAATTCACTTCATTTAGTCCGCAGGCTTAAATGTGAGGCTTCAACAGTCTTGTGCTCTTGGCTCAAATGTGTCCTCAATAGTCCGGGTTGTAGAATAATCTGTGCACGTGATGGAGGAATGAACAGTGCATGTAGGGGGTGCAGCCTCAACACCCCTGCAGTAAGCAGTGTGTTATGCTCATGTGATAGAGGGATAGCACTGATATTCTCAAGTCTACTTACATGTTTAAGTCAAAATTATGCTAAAATATATTTTCCCCAATGATACCTTGAATTTTGCAAATTCAAGATCTATTCCCATGAAATCCTGTAAACTCCCATGGAAAGTTTCCAACTTTGAAAATTCCAGAATCTTGCAACCCTACCAGTGACTGTAGCTACAATAAGTTCTCCAAGGAGCTCACAGTAAATGTTTCTTAAACAGTTGAAGAACCATTAAGGAGTTGAGACCTTTTGTATGAGTGAGTATTAATCCACATGGAGATCTTAATACTCCATTCTCCTCAAACAAACTCCATTAATCAGGAGTTAAACAAACACAAGCACCAAGGGGGATGCACACCTCTTAATAAACCCACAATGAAATAATCGACAGGCAAAGTCCTAATCTGCTTTTTTTGTTTTCACAGCTGTAAGACGATATAAAAACATAACACTTCTCTTCAGATTATGATAATTCACTTAGAAGATCTCTGCCTGGATAATTTAGCATTTCTGCAGCCCCTTCATGTCTGTGTGTGAGTGCATGTGTGTGATTTTGTGCCGATAATAGAATCTTAATTGGTTGATTAGGGAGGATTAAGGCCATTGATTGGATAGAGCTCAGGGCTCACCTGCTGTTCCCGGCATCTAATTGGCTGGCTAAATAACATTTCAATGAAAGGCTGGGAGCTGCACCAGGCGAGCGTTCACACACTTACACACACACACAGGCAGGGCTGAGAGGGAAGGACGGAGACAGATAACAGGAAGAGCGGGGGATGAAGGATGGAGGGAAAAGAGAAAGAGAGAACATCCTTTTTTTTACAGCCGGGTGTCTCAGGCGCTCTGGATGACAAAAATATGGCCTGTCAATCACCAGGCAGGGTGAAAATCTGTGTGTGACTGAGTCGCTGTGAGTGTGTGTGCAGGGGAAAGATGCTCAAAGCACACGCGGTGCAGGTGTTCAGAGTAGACCGCTAATAACCAGTGTCAGCACCCACACACACTCACACACCGCCGTGCTGGTGTGTGAGAGTGTGTGAAGGGTGGTAGCTGCAGCGACAGTGACAGGCTGAGGAAGATGAGACTAATAATTGATCGACATCGGTGTCCTTGCAGCTGTTTCTGTTTGCATTTGCAGGTATGGATCTGAGGCATGTTTGATTTGGTTGGTGGATGTTAACAAAGTAAATTTACACTTTCAGAGTACCTGAGTGTAATTATCAGAGAAAACTGCAGAGTGTTGTAAATGTTGGACAAAGACCGAGTGATGACAGCCATTGGTTACTGAAGGAGGCTTTAGGGTTCAATCTATGACGGCCACCATGTTGAAAACATTCCCTCAAACTCTCTCTAGATTAGGAATTGACAACTTTGATTACAAACCCCAATGCCAATGAAGTTGGGACATTGTGTAAAGGATAAATGCCATCATTGTACAATTCAAAGAGATTGATAAACTTACTTTTTTCTTGTAAATTTTCACTCATTTTGAATTTGATGCCTGCAACACATTCCTAAAAAAGCTGAGACAGGGCAACAAAAGACTAGAAAAGTTAAGGATTGTTAAATAAAACACACCTGTTTGGTACATTTTACAAGTGAACAGGTTAATAGCAACCAGTGAGTGTCATGATTTGGTATAAAGGGAGCATCCAAAAAGGCTTAGCTGTTCACAAAGAAAGGATGGGGCGAGGTTCACCACTTTGTGAAGAACTGCATGAACAAATAATCCAACGGTGTAAGGACTTCTCTAAATGTACAATTTCAAGGAATGTAGGGATTGTATTATCTACTGTCCATAATATCATTAAAAAAAAGACTCTCATGCAGTTGTTTGCAAAGAAGTGAACCTCGCCCCATCCTTGCTTATAAATGAGCCTTTCAGGGATGCTCCATTCATACCCAGTCACGACACTCACATGTTTCCAATTTACCTGTTCACTTGTGGAATTTTCCAACTACATACTTTTTGAGCATCACTCAACTTTTCCAGTCTTTTGTTGCCCCTGTCTCAGCTTTTTTGAAATGCACTGAAGGCATCGAATTCAAGATGAGTGAATATTTGCAAAACCACAATAAACATATCTTATATTCTTTGACTAAAGTTTGAAAATGATTTGCAAATAATTGTGTTCTATTATTTTTTGTACATTTTACACAGCCTCCCAACTTCATTGGAATTTTGGCTCGTACTTTGATACTAGGTGAAAAGTAAAGAATGTAATTACTCTTTCAAGATGTAATAAGTAAAAGTAACTAATAACAAGTCAAATTAACTTGCCAGACAGTTTTCAGACTTTAGGAATTAAGAAGCAACTTTGTGGTGAAGCCTGTTATTATTTGTGATGCGGCCGCTGAGGTAAAAGAAGTTCAGAGGCAGTCAGATATCCCCATCAGTGACTGTTTCAACCAAGAAAGCTGACATTTTTCTCTTACAGCAGAAAACATCCACTGTATGAGCTCCTCCAGATGACACCAGCTTCATTAAGGAAACTACTGACTTAGTTTAGTTTTCTATAACAGCATCTGATGTGTATTTTTGACACTGTGATAAAGATGCAAAGAGGCATCTGGTAATACATTTTGCACTGCCAGCTTTTGTAGTAGAGTCATCTTGTTTCCAACCGCTCATCTTTACCTGTGTGTGTTCTGAATGTTGAATATGAAGTAATAGAAAGGAGATGGGAGTTTAACTTCATGTAAATGTGTTGTAATGTGCAGCTGTATGCCCTACACCTGCTTCAGGTTTTCTTTATGATTCTGCATGATTTTGAGCTTGTTATCAACGATTTCTCCTGATTTTTCACCTGCAGTATCACACAGCACAGGTACTGCAGGCTTTTAGAAGATCACTGTGGTGCCTGCTTGGCAGCTACAGTCTGTATCATTATTATGTGAAACCTTAATGATGGTGAATTATCATTACTGCAGAAAGAGCTCTTCTGCACAGCAGGAAGGAGGCACATAAACAACATATTCACACACACGGGAGGGGGTTGTAAATCCCTCTCCAGATATTTCTAATGTGCTGCGCAGAGATGAACTGAAGCAAACAGCGGTGCGTAAGCAAAACTGCCTCTATGTTTGGAACGGAGCCATTGAGTATGACGGAGATGATGAATGATAATCAATAAGATGTCATTATTCATGAAGGGTAGAATTCTGATACGCAAAGTAAAATAAGCAACAGATGTACTGTATATTATTACACTGAAGCAAGCATAACAACTGATGTTTTCTCTAATTTTTTCTTCAATCCATCGTTGCTTTAAATTGTAATCTTAAAAATCTCCATTTTGTTTAATTGGGCAGCACTCCAGATTAAAAGCTGTTATCACCTGGATTTTTGGGCCTTGTCCTTGGATTTGCACCAAATGTGCTGAATTTATGTCTGCTGTGCCTCCAGTTATTACCTCCACAAAAGAGATTGTATTTTTGCCAGCATATGTTCATTTACCAACACAAATAAGTTTTGATTGATTTTTTTTTTTTAATTTTCTGGAAATTTTGGCCATGACACAAAGAAGTGACTATATTTTGGTGATCCAGATGCAGATCCAGGGTTTATTTTTAAAAGATTTGTTAACATTGCAACGTAGGGCAGTTTTCCACGTCTTCACTAAAAACTCAATAAGATCTCAATGATTTTTATGACATTTCTAGGGAATGTTGGTCATGGCACAAGGGAGAACTGATTATATTTTGGTTGTGATCCAAATCTGGTTGTGGATCCTGGATTTTTTAAAACAATTTTAGCAGCATTATTGAATATTTTCCACATTTTTGGCAAATATCTCGCCCGATAGTGTTGTAATTGCCTTGGGGGAGATTTGTGCTGTCTTGGGCACTTCTAGTTTATTGTTGCTACTTTTCAGAAAATAAAACAAAACGCCTTACTAATGAGTGAATGAATATTGTTACTAGGGGTGTAAATCACCAGTTTCATGATGATACGATACGATATCGATTCTTTGGACAACGATACGATATTTGCCGATATCACAAAGTCTGCCACGATTCGATTTCAATTCGATACGATTCAGGAACCTTCGATCGATTTAAGACGATATTGTGTACTCATTGAACACAATCAGCTACATTTCACCTAAAGCAAGAAAGAAATACAAAGCAATTTCTAAGTTCTAACAGTTTTATTACTGAAATGTGAGACGATGTGCTGACCTTTGGGTATGATAGGTTATAGAGGATTGTAACCATCTGTATGATCTAATCGTGTTTAAAATTAAAATTGGGTTAATTAGTAGCCAGGTGTTTTTAGACTTTGCTTCACTGTTTAATGGTAGGTGTGGAGGAAGAATAAAAATAAGCTCTCACTGTTTTCCTTTCATACAATAAGTAATTTTTATAATCAGTGAGCTACAAAATCAAATGATGAAATAACTTACTGTACTTCTGTGATTACTCCCGTCGTGTGTGTGCAGCATGCATCCTCTGCTGTCAGATCGGCCGTATCTTACCCGGATACAGCGGTGCTATTTTCTGATTGGCTGACACGTCAAGCTCCCGTTTAGCTCTGTGATGCTAAGAGCGTGTTGCTACGTGTTAGCATATAGCGGTGTTACTCGGTGGGCGCTACACGGTACATTTTAAAGCAGGAGAAATACCGGGTGTGGTGTGTGAGAGAGCAAAAAGGTGCACGTCTCATACGCTGAATACGTGAGACTTGAGAGCCCTGTAAAGTTGAAACTTAAGAACGAGGCGCTATTGGGCGGTAGCGGTGAAACGGATATCCGGTCAGAATTTCAAAATAAAGGCGTTGAAGATGACGATGTTGATCGATGTTTTGAGTTTCTATCGATTTGATTGGATCATTGCTTCACCAATCGATGTATCGATCCAGATCGATGGATCATTACACCCCTAATTGTTATGCCATGATTACACATTATTTTTTTGTACTTTAATTTCATTAAAAGTCTTTGAATCCCATACAATTACATGGGAGGTGACTTGTAGCACTCGGTTATGAAAAAATAAGAAAATCACAAAACAATAGAGATGAAAGGTTTGTGCCTGGCAGTGATGTCAATATACAAGCAACTCAAATAAGTGTTTTTGTATCTTTACTAATTAAATTATGTAAAATCTCTGTAGCATGTGATATGTGATTAAACATTGTTTGTTATTATCCATTGTCTGTTGCAGGGCTGGAGGATCCTTATTCCTAAGGAGAGAGAGTCCTAAGAGCTTGGACAGTTTTGGATGATACCTCTCTTGAATGTAGAAGGTAAGATTTTCTTCAGTTTTATGGCACAGGGGTTTGAAGCTACTGAGAGAGTGAAGGACCCATAGACACCGCAGTGAGAGCAGGATGGTTCTGCAGAATTCTTGAAACACATACGTTTTGAAATTTACCTCCACCAACACATCTCAAGAGCAGGCTGAGAGCCACATGACACAGGCTGTTGAGTGACTGGGCATCTTCTTCACAAGAAAGAAGAGGCTAGCAGGAAAGTGCATTTGGGTTGGTTTAACTTTTGTTGAGCTGTGATGCAAAAGCGAACTTCCAGTACAACATTAATGTTTTTCCATGATGGAAATGGCTGTGAATGGGAAGCTTTTTTCTCCGCTCAACCCCGAATGAGGGACATTTGGGAGAGCACATGGGTTGGACCATGAACACTTTGTCTCTGCTGGTGTCTCTTTCTACATCTCAGTAAAAACGAACACTATTAAATATGAATAGACAGAATAGAACAAAATAAATAAAATAAAAATAAATATAAAGTAATACGTGAAAAAATATTTACTCACTCTACTGTAAAGTGTCTTGAGAGAACATTTATTATGATGTCGGGCTACAGAAATAGAGAGATTGATTGACTGATTATCACAGGCGAAGTTGAATGTGTGTCGATATTGAATGAGGCTTCAGTTTGTGTTGTTTTTTATAAGCTGTTGGCTGTCTAGTCTCTTGTAACTCCATGCTAGCTGTGGTGTGATAGGCAGATGGATGGATGGACGGATCCGTCTAATGCAGTGGTTCTCAAATAGTGTAGTTCTGTACACTAGTGTGTCTTAAGGTAAATCCAGGAGCACCTTGGAAATTTCTACAACTTGAGCATAAAAATCACATGACAACCTGCATGGATTCTGGACTTAGTCCACCATTTTTTGTGTACATTAATTTACCTACACTCCTTCAAATTCTGTTGTTTAACAAAAAACTTTAAGGTTTTGCAATAAGCAGAATTGTAGCAAATGTTGAAAATCATTACTTTTGTGTTAAAAGTTCACCTTCTTTTGCGTTTGGGCCTGCAAGCCTTAAATGAATAAAACAGTTGAGGGTCAAATTCTAGTAGGCATTAGATAGAAATAAAGAGTACAGATAGATAGATAGATAGATAGATAGATAGATAGATAGATAGAAAACCTTTATTATCTGTCACAAGTAACAGAAGTATATCTTTAAAAGGCTCCAAAAAGAATAGATAAAAACCATACAAGACAACGAATACAGTAACAATATGAACACAAACAACCGCATATGATGTACTGTTTGTGATTAATAAATCTGTTGGATGGATGGATGATGGATGGATGACTGGATGATGCATCTGGATGGGGCTGAAATGTTGTTTTTTTTATTAGAGTAAGGTAGTCTGGCATAAACAACAGAGGCTCTATGTGATGGGTATGAACATGATGTGCCTTGGGATTTTAGCTTGATCTTTGGTCAAAACCTGGTCTAACGGATTTATCTCAGTATCCCAAAGCCTTATTTGGAGGACCCTTGACTTTTCAAGTACCTGGGATGATTGTTGACCTGGTCAAGCATACATTAAAGATATCAGTTAGTGTAGATAAATGCTTGGCTTGACAACAGAGTGGCAGAGGCTAAAGGTCGGCATTATCAGAGGGTTTACTCTTTACCCACTTGCCCTGATGATAGAAATTAAGTGTTTTTGGAGATTTAATGAGGTTAACAGGTGGAGAGAGATGTATGATTGGAAAGTTTTACAGTATTGACAATATAGGCTTACAATAAGTAAGAATATAACTATTTATTTTTTACAAACTCAAAAAAAACAAAAAAAAAAACAACCAGATCATATTAAAATAAAAAATTAAAACCCATCAAAGAACGCAATATACAAGACTGTCTGAGCAGCATTATCAGCAATTAAAAGCAGCCCATATGCTTGTAGGGGATCATGTTGTATGAAGAATGTTATTTACATTAAAATCACTGGACTATTAACAGATAAGGAGTGCTGGGATTTTCAGATCTTAATGCTTTGAGCTCTAGATACCCTGTTGGCACAAACATAACCCATAATGCAAATTAGCGGTGTCTGCACTCATTCTGCCTTTTGTTGTAAACACCTTTATCAGGCCTAAAATCCCGTCTGTATCACTGATATTCTCAATTAGACAAGATGTCCTGTCTCCAAATCAATGCAGAGATTACTCACACCAGTAATGTGAGTGAGGTTAATTTTCATCATAATTGATGAATAAAATCTCCAAAATTTCCATAATTACATGATGGTTAGTCATTACACAGTTATTGCATAATGAGTAACTTGAGGCTTGAAATAGAAACGGATACTTCAAAGTAAGAATATTCTATTTCTCTGCTCTACTCAGATCTTATTAGACTAAATTTGATTTAACAAACAATATTAATGTAAAACTCATCTGATCCTTAATTTGGAATCTGATCTGAGACGCCAGTAGCTCTGCTAAGTATTTTGTTTTTCCCCATTTTTAACATATTTTAACTCGTCTTGATCGACACTGTTTTTGAAGATTTTTTGCTTCACTGTATATGCTGCTGGACAGCGAAAGATCTCAGTCATCAAGGACTTGGTTTTAAAGTTTTTATCTTATGCCGGTACACTTAGACCCGCTGAGGCGAGTGAGCCGGCTTGTTCCTTGCTTTAGGAGCAACAACAACGTCCGGAACTAATCACAGTCGTTTTAAGACTTTCTGCTATACGATCCTGACTAAAACCTGTGTTAACTGGCCAACTTGTTAACATTATGGCGCCACTTACCTCACCGTCGGGTTGTGGCAGCTGTACTCGCCTCGCCAGTAAAATAGCAGAGCTGGAAAAACGGATCTCCACACTCTACCAGATCCGGGAATCCGAGAAGCTCCTGGACACTATTATTTTTGGCCCAACAACAACAGACAACGCCTGTGCTAAAGTCCAGGATGCCTCAGTCCATTCCTCGACTGCTCCTGTCAATGGAGGACCCGCCGGTGCTACCTCACCCCAGGGCTGTGCTGCTGCAGACCATCCCGCTGCTGATCCTCATCCACTCCCCGCTAATGCTGACCTGTGGGCTCCTCTCGGGGCTCGACCCAAGGCTTTGGTCAGCTCCACTCCATCCCATCCGGAGCCCTGGTCCAAGGTGATTGGTCGTGGTCCCAAGCGCTGCTCACAGACTGCACAGCAGTTTAACATCCAGCTGGGAAACAAATTCGACCTCCTGGATTCTCAGGATTTCCCTCCGCTGGCAGCGGAGCCTCATCTGCCTCCTCGGCCGCCCAGAGGATCCCCCAGCTCACTTTCACCTCCAGTGGGTTCTTCCATGGTCAAACTGCAGCACCTCTCTCACAGCAGGGCTCGCCGCTCCCTGCCACTGTTTACACCTGCGCCGCCCTCCGCCGACAGCTCCGGCTCCCTCCACGGTCATCATCGGGAACTCAATAGTGAGGAACGTGGGGAAAGAATCTGCAGCCACTTTTTGCTTCCCTGGCATTAAAGTGGTCGACATGCTGGAGAAGATTCCTCACATCCTTGCTAACTATCCTCTGGCACGGGACGTTGTGGTTCATGTCGGCTGGAATGACTTCTCCGATCGGTCCTCTGAGGTGTTAAAGCAGCACTTTAATCAACTTTTGGACTTCCTTGCTACTCAGGATCGGCGTTTTTTCATCAGCGGGCCAATCCCACCACACAACCGTGGCATTGAACGTTTCAGCCGGACTCTGAGTTTCCATACATGGCTTAAATTCACCTGTGCAGCCCGGAACTTCGTCTTCATTGACAATTTCAACCTTTTCTGGAAACGTCCGGCCCTTTTCCGCCCTGATGGCATTCATCTCAACAGACTTGGTTCCGGCACTCTAACAGATAATATTTTCTACTCCATTTGCACCTCTCCCCTGCACTGACTGTCTGCACATCCTCACCTGCTCAGCTCCGCTAATCATAAGCCATCTGCTCCTTACCACAAAAAAGCCAACTGCTCCCTCCCATGGCCAGGAGGAGGAACTACACACAACTCACTGTCACCAGCAAACTCATTCCCCGAGTGCTGTAGTCCTCCCGTGTCCACCAAACACCCCACATCTTCTGAACCCATCACCACACGTATATCCACTCGAAAACCGGCTTGTTCTTCTTCTCATAATGCCACTGTTTCAAATTTAGTTAGAATTACCCCACAGCCTTGCTTCTCTGCTCCTGTCCCTTTTCTAAGGCATCTTGACAGAGATATCTTTAGGGGCAGGAATGGTTTGGGGATAATGCATTTAAATATCAGAAGCCTGATGCATAAATTGGACCATGTGAATGTCTTAGTGTTACAATATGATCCTGATATTCTAGTTCTGAGTGAAACATGGCTCAGGAAAAGTGTCACTGACTCTGATGTGGCAGTGGCTGGATATACCACTTTTAGAGTAGATCGCATTGGTAAGGGAGGTGGTGTGGCTGTATATATGAAGTCACCCTTTTCAGTGTCTGTTTTAAACATGGTAACTATACCAAACTGTTTTGAATTTATTGCTCTAAAAATCCAGTTGATGCCCTCCTCGCTGGTAGTGATTGGTGTGTATAGACCCCCATCAGCGGACCCAAAGTCTGTAGATATTTTAGCAAATTTAATTTCTGAATATATTGACAATGAAATGCTGGTTGTTGGGGATTTTAACTTAAACTGGCTCAGTACCACCTCAGATTACCTCAAGGAAATTAGTTCGAACCTACAGCTAACACAACTTATATCAGAACCCACAAGACCTAACCTGAAAGACAGCTCAAAATCAACATTAATAGATCTCTTATTTTCAAATAGACCTGATAAAATTGTTGCCTGTGGGGTTTTTGAACTGGGTGCTAGTGACCACTGTCCTACAGCCTGTATAAGAAGCACCAAACAGAAAAAATAAAATCACACACAGCTCCTAAGAGAAATTTGAAATGTTTTAATAAACATAATTTCCTGGAAGATGTACAGCAAAACTTCACAAACTTTCTAACAGAGACAGCTGATGTTCAGGTAGCCCTGGACTTATTCACAAACACATTTAACACACTCATTGATAAACATGCCCCCATTAAAAGGCTCAGAATTAAAGACAGAATTGCTCCATGGTTTTCACAGGAACTTTCAGCCCTTTTTACAAAAAGGAATAAAGCCTGGTCTCAGGTTAGGCACACAGATGATCCGCAACACTGGCTCTCTTTTAAACAACTTAGGAATAGATGCACAGCAGCTGTTCGAAAAGCTAAATCTGATTATTACCTGGATCTCATCATCCGCTCCACTTCAAACCCGGCATTGTTCTGGAAAGCAGCAAACTTAGATAAAAGGAAAACAAACAATTCACTTCCCATTACTATAAAATTCAATGATGATCTACTTTCAAATCAATCTGAAATATGCCAAATCTTAAATAAACACTTTATAGAGGCTGCTTACCTCTTTGAAAAAGAACACCCTGGACTCCTCCCAATCATTGATACCAACGTGAACACACAAACTGACAGTATGAGTGCTAAGAACTGCACCTCTTGTTCCTCCTTTCAACCGTTCTCTCACTTTGAAGTGCTGCATATCCTGCAAACCCTAAATCCCAGAAGTTCTGCTGGTGAGGACAACTTAAACCCTTTCTTTCTAAAATTGGCTGCCCCAATCATTTCTAAACAGCTGATATATATTTTTAATCTCTCAGTATCTACAGGCAGATTTCCAAATTTATGGAAATCTGCTCATGTGGTTCCCTTACATAAAGGTGGTGTTCAAGAAGATCTAAACAACTACCGCCCACTCTCCAAATTACCCTGTTTATCAAAAGTCTTGGAATCCTTGGTCAACAATCAACTAAAGTCCTTTCTTTCAAATCACTCAATTCTCAACCCACATCAGTCTTGCCTCAGACAGAATCACAGCACAGTTTCAGCCATTACATTAGTTACAAATGACATAATATCCGCATTAGACAAGAAGCAACACTGTGCTGCTCTTTTTATAGATCTTTCGAAAGCTTTTGACACAGTTGATCACTTTCTACTGTTAAAAAAGCTATCAGGGATCGGTTTGGATGAAGGTTCATGTGCCTGGTTTCAGGATTATTTGTTTGATAGATCTCAATGTGTTAAAGTAGGTCAGGCCAAATCAGATTTTTTATGGATTGATAGAGGTGTGCCACAGGGTTCAGTTCTGGGCCCTATGCTTTTCACTGTATACATCAATGACATTGTCTCTACTCTATAAAACTGTCATACACATCTTTATGCAGATGATGCTATTTATTGTGTTGCGGATACTGTACAATCAGCCATTGACAACTTGCAACTTGCTTTTAACACTCTACAAGAGTCTCTTATTAACCTTAAACTTGTACTTAATGAAAGCAAAACAAAATTCATGCTGTTCTCCAGGGCTAGGAATATTAAATATGAAAACATAGAACTATTAACTTCAAATGGAACAAGGATCGAGAGAGTCACTGAGTTTAAATACCTTGGGATATGGCTTGATGATGAATTTACATTTAAACATCATATTAACACTCTTGTCACCCAGTTGCAACAGAAAGTTGGTTTCCTTTATAGAAATAAATCTTGTTTTCCAATCTCATGCCGAAAAGAATTGTGGAAGCCATGTTCCCATCTGTCTTGGATTATGGCGATATAATTTATAGACATGCGGCAATTTCAACTCTCAAGCCCCTGGACTCGGTATACCACTCTGCTCTCCGATTCATAACTGGTGACAGGTACAACACTCATCATTGCATCCTCTATGAGAAGGTTGGTTCGCCATCACTTGAGCAGAGAAGGAACAAACATTGGTTTTTGTATATTTTCAAAGCCCTTACTAACAGACTACCACCCTACCTCACAAGTTTGTTGACGTTTTATGATTGCTCCTACATGACTCGTTCCTCCAGGTCACTCACTCTAAAAGTTCCTCGAGTCTACACTGAACTTGGTAAATTGGCATTTTCCTTTGATGCCCCTCACTCATGGAATTTCCTCCAACAAACCCTAAAATTAACAGCCTTTCCCTCTCTTTCAGAGTTTAAGACCTTGATTACTGACCACTGTACCTCTGTAACTGTTTTTATTGATTTCTTTGCTGTTGCAAATGATTGCTTTTTATTGTTCATATAATGTCTGTGATCTCGACGACACTGAAAATGAGGGAAACCTCAATGTCTTTTCGAGAATAAATAAAGGTTTGAATCTGAATCTGAATCTGTCTCCCCCAATCAGTCTTTGGCAAAGACCAATACAAAGGAAATTCTCATATATAAAGGGGTCTATCTTATTGTATTTGGCTTCATATAAAGACTTTTTATGGAACGTATTTTAAGAATAGAGACCTAAAGCTCTTCAGTAACATTAGCCAAAATATAGATCGAGAACAGTGTATATTGCATTGCATTGCACTGCATTGCATTATTTTAGTCTTAAATTTGCCTGATTAATATTTTATTATATTTTCATATTTTTTAATACATTTATTTCTATGTGTTAGTGTTTCATTTGCCTTTTTAAATTGATTTCAATGTGATTTTATGTTTTTCCTAATTATTTTCTTATTGTTTGCTTTATACCCGTTTAACTTTATCCAACAATGAAGTTATGTTTTTGCAGGCGTTTGTTGTTTAGTTTGTTTGTTATTTTGTTAACTAACCTGACACAATAGATGGACTGTCCAAGAGCCCATAGAAAGTGTCTGGGGATGCCAGAACCTTTCAGAAGCATGTCTGGCAGGTGATTGGATGATCGTTCCGTTAATCAACATATATTATGGGCCAATCAGATAATGTTGTGGGCGTGAGCCCCTTCATAAAAACATGTCAGAAGTGGAGCAAAAATATCCTTACTATAGAGAAGTTTGGAGTGTTGCTATTTGTTTTTCATTTAATAAAGTAATGTCGTCAAGATCTGATGAAACTACTGAAGCTGTTAGCACCTATGCTAATCCCTGTATGCCCAGGTCCAGCTGCTGTGCAAGGTTACTTGTTATCAGGATAACTTGAAAAGTTCTAAAAAGAATTTGATGACATTTTTGGGGAATGGCATGACACCAAAAAGACGTGAGTTGATGTTCGTGGTGATTTGAATATGATGTGGACTGAGTTTTTTTTTTTTTTTTTTTAATTTGTTAACATCATGAGATAGGGCAGTTCCATAAGTTTCACTGGATTTTAATGACATTCTCAAGGAATGTTGGTTATGACAATGAAGGAGTAATAAGATTTTGGTGGTGATCCAAGACTGAGTATGGATCCAGGATTTTGTTAAAGATTTGCCAACAGTGTGAGATAGGGCAGTTTTCCCCATTTTTGACAAAAATTCGCCTGACAATGTTGGAAACGCCTTGGTAGAGGTTTGTGCTCTGGGAGCAGTAGCTGTTTTTGTCTGATTTTAAATGTGGTTTATAATATGGAGGATTGAGCTGGAAATGTGCTTCACTTATTGGTGCCATGTCACAAAGAGGTTGGAAGAAATTGGAGCTCTGGTTTTTAGTAAACGCTAAATGGTAAATGAACTTGAGCTTATATAGCCTTTTTCTGGTCTCGATGACCAATCAAAGCAGCTTCACACCGCAGGACATGTCTACCCATTACAGCCATTCACTCACTGATGGTCCTGAGTTTCAAGTATTTATTACCTCCGCCAAGGAGGTTATGTTTTTGCCAGCATTTATCTTTCTGTCTGTCTGTCTGTCTGTTTGTCTGTGTTCAAAATAACTTGAAAGTTCTTAACGGATTTGGATGAAATTTTCAGGAATTGTCAGAAATAGGATATGGAAGAACTGATTAAATTTTGGGGGTGATCCAGATCACCGTCTGGATCCAGGAATTTTTTAAAGGATTCTTTAACATTGCCAGATAGGACCATTTTCGCCAAAGTGGACCGAAGCTGCTTGGCGGAGGTCTGCGCTCTCTTACCCCTTTCAGATTGGCCAAAAAACCCATGTAAATCCGCCAACAATCTGCTCCTGTCCGCAGTTTGGAAGGGTCTAATCGGCATTTCAACCCGGGTCGACTTACCCTGCAAGCGACATGGGTTTTTATCGGCTCGTCTCCGACCGGCTTCAGTGAGAACATCACACCCTGGGTCAAGCTGCTAAGTTACGGATGACGTCGGCGTTACGTGCTCACGGCATAACATTGCGCCCGTCCCCTCTGTCTGTAACTTACGTGACTCTTTGCCATCTCAGCAACAAATTCCATCCGCCTTTGTATCATCAGCGCTGAGTTTGTACATTTTTAAAGAGGGACAAAAGTACAAAGTACAGAAAACTGTGTCCACGGCATCCATGCTCTTTTCCATTGTTTACGTGGTCGTGTTTTGTTGCGCCGATGACGTCATCAACGTGATGACATCAGCTTGATGCGCCAGGGGAAAAAAAACAGCCACTCGTCTTCTGCTGAGTAGACCCGGGTCTGCTGGCAGTGGTAAAGGAGTCACTCGCGGGTTAACCAGCGTTGAAAAAACCAGCGTTGACCCGCGGATTTTAGTGTGAAAGCGGTATCTGAGTGCTTTTCTAGTTTTTATTTTTATTTGTCAGGGTCCATGTACAGAAAAAAACATTAAACTCATCAGAGTAGAGATGCTCTGCACCAGGTTGTAGCTTTCTAGCTAATTTCCATCTGCAGTCCCTGTGGCAGGCAAAGGAGAAATTAAGGTATAAATATAAAGTGCATTTACAGAACAGAAAGTGCATAAAAGCATAGAAAAATACATTTAAGTCCATAGAATGTGCATGCAGTCAAGTTATTGTGCAAAGACGCAGATCACACTCACACTCAAAGGTGTAGAAATATTATTATAAGAGGAATTTATGTTAAAAGACTAGTCAGTGCTGACAGTCAGTTATCCATTGGTAACACAACACATCCTCATCCTTTCATACGCCACTGTCGCAGCAGTGGGAGCAACTTGGGGTTAAGTGTCTTGCCCAAGGACACATCATCGTGTGAAGACTGGAGCTGGGCTCGAACCTGCAACCTTCCCATTACTGACCTAGTGCACTATCAGACTGCGTCATCAACTCCCCAAATGTCGCCAACAGTTTGTTTGCTGTTTGGTCATGAATTACAAAATATTTGTTGTCTGACTTGTAATTTTATCTCTTCCAAATGGCTTTATCTTGAGGCCTCTTGAGGCATGTAGCCCCTGGCACTTGGCCACCTTCCCTAAACAATCCATAATCTCCCCCACTCTCTCTCTTTGCCTCTCTCTCACTTTCATCGACACTCTCACTCGCACATACATGATAATCAGGCTCTGACCTTTCGGATGATGGTTGTGTCATACTTAGTGGTGTGTGAGTGCAGGCCTGAGTCAGCTCTTTAACCATAGCTGTTACACACACACACACACACACACACACACACACACATACTACACACACGTATACCACACAGTGATTATCGATGTAATCTGAGTGTGTGAGTGGGAGCCACTAGAAACGGCAGCTCTGCTTCCTCATTTGCCATATTGTTCAGGAGAAGGCACTTAAAACCAGATGGATCACTCATTTACACAGATATACGCGCACACATGCTGACACACACCAGCATCCACCCTGTCTTTAACAAATTGGGCATGAATATTTATAAGATGAATCGTTGAATGATTTAAAGGGTTGAAATTGAGCCAATAAAGGTGCAGCATTATGTATGTATTGTCGTGTGTTTGAGAGAGTTTGCATTTTAAAACTAAATGAACCGAAAATCCTGACACGCGAACCTCTGCAGGTGCCGATGTTGCCGAGTACCTGCACATGAATACACTTATGAGCACACATACACATACAGACCTGCACTGTGTCTGTGCTTCATGGTAACCTTTTAAGTAATTTAGAGCCCAGTGTTTTAACCAGTTCGGTCTAACTGCTGAAATATTCATTTCCTCACGTTGTGTGTTCAGAGGCCTTGTTAGAGCAGAAATCTGTCAGTCCTCCGTTAGCCTGTGCTTCCCTTTATGATATATTCAAAATGTACAATCAGAAAGTCAGTCAGGACTTTATTTTGAGAATAGGAACTTTAGCCTCCTCCTGTTCTCAGAAAATGCCAACTTTTCTTTTCATTGTTGAGCTATAAAATGACAAATTAATAGTCGTTGTATTCTCAGATCATGAATAAACCAGCTTAAGTACTTTCTTCATCAAACAGCGGGTCTTTTGTCCTTCATTTGTGGCTCTCTGGACTTTTTCCTTGAATTTTAACTGCAAGTTTAAGCATTATTTAGTGGAAAAATGTCAATTTTTTTTTTATCAAATGATTATGTCTGTTTTTTTTTTTTTTTTTATGTCTTGTCACTTTTAATGGTGTCATATGTGCACCTGGTGGATACAGAATGTTATGTAAACATCTGTACAGGCCTCAGTTTTTCTTTTTATTTAACTCTTTTTTATACAGCAAATCAACACATTTTCATTGTTTTGTTTTTTTTTTACATACCTTAGCTATATTTTCAAAATGTGATAAACAGTTATCCACTCCCTTAAGATGCAACTTCCATGTTCTGTTCCTTGTGTTTTTCTTAACAAACAAGCCTTATTTTTGCAATTATTTTAAGCTTAAACATAATCAACAAGAGCGAAAAGCTTTAGGTAAGCTACTACGAAGCTACAATATGGTGGTTCAACTTAGAAACAACTACAATAATTTCAGTGTAAAATAACTTGTTTGATAGTTTCCTCATAATCAAGTGACCTGATCAAGTTGGTCCTCATGGTTGTGGCAACAGTGTATGAATTATTGATCATTAAAAAACATTTAGAAATGCTTGCCGTCAGGTCCCCAGCTATTTTTGAAGCCCTTGTTAGCGTTAGGTTAGTTAGCAACCGTCAATTTAAACACACAACAACATTTTGAAATTGAAAAGCAGGCAACATCATATGCATTTTACTATTTCCCATTAAGCATTAAAAATCTCATTCGCATGTGTTCACCACGAACCTCGTTTTAGGCACTTATTCGAATCCGGTATTCAAAATCCCATTTACTGTGGTGGGGTGTTGGGAACCAGGAAGTGCTAAATGCTAACAAGGGTGCAAGTGAGGGTATTGTCACAGGGCAAAGTGCTCAACGCCTCCTGCTGTATGGACTGTGTATGTGCAGGAGTGCTCGGGCATGGTTACCAATATGAATGTAGGCCAGAGGAGGAAGAGGAGCCAGGCCAGGGCTAATGTGAAATGCCTTCAAAGCAGATTAAACTGATCACAGTGAAAAGAAACAATAGGGAAGAATTTCAGCATCAAACATAAACTGAACTAAGTCTCCAACTGATGTCGTCTTGCCTTGAGCCAGATTTCAACCTCATTTAACATCTATTTCCTGAGGAACCCTATTTTTTAAGAATTGCCTGCCTTAAATCATTGAAAGTGAAAACGAGGCTAAAGACACATTTCATTCAAAATCAGCCTTCAAACGGCTCTGTGTGGTTTTAATTTGATTGCCATTTCTAAAATGTAGAACAAAATGTGTTTGATGGTCTTGTTTATCATCTTGAAGGAAGTTGCCCAAAGCAAGAACACGATGCTGCCTTTTCTCTCTTCATAAAAAGTAATGGTTGACAGGAGGCTAGTTCAGAGCATTCATTGCTTCATCGGTCATTAAGAGGTATAAATGTTCATGTAATGTGACCAGGCAGAGCAGACCAGCAGCCCTATTCTTAGATTTTTAATGAATACAACCCACTTTAACATCTTCACATGAATCACCAGCCGCTCAGTCTCTCTTCTCAGCTAACACTTGGCGGCAGTCACTCCGTGTCAACTTGAGAGCTTACAAAAATCTGAGTTACTCATTTAAATGCTCTTGACAACAAACCACTTCAACCCAATTTACATTTGAGGATGACAGACGTTTGTAGCTCAGAAGCCTCTGAAGACGTCGAGCTGCACAGTTGTGTAAACTCGCAGCCATGAGACGGCTTGTGCACAGCTTGTTCATTTGGATGAGAAATGAGCTGGATTCACACTCATTAGTACAGTATGTGGGCCGCCCGGAAATCCACAAACTGTATGATTGTTTAGCCCACGTCTCCATTCATGGGCCTCTTTACACTGGTAATCATACTCTGAAGGCTTGGACACGTTTCGCCGTCATATCATCCGTCTTCTTCCCTGTAAAGTGTATCATCTCTCCCTGGAGAAAGCCACTCGAGATGTTAAAAAGAACATGTCTGAGGCACTTACAGGCGAGGCAAATGGAGCTGTAATGCACTGTAAGATGGCTTGTTGTGTCGTACTCTCTGTGGTTTTCTTGACATTTGTGACATCCAGAGTGTCAGGTACTTGAATAAACAGCACTAGAGATCAACTCAAGGCTCATGCTTTGAATCTAAGATGCTTACAAAGGAAAATGACAGATTGAAAGGTTGAGCTGGTGTAACAGTCAAGCCAGAGCAAGGACAACATTTCTGTGAAGTTGATGATTCTTTTTCCATCTGTGGCCTGTTGCACCAGCAATGTGTAAGTTCTATTATAAGTAAAAGCATTAGGTTCTTCTACACTTTTTGGCCACCTTGCTCGTACCAGGTTAGACTCCCTTTTGCCTCCAGAAATGCACCATTGACTCAACAAGGTGGTGAAAACATTCCTCATGGATGAGCGTGGTCCTGCTCAACTCCATGTGCTCTATCTTGCACCAAACATCAACAGAAATGACATCGTTAAACATAAATTCATACCTCTAGACCAGTTAAAGCTAGTTTAATGGCAGTGCAGCTAGATGCTGCTATATTAATCAACATCATTCCTCTCCAGATTATAATCATTGTAGATATTAATTTTAATATTAGATTGATCTCTCTATCCATGGTTGTATTGATTATATATCCATGGTAGCTATCCTTACAGCCACACAGACATGAGGACCCTCTTGAAAATGAGATGCCACATCTCAAGGGGCTTACCTTAAATAAATTTACATTCAGCAACTATGGTGGTATATAAATAAAGATTAACTGAATGAGTCTGTATTCTGCAGAGAAAAATGTGATTTTAGTCTCTTTTCACACGTTTTACTCTGCAGTAAAAATGTACATGCAGTTTGCTGCAATCCCATCCTCTGGGTCAGCTGACAAAATTATGTCACCCTGCCACAGTACGGGCGTATACTGCAGCCCAAACACTTTAATTCCAGTGATGTCAGGAAGGCAAGTGCTAATCATAAAGGTACAATAACAACAATTTGTAGATTTGTCTGCATTTCTTGAACTTAAAAGTTTGAAGAAAAGCTAAATTTATCTCACTTTACATTTGTTTTTCAGTTATTAAAGGCAGACACACCCGATTAATAATGATGCATCATTTATGTTGTTAAACAAATGTCACTGGTTCATTTTTTCAAGAGTAAACAGTTAATGATAAATTATGGCCATTAAGCAATGTGTGCTCTTGCGATAGAAACTTGCAGGTGTGCGCTCATGGAGCCAGAATGTCTTATAGAGAGAAACACTTTTCTTGTATGCTCATTATATTCCACCATCAACTTACACTTAATATTTGCAGACTGTTTCCAGTTAAGCTGGAATGATTCTGCTTATGTGTGATACGGGAAATAAACAGGCCCCTGTAATTCAAACCAGCTTGATTCAATTGGAGTCTCTTAGTGATACAGGGCAGACCTATTCAATATCATCAATAAGATGTGAATCATCACTCTTGTATTTGTGGGATAGAATTGGCTCTTGGTTTGCAGACTGTTTTTTTTTTTAAATTAGCGAAGGCACAGACTACACAGACACAGCTGTTAGCTTGCTAGCAACATATAGCCTACTAGTCTTTTGTTATCCTGCTGCAGATTGTGTTTCTGTGATGGCTCAGCTTTGGACTGATCTCTGCAGTTCAGCTTGTTCTTCTGTCTCTCAGAGTTCACAAATGAAAGATAACTTAAGTCCAAACCTCCTCATACTGTTGTGCTAAAAGAAGACCGCTACAGCTTCAGGTAATGTTAAAATGTTTAATGTTAAAAGTGACCAAACTTTAAGTAAAATGAAGTAGATGCATGAAAAGACTCCCTATGAGAGAAATCTCCAGCCTTCAGTCTGCTCCGAATCATAAGTTTCAAACATCTTTTTTGACAGTCAGCTCATTGTGGGTTCCTTTCCACAGTAATATGCTCCAGGCTCCGGGAGTCTGGTGAAGCTCAACACACTTAGTCTGAGTATAAAGGTTCTCACATTTCTTTCCAGCGCTGAGAAGATCTTCCATGGATCATTTATTAACACATAGATTCCCATCCCTAAGATGACAGTCCAGTAAGAAGTGCTTTCCTGGAACATTCATGAATGGAGTTTCTAGCTTCTGGGTTTACTGCTCTGGTTTGTGACCCTCTTAAAATGCATATCTGTCCTTTCTTCTCCCTCATGACAGTATAATAGTTAGAAAACAAAGGTTTACGTCTTTGAAGTATGGCTAAAAACAAGACTAATGCTGTAATACAATCTTATTGAACATACACATTTTTCAGTGTCTCTCTCCTTCAATGTACTCCCCCACTGCATCAACATACTGCTGCATTTCACACCCACTGATTATGCTTATGCCACTTTACGCCCTCTTTATGAGTATTGATCAATTAATAAGTCTAAAAAAAATAAAAATAAATGCAATTATTCTTGGAGTCAAATTGGAAGAAAAGATTTTTCATATTTAAATTTCTTTTAGGAAAAAAATTCAAAACACATTTAGATTATGATGCGTTTATCGTAAATGACTTTTCCGGACACTCAAGCACACGCTAGTCTCTAACCATGTTGAAGTCAAGAAATTAACAATTTGACTGCAATTCACTGAGAAGAACTGGCCAGAACATGGGTTTATATATCTGAAATTGTTGTTGTTGCCCTTTTTACAGCACAATATGCAAAACGCCACAATGAAGCTCCAACACCTCAAAATGTTTATATTTATTCTGCAAGGAGTAGACACTGGCAATGAGAGGGAACGGCACAATGCTAGTTTTACATGAAGACAAGGGCAGATGCACGCTAATTGGTGTGCTCCCCCGCTGGCTCCATATCCTGCACCACTAATATCCCCCTTATGCTACCGCCAGAGATGGAACAGATGGGAGTCAAAGCATTCATACCCTATATTGCCTCTCAGACTTTTACAGAGAACATGAAATGTCACCGGGGTGTAAATTTTTAAAGCTTACTGCACTATGAGCGAGGCTTATGAGAGAAACCTACCTGATTGCTGGGTCAGCGGACAGATTTAGGTAGTCAACCAAAGGTCAGTTTACCTTAAACTGCATCCAAAAAGTGGAGAAAGCAGGTTCTGGATACTTGTTTCAGATGCAGGATGAACACTCTGTATGATCCAAGCACCAGGATTAGGGGGGCAAAGGTTGAATTTAACCTCTGAATCATGCACAGCCACATTAGTGAAGCAACAGACTAAAAATGCAGCACTTGAAAATAAGTTAAAAAGTCCCCATTAGAGATTCATTAGAGATGCCCTCAGAACATAATGACACTCCACTTTTAATATCTTCCATTTAATTTGAATAGTAAGCCCTGAACTTTGACCATTTTTTATCTAATTGTGTGATTTGTTTTTTTTTAAGAACAGTCTGTTAGATTCTCTTCTCTGGTTCCCTGGTTACTTTGAAAAACGTTTCACATTATCATTGGTAACCAGGAGAAGCTTCATGTCCTGAAATCATATTTCTGATTGAATTATGTCTGGAATGTGGTCTAAAACACAAAACACCTCCAATTAGACCAAAGAAGATTATTAACGAGCAAAAATAAAGTTACATGAAACACTAACAGCTAAGTTCTTTAACAGTATTTATATACACACACAAAGACTATGGAAATACTGTTTTACAACATGAATGCCAATCAGGCTCTTTTGAATTGAATAGAGTTGAACTAAACTGGATGTCTCTGTTTTATTTTTTCCCACGTATCTGTACTAGACATTCAAAGCAGCATTTATAACACGTGTCTGTGGACAGTTCTCATCTGCTTTCCAAAAACAGCAGCTTAGTTCCATTAGAACTATAAAAAAGTTCTTTACCTTTTTATGGTTTGAGGATGAAATGTGATATAACGCTTGTGACTCGCTTTAAAACACCCACCATTCTTCATCTTTAAAAAGTTTTCCGAGGGTGTGTGTGAGGTTATTTCTGTAGCTGAAAAGTCATTGGTATTGATTAAAACCTCTGCAGATGTATTAAAGTAATTTTATGCGACTATAAAATCTCACTCAGTGCAATTTCAACACCCGCTATCATTTCAGAATCATATAGCAGGAGACAGATTAAAATCCTTACCTTCAATATCAGGGATCTTGTATTGATTGGGATTGCCTTTTGCTTAGTTTTTCTTGAGCCCTTGTTCTTTCAGCATTGTGAATGATTCCCTGCTGTTCCTACGCGAGGCCACAAATTCTGAAATATTAGTCAGATAATGCGAGTTGACAGATCCAGGAGAGACGTGAGCAGAGATCAGCATGAGAAACCAAGAACAAGAAGATGAACACTTTAGGGAATGGAGGCCTGCCTGTCTGTTTCAGGATGAGTGAGAGCCTTGTTCCATGTTTATAAGTTCAGGCTTAAGTGATCAAAGAGTAACAGGTGGGGCCTCAAATTAAAATGGGCTGTTTGATAAGAAGCTGAATCACAATGAGGGAAATCCAGCAAGGACAACATATATGCCTCCCAACACGGAGGGCTAAATCATTTTAACTCTGGGTTAATAGTATGACTAAACTGTTCATTTTAATAAGAACAATACTTAAGGATGCCATCTTTATTAAAAGTCTAAGAACTGTTAAAGAGATTGTCATTGGATGTAAATAGCTGTTCATACCATGACTTTAGTCTGGAAAAAAAAAAAAAAAACATGAAGGGAATTTTCCTGAAACTGCTCACTCTGACTTAAGGATGAATTTACTACATTTAAGAGGTCAAAGGTCACTTTCTTGTAAACACAATAGGGATTGATTAATGGATGGATGGCTAGATAAATAAATGGATAGATGTGTAGATAAACAGATAGAAAGAAAACTGATGAACAGATGGATGAATGAGTGGATCAATGAATGAATAAATGAATCAATAGATGATCAATATACTTATGGATAGGTGGGTAGATGGATAGATCAATAGATGGATGGAAAAGTTTATGAATGGATGGACAGAAAGATAAATAGACAGATTGATGGATGGTTGATTGATGGGGGTATGAGTAGATGGAGTAAAGGATAGATACACATTTAGACATCTTGAAATCTAGACTGACTCAGATAGATAGATAGATAGATAGATAGATAGATAGATAGATAGATAGATAGATAGATAGATAGATAGATAGATAGATGATAGTTAGTTTGGATAAATGGTATGGTGGGATGGAAAAAAATGTATGTATGTATAGATAGTTGTAAGAATAGTTGGTTTGGTGAATAGCAGTCTTAGAAGGATGGATATGTGGATTGATGGATGGATGGATGGAGGGAAAACAAAAGATACAATTTGTCATGATTTACTGCTGTAGAAAAAGATTTATTGATTGGTTGATGGATAGACATTTTGACATCTTGACATCTAGACTGACACATAGATAGATAGATAGATAGATAGATAGATAGATAGATAGATAGATAGATAGATAGCATTCATGGAAGGATAGATAGATGGATGATAGATGGATAAATGTATGACTGGGTAGACAGAAGGATAAAGTGATTTGTGAATAAAAGGATGGATGGATGGCTAGAGGGATGAATGGATGGATGCATAGATTGCTGTGAAAATAGATGGATAGATATTTAGATAAAAACTGATACATGAATATGACTTAAACCTCATTTTGCTCTTCTGCAGTTTGTGATTTAATACTACAATACAGAAATCCTCAGACGCATATTTACATGTATTGATGTTAATCTTGTTATGCAGATAAACTCATCTACATGCAAGCATGTAACACATAAATTTCATCCACACTGCTTTTTTTTTCTTTTATCTGTACCATGAAAGCCTCTGGAATGAAAGGAAGATAAAAATAAAGATGATGAGATGCTGAGACAGAGCTAAATCAAAGACAAACTCGTTTTATGTATTATTGACAGGATCCTGTTTGGTTACCTTTGAGTCTGGAATTTGCTTTTTTGTGAGGATGATTTAACTGTTTTTATTATTGTTGTGGTGATATATTTTTTTCTATTTTTGACCCAAAGAAATGTCTTCACTGCACAACAACAGCCTTTAAAGAGTACAGTGCTGCTCAATAGAGGGACATGAAGACAGAAGATCAGTGGCGTTCAAATAAATTGTATTTAAGAAATGAGGATTTCAGGAGCCATGAGAGATGGAGAAAAGAATTATGAAAAAGAATGCAAGTGTTTCTTAACCGGAAGGTAGAACAGGGAACATCTGAATCTTAAATAATGAGATAAATAATGTAAGACAGTTATTGAAAGTTATGAATATTCCAGTCACACTCTATTTTAGAATAAAACAATACTAAATGAAAGGCTGAACTTGAATTATAATGTTGGCCTACTTTATGTGACACATTTAACTTTCTTTAAAGACTTCCTAGAGAGACTTTACTTCTTAGAAAGAGTACAGCATCAGTTATTCTGAAAAGAAAGAAATCACAATGTTTACAGGAAATAAAGACATTGCTCTATTGGCTATGGGATTGGTGGGCGTTGTGAGTAATCAGAGACCTTTTGCACACATGAAACCCCAAAATATCCTGAAATACCAGGATTTCCTTCCCAAAGAAATTATCATCACATCCTTGAATCACAGATATAGGCAAGAAAGTTTGTCTCACTTCTGGACAAAAGGACCTTATTAACCTTAATATTAGTTGCATAATCAATAAATATTTGTGACAAATTTTACTTAAAATAGTATGGATAAACTTATTTACAATATCACATACCAAGACATGTTTGCATGCCTCATTAGATATTTTAGAAAAAACTTTAATTTATTTAGAGCATTTCAGGTCATATTTCTTGCTCATTATATTTTTGAATAAAATATTCATCTACTCTTGAAATATGTATAACTAGAAATTAACTCTTGCTAAGACTGGAGCCCTTGTAGTGAGTCTTATTCATCCTAAAAATATATTTAGTATTGTTTACTTCGGAGCAAAGCCGAAGCAAAACTGTCCCTGAGGAGAATTTGAAGTGTCAAAGTTTGAGGCTTGTTTGAAAAATGTGTTGTCAAAACGAGTTAAGCGTTTAAAATCCTGTAGTGTGAGGAAACCTGAAACCGACCCTGAAACTGACAGAAGTGGAGCCCTGAAATCTAAATCTGTGCTGAGTAAAAATTAACAGAGCCTCATGCGCCTTTACAAAAAAAGTGAGAATTATCTCCCTTCAGCTAAAAAAAAAATCTTTACACTGCCTTTTTTTCCTGACCTCATCTCCCCCTTAATACTCCCTAGTACAGTGAAGAGAAGAAATTGATCATTTACTAAATAAGAACAAAAAGTGAAGAGAGCAGGAGAAGCAGAGCATCTCACTGGAGATCCCTGAACTTGACTTCTACCTCTGTTTGAGCTTTATGGAGCATATTTAGCACATCTGTGGAAAATAGGAAAAAACAAGGCAACCCTCCTGCTTTAAACAGCACCTTACTTTATTAAACAGAAGTGTGGTCCCACCTCCATGAATCATGCAGCATCCAGCAGCACAAGAAGTACCTCACAGTCCAACAGCTGGCCTGTAAAGACTCCCTCCAAGGAGAATTTCAAAGACATATGTGGCTTACAAGGACACCGGACGCTACCTGGAAGTCTGTTTTATTTTGGAGAACTGAGAGAAATATTCCTATGTGACATCATACTCTGCTGTGCCCATATTATTGGTTAGTCTAAAGGTGCGTTCACACTTGGCGACCAAAATCGTGACACAAACCCAAGTCCTGTCGCCTGTTCATAGCTAGTTTTGTCGCCATCACCGTTGCTCAGTAAAGTCACACCCACTCGAGTTTCACCCCGTGATCATATCATATATCATTTAATAGGATGCATTAGCTGAGGTCGCCCAAGTGGCGTTCTGTGATAAGTGTTCAGGATAATCAATACTGTAATACAGGAACAACAAAAAAGGTTACATTGATGTTTTTCTCACTTTCAGTTTGGCAAATAAAGTTACATAGTATTTACTGAAAATAACAAATTTACAGATTATGTCAGGATTTATTATACTAGCAATTTTTTAAATTTTAAAACCAAAAAGTGTTGCTTGGTTAAGAGGGTTATTGACACGATTCAAGACAATTTAAACTACTTTTTCAGTACAATGAAAAAATGGTGTGCACTTGTTTTAGTGCATTATGTAAAATTTACCTGCGTATATCATTTTTACAAATGTATTTTGTGACAAAGGTTTTATTAAAAAAATACAGCCGATTCAATATTACATTTTTATTAAAAAGTCAGGCATATTCCAGTTATGAAAAAGATGTGTAGAGTGTCATACATAGTATGTTGTCCTGGATTTTGTTATGTTTTCTTCATGTTTACAATTTCTTGATGTCTGACCTGTCAAACTCCGCCCTTTACAGGAAGTGATCCTTAGAAAGTTTCACCCTCCTTAGAAACGGCTACAAGGTTAAACAAAATATGTCATTGCTGCCCTGTCCCATTTAAAACAATTGAAAATAATTCACTTTTTGAATATAAAAATTTGGCCTCAGTAAAAGAATAAAGACAAAACTACAGTAGGGTGTATGAGGGCAATTCAAAAAATATTACAGGTGAATGATCTTGGTGATTTCATCTAACTTTAACTTTTCCCATCAACAAAAATGCTTCTAATATTTCCACTAAACATTTCTAGAACACCAAATATTGTCAGGGTTAAAATGTTTTCTCTTACCTTTGTGTGTAAGTAAGTTTCTTTTGTGATTTTTCATGTTGACATAAGATAAAGACAACAGCTCCATAACAATGCATTTAAACTGACTCCGCCAGCACAAAAATAGTAGAATTAATAAACATAAATAAAGACAAAATACAAAGATTTGCAAATCCTTTTTTGACCTATGTTCAATTTAATACACTATAGTAGAAGATATTTCATGGTCAAATTAACAGACTTAATTTTTTTTTTTTTTTTTTTGCAAATATTTACTAATTTTAAATGTAATGCCTGCAACAGTTCCATAAAGGCAACATTGCTGTACACCAATACAATCTGCCAACTTTACAGTGAGCAACAGCTCACCAGCTTCTAGTTCTCTTAACAGGTAAATGTAAACAAGTCCATAGGGAATGTGGTTTCATATCACTCTGCTGAATATGCTTTTTTTTTGTCTTAGCATCCGAAATAAACCTTTATTTTTACCTTATGGCACAGAATACTGAGCTCAACAATCTTGCTACTCAAAACCGGTTGTGTATTCCCAGATCATAGAGCAGCAACAGCTACAGCTAGCAGCTGAGCTCCAACAAGTGGTGGGTGGCTTCATTTTACAACAATCAGGGTTCCCAGTCTTTGCTAGAAATTATTTTCCAGGACTTTTCCAGGACATCACACAGGTGTTGACAACTACTTTCATTAGAAAGTAGCTAGCTAAAAACTACATGAAAACTTGCTAATCTCTTCTCAGGGGCTTCTTTGGAGGAAAATAAGTCCTTACAGGGGTCTGAAAAGTTTGTAAATCTAGAAACAAAGTCACATGGAAACACTGGGTAGTGGGACTAGACTGGGGGAACATGCAAATTTGATTGGCTGGTAGCATGGTGCGCTGCACAGGCTGGCTGGCTAGAGGCATTGAAACTCTGCAGCCCAATTTTGAGATGACATGTAGGCTATGCACGAATGATTTAACCCATTTGCGTTCACCAACAAGGTTGACAGAAGCAGAGGGAGGATTAATAATTTTCCAGAGCAATTCTAGCTTTTCCAGGACATTTTACTTTTTTCCCATTTTCCATATGTTTTCCATGACTGGAAAATTGGTCAATCATTTTCCAAGTTTTCCAGGACGTGTGGGAACCCTGAACAATTGACATGCTTCGGTCCTTCCGACAAAAAATGATTGTGTGAAAGTGTGAAAGAAAATCAAACATAATGAAAAATGAAACAATGCTGCGACTTCATCCCAGGACTTAACAGAGTTTGAGGTATTTTAGGTGTGAAAGGTGTGAATAATGATTCAATTTTGCCTGATTTAAGTGTCACTGCAGCACCCTCAATACCCCAACTTCCTACATCCCTGCCTTCAAACTCAAAAATAAAGTTGTTGAGATGTTTCTGCAAACTAATATGGAGTAAAAACTCAGTGGTACCTCTCTGCTTTCTCTGTCCCGTGTCACGTTTTACAGTACAGCTGTGCAGAGTCCCTGTCTGTGAACTGAATCAGAGAGGAGTATGTGTGTGTCTGCCTCGCTCATATCTAATCGCACACCAGTCTGCATCCTCCATTAGCGGTACAGTAGCCTCTGGGCTTGCTGTGTTTCTGTGAGTGTGTAAGTCATGGTGTGCCGTTAAGAGTTAAGCCATGAGTCCTGTCAAAACCTCCAGTAAACACACACAGAAGCTCATTTGCTGTGGACGCTCAACAGCCAAAAGACAAGACAAACAAGGCGTGAAACAGAAGAAGACGTTCTGTGCTACAACTGCCGTTTTGTGAGTGAATACTCGGTGCTCTCGCCTTATTTGGACTCGTTTACAGTAAACAGATGAGTTAGGAATTCTGTTTATCTGGTGTCAAGGGGGGTGCAGGGGATGGTGGGAGATATGGGAAAGACGGAGAAGAGGCAGAGCGGCTCGGTGCATACAATGATCTATTTATCAATTCCCCATCCCCTTCCTCTTCTTCTCCGCCCATCCTCTCCTCTCCTCCTCCTCCTACTGACTGGCCTACTTGCTCTATCCCCTTCAGAGAACTTTAAATTCAACTTAACAACACTTTTTTGGCTGCTGCGTCGCTCCTCTCCCCCTTTTCCCCCCCTCCGCCCCCGCCTTCATTTAATTTATGGTCGATTGCTCATCTTCCTCACTACAATAAGATACAGTAGAGACAATTGGCTGCCTCCTTCCCTCCCGTTATTACCCGATTCAAATGTGTGTGTGTAGAATGTGTTTGTGTTTGTGTGGTTTGTTGTGGGATAAAGGACAGAGAGAAAGCAGGGAAGACAATACAGAGGGGATGTAAGAGCTGGAAAGCTGCTGCATCGCTTTAATTAATGTCTAAATATAAAGACTTAAATAAACGCTCAGAGGATGATTTTGAAGAAACACATGCCTATTTCCTGTAGGCATATAGCTTAATTAAAAATGTGACTTACTGAGGGAAGATAATGTCCGTCTGTAGAGTGAAAAAAAGAGAGAAAAGGTAAAGAAGGAGGAAATAAGAGGTGAGAAAAAGGTGAATAGACTCAACTATTAGAAAAGTTTAAGCGCTCTAACTATGGTTTAACATAACCTGACAGGTTAAGTTAAACCATCCACACAGAGATGAATTCAGGCGTAGGTTTTAAATTGTAAAGCCATTTTGTCCACATGGATACAGCATTTTGGGTGTCCGCAAATGCACAGTTTTGAAAACGTGTCTCAGATTAAATAGATCTGAAAATGCCGGCCTTGCTTCCCTGTGAGTACAACAAATATTGATATTTTTAGAAATGATGATGTCAAAACCTAACCTTGAGCAGATGGATCTGCCTGATTCATTTTCTGAAATCCTGCATGTCCATCTTGTTAATCTCCACTGTCCAATGATTTCACGGCTTAATGCTTAATGGCCCAATCAGGGAAGAGAGGCTGGAGGTGCAGACGTGACGACATCAGGAAGTGACTGCATGTTTGAAAACAATGGCGGCATGTGAAACGGTCTCCGTGAATGCAGCAATATCTGCAGTTTTATCAGACATGGACTCAAAAGGAACATCACTTAAAGCTCTCTTATGGGAAATTCTGGTTTTGCTCTTCTCCCGACCGAGGATCACTGCTAGGAAACTGGAGATGGGGAAATGCTGCACAAACGATGCCGGTAGTCTGGTAGCCCGGAGTCATGGTTACTCAATGATACCTGGTGAAATATGCTCTCCTCAGAAGTTTACTGGGAGAACTTGGTGGGGATTGTTGTTTACGAGGTTCATGTCACATATAAGTAGTTAATGATACATCTGTGTTGTATACTTTAATGTAAGACAATCATCTAAGGACTGAAACGTACTTTAAGCTAACAGCTAACAACAGGTTCTCGCTGCTATGTCATACTGTGGCTTGATGTGGATTGGTCTGTGATGAGTGTGACGAGCAGAATGATCATCCCGTTACCAGCTGCAGATGTTTTTTGAAGGTTTTGCCTCTGAAAACATTTTTGAACGGCTCTTTCCCAGATGGACTAGTGAAATATTTCCGTGACGGATACATTGAACTATCCGGCTGGCATGTCGGGCTAGTCAAAACCCCATATCTCCCTCAAACTGCATGTGCTAACCTTAACAACAGCAGAAACAATGGCGGACTACAGTGTCGCGTTGATCCTGCAGAAGCAACTGAGCTTGTTAGGGCTTTAACAGCAAAATCTTCTGCTCCTCTATCACCACCGTGAGCATCAAGAGTATACGTATTTAAATCAGCGACATGTTGTATGCACTTACCCCATGTCTTCCTCTCTGGTTTTGGTATATGTATGCGGTGTTACAGCACCACTTACAGGCCTGCCATATATACAACAGCATTTTCAGTGTCTTCACGTGGACGAACACATTTCTTGAAATTATGCTGTCTTTAAAGACAACATTTAAAAAAAAAAAAAAGTTTTTGGCTTTGTGTGGACAGGGCCTGATATTCATTCTTACTCACATGCTGTAGGGGAGATTTGGTTGGTTGTCACAGGGACAGATATCACATTGCATATTATAGCCAAACCTAAAAATACCATTTCATCATGTACAGTGCTTAAGACATTTATGAGACCAAGAATGAAAGCCTTAGGCCACAGCTGCCCTAAAGTAACAGCACTGGTAATTACCAAAATCATTTTTGTAAAAGAGGAACTTAAACCAAAATGATATCTTAATTATTATATTTTAAATTTCTAAAATATAATAATTATTGTTATCCATGAATTTTTTTTTATGTTGAAGCAAATTATTATTTCTTGATTATGATGTCAAATTGCAGTTACTTACTTTCATTCCTGAACAGAAAAAAAGGTTTTACTTGTTGACTGTTTTGTTTGATTAATTTCTGACTTCTCAGAGAAGCAGTAATCCGGCTCAATTTGGGTATAAAAAGATGGATTAATTTCGAATATTGTCATTCCTGTTCAAAATGTATGTCCAATAACATTTTCAATTTTAAACCAGTTTTTAATAGATTTCTAGAATTTTTAAGTTTTCTCATTTTATGACAGGTGGTCTAATAACTTTGTTGTGCACTGTCTCTGGCCTGATAACAGGCTGTGGATAAAACATGAAACACATTCTCGACCCCAGTTAGTTGTAAGATTTTAAAGTTTTTTACAAAGCTAAACAATTATTTATTGTATTTTCTTAGTGTTTCAGAAACAATTATAAGACACTGTGCTTAAATGTATTTGATTTATTCTTAAGTTGAAGCAAGTGTAAGCAATTTATAGAACCATGAGTATTTTTAATCAACAATGTTATGCAGTAAAAATACTGTTTATTTCTAAAATAACATGATTTTATTGTCATTTGCACATTAAAATTCATAGAAATGAATTGGCTACTAAATGCAGTGATGATACAATAAGGATGTAAAATAACAAGTGACTTTTGTGAGACCAAGACATCACACTGTAATATCACAACTGATTTTACAGGGATGCCATGTCTGTATTACTGTAAAATTACAGTTAAGTGTTGCTACAATACAAGTGAATTGTGTATTTGCAGTAATATACAAGCACTTTAAAGTATGATGTTGATACAGTTAAGTGATTTTACAATGCAACTCTAATTTTGAAGAAGTGTTGTCAGGGTTACTGTGAAGTAAGACTGTTGAGATGTTTTTTTTCAGACTGCAATATTTTAAAACAGGCAGTCAAATTCTGTGAAATACACAAAGCTCTATTAGATCTGCTGACTACACAGTTTCCCTATTGTGACTTTATTGCTCTTAAGCTTTGGTATCCATAAGACTAAGAACAATTTCTTTTGGCAGCTTGATACCATACATTCATGCTAGGATCTCTAAACAAAAGGAGATAATTCACATTTTTGGGACCACTTGAAGCTGTGCAAATATGTACATTTGGTGTGCTTGTCTTTGTGCAGCAGCAGGATGGTTTGGTCCCTGTTTGCCAGAGCAAATTGACAATTCTGTTTTGCTTTATGCATTTAGCCAAACACAATGTTTATGTTAGCTGCCTGCTTGCTGGAGTGGATAATATTTTGTTTTACCTAAACAAATAAATAAATATTCTAGTGGTTTTGAACCTTCTCCAATTTCCTTTTCATGAAAACTGATACCTGAAGCAGTGTTAAATGATGGTTATGTGTTCCAGTTCTAGATTTGAAGTCTTCACAAGTGGACTGATTATAGTATTAAAGGCTGACCTCTGTAATTTTCATCCACTTAAATGTTTCTGTGTTTTGCTGTGTGATAATGTTACAGATGCAAATTAAGATGGCAACTAAAATGTTCTATCATTTGGTCTATCATTATCATTTGGACGTAGGAGGTGGGGAAGATTCTTTTTAGTATTTAAAATAACATGTAAAACAGGTGTTATGAAATGAAACCCTCCAGAGTCTGTGTTTTGACTGTCCTCAATCCAGTGGTAAATACATTTGAATTAAAGGTTTCAACTCCAGGCTGTTATGCTGTGAAATGCTGAAAATAAACAAGATGGTTGATGTGGAACTTTGTCCACGTTGCCCACAAAGAGGTCATTTTTCTTAGATGTAACAAACAGAATTGGATATGAGAGGCTGATGTATTTACTGAAAGGTAACAACCACTAATGTGTTAAATAATTCAGGATCATTCACTACTGTGACAAGGGTTTTATCTTTCTGGAATTTAATTTCCCAGAAAATAGTTAAAAAAACTAATTTTGTAGGTTATGATACCATAGCTCAAGACACCTTGTTGAATCTGTGCTGCAACAAATTAAAGCAGTTCTGACAGCAAAAAGGTGTACCTAATAAAGTGACCAGTGAGTGTAGTAGTCTCCTATGTTGAAATTAGTACAGAGATTGGCTAATGGAGCCTGTCCCAGCAGCCATTGGGCAAGAGGTGGGGTACATCCTGAACTGGTGTCCAGCCGATCACAGGGCCATGTATAATATTATACATAAATAGTATGGCACGCAATTCCTGGCCTTTCGACTGTCTGAGGGGAAGAAAAGGGGTCCAAATAACTGACTGTGCATCCCACTTTTTTGCACCCCCTCAAACCAACCCTAAAACGTGGATCTAAAAGCACTTCAGTCTGTTGATTGGTCACGAAAATAGTCAATTCTCATTCGCCTGAAGTGAAAACGAAAGCACCTACCTTGCCATGTTCAAATAAATTGGATTTAGGGTGATTTGTTGTCTGCTGTTGCTGTAAAGAATGTCCACACAAAACAATGCTCCATAGAGCACTGGAGTGCTGGCAATGGAAACGCAAACAAGATCAGGGTCGACCGCACTAAATGGTCCCAAACTGTGCTGAACCAACCAGACCACTCAGAGGAAACAAAGTTTTAGAGAGTTGGATTTCTTTTACAAAATGTTATCCAGTATCGTATGAAAAGGCATTTTAATTGAAATGCAAATCCTTCAGACTAAACATGTGTCACAGCACACATCTTAACTGGGATTTTCAATCTGAAACTCATGATACACTCTCCATTTTGTGTTAAAAACCTAAAGCACAACAGTACATCATCCCAGCATTTTGATCTCCCCACCCTGAGCGACATGTCAGGAGCAAACTGCTGCTGTGTAAATGTGTCAAATAGCTGCAAAGATGAAAGGTGTCATTTTTTTGGGGGACGTCTCTCAGTTTGTCACTGTTTGTTTGTAGCGTGGCAGCTATGAAGCCATTTAGGAAAATAACATCATGTTTGTTAATCCTGCGTGCAAAAGCTCTTCCCGGATTTCAGAGGTCAGGATGCAGGTTAGGTATATGTTGCATCATCTCCAAAAAAACACTGAGCAACAACATCCAGGGTGATGAATGAACACATCAGCCGGTGCAACAGTGTGCCTCTGTGGTGTGTGTTTTCTGTAAGACTTTTTCTTTGGCACCGTCAAAGCTCGATGGCACAGAGGGATATCAGGCTTTGGCTACAGCAGACAGTTCTTGTAAGTGGGATCAAATCCATTGTTGGCTTAAGTCTTTTCAAAGGATTTGTACGAAATAAAAAAAAAGATATATATATATAAAAATACCAGCAGACGTATCCGTTTAATGAGAGCGAGCCGGGGGAATAGGGGATTGTTGTGTCTGTGTGTTGTGAAGATTGGTTCTTGTAGCTGTTTGATCCTCCTGCATCAGGGTTCATGTGTGTGTAAGACATGACAAATCAGCGTTTTCTCATTTCTGCCCGAGCTGTACATCTTCCCGGAGCATGTTTTTGTTTTTGTATGTAATCAGAGTAGCAAGAACCCAAAAGGAGGGACAGGAAGAGAGAGTGGGTGTCATGACTGCTGCCGCTGATGTGCTTTTAGAGAGAGAGACAGAAACAAGGGTGGGGGGATTACACTGAAAGGATAACTCAAAGCTGATTGAAGGCCGTGGCGGGGCCCTGATCATGTGACCGGCTCATGTTGGTATAATAGTATCATAGTTTCTCCCTAACACCCGTCCGTCACTCGTAAAGCTGCTAAAAAGCAAGAGTTCAAGTTTATATTTGGAAAGTTCAGGCGCTTATTTTGTAAGAGAAAAAAACAGGTGGATTTATGCTCTTTGGACGATTTGTAGGATCCTTTTTTTTTATCATTGTAATGTTTCCATTTAAATCTCAGAGCTTATCATGTAGAAGTTTCTGGGACAAAAAGGAGATTATGTGGAGCAATTTTGTTATTTCTACTCCTACAGGGGCACAGTATGAGCGGCTATGATGGTCAGACAGGCCTGGTAGAAAACAACACATGACATCCACTTCAGTAAAAATGAATAAAACTGGAAGTGTGAAGAGCCCACAAACCTCCACCAAGGAATGTCCAACATTGTTTGGTGAGTTATTGTCTAAAATGTGGAAAGCTGCCCTACTTTGCAATGTTAACAAATCCTTGGAAACATTCTTAGATCCGCAACCGGATGTGGATCATCACCAAAATGTTATCAGCTTTCCCTTGTGCCATGACCAGTATTCCCCAAAAAAATAATCAGAATTACCTGAGAAGGTATTGAGTTATCTGCAAAAGTGTGGAACACTACACTATGTCCCACTGCTAAGAAATACTGGAACCATTCCTGTATCCACGTCCAGAATCAAAATAACACAAAAATTTAAGCACTTCTTCCTTGTGCCATGACCAGTATTCCCTGAAAATTTTGTTATAAGCAAAACAATGTTATCAAATTGTTGGAAACATTCCTTGCTCCACATTTGGATTCAGATCACCACCGAAATGTTATCAGTTCCCCCTTATGCCATGACCAATATTCCCTAAAAATGTCATCAGAATATTTTGCAAAGGCTTTGAGTTATCAGCGAAAATGTGGAACACAGCACTATGTCCCACTGTTAAGAAATACTGGAAACATTCTTGGATCCACATCCAGGATCAGATCAGCACCAAAATCAAAGCACTTCTTCCTTATTTATTCCCTGAAAAGGTTATTGAAATTCATTGAGAACTTATTGTGTTATCTGCAAAAATATGGAAAACTGCCCTATCTTACAAAGTTAACAAATCCTTGGAAACATTCCTAGATCCACAATCGGATGTGGATCATCACCAAAATGTTATCAGTTCTCACTTGAGCCATGACCAATATTCCCTAAAAATATTATCAGGATTATTTGAGAAAGTTTTGAGTCATCAGTGAAAATGTGGGACACTGCACTATGACACATTGTCAAAATAAACCCTGGAAGCATTCCTGGATCCACATTCACATTAAGCTCAGCACCAAAGTCTAAGTCATCCCTCCCTGTGTCATGACCACCATTCTCTGATAATGTTTTCAAAATCCATTGAACACATATTGTATTATCAGCAAGAAATGTGGAACTATGTCACACTGCTATGAAAGCCCTGGAAACATTCCTGGATCAACATCCAGAGTCAGATCAGCACCAATATATAAGCACCTCTTCCTTAAGCCATGACAAACATTCCCTGAAAATATAATCAAAGTCTGTTTTCAACTTTTCAAGCTTTCTTGCTTATAGACAAATGGACAAAGATTGGCAGAAAGTAGCCTCCTTGGTGGAGGTAATGAACCCAAAGAGAAGCATTGATAGTTGTGATGTGTTTGTTTATGCATTTTGCAAGGATGACCCTGAAGCTGTAATCAGTTGTGTTTGACTGTCAGCCCACCATGAGGGACTAAATCTTTTACCACACATGATTAATGCCCATGATCATATGTGTGCTAAGGCATGACCCATGTTCTCTTACTTTACAAGTGAATTTAGAGAAAAGTGTCAACAAATGTCAAAAGTTTCATTTGAAAAGTCCTCATATAGAAGTTGACTACACGTCCGCCTGCATTTCTGTTTCCACCCACAGAGTTCAAAATTAGCATTACATATGTTGCCCTATATAAATGGACTTGTGCTTGAATAGCACTTTTGTAGCTGACGGCTCAAACTGAGTCTCTACACTGCAGGTCACACTGATGCATTCACACCAGTTTGCTTTCACATTCACTTACTGACAAGTGAGGTTTCTATATATGTTGTCCATCTATATCAGCTTACATACCACATGCTTTCATACTCTTTTACATGCCACTGATACAGCAGTGGGAACAATTGGGGTAAAGGGTCTTGACCAAGGACACATCCCTACGTGACAGATGGAGCTGGGCTTTAACCCTCAACCCTCCAGTTGATGGTGAAGTGACTTTCCCCTTGCTGGAGCTTATCAAATATTGGTTATTTCAGTGAAGCTTTCTTTTCTGCAGCAAATTAAGGGATATACACTATATTGTCAAAAGTATTGGCTCATCTGCCTTCACACACATATGAACTTGAGTGACATCTCATTCTTAATCCAGAGGGTTTAATATGATGTTGGCCCTTTGCAGCTGTAACAGCTTCTACTCTTCTGGGAAGGCTTTCACAAGGTTTAGGAGTGTTTATGGGAATTTTTGACCATTCTTCCAGAAGAACATTTATGAGGTCAGACACTGATGTTGGATGAGAAGCTATGGCTTACAGTCACCACTATAATTCATCCCAAAGGTGCTCTATTGGGTAGAGGTCAGAACTCTGTGCAGGCCTGTCAAGTTCTTCCAAACTAAACCGGCTCATTGATGTTTTTATGGACCTGCTTTGTGCACTGTTGCACAATCATGTTGGAACAAGAAGTACTGTTCTTGAGCTAATCTGAAGGCCACATAAAGGTTGGAGGTCTGTAGCTGTTGACTCTGCAGAAGGTTGGCGACCTCTGTGCACTATGAGCCTCATCATCCACTGACCCCGCTTTGTGATTTTAGGTGACCTCTCACTTTGTGGTTGAGCTGCTGTCATTCCCAATCGCTTCCACTTTGTTATAATGCCACTAGCAGTTGACTGTGGAATACTTAGGAGCGTGGAAATTTCATGACTGGGCTTATTGCTCAGGCGGCATCCTATCACTGTACCACGCTGGAATTCACTGATTTCCTGAGAGCGACCCATTCTTTCACAAATGTTTGTAGAAGCAGTCTGCATGTTGAGGTGCTTGATTTTATACACCTTTGGCCATGAAAGTGAAATCACTGAATTCAAGTGAGGAACACTTGCATATTTTTGCCATATAATGTATTTTAGCATGTTTTAAGTTGGGCTGTATCAGGTGTAAGACAATAGTCAGTGAAGTGGCTGAAAAGGCTCCCAGCAGTGTTGTACCTTTAAGGAGAACAAGCTCAGAGTACAAGTAAGGTACACTGCTGCTGGTGGGTACAGTTGTTTAGAATTAATATGTGAGTTTTATGGAAAAATAAGCCAAAAACTATGTTGGATCAAATGTTCAATTGAGCAAACATTTCAAAGTGCTCTATTTTTACTTCATAAGTCCCTGTGTTTGGCACTATTTTACTATGCAGGAAATGGTTGTGTTCTTCTGTCTGTGGGCATTGATTCCACTGATCTGCTGATTAATGTAGAGGAACACATAGCCAATTGTCACATCATAAAACAGTGCCAAACACAGACCTCCTAAATGAAAATAAGATGCTCCGAAACGTTTTGCCTAACTGTTCCCAACAATCCAACATCATGGCTCGTTTTGACATAAAACTAACACAGTTATTATAACTGTTCCCTCCCATTGCAGTGTCTGCGCACACTCTCTTTACTCTCTTCACTGACTTTAATCGAGTACCTGATACAACCCAGCTTCAAAAATCCTGAAATATCCTTTTAAGCAGACTCAAGAGCAGTTTTGTTTATATGCCTTCCCCTTGATATTCACAAAGCTGAGACACTTAAACATAAAAATCTGTGCTTCAATGACACCTTAGATACGTCCTTCATAAGCGTGTGGAGTTTAGTGTTCTCACCTTCTTACCGCAGGACGCCCGAGCTGCTGAAATAACCTCGAAGACGAGGTGAGCATGACACACCAAAACAGCACTGTTTATTTACGAGGCTGTGTGGAGGCATCCTGACAGTTTGAGCTACTGCAGCTATACGGTCCTCCCTGCTTTAGGTAAAAAAAGAGGGGGGGTAGTTGTTAGGTAGGTAGAAATATGGAGAGAGGGGATCAGGGTGACAGAGGGAGAGGTTGGTGTGTTTTCAGCTGATCCACTTCCTCACTGATGTTGCCTCTCATTTGTCTTGGCTGGAAAGTGAGTACAAGGATGGAATACTGATGACGCCTCACTCACTCCCTCCTCCTCTCTTTCTACCTCTCTCTCATCCTCATCCCCCTTCATTTATCCTCTCCTCTGCACATACTCTACATTCTGTCTGCTCAACTGATTTCCCTCCTCCCTCTCCTCCCTCTCTCTCTCTCATGCTTTCTACCCCCCCTCCTCTCTTCTGATGCAGCTGCACTCCGTCGACCCAAATTTCCCATCATCCTTTCTTGCCCTCTGCTCTCTTCAGTAATACTTTATTTCACTTTCACACATTTCAGCATTAGTTATGCTTTTCTTTAATACTAACACATCATCTATAAAGCATGAGGACTTATTCATGTGTCATTTCTAAAAAACAGCTGTGTGTGCTTTTTATAGGTAGAAGAAAAGCATTAGGACTTAACTTGCAACCAATGAAACATCCTAATTTATTCAACATATGATCCCAACTGTAGATAACTGGTTTCACTTCAATCGAATATATCTAACAATGGAATTCAAATGTTAAAATAGGAGACACGTTTTCTTGAGAAGTTATGAAAGACAGTCATGTTAGCTAGTTCTGGCTACAGGTGAAGCACTTAGCTAACAAAAATGGAGAGCCTTACACATACAGGAAATCCCTCATAAACCATACAGTATCATTTCAGTTTAACCCAAGTGGTCTACAAGGGCAAAATACTGTAGATCAGGCTCTTTATAGACCGTTTAAAGATGCCACCCCTGAATTGAGAACCAGCTGAAGGATTTAGACCACCTGAATTAGCTTCTGTCCATTATCGGAGCTACAACTTATCAGTCATTTTATTGCAAACATTACTTTTTGATAGTGAAACAATATGACAGGATCTCATAAAAAAAGGCCCAGAGAGGAATTTTTGGCAAACACTTAATCATCTATAAATTGAAACAATTTGGATGACTAAATTATGACTAAAACTAAAAGATACTTTAGGCAAAAGACTCAAACTAAATTAAAAAGTGCTGTCAGAATTTACACTGCATGGAAAAAGCCTCTGTGTACAAGATTGAGAAAAAAAAAAAAACTCCACTCCCATTGCCTGAAAGTTGGCTGGTAATTGGCTAGACCTTGGCTGGCATTTAGCTGAGATGGAAAATTGAAGCCACTGCATCTGTTTAAAAGTTACTAGAGCTCTAATAGAGTGTTTTGGACAGAGTGAGAATAAGAGGTGGATCAGGGTTACTTGTATATGCAAACTAGGAGGTTTTTTAGCATACTCTAGCAGACAGCAAAATCAAATACATGAACATAGTTGAGGCAAAATACAGGCTCTTATATTTAAACATTTGAGTGTGAAATCCATGACATTCTCCCTTAAAAAATGAGCAGTTATTATGAAATATTACCTCTACTCTCTCTTCTCATCTGACCTGGCCCTACCGCTCCCTCTGCTCACTCTATCACTTACCGTCTACATTATCTAGCTCTGTTTCTCCTCCCTCTTCCTCTTTTTTCTTTCTGCCCTCTGCCCTCCTACCAATCCCTCCTCCTACCCTTCATCTCGCCTCCTTGTCTTTTCTCCTTTAGCTTTCTGCGTTCTCTAATTTAGCGCCGGCCCTCCTGCTCGCTCTGCCTCCCGTCACCTTTCGGGTTCTCTTTCCTTTTTTCCTCCTCCCGCCCCCATGCGAATGAGTTCCCAGTCTATGTGGGTCACGGGGGTGATGAGACGTGAAATCAGAGGTGTGTATATGTGTGTGTTTTTGTGACAGAGAGCAAGGGGGGGGTAACGGAGAGGAAACAGGAGGCAGAGTCTCGCAGAGAGAGGGGAAAAACAAAAGAAGACAGGACAGCTGTGCCTCAGTACAGGTGACGTCCGGCCTGCTCCTCACAGATCTCTGCATGCTCTTTAAATAGAAACATGTTATGCTGACAAAGTGAACACCAAGAGTCTGTGAGACTTCAACTTCTTGGGATATTTAACTTTGAATTTGGATTTTTAGTGTGGATAACAGGACTCCTTTGAGTTTATAGCAGCTGATCTTTTTGTTGCCATTAAATCTTTCTCTCAAGATTTGATTTAAAAAACCTGAAACAGATAAAGTATGAATCTTTAGGCAAGCCATGCTGGTTAACAAATCCCAATTCCAGTGAAGTACATGACTTTTGAAATTTCTTTTTATTGTTGTCTGCATTTTTGTCAATAAGTGGGTTACTACTTTGGCAGAAAACTTACAATTTCTGTCCCATTATGCCATGTTTCTTAGTTACCTCTGCCAAGGAGGTTATGTTTTCGCCAGGGTCTGTTTGTTTTTTCACTTGTCTGTTTGTCAGTTAGCAAGATTACACAAAAACTACTGGATGGATTTACATAAAAATTTTTTTACCAGAGATGTGGTTTGGTCCAAGGAAGAAGCCAATGCATTTTGGTGCTGATCCGATTCAGATTGACGTCCCAAAAAAACATTGAAGTTTATTACAGCAAATCCCATTCATTTATGGCATTATGGGAATTGTAGTTTATTTGCAAACTGACGTCAATGTTTTTCAAGCCTATGTCACCACATTTCCCAGCTTCCCTTGCAATGCCAGCGAAGTTCTCTACTCTGTCTCCAGCATTGTCCCACCCACAGCACTATCCAATTGGCTACACGCTCTGGTTACACACAGAGCCACAGCACAGCCAATCAGCACTGAAAGCTGTGCATGCAGTTCTACTCACAGACATAGCAGAGAGGAGGACATTTTGCCAATGGAGAAAGACCGGCGCTGTTCCTGGAGCCTTGGTATCTAAGATAAACTACAGCAGCAGACTCTCCTGAAATTGTAATAAACACCCCAGTCCTCTACAACTCACAACTACTAGTAACATCACTGTGAGCCCTTAACGTTATAGAAACATATGCGGCAGCTCTGCTCACTGACAGCCCCTCAAGCCGTGCCTGTTAATCACTCGAAACAAGGCTGCTGATCATGTCAATATGGAAATAATCTGTCATAGCTAAAGTCTGTGTGTGTGTGAGTAAAAACCTAACCCCCAAATTCCACATAGAGCGGACGCGCCGCACACTGAAGTGCCGTGGTTTTGCTCCAACCAGCAGGCTGGCGACATCATCATCTGTACAAGCAGCAGCAAATTGATTAAGTCAACAAGTTACAAGACCCACTACTAACTAGGTCACTCTATTGGATGATATTTATATCAACAATAATCACACTTCTTGCAGATTGATATTTTTCATTCCACATTATGAAAATAAATATAGGACTATAATGTTGGGTGGAAATCACAATTTATAGGTGGTACTGAGCTGCTTGGCGGAGGTCTGCGCTCGCGGAGTGCTTTTCTGGTTTCTTAGGCTTTAGATTTTTTTCTTTTTTTCTTTTTGTTTTAATGGCTTAAACTCACCTGAGTAGCAGTAATGTTTTCATTTTAGCCACTTTGCTTCACTTTGCTTTGGCCCGATGTTTTAGTTATTTTGAAGCTGGGTTGTATCAGGCTCTTGACAATAGTCAATGAAGTGGCCCAATGAAAGGGCTCCTGGCAGTGCTGTTCCTTTAAGGAAAACAAGCTCAGACAACCCATAAGGTACACCGCTATTGGCAGGTACAGCTTTTTTTTGCATAATTTTTCAAGTTTTAAGTAAAAACGAGCCATAAAACTATGTTCAATTAAAAGTGTTTGGCACTATTTTCACCATTTTCATGAAATAGCACCAAACACACAGACCTCCTGGAGGAAAAATAAAGAGCTCTGAAATTTTTCGCCTAATCGTACCCTCTAACCAGTAGACTGAGCTTGATCCCTATTAGCTACTTTACTGACTATTGTCAAGTACCTCATACAACCCAACGTAAAAACCCCCCGGAAATATTCCTTTAAGAAAAGACCTGATTCACATAGAAAAGGTGGACTAGACATGTACAAATGGGCTCAGGTCAGGAGTCAAACCAGCAGCTAATGCATCAAGGACTGTAGCCTCGACATGTGAAGCACCAGCTTTATAATAAGAGCTGAACCAGGCTATGTAGTCATGCTCTGAAATGATCATCTTGTCACGGTTATCATGTAATGGATTTTATGTGAGCTTAACTTGACGGTTATAATCCTGTTGTTTGTAGAAACGCTCTGAAATCTCATATGTCAGCTCATTTAAAAACAGGCCAGAAATAAAGTGTTGTATTTATGTTTTATTGTTCAGATTCACGCTGATCCCCTCCAGCATCAATGCAGATTTTCAAAATTGGAAATGATGTGAGATCATGATGCATTTATTACAATCTCTGAAAATCATTTTCTTCAGCCAATTCACATTTAGGATGATTGGAAGTGAGATTTATTTTATTCCTAGTGTCGCCTCAATTGGTTTCTCCCCTCTGTCACTCCTCCCCCTGGTGAACAGGAGTTTGATGGTGCTATATATCTCTTTCTCGCCTTCTGTTCTATAAAAAGACAAGATTTACGAAATGTCATCAGTGTTTGTAGGCAGCTTAACCAAAGGACTTCAACTGCTTGAGCTCCAAGGGGCTTCAAGCTATAGATAAGGGGCATATGCTCATAATTATTTTTGATTATTAAGACATGTACACTGAATTTTATGTCTCTGTCAGCATTAAGGTTGGCAAAGTTTTCATTTGCTTCTCTCCAAGTTTCACTCACTTGTTCAAACATTGCCAACTTATTTGTGAAATTTGCATTTGGTGTTTTAGGAATGTTCAGATGGAGCAGTAAATGCATTTTGTTGGTATGAACAGCTGATGTCAGCTGGCATCACTAAGGTCATTGATCAGTACTATGTATGTACAGTGCTCAGCATAATAGAGTACACCACTTCAGATTTGTCAGAAAACCTTTAGTTTCCTTTCAAAATCAGCATTTTCTATGGCATACTATACCGCAAAATACTTCCCCAAATGTGGGCCATTGATTGCAAACAAGATTTTTTTAAAGACAGAATGTCTCCTTTAAGCACACAAAAAGTTTTTTTTTTTTTTCAATTTAAGATCAGGATGCAAAAATGAGTACACCCCAATCAAAGGGGTGGGAGCAAAGCTAAATTTTAGTTATCATATTACCCTTATTTTCATCTTATGGTAAAAAAATATATTTTATATTAAACTCAGATTTGTCAAAACTTTTTCTTTTGTTCATTTAGATATTGATTAATACATTACTTTTAATAGGGGGTGTACTCATTTATGCTAGACGGTGTATATATATTTTAAACAGATCAATTAATATTTTGAATTTTCTTTAAACAGGTCACTGTGGTGCCACAGGCCAATCCAAGAGTTTTATTGGTAAGAATGTGGGGCTTAGTTTCTGAAAGATTTCATTAGGAATAAAAAGATAAAATCTAAATAAATAAAAAAATCAATGAAAGGAAAATAGGTAAATATGATAAAACTTGAAATGTTGTGGTATTAAAGGTTGAAAAAAAATGTAGATGAAAAGGTTTATGATTTAACATGTATAATTGCTTAAATTCTTCTTTTTTTCTTTGTATGTGAATGGCATTTTGTCTACTTTTATTCCTTTGTTTACATGTTCAAAATAAATTCAATACAATTCAATTCAATTCAATTCAATTCAGACAATATAAAAATAAAAAGAAATGTGTGTGCTAGGTTCCACTGTTGTCCTCAAATTCTCACACAATTTGACACATTTGTTTGAATAATCTCACAGTTTTAACATTTTCCCAGTAAATTTGAGATTTTCTGAGGATCACTTGAAGCTCTGTCTCTAGCTGCTGGGTGTCACAGAGTGGGCAGAGTCTGTCCTACTCAGGGAACCAGCTCTTTTTGTGACGACCTGTCTCTGCACATAATCTGTTGTCCCTGAGTCTGGACCTTGTCAGGACTTTTCTCAGTAAAGGATCTTTTACATTGCTTAGATAATCTGCCAGTCTGTATTCTCTGTTTGGGCCAAATTGCATTTCCTTTTGCTTTGTTTTTGGGCTGTTTCTTTCCAGTATTTTACAGAAATTCCTTACTGGTGTTTAATAATTTGACTGGTCTAATTGGTTGGAGGATGAGGTCCTGGGTCTGGTTTGGCTGTGTTAGGTGGTTGCTGTAGTTCTGGTCTCCTCCATAGGCTTTTCATCTGTTGTTTTAAGATATAACAGATGACTATTTAGTTATAGTTTTGTATTTCAAAAGCACCTTGGAAGATTTAAAAAAATATTTAATGCTATAATTCCCTTTAAATAAATGGAGAAGGGCCTTTTATTGGTCTTCGCTTGGGGTCTCTTAATCTAACTAACCCCTGTCAGTGTTGACTCAAGGTTCAGAGGGGCCCAGCACCTCTGCCCTCACTCAGGGTCTCTAATCTATCACACACTGACTGAGCCTCTGTGCTATTTGTTGTTTGTTTCCGTTCATTGGAGCCTCTGTGGCTCAGATTGACTTGTTGATTGACTGCTCCACGGACTGTTTGATCGACCGACTGTGACTGGGCGCTGTCACCGGCAGGCTGTTTGTAGGAAGCAAAGTGAACAAAACAAAGCAAAGTTTGCTTTCAAAACGACGTTAACTATCCGAAGAGAAGCTGGCGCTCTCCCTCCCCGGGATGATCTGTTGTCGATGGGATGAGGTTTGACAGCTTCGCAGACAGCCTCGCAGCCTCTCGCTCCGTCTTCCTCTCCTCTCCCTTCCTCTGCACCAGCTAAAGTGCGAACCATAAGGTTGTCTTCCCTCCCTGCTCATTTTTACAATCTCTGACTTTAATGAGCATCTGCAGCCGAGCAGTCGATCCTGCGCTGATGAGCAAGAACTGGTTTGTTTTGATCATGGGCTTCAAAGTTGGAGAGCTGGATGGATTTTCTCTTTGAATGGAGTGGCAGAGGATCTCGGCAGCGCTGATGAGGAGGGCTACTTCCTGAAATGTCAAATCAAAGTTACAGTCACGAGGAAAAGTAAAAGACTAATTTTACAGGAATCAATGCCTGATGGGAGAAACAGAAGGAGGAGATCATAAAGGCAAAGAGGTCGTGATGAACTGTGGGAGTCGAACCATGAAATCATAGATAAACTGGCTTAGCTTCATGAGTCATGCTGCTAAGTTTGATGCCATGAATTAATCTTTCAATTTTAAACATTCTCTCTCTTTCCATCAAACCATCATCTTAAGAAGAAAAGAGATCCTGGGGGTCCTGCTGTTGCTGTAAAGTGCAGAACTCTGAGTTTAGAAGAGCTACAGAAAGGAAAGTTCTTCAGTATCCCAGCTGATAAAAGGAAAGCATTGACTCATGGTCTGACACTTTTCTTCAACAGTTCCTCCTAAAGCTTAAGATAAAGAGAAGGTTGAGGGGGAACCGTTTTTCTGACTGTAACCAGGCCTGCCTATAGATAGAGCTCTTAAAGACCCACTATGTAAGATTCAGGTTTGTCTGCTCTCGAGGGGCCACTCTGGTCGTTGGGTGTAATTGCACTGTCGTAACACAGCAACTCACAGCAACGTGCATTTGTTGACATACAGAGCCAGGAGAAGCGAGTCGACAGGACATGCAAAGACATAGAAGAAATAGTGAAATAGTGAATGACCAAGCGTCACGGCGCCATGAATATCTCCAGTAATCTGAGAAACTCGCCGGCAAATAACCGCTGGTAGCATTTAGTGACAAAACAACGTCCGCCAAGTTACACAAAGCATGCAATGCTACGGAGCAACCACCGACTGAAACCAAGTGTTGAACGGGGGAAAACCTGACGAAAACATAACTTACCTCTCCAGCAGTAACTTTGCAAGCTCGGCGTCCGTCTTGTAATTTTCCATCTCCCGACGCTCTCGCCACCGAGCAAAATGGGCTCCAATGTTAATTCTAGTTTTGTTCCTTGCGTTGTCCGATAGTCTCTTTTTGGCCCTTGAATCTGGAGAAAGAGTCCTCCTCACACGCTTTGCGGATGCCATGGCTGCTACTACTACATGCGAAACACCAGCTTCTTTAGACACCAGCCGCTTGCGATATGTGTCCCCGTCACGGGAGCAAAAGTTACATAGCCCCTAAACAGAGCAGGGAAGCGCTGTGGGGGGGTCCATTCTCTCTGTTACAGCACCGAGCTCCACTGAACAGACTTTGGAGAGAATATTTGAAGGCTCAAAAGATCTGCAGTGCTGCTTTAAAATACCCATTTAATGCACTTTAAAATTAAAAGCACAAACCAAAGGTTGGCAAGCCAGGGCATGCAAGAGCTCAACCACTGGCACGCCCCTCCATTTTCATGTCATTGTGGATAACAAGGCTGTGGCCTTCAGGATATTCAGGAGGAGAGAAGTTAACAATAAGTCTGTCACAAAAGTACAATCGTGCTTCTCAGTCAAAGCCCACATTTGTTGGACTGAATGTCAGATGTTGCGACTGATGATAACAGCACAGTAGCCTGTGCTGCAGCGTCATGGCCCTCCAGCCTTTCCAGGTTTCTGAACTCACAGGCTATAAAATGCACTGTGGCGATATCAGGGTTATTTTTTTCCCTTACGGAAATCCACTTTTATCAAAATACTGTTCATTTTTCTATCTGGTGCTCCTTCAGTTTTTACCATCCATGAATCCCTTATTTATTTTTGCCTTGATTCTTCACACATTTTCAGCTGTTAAGCCTATTAGGGAGCACTGGCTGTAACTTGTTTTCACACAAAGACTTTATATTAAATTTAATTTGCCTTTTTTGTTTGCAATTCAATCCAGACAAATTCAATTTTAGTGGAGTCGCTGTCCCAAATCAAGAGAATAATGGAAACAGAAAAGAGGTTGGAATTATTTTTAGATTCTTTCAATCAACAGAGGTGGAAAATAAACAGCATTCAATATAATATTCAGCTTTTGAAATGAAATAAAAACACATTTACAGTATGTTTGTTCCATTAAGTGATCTTCATCAAAACTTCAAGGTGAGCTTTTCATTTGATTAGTTTAAAGACACTTCTTTTTTTCATAAAAAATACATCAAAGCTGTTTCCCTCTTACCTTTAGAGCTATCAGTGCACACAAACAGCTTTTGTTTGTGATTTGTCTTCATTTATAGACATTAAGTGAAGGTCGGTGGTGTTTGAGTATACAAAGTGACATTACAAAAACAACAGAGACAGCTTTTGACAAACTTATGGACACTTGTAAACATGAACTTTGTTTGAAACAGTTTCACTTGTTCACAGCGAAACCTGGAGCTACTGTTACTCACCTATGCAAGGATGGTGGGTGAAAAAGAATGGCTGGAGTGTTTAATGTAGGGGTGTTATAGGTTGAGATAACAAGACAGAGATGAACATGAGATCAGATAACCTTGACCTTTGACCTATGGCCCAAATCTTGTGTGCTCAAACTTGATCCAAAGAGGATATTTGTGAAGTGTTTAAAGAAAATCCCTCAAATTTATCTTGTGATCACATTCACAAACAACAGACCTTAGCCCTTGAGCTGTTACCCTTAAAATACAAACAGTACATCCCAGAGGACATTTGTGCAAAGTTTGGGGCAACCCCTGAGAGATTTTTCTGAGATTTTGCATCCTCCTCAATAGTTTAACATGAAGCAAAATGACCTTTCTGTGGAAATAATAGAAAATTGCAAATTGTCCTGAGATATTTGTTTTACAAGGAACAATTTGACACAAAGACCCATGTCATTGACCTTTGACTTTATTTAAGGGTTTGGAGTGAACCTTTGAGCAAACTTTTAAGTAAATTGCTCAAATCCATCTTGAGATATCAAGCTCAAGATACAAGATATAAGAAAGTTCATTTTGTGGCTTAAGAAAAAAACAAAACAAGAACAAGTTCACTCGTCTCTCCTTACTTCCGTAGGTTTTGCTTCCTGCCTGGCGTTGTCAGACCTGATCCCTGATTGTGCTTCTCCAGCTGTGTCTCATCACCCCCAATCACCCCATGTATTTAACCCTTGTGTCTTCCCCTGTCTTGTTGCCAGATTGCTGTTCCTCAGTGTCACTTTCCAGCGTTCCTTCTGTAGTCACAGCTTGATCACAACCTGTTTAGTTTGTTGGAGCTTGCCTTTTTGCCTGCCTTTTTTGGATCCCTTTGCCTGACCCTGCCTGCTTTTTGTGTACTGAGTCTTGGACTGTGAATAAACCTTGCCTTTTCGCCTCACGGACCTGCTTCATCTGCTTTTTTTGGGTTCTTTATGTGCTTTGAGAGTTCTAGTCATGACAGTGACTGGGTGTGTGTTGTCCTCCAGTATGCTCTGGGTTCTGTGTGGGCACCTCACCTACCTGATATCATCGATGCTCGGTAGATGGGTACCAATGATGTATTGGGCAGTATTAGTCACTTGTTGCAGAGTCCTCCTGTCCTGGGCCGTGCACATTCCATGTCAGTTTGTGATGTTTCCAGTCAGGATGCTTTCAATCCCTCCTTTGTAGAAGTTGACTAGAACTTGGCGTGGGAGTTTTGCTTTATTAAGTTTCCTTAAGAAATACAGCCATTTTTTAACTTTTCAGCTAGGGCAGAGATATGTGAAGTCCAAGACAGGTTCTCTGTTATGTTGATTCCCAGGAACTGAAAACTGCCCATTTGCTCCATCTCAGCTCCAATGACGTGGTAAGGGTTGTATGCCATTGCGTCCTTTTTCTAAAATCAACCTTGAAGAGCAAGGGATGAATACAAGGCTCTCTAACCCAGATCATGAATCTATGTTTTACAAAATCTGATCAATTCTTCTTGATTTAAAGTGAACATTAGATCAGCGATAATCCCTCCAAGCCCCCTGAAGTTATTATGCTTATGAGAAAGGCCTGAATGGCCGATGAGAGATATAATGACTTTTGCCCTGACAATCATGCTCAGCAGCATGAAAAAGCTCACAGCGCACGCGTACTTTTGAGTGAACTGTACCTTAATGTCCTCAGAACATCATGTAACTCCAGAGCCTCATATCTTTATAAATAACCATCCTCTGTAGTGTCATTCATCTACAACCACTCGTCCATTCTCTTTGAGATCTATCAAAATCCTTTTCCCTCCACATACACTCACCCTCATCCCTCCTGCTCCATCCCTCCTCCCCCCTCACTAATTCAGATTATTTTAATTCATATTTCATCCGCTGCTGTTTTATTCCAACGTGATCTATTATTTACGTCCTGTTTTAAAAATGTAACAGAGCGAAGGTCACTGATCCATGTGCGCTCCTCTAGTCCTCTCATCTCTCCGGCTCATACCAGACACATGTGTACACACTCTCACACATAAACAGTACGCGTGTACACACAAACACAGAGACACACTGACACAGAAAAGCAGAGACAACTGCAGAAATTATAGATGAAGTTTTGAGAGCAAGGTTTTATCAGAGTGGTCATGTGCGATAGGGGATTGACGAGGAAACAAGAGAGAAAGAGACAGAGAGAGAGAATCTGGCAGGGAGAGCCTCTGGACCACAATCAACTCCACAAGAGAGACGTCAGTGCACTCTGTCAGTAATCCGAAGGTTGCAGGTTTGAGCCCAGCTCCAGCTACCACATGGCTGTGTGTCCTTCAGCAAGACACTTACTGCCAAGTTGCTTCCACTGCTGCGTCAGTAGAGTGTGAATGGGTATGAAAAATGGATGTGAATGCAAATGTGAAAGAAAACATCAGTGTGTTAGCTGATAATGATGAATAACTTTTATGAAAACACTGATCCATCAGTGAGTGAATGTGAGAGTGAGTGTGAATGGGTAGATGTGACCTGCAGGGTTCAGCTGCTTTGAGTAGTCAGAGACAAGAAAAGCACTATATAAGCTCAAGTACGTTTGCCATCCAAGTAGACCAAACAAAAATTTTAACCAACAAAAAGAAAATGCTATGAAACACTGGAAAAAATCCTCAAAAAAAGAGCAAACTACAGGTGCTGCTGGAGTACAAACCTCTGATAAAGCATTCTCAACACTGTCAAAAATTAGGAAAACTGTCCTCTCACACGCTGTGAACAAATCTTTGAGTAAAAAAATGCATCCACCAAAATTGAATCAGTTCTCTCTTGTGCCATGACCAACACTCCCTGAAAAAGCCATAAAAATCCATTGAGAGCCTGTTGAGTTATAAAGGAAAATGCAAAATCTGCTTCTACCTTTTTGAGTTGTTTTGTTAACCAGCAAAAATAAAACAAAGTAACAAGCAAATTTTATTTGTTTAATGCCAATTCACAACAAGTGTTTTCTCAAGACCCTTTACAAAAGAGCAGGCTGGAACCATACTCTTTATTTTTTAGATACACATATAAGCATATATAAAATACACAAATATACAAATACAAACATGTATCCACACGAGTGCAGCCCTAAGCCAACCTACAGTGCTGATGTAGTCATTAGTTGTCTTTCTTTCCTTAAAAATGAAATGAAAAATGAATTATCTTGAACCTAATACTGCCTTTGTGAGTTTTTTTCTATTGAAAATACAAAATAATAGGATAATACAGGCTTGCTAGTGAAGAAACAGTCATAAGCATTTGCAGGCAATCTGCCACATACCAAGAAGTCTGAAGGCTGTGAAGATGTGCACATTATTTTAAAACCTAGGATACAAAGGTGGGAGTTGACTCTACATCACTAACAGAAACAGCTAAAGTTTATGTGAACCAGAACAGACGTCTGTGTTGTGATTAACTTCAGGGACCTCCTGTAAGAGAAATGTTGTAACACTCATGAGAACAATCTAGTTACTGAGATTTATAGCTTTAGAATAATTAATGCAATAGGTTATATGTGATATGTATAATAAAATGTTGTAAAAGCAAACTTTTCCACAGCACAGTGCATCTGTAGGAGTCTTACAGTAACAGTGGCAAGATTAAAACTCTGTTTAGCAGTTGGACATCTTTAAGTGGAGCCAGTCTCATGATGAACAGCCATCCACCAAAGCTGTGTTAGGAGTTTAGGCCAAGGAAGGAGTGTGGACAGAGACAGGTGGACTAAGGTAAGAACTGATAACCTGACACGCCTGATGGACAGTTTCATTTTGGAAATATTTCGCTAATTCATCTGGGAAGGAGCCGTTTGAAAATGTTTTCAGGGGTAGAACCTTTAAAAACAACAGCAGCTTGTGACGATCGTTCGGCTCGTCACACTCATCACAGACCAATCCACATCAAGCAACTCTGCTATGTATAACGTAGCATACTTAGTGGCTACGGCCAACGGCTACTGCCTTCCTTTCCTGAGGATCGAACTCATGATTCCTTGGGCAAAAGGCAGTGACAGTGCCGCTGAGCCACAATGAGCACGGCTAACAACGGCTAACAATAGTTAACGCCCTAGCAGCTAACTGTCAACCACTAGGGCTAACGGCTAACAACAGTTAGCCGCTATGGCTGTTAGCTTAAACTACCTGAAGACTATCGTTTCACATTAAATTATACCACACAGATGTATCATTTCACACTTTTATGTGACACGAACCTCGCCAAAGACAATCCCTACCAAGTTTTCCCAGTAAACTTCTGAGGAGAGCACGACTAACCGGCATGTCCGTGCATTGATTTCCATGTTATCTCCCAGTTTCCCAGCAGTGATCCCGGTCAGGAGAACTTCAAAAACATGACTTCCCATAAGTCAAGCTTCAAGTGACGTCCTTTCCTCCTCTTTTAAAGAATAAATTGAGTCCGTTTCTGATTTTTTAAAAAAATGCAGATATTGAGACCGCTTCAGAAGCCGCCATTGTTTTCAGAAATGCAGTCACTTCCTGTTGTCGTCACGTCCTCTGCTCCCACGAACTAACATCAACACTGCTTTTCACACTCGCAATCCTGACATTTCACAGAAAATACCCACAGAACCTACCCAGTGTGTGTTTGTGTATGTGTGTGTGGGTTCAAGGTCATCAGCAGGATAATTTCAGTGTAAAGTCTGGGTGAAAAACTGTGCTGTTTGCATTCATACATGTAGCTCACACCAGTAAATTCAGGATATTATCAGGATATTTCAGAAGTATGAAGATGTGAGAACAGGCAACCTGGGGACTGTGTAAGGGGAAAAACTTGAACAACTGGACCTTAAGAAACTCAGAAAACTTTATATTCTTTGACCAAAACAACTGAATATTTACTCAAAGAAAAATATTCCAAAATAAGTTACTGTCCAGCAAACACAGACAGAAAAACATATCAAACTGTTATGAGTTTTCTCATTTCCCCTTTTGATTCTTATTTTATCTCCCTCCTTTAGTGTCCCTGTTTATTATCTTTCACATTTTTCTTTATGATGTTTCGATGCAATAGATTTCAGTATAATAAACAAGGTTTATGCCTATATGAAATTACATTCTGCATGAGGCAACATTTTCAAATTACAGTTCAATCATAACTGTCTACCTCAGGGGAGTAAAATACGAAGAGGCAGTTTGAGGTGTAGGGACAAATCTGACTTTTCATGTATACTATGAGACAAAACAATATATAGGAGGGTTCAAAGATCACGCTTTTATCTGAAAAGTCTTAGCTTAATTTCTTTTTATGTTTTTTTTCATCAACCTAAGGTACTTGAAGGATTTCAACACATTTTTGTGTCTGTTTTCATCATTTACTGAAACCTTCTAACAAAAGCAGCCATATGTTTTCCTCAGATGTATTGGCTCCCTTTAATGTAAGGATTATTTTCCAGAGGTAGAGTCATGGCCAACGCTTTAATCCAGTTATCTGAATTCAGTTTGTTAGTCTGTTTCCAATTGTGAGATCATGCTTGCATCCACTGGACAAAGATCTGAAGCACAGGCTCTTACATAAGCTGTGTTCATTGAGGTAAAGTCCCAAATTACTACTATTAGTGAACCTTATTTAACCCACTTTGGAAATGCACTCCTCTTAATGTGGTGACGTCAGGAGAGCTAATGTGAGTTTTTAAGAGAGTGGAGAGAGAGAAAGAGGAAGAGAGGGAGATGATTAATAAAATGACAACTGACAAGAGGAGAAAAATGCCAAGTGAAAGACTGAGAGCAAACAGTAAGAAGAGAGGAAGATGGAAAAAGGTTTGGACAGATGCTGCATGCTGAGCCAGCAGATGGTGGAGCTGGAAACAAAAAGGGCAATGAAAGAAGAGAGACAAAAGAGAGAAATAGATAAAGAAGAACAAAGTTTTTGTACACAATGATAAATAGAGGAGATAAAGGGAGATGATGTAGAGGTTTTATTGTTGAAAGTTTCACAGAACTTGAACAAACCTTGTGTCAGTGACATCATCCATCCACAGGAAAGCTCAAAAATGCATTAATGTACTCTTGAACGTTGTTTATGTCCATGGTTTCCACATTTTATTTCTATTTCTATGCAAAAGCAGTTTTGTTTTCATATCTATCCCTACCACCCCCCATTTGACTGGTGTTATAGTTTAACTTGTGTCCATGTTAACTGGTGACAGCAGGCGTGTTGAGTAAATATTTCTCCGTTTATATATCAACTGCAAACATATCAGAAAATCGTGATCAAATCCTGTTATTAAAAAGTTTAGTTGGTACTCCTGTTGGTTACTACAACTGTTATAACCACGGCAAAAACACAGAGCAAGCGGCCATGGGTCACCAGTTAACACGGTCACATATGAAACGGTAACACCAGGTCTTGTCTAAAATGTCAGCAGTGTTTGTATAGAGCGATTTTAATTCAACATCATAGTGAGGAAGCAACAGAAAGTCTGAGTTGGCATGTAAATAATTCAGTTATTAACACTTTAATACAGCAACAGGTTTCAACATCTGCTGTAACATGTAAACTACTAAGAGCAGGTCACATTTCGTCCGCCAAACCGCATTTTCCCCATTTTCCCTGTCCACACAGAGACGCCCAATACAGGGTTTTCAAACATCTTCACCTTGGAGTATTCAAAAATATGAGTCTTCAGTAACCTAAAATGTAGTTTATGTGTAGACAGAAGGACAACAATGGACTTGTTGTGGATTAGGAGTAAGCTAGCTGCTTTCCCACATAAAAGACATGGAGACCAGACTTGTTTTTTTTATTTTGCCATCAGCGGTGTGGAGCCCAAACTGTTTCCATGGAGTGGCTTGTCTGTCCACCATTTTCTCGAGGTGTACTTCCTGTTGTTGAGGTCTAGTGAGCAATGGATGGGCAGATTTTGCTGGGAGCACCCCCTGTTGGATTGAGTGGTTCACTGTGCTTCAGAACAGTATATTTTTCATTCAGATGTTTATTTACAGTTTGTATATAGATTTTTACCCCCATGCTTGAATGGATATTTGAATATCAAATATAAGGTGTATGTCCTCTGTGCTTGATTGTGGTTGATCAAAGGAAACAGTTAAAACACATTTTGTCTACATGTCATTTCTCTTTGGGGTTTGAATGAGTCTAGGCTGTTTCGATCCAGGGCATACGGATGCAGCCACTTCCATTTCCCCTCCCAGCCAAATGCCAGATCCAGCCAGTTAACAGCCAACTTCCAGCCAATGAGGGTCAAAATAAGGTTTTGTTTTGTGTTTTTTTTGCTCTCAAATTCTTTACTTGATAACTTTTTTTAGAGTAATCAAAAATATCATTTATATATCCTGTAACATATAAGCAGTTAGGGTTGCATGGTTATCACATCATAGTGGCAGTTGCATTGGAGCCATGAGGGTGGGCATGTCCTTGAACTTTCCTGTCAATGACCAGCCAAGACTGTGCCAAGTGGCTCCATCTGTATCTTATTCATGACAACACGACTTGTTCAAACTTTTAAAATGGAAAATTTTCTGTCTAAAAAACAGCTGGAAATACTTGAAGTAATATAGGAACTTGACTTATATAAACAATTATTTAGTCAATTTTGATTAAGTGAGACATTTCTGATCAATATTTTTGTAGCTGTAAGACTGGAAACAAAAGATTGTACAAAGAGTAACACAGTTTGCAGAGTACTACACTTTACTGCACACACACGCACACACACACACACACACAAATGCACACACATGCACATTCTCACACTGAGAGAGGATCTGATCACAGAGCAGTTAAATAGGATAATCAGAATTAATAATTTACAGCCCTGAGTGACATGGTTGTGGTCTCCGGATGTGTGTTTCACTTTGAAGCACACGCTCTTTGCACATAATGTACAGAAAACATCACCCTCTCCCTCTCTGATGTGAACCTATGCACTGAATTCTAATTGCCTCCTTTACCAGCCAATTAGATGGCAGTATCTGTCACCATGACAGCTCATTAGCAAATCAGCAGTCAGCTTTCAGGCAGGGTGCATTCAGGCATGTGTGTGTGTTTTTGTGTGTTATCCAGTGGAAGTGTGCAGCTGCGATGCCTCATAACTTTGCCCGTGTGCAACAGCGACCCAACTGTGTATTTGTGTGCATGTGTACGTCTCTCAGAGCGTTGCTATTAGCAGGAAATGGATTTTTTTTCTCTCATGACTGTGCATGCAGATAGACGAGGGGAATGCAAGCTCTGATTTGTGGCATTTTTGTATCTGCACTCGCCTCTGAATCCATTTTCATGTGTTTGCTGCAGAGATTAGCTCCACGCCTGGCAAAACATCGTCAGGCGACGCAGAGAAGCGGGGTTGACACCCTGCCAGAGAGAGAGGCCCAGCAGAGCATGCTGGGAGTAATGAATATGAACAATGGAGCCGTTGCGTCATAAGTGAGGAAGCTCAATTATGATCTTTTGCTGCATCTCTGAAAAGACTTTATTTTAAATTGAATAACATTTTTTTCTTCAACAGGTCTTTTCAACCTGGACAAAAAAAAAAAAATCACGATTATGAAAAAAAATGTTTCATTAAACCTTTTCTGGTTCTGTGATTGGACTTGATAACTGGGAATTTAAAGTCAAATTGGTAAGTCAAGAACAATTTATGAGCAGACCCTTTTTGAGCAAAGTTAAATTTATTTTGGAGACAAGATGCTCCTCCTGATGTTTTACCTATTACTGGGAGTCAAATTGTTTTTGGCTGGCCAAATTTCAGCTGTGAGACATTTATGATGACCTCATCTCTGACTCACAATGCCCCAACAAGGTGACATTTTGAGGGTGCTTTCACACACCTGACTCATTTGGTCCAGACCAAAAGAGCTCTGGTTTGCTTTTTTTGGAAAGGTCAGATCATTTGAAGTGGTGTGAAAGCTTACAGGAACTCTGGTGCGGAACAAAGAACGAAACCTTGTCTGTCTAAAAAGAGGGGGTTCCCTTCCATGTGTACCAGAGTTCTAGATGTGTTAGGTGTGAAAGATGACCAAACCAAGCAAGGACCAAACAAGGCAAGGAAAACCAAACAGCAGTTAAGTGTGGCTAACGTTAGCCTCGCCAGCCTCCAGTCCTCTCAACAGATAAATGTCTACAAATCTGTGCAGAATGTGGTTCAACATCACTCCGGTAAATATGCAAGTGCCCCTGACAGCCCAAATTAAGCTTAATCTTTATTTTATGGCACTGAAAACTTACAAACTTCTTTGTGCTAAACGATATTATTACTCAAAGTCAGTTGTGTGTTCCTTGGTCATATTGCAGCAGTGGGCCAAATGGCAGGGATGATGATTGCGGCTGCAGCCCCAACTAGAGGCAGGCAGCTATATTACACAACATTTGACATTTGCTTGATATTGACCACTATTAAAGAAATCCAAACCAAGTCAAAAAAGGAACGTCGCAAATTCACCCCTGAATTAAACCAAGTCTGCTGAACTTTAGGTTTAAAAGACCGTAGACTCCTACCCTGCCTGCTAGCCTGTGGTGGTTCTTGTTTGCCCCCAGTTTTGCTTTGTTTATGCTCCAGCTAATACCATGACAGTACTTGTAACATAGATTGTAAAAGCATCTATACATCACCATGCATACAATTTCAAGCCATAACTGACTGCTTTTTGGTTCACTCTACTTGTTTGTTGAAGCGAAAACTGAAGTGCAAACTGAACTCTATTTTGCTTGGTAGCAAACTGAGAGCCCTGTTTTCAGAGTTTGGTTCTTTGGTCCACACTAGAGTTCATGTGAGCTTCCACACCACCTCCAACAAAACAAACTTTCCAGCGAAGCAAATCAGAGTTTGTTTGCTCCAGACCAAAATGTAGGATGAGAAGCAACCCAGGAGTGGACAGTAATCCACAGTTTGTTGAAAATTTTGGACAAGTTCCTTGGGACACTGTGTATTTTTGAGAAAAGCAATGAGCATGAATCCCAAGTACCTTGACCTTTGACATGTGATCTCCAAAATGTGATCAGTTATTCTGAACGTTTGCTGAGGTCAGACTACATGATTTTTTGGTCGGTATGCCAGACTAGGCAACCACAGAGCCACAAATTTGTACTGTGACTTGCTCGACAAGCATAACAGACTACACGACAGAAACCGACTGCATTTTACAACTGATGTCAAGACGGTGGAAGGAGGAGGGGCAACACTGAAGACCGCCAATAAACACACTGTATTTAGAGTACAGTACTTTAGTTTGAATCTAAAACATGTTGAATGAGAGGTTAGTTTGTTGATAAATGTAAGCAGTTACTCCCCATGCTCCTCTGCATTTTCTCTCAACATTTCTCTGTTTACAGTCTTTAGAAGCACCTCTAAAACATTTCATAAGGGCAGGGATGCTGTTTTTTAGGGCTTTGCAAACTTTTTCTCTGTCTAGAAGCTCTCAAGGCATCAGCCTCGGTTTGTTTACATCTGTGATCATCACACACGCAGAGCTTCCAGTGCTCCCATTGGTCATACTTCTGACATGGAGGGACAAATCATGTGAGGCAGAACAAAAATCAAACCTGCTAGACTTTTTGTCACAGAGTCGTCCCAGACTGATCTGTTGTCGGTCATAATGACTCACCACCAGAGACAGAACAACCATATTTCGAAGCTGACGGGTCCTGAACCCTATGACTGCTGGGTCGGGCCGTAATCGTACATAAATCGTACAGTCCAACCCCGGCATTAATGTGGATATCAATGCAAAATTTGGAGGAAAGTTCCCAAAAGTGTTCCTCAAATATTAAATTAGTCAGCCAGGTATGAAAATGAGGGTCAATGACTATGACCACTGAACTATGAACTCCAAAATGTAATCATTTTCTCCATGAGTCAGTTTTTACAGGTGTGCAAAGTTTAAGAAAACGCCCCATAAGTGACAAATTAAGCTAAGAAGGACTGCCACGATGGAAGGATGGATGGATGAATGGACCCGAAACTCATCTACAGAAAGCCTGAGGCACAAGAACAGAACATTCATGACAATAAAAGTATATAGACATCAATAATAACACTAATAATGAAAATTAAATAAAGATAAAAAGAAATACATTGGGGAAAAATAAAAAAACTGAAAAAACAAAAGTTTAAAAATAATCGAAAATTTGATTTCTGCTTTGTGCACTCAACAGAGTTAAGGAGTGAGGAAGACCTTTAGAGTATCACTGTTGAACTGACACACAGTCACCTTCTGATTTTGTGTGTTAAAAGCGTCATTGCAGTTGCTAATTACTTGTAGAGCCAACCTGTGTTCTCTAATAACTTTGTGGAAAAGTGGTTGACGGTCTGTTACAATCCTGTCCTTCGTTCTTTGATTCTACTAAACCTTACAAGCTGGCTCTTTCACTGCTGTTCAACATATTTTTCCTGCATAATAGCTTAAATGTGTTGCCAACATACAGTACATCCACTCATGTCCCTGTGAGACTGAGATAAGAGCCTGCTGTAGAATTTGGATGGCTTTAAGAAACTTTAGCTTCAGGTACATATGAAGACTGGTGGTCTGTTCTTGGATCCTTTTTGTTCCACAGAGCTTTTTATAGTTTGCTGAGCAGCTGCCAGACATCTATTTGAATAACACTTAGTCCTCCTGAATACCACCGGGCTTTCAGAAGTTTTTCCGACAAACACACCAAAGTCTCCTTGACAATCTCGAACCTTTTTCATGGTCATTACTTTTCATACTTTTGACTTTGTTTTTCAGTGTGGTGCAGAGGATGGCTCTCAAAGTTTTAATTCCCACCAGCCTCATCTGCTTTCACAAGGGAACAGCAGTGGAGTCAGACTCTTGTGACTAAATCACCATCTTATGCTGGGGTGGCTTGACTAATTCCAATGAAGTTGGGATGTTGTGTACAACATGAATAAAGACAGAATACAATGATCTGCAAATGCTTTAGGGCTATATTCAACTGAATTCACAGCAAAGACAAGATATTTATTGTTCAAACTGATAAACTTCTTTGTGTTTTTGCAAATATTCACTCATTTTGAATTTGATATCAGCAACACATTCCAAAAAAGCTGGAACAGAGGAAACAACAGACTGGGGAAGTTGAGAGATGCTCAAAAAATATCTGTTTGGAACTTTCCATAATTGAACAAGTTAGGTGGAACATTATTGGGTATAAAGGGAGTAGCCATAAAAGGCTCAGTCATTCTCAAGCAAGGATAAGGTGAAGTTCACCACTTTGTGAACAGCTGCGTAAGCAATTAGTTGAACAGTTTAAAAACGATTGTTGACGTGCAATTGCAAGAAATTTCGGGATTTTTCATCTATAGTCCAGTATATTATCAAAGCATTCAGGGAATCTGGAGGCATCTCTGCATGAAAACAGCAAGGCCAAAAACCAAGCATGGCTTCATAGTGAAAGGGTTCGAGTTCTAGACTGGCCTGCCTGCACTCCAGTCCTGTCTCTCACTGAAAATGTCTGGTGCATTATGAAGCGCAAAATACAACAATAACATATCTGACATGCAGAGAAAAACATCTACTCACATACATACTCACACCTAAGGTCAATTAAGAGCTACCAATTAACCTAAACAAATGTTTTGGACTGTGGAAGGAAACCACAGTGCCAAGATAAATCAATGCATGCATGGGAGAACATGCAAACTTTTTTCTGTGCGGCCCCAGCTTTACCTGCTGCACTACCATGCAGCCAGGACTTAGACCAACACTGAACTTTTTTTTTCTCAAGATAGAGATTTCATGTTTATTTAAACCAACACTATTTTTTCCACCTTAATATTATATTTCTAGAGTCATTGTGATGATACTTACAACAGGTTGAATGACACTTCTGTCACGGTCTGAGGGGGTCTGTATCACCTTCACTGGCACTATTTAACTTTGAGGTGGATGGTACCCTTCCACACTAATAAACTACAAATTTTTACTGCTTTGACTGCTTTACGGCATATGTCACCTCCCCCACCTTCCTGATTCGTTTAAAAGAAGGAAGTCAAGGTGAAAGCTAAACGTATGCGCTGACTAATCAGCGCTAAAGTCCTGTGGAGGGCAGCAATACGCCTTAGCTGCGTCTAGTCCGACAGAAATGAAGAGTGAAGAATAAAGCTAAATGTAGAGTTGTTATCATGGTGGAAGCAGCGAAAAACCCGAACAAAATAAAAGTTTTATCGGAGGAGACAAAAAAGAAAGCAGAAGAGAAACAAGATAAATGCCCAGACAAGGATAAACATCACTTACTGGCATGAGCTGAAAGACGAGAAGGGATGTCCGACCGATGCTGATTTGGCTTGTTATTGTTGGACTTGTAAGTACATGTTGATTGCTTACCATCTATTTACAGTACTCTTGAGTTTGTAATGTGTCTTTTCGTATCACTAAGGGCCATCTCGTCCTCGTTTATCGTAAAATACCGAATAAAAGCTGGGTTCCCTTTAATCACCGGGTCCCAAATAAACACCGGGTGTAGCAGTACATTTTGATAAATACCCGCCTGTTCCAAGTAAACGCCAGGTGTACCGGTAATTTATTAGGCACAGCCTATGAGCTACATTCAAAGTTATAGAACACACACGCAAACGCTGACCTACCAACTGAAAGCTGAAGCTTGAAAAGTGATTTATTCAAAGAGAAACATGATCAGACTGTACCTTATCAGTCCACATGGTTTATTTGTCTATCGGGACATCCTGTTGGCTCACTTCTCCTCCCTCTGTACGTCAACAAATGCACTCTGGTGTGAGGCGCTCTGTTTTACGACAGTGCAGGTACACTCAATGTCCATAGAGGCCCCTAGAGAGCAGAAAGCAGGAATCTTACATGGTGGGGCTTTAATGATTGGTGGACAGGATTTTACATGTTGGTCAGAGCTTCACAGACAGAAAAGGCTGTAAGTCAGTCACCCATCTGTCTATGTTGCTGTTGGATGGGTTCATAATATGCATATAATCCTCAAGCAAACAGTGTGCAGACAACAAGCTGTGGGCACTGACAGCATCATACTTGTACAAATGCGTAAAATATTTTTTTCTGTACTTTGCAATTGGATTTAGTTCTTTGGCTTCTCGCTGTATGTCTTGGCTTGGTGTTGTGATGAATACATGATCAGGGGGATAAAGCTTTGGAAAAGAAATAAAAAAAGTCCCTTTTGATGGAAAGGGTTGCAGAACTTAAGTCTATGATATTGCCCCAGTTGCAGGAAACAGATGTCAAACTGCCTTTCTGTTTGCCCATGCTGAGTTTTTCAGAAAGTTTCCTGCTTTTTCATTCATCAGCTCGCCCCAACTTTACATGGAGGATATGCTCCCATATGCTGGCAAGAAATGTTCTGGGTAAAGTCTGGGTAAAATATTAGGGCATTTGTATTCACATATTTGAATTTGTAAGTGTCTTGTGCATAATTTAATATTGAAAGGTCTTTGCTGGCCCAGTAACCATATTCTGTCTCTATCCCTGCAACTGGAAGAAGCTGAACAAAAATTACAGATGCACGATTCATAGAGAGGCCTGTCAACACAGTTTGCATGGAACTGAATGATTAGTTTTTGATACTACGGTGGCCAACGAGTGCGAATGGCCTAAGCAGTTCAGCAATTTGGAAAACAGCTTCAATAACAGAAAAGATTCAAGTACAGAAACACAACTAAAAGTCCCCACGAAATACAAGCACTGGCAACACATTTGCTGTTAATGCATTTGTTTTTTAATCTTGCAGCATGTAACATATTTCCGTGTTTAGATTTCATTCAGACCTTTGGTTGTGTTTTCAGTTTAACACATTTTAGTGGCAGTTCAGCTAGGTGCTGCTATATTAATCAACATCATTCCTCTTCAGATTATATTCACTATAGATATTAATTTTTATACTAGATTGATCTCTCTGTCCATGTTTGTATTGACTATTCACCCATAATAACTATTATTTACAACCATATAGACATGAAGTTCCTCTAAAAAATGTATATTCAACAAAGACGAATATGGTGCCATACAAATAAAGATTGATTGATTGAGTCTATATTCATCAGATACAAATGTGATGAGGACAGATTTATGATTGGGCGTTCATAGGTTTGTCGCAATCATGAATACTTATTTTCAGTCCTCTGTCTCTGCCAAATACATATATTTCTATATATGAGTATATGTGTATCTATAAAATGAAGCGTATGATTCAGCCTGCTCTATAGTAAAGTACCCTTAGATAACACTTGTTATGAACCGGTGCTATACGAATAAAGATTGATTGATTGACTGAATCTTTTTTGTTCTAGAAACTGTGATTCCTCTCATTGAACTGCATCGAGCCGTTGTAGGCTACTTGCCTTTGCATGATACACAGTTAGCAACACATGAGCAGAAGTTTGGGAAGTGATTGTGTGATGAAAAATGTATCTTTCTTTTTACATCTGTCCTCAAACAAAAGCTAATTCAGCAAAAATCCATTCAACTTAAAAAGAGGGAAACACAATTCTTCTATAAGAATCCAGATGTGTCACCACATGGCGTACTAATCAACAACAGATGTTGCTCAATATGTCTGATGTAAGGAAAGTGTTGTCACTGTGTTCTTCCTTCACAAAGTTAGGTCCACTGCCCACTTTCTAAAAGAATATACGAAAAAGCATGTCTTCCACTTGTACTTGTAAACAACACAAGCCAGAGCAACATTTCAGGTCCCATACTATTCGCTTTGCCGTACAAAGATTTAGTTTGTCCCAATGCATGTTTATCAAGTGCAGTGTGTGTGTCACAATACCAGAATGTCAGCCCACATCCATTGCCGTGTTTTATTTTGTTTTTCTGACCCACAATCCTCTGGGCAGCAGAATATAAGCACATGTCTAGGCCACTAAGATCAAACAGATACATTATAGACTGAGACGTATGTGTTAGTGAGAGGATCAGAGGTCAGAGGGCAATGGTAGGAAGATGTAATATGTCCTAACTGCATGGATTCTAGGCTGGGAGTCATAGGGAAGCCACAGTAAGGTGTGCCGTGAGCAATACTAGTGCATGGCCTCCAATGATTACAATATCAAGATACAGTAATAGTTAATTTATCATGAAATAATCTAAATAACAGTATGATATATGACTAACAGAAGGATTAAATGCACTTTAATAGTGCAAGATTAATGTCTTTATTTGACACATTTTAACCTTGCATCATGCTTCATCCTTTGACTTTTTAACCACCATACAACATTATTCCACTGTCTTCTTCTTCTTCTTTTATACTGCTGTCAGCTGAGTTTCCTGCCTGTTAACTCCAACTCTTGTAACCCTCAATCTTATCATGAACGTCACTGCAGAGATTCATGAAGTAATGACCCTTTTAGTTCAGGTGAAACAGAAATCTGCAGAGTGTGCACTTACATCAGGATAGTGAAAGTAACTGGGGCCTTAAATTGAGATGGGCTTTTATTTGAAGCTTTATGGTGTCATAATTTGGACCAGCTATTTCAGTTATTGTAACCCACAAGTCAAGATAGTGATGTATTGCTGTACTGGTCTTTTGTCCCAACCTGATAGGAACTTCATGTAAAAACATCCTTCACACGGCCAAAAAATACATACAAAGGCAATATAGCCCAGCGTTTTACTCCTGCTGTAGTACTCTCAGGTGAACTAAGATCAGCCTTGGGAATGGTGATGTGGTTGTCATCGACCAATCAAAATCAAGGAGGAGGAGATGAGGACTTCAAATGTTTGCTTTGTAAACAACAGATGCAAAAGGGAACACGATAAGAGTGTCATGTTTAGGAGGACACTGTTTTGGTCTTCAGCTGCCTTTGGTGGTGGGACATGATGACATGCCTTTGTTTTCCATGTAAATATTTCAGAAGATAAAAGAAAACATTTGGCACACAGAGTTATTTTGTACTGCCTCATAGTACCAGGGGTAGCAGAAGTCTACTCTTGCAATTTGGTAGCAGCAAGCACTGCTGAAGAGCGCTCTGAAGCTGTGGTTGAGAGTACTGCCAGTGCAAAAACATCAGCTGTGGACACAGGCCGTTTGTACGCTCCATTGTCACTTTATTAGGTACACCTTTTAGTATCAGGTCCATTCCCCATTTACCTTTAGAGCCACCTCAACTCTTCAAACAAGCTGCTGGAACCATTCCTTAGAGATTTGTGTCTCTATTGACATGATAGCATCACACAGCATCTGACACACCAGGCAGACTGTTCCATTTATCCATGGGATATACAGTCCTGGTCAAAATTTTAAGACCAGTTCAAAACTTGCAAAAATTTACATTTTTTCACTGTTGGATCTTAGGAGGTTCTAAGTAGAGCTTCAAAATGCAAAAAGAAGAGATGGGAGTGAGACAAAAAAAATTGAGTAAACACTTTATTGCAAACAACAATTAAACTGAAATAGGCTGTTCATCAGCTGATCAAAGGTTTAAGACCACAGCCTTTAAAAGCCAAAATCTTTGCAAAAATGTGGATTCAATGTTATTTTCTGTCAGGTATTCACACTGTCATGACCTCCTGAGGCCAAAGGCAAAAAGCTTTTCCTCTTGTAACGCGGTCGGGTTGCTGAGCTGCATAAGCAAGGCCTCTCACAGCGCGCCATTGCTGCTGAGGCTGGACGCAATAAGACATTTTAAACTTCTTAAAAGAACCTGAGGGTTATAAAACAGAAAAGTCAAGTGGTAGATCCAAAAAAATATATAAATATATATATTTTTTGTCTCACTCCCATTTCTTCTTTTTGCATTTTGAAACTCTACTTAGAACCTTTTTAAGATCCAACACTGCAAAATGTAAATTCTTGCAATTTTTCGACTGGTCTTAAAATTTTGATCAGGAGTGTATTTCAAGTTCAACTGGGCAACATCCCATAGTAAGTAACAAGGAGGGGCTGAACCTTTTAAGACAAAAAGGGAAGGTGATTGAACTGTTGAATTGAATTGAAATGTTTTACCTGTCTCATTTATTATGAGCCATTCAGAGGCTTGCTGACGCTTTTCTCTTTCATCACAACTAACCCACACCTGTAGCAACTGCTTCTTAGTCCTGGAATAGCAGCAGAAAAGCCGGGTCATTTTCTAACAGAAGCAATCATTTTAGCTTGATGCTTTGCAAGGTGGATCAGGCAAGGGACTGACATGGTCAGTTACAATACTCAGGTAGGCAGTGGCACTTCAGCAATGCCAAGAAAACATTTGGTACTCCATAATATCACCAGCAGCAGCCTGAGCTGTTGATACAAGGTTGGATGGATTGATCCTTTCCTGTTGTTTACTCCATAGTCTTACCCTACCATCTTAGTGTTGTATAATAAATCAAGACTCAATTGACCAGGCAACATTTTTCCAATCTACTGTTATCTAATTATGGTTAACTTCAGTTTCTTCTTCCTAGCTGACAGGAGTGGCACCTGGTGTGGTCTCTTGCTGCTGTAGCCCATTGTCTTTCAGGTCTGATGTGTTGTGCATTCAGAAATTGCCTTTCATTGGTCCTTTGAGTTGCTGTTGTTTTCCACCATCTCAAACTACTCTGGCCATTCACCTCTGACTTCTGCCAAGAACAAGGCATTTTCAGCCATAGACCTGCTGCTCACTTGATATTTTCTCTTCTTCTGCCCAGTCTTTGTAAACCCTAGAGATGGTTGTACCAAAAAATCCCAGTAGATCAGCAGTTTCTGAAGATGCTATTTGCGTTAACAGGCAGTTGGAAAAGCGTACCCAATGAGGTTGCCTTAGAAGGTTGGATGAGAAAATGCTCTCTTTCTACAGCTTAACCAGTAGAGCTGTAAGTTCCTTAATTTATTTCCTTGTAACTATGCCAATTTCAATAGTCTATTAAGGAGTGAAAAGTTTCACATTCATAACCTTATAACTGGACATTGTTGTTTTCCTTTCTGGAAGGTGTTACCAGCAGCAATTGAGTACTTCCCATCCTTGATCCTGCTTCCTCAGCAGGTTTTCATGAAGCGTGGTGTGCTACAATGAAACTCTCAGATCAGTTAAAACACCCATCCAGGCCTCAAAACTGCTCCAAGTGCCTAAAAAACTATGAAACATGCCCAGAATAACTCCTCCCACCTTTCATACTTGTAAATCTCTGCTTTAAAAATACTTCTTTTTGCGTATATTTTGTTATACTGACATCCAGAATTCATTTTCAGTGTGTTTCTGCAGGCTCAGCTCTGTGTCAAGTTTGTTCTGTGACCCTCCCACCCAGTTCCAAAGACAATACATCCTGTTCTCTTGGAAGAAAAAGTTCAGTCACAGTTAATGTTGGGCCGTTTAATGGGATTTTGAGAATGCACTGACAATGAACTTTAGTTAAACTGCTATCAGTGTGTAATCTAGTGCTTCTGGAGTGGGAAGGGGGGTCATCCAGTGCAAGTTCAAGCTCATAGTCTGCATGAAAATTTTACAAGCTAGCTGTTCCTCCCGTAAGCAGTCCACTTGTTCTCTCTCCCTGGCCCGTCAGCCTACTTGATTGTCCTCATGGCACTCCACGCCTCCTTCAGACTGTTTTTGCAGTAGATTGTCCTCTCTCCACTCATCGTAGGTGTTCTTCCCATCCTCCATTTTCCTCTTATAGCTCCCTTTGGAGCGACTTAACTCCCCTCTCTCTGTCCCAAAGCCCTGAGAGCTCTCCCTCTTCCTATTTAAAGAAGGATTTCATGTCTTTGTGGTCCTGCAGTTTGTCCTTTACAAAACACTTTTTTTTGCGGAAATCTTATGTGTCCACACAGAGGCTGAGGTAATCCGTAACACCGTGGGAGAGTCCTTTTGATGTCCCACTGAGCAGGTTCAGAGCCCCCTGTGCATTCATTGGCACTCCTGTAGGCCGTCACACAATCAGGAAGGACCAAAACACTCACTATCCCGACAAGAAGGAGTTTCAGCTTAAATGGCGAAGTGGGACGAGGTGGGCATCATTTCCACTTCACTTGGATTTGGCATGCATGCTGCTTACAATGACCTGGAGCAACTCTCCACACATGGAAATTGCATCTTTAACACATCTCACAAGGTGCTGATGTGCCTCTGCCAAGTTTTAAAATCTGCTAAAACACAACGTTAAACTTTAGTACATCCTCTCCACTACCTGCGCCTGCTAATCAGCTAATTGAGATTCAGTGTCACTCCTGACAGCTGATATGCCGCCTTGACACATTTTTTAATGGATTTTTTTTAGCATATAAAATGGAGCAATGCCAGCAATCTTATGAGATACACTGCCTCGAACTAACTTTACACAAGTGAAAAACACAGTACATGAAAATCACACTGCTGTAAAGCCGGCTCATGATGTCAAATGTTAAACTTACACTGATAAAAAAATTAATGCACTTTTCCATTTGCCCTGGTATGGTTAATACAAAAATGAATATGAAACTTATCATGGCACAGCATCAGTACTTTAAGGCTCAATGGCCACTTTATTAGGTACACCTTGCGAGTATTGGGTTGGACCCTGTGTTGCCTTCCAAGCCACCTTAACTCTTTCTGACCTAGATCCAACAAATCCTCTGAGATCTTCATCCATAGTGACATGATAGCATCACACAGGAGCTGCAGATTTGTTGAATGCACATTCATTCTGCAAAATCTTCTTTACCACTGTGTCCCATAAGTGCTTGACTGGATTTATTCCCTCTGGAGTTCAATGAACTCATTGTCATGTTCAAGAAACCAGTTTGAGATGATTTGAACTTTGAGACATGGGACCTTTTCTGCCGGAAGTAGCCATTAAAAGAAAGGCACACTGTGGTCATAAAGGGATGGACGTGATCAGAAACAATACCAAAGCAGGCTGTGGTGCTCAGTTGGTTTAAAGGGGCCCAAAAGTGTGTCAAAAATATATCCCTCACATCATTACACCACCAACACAAGCCTGAACAATCTGGTCGACATGCATGATTTCCAAAAGCAATCTAAAATGTGGACTCGTCAGACCACAGTTCACTTTTCCACTTTGCATCAATCCATCTCAGATGAGCTCAGGCTCAGAGAAGCTGGCAGCATTTCTGGATGTCGCTGATTTATGGCTTTGACTTTGCATGGTAGAGATTTCACTTGCACGTGTAGACTTAGCAATGAACTGTGTTAAGTGAGAATGGTTTTCCAAAGTGTTCCTGAGCCCACATGGTAATATCCTTCACAGAATGATGTCAGTTTTTAATGCAGGGCCACCTGAGGGATGGGAGGTCACAGGCATTCAGTGTTTGTTACTGGCCTTGCTGCTTATGTGCAGAAATTTCTGTTGATTCTCTGATTGGTGATATTATGGACTGTAGATTATGAAATCCCTAAATACTCTGCAGTTGTATGCTTAGAAACATTCTTTAACTGTTGGACTGTTTGCTCACCTAAACCTCGCCCCATCCTTGCTTGTGAATGACTAATCCTTCTGGGATGTTCCTTTTATATCCAGTCATGATGCTAACCTGTTTCCAACTAACACTTTGACTGGTGAAATGTTCAAAATAGATGTTATTGAGCACTTCTCAACTTTTCCAGCCTTTTGTTGGCCCTGTACCAGCTTTTTTGGAACATGATGCAGTCTTCAAACTCAAAATGAGAGAATATTTGCAAAAAACAGTGAAGTCTATGAGTTTGACCATGTAATATCTTTGTAGTGTATTCAACTGAATTAAGGTTAAAAAGGGTTTGGATCGCTGTATTCTGTTCTTATTTGTTTACACAATGTCCCAACTTCACTGGAATTGGTTGTTTGCAAAATCTCAGTCTGAGGCTGTAAACTCTTAAGATGTGAGAGTGTCAGACAAGGCTTAGGAAGCCTTAAAGTTTTATTGAAGTCTTTTAGTGTGAGGTAGTCATAATCTAATGCAGCCTAAACACACTTGATGCTCATTTAATGGATCAAAAGTACTGCTAACCTTGGCTGCATACCCAAAAAGCACATCACATTTCCTTCACATGTTCACTCGGCCTTCTCTCTATATCAAACATAAAGTCAAACAAACACATTTCACATGCTAAATTACACCGACACCACACGCTGTCTGCAGCATCTTAGCAGTCAGCAGACGTGACATTCAGACGAGTCAGACCAAGGCTGCCATGACCGGCTTCACTGCGCCCTGAGCTCGCCTCGGGCTAAACCGATTTTTTCTTCGTGTTTTTTCACAACAAATCAGATATCCTACTCTGCAGACCTCCCACTGATGGAGACCAGCTGAGTGTGAGTCACTCACACTGCTCCTGGGCTCCGTGGTCACTGTGTTTTTAGCCTTTATGGGCTCCCACAGTCTGAGGGGATAACAATAAACACCCCACTCCTCTCTCTGCTGTCCTCTCCAGTCGCAGTCAAGGGGACTACAGAGGAGCAAACACACTGCTGATGCACGAGGAATAGTTAAAGAGGGCCTCTGTGTATGTGTGTGTGTGTGTATGTGTGACAGTTGAGTAGTAGTTTCTATGTTTAGCTAATTTGCCAACAGTAATGCATCAGAGCCTCTGTTTTAAAGTGATTCTTTGTTTTTCTGCAGGCTCTGCATCTCTCCCCTCATGTTTTTCTTTTATTTCTCCTCAGTTTCTCTCTTTTTAAATTAAAGATACCAGCCCTCCTCTGTTTTCTTTTCCACTTCATGCTGCTTCACCTGAATAATTTTCATTTGGGCTGTTTTCAGGGGGTCTTTAGTGTAAAATGGTTTAGATAACATCCTGGAAGACTGAGCCAAAAACAACTTTTTGTCCTCACATTGGTGTATTCGTACGATCTACGTGTACAGTCATATATACTGGAGGATTTTGTCCACCTCCTGCAGGGATTTAAGAATCTTTGTGATGTTTGAGATGAAGAAGCTGATCTCTGCAGCTTAGATCACTGAAGCCTGACTGTTTTTTCTTTTAAACAGTCATAAGGCTGCTCAGACACACACAAGCACACAGCGGTGTTGCAAGGATTACTTGTTTTATGAAAGATTTCACACTGAGACCCTTCACCAAAATCTCAGACAAACCTGCAACACTGCCATAACTATACTTCCATTAGAGCTAAAATCCAGCATGACCCTCCATGAGCATGCATGTCCCCCCAGAGCCTTGGCTCGTCCCGTCAATTTATGAGCCTAATCTCACTATCAATACAGTATTTCCTACAGGAAAGACTGATTTAAAGGTCCTTTGTTATGCAGAATACACAGTTGACCCTGCTCCTGCCCTCAAAACAAGAGAAATTCACCCTCTATTTCTCCAATGTGCAGAAAATGTGTGCTCCACAGTGCATACCACCTACCCCAGACGGGGGATATTCCCTGAGCCAGGTGCTGCTTCAGGTGCAGTGGAAGAATGCATGCCTAGACATTTCTGTTTACCATAGTAGACATTAGAGCACAGTGCTGGAAGAAACCAGATCCAATTTCTTGATAGGGGATGCAGCTCTAGAGGATTAACACTAAAATGTCTTCATTTCCAGCCAGAGCTTTAAGAGGGTATCAGTCCGTAAGGCTGTCTACACAATGCATTGGTAAACTGAGTTTGACGATGTGAGATTATCAACTGGTGTTATTTGATCTTTAATCCTACCCTCCCCTCATGTCAAAAGACAAAGTAATAGAAAACAGTAATTTACAAAGTATGGATTTTAATAAAGAGACTGTGCTTATGAGGATAAAACCATGTGGTTCACAGCCTTACTGAGTGTTGTCTATAATAGACTGAAGAAGAAGAAGATATACTTTATTAATCCCTCACGGAAATTCGGTCTTTATACTGTTGTTGAAACATAGGCATGCACTTGCACAAAAAGGTCCTATGACCATGCATTAATGGCGAGATGGCAGAGTGATGGCTTGCTGCTCCTGAAGAAGTACTTCTGAGCATTTTTGGGGTTCTGTACTTTCCTAAAGGGCACTTCACCAACCCTTGGGAAGTCAGCTGGCACCCCTCCAGCTACCAAACCAATTTCCAAACATGGTTCGGTCAGGACTTGTACCAACCACCCTTTGGTCCTCAGCTCAAGTCCTATGGATTGAGTCAAGTCGTATTCACGCACAACAGCTTTAAATTTCCAATAAGTGACGTCTTTAGTTCACTGCTAGCTACTGATTGAAGTGCATGTGTTTTTACCATGGCATTGGAAAATGATTAGCTTCAAAGTCGAACAACACATTAACTTGATTTTTTGTGAAGCTAAATCTTTCTGTACTGAAGTGTATGGGGAACACTGCATGTCACGTGCACATGAGTGCTAGAATGGCACAAAAGATTTCGTGAAGGCAGAGAGGACGTCCAAGGCGATGAACGTTCTTGGCACTCATCCACTTCAAAAACTTCTGAAAACCTTCAACAAACTGAACCAATTGTTCAAAATGATCAACTTCTCAATATGAGAATGACAGCAGAAATTGTCTCCATTTACA